>CM062574.1:41299756-42499756 GCA_031468815.1 Morus bassanus
TGGTTACCAGTCCTCCTTGGGGCAGGATTAAATGACAAAAATCAAACAAAAAAATCAAACAACCAAACAAAAAAAGCTGTAACTGCTGGGACAGAGGGAATGCTGCTTAGGCGAGACAGCAGCAGCAGATGGGTAGAAGCATCCTGAGACCTTCCCCCTATCTTGCACACCCTCTTGCACCTCCCATACCAGGGCACTCACTTTGGGAGCCTCCTGGGCATCAGAGCAGACCCAGATAAGCCAGTCTGGCACCAAGGTCAAGTAGGTAAGGAATTCACCTCCCCCACTTCTTTGCTGCAGGGCACAGCAACGTGGGGCCCCACCTCCTTCCTCTGGGCAGAGCTCAGATCCATCACAAGGGAGACATTCACCCTTTCCAGGGTGATAATTTTTTTAAATACCCTTGTCTGATCTCCATCTTGCACTTCAGAGCTACCAGCAAAGGAAGGCAGTAGACAATAAGACTGAATTATCTCTGCCTCCCACACAGACTGGGTTTTCTTAGGCAAAAAAATAATCAGGACGTTCAAAAATATGTGGCTGAGAGCTTCTCGTGGCTAATGGTGTAAACTGAGAGGCTCCAACACAGCCTTGCGTGGAAACTCACAACAGCAAGATTTCGGGGAATGCTTCCACAGCTCAGATGCAGATATCCCAAATGAAGAAGGACAACTCTCACCCCTCACCTTTCCCGTTGGATCTGATAGAGGAACAGTGAGCTCCTGGTCCCCAGAGCATCACTGTGCCTTTAGAACCAGCCCTGGCTCATAACATTTGGAGCTAGCAGGGTATGAGGGCTCAGTGGGGGCACAACGCTGCCCAGACCCAGCCTGGGAGTGCAGGCCATCCCGTCGGGATAATAATAAGAACACGACCAGACCCTGAACAGGGACGCTGCAGCTTCTCGAAATAAAGTTAAGAAATTTAAGTTCAATGCCTGACGTAGGTCATGAACAAGGCCTAAAAACCCACAACTTCTCATGCTCAAAATGTAATCTAATCTGACTGAACATTTTTTAAACAGCACTTTAGTCAAATGCCCTATACATCCATTTCCTGCTCCAGTGATTTTCAATTTTTTCCTAATCTGTGGCCCCTTAAAACTTTCCCAGAACAGCATAGCACCCTGTATAGCATATTTAAAGCTATGAAAATAGGTTTATTCCTCCTCTCAGTTATTTTTCCAGGATCTTTCAGGAGTCTGTGGACTCCCAGGGCCCACTGAATCACTGACTACCCCTGCTGTCCTAAACGCATAAGAACCATCACATAAAACAAAAGCGAGGGAGCTAAATCCCATCCTTTGCTCCAGGGAAGGTCTCCTCCTGAGAGCCATACCAGCCTCAAGCCCCAGAAAGGTACTTCCTGAGCAGGGGCCAGTTATTTGTCCCCGTAAACCGCTGTAGTGACACCGCCCTGCGTCGCCACTGATAGCAGGACGCCAGTTTGCACCTTTGCAGCCTGAATGCATCACCTCACCGCTGATAACATAATCTCTTAACCACCAGGTTTGATTTTAACAGCCAGGTCCCGGCTGTTCCTCCTCAACGCATTGCTTTAATTCCTACAACCCACATGCAACAAGATGTACAGAGATCTGAGGCTACGGCTTGCTCGCACCCAACCTCACGGACCAGAGAGCAGATACTCACTCCAGCCGTTCCTCCTCTTTTTTCCGCAGATCAAAGTCCCGTTGAACAACTTCCCAAACGTGCTTGGCCTCTTCATCGGTTAACTTGGAGAGGTCCAGCTTCCTCCCCATCTCGTCCTGGCGAGTTGAACCCGGTCCCGTTACTCGCTACCCCGAGCGCTCGCTCTCCCGTACCCCGGGTTGCTGATGGAGGGTGAAAAGCTAAGCCCTACCTCCGTGGCTGCCCATATAAGTGGGCAGAGGCAGAGCTGCGGGCAGGCCAGCTGGCTCCTGGCAGCACCGCAGCCGGTCTGCTGGGCAATCCTGCCCGCGAAGACGAGCGAGCGGCGAGCAGGACTGGCGCAGCGCCTATCTGCTGCGGTGACTCCCCGTCACCCAGGCAGGCAGGCCTGCCTTCCCCCAGGGCTCACCCAGAGCTGCAGGCAGCTCCAGACCTCGTCCGCCTGGCTGAGGTTAAGGGAGATGTTTACTCTCGGATTAGCTGCCTGCTTTATGCAGGGTGCGCGAATCAAACCAAACCTTCATACGCCTCCCCGGGGAAGGCAGGCCACGGGGTTTGGGAGGGGGCTGAGCATCCCCGGAGGAGCTGTGCCTGTGCACCCGGGAGGACCGGCTCTGTCACGGTGGGTCCTGCCCCACCACCGGCCTCTGTTCCCCTGCTGCTTGCTCCCCAGCTCGCTCTTCTGTGTCTGATGTCGTTAAACCTATTTCCCCCCCCTGCCAACAGTTTTGTAAGGAAAGATCAAGAGCATCTGGTGGGGGACTGGCCTCCTGCATTTGCTAACCGCTCTCACAGTGATTCAGGAAGCTGAGCTTTGCTTGTAGCAAACAGCTTAATTAGGACACAGCGCTCTCCTCATTTACAGTTAGCAAGAAAAGATGGTTTGACAGGATTTTAAGAATGCTGAACATATCACATACCCCAAGAGATGTATATTGCAATAATCCAACTACCAAAGCTGGTCTCTTGCTCAGTAAAACGCTCCCTCTGTCTCTAAGCAGGAATTCCCCAGACCTTGGATATTGCAAGAAACCCATTTCTCATCTGCAGGGGAGCAAATACCGATACTAACCAAACTTCCCCCCCCCCCCCCCCCCCCCCCCCCCAGGTATCTAAACAGAGCGCAAGACCAAAGAGGAAAATTATTCTGCCTGGTGGGACCAGCCTCCCTGCTGCTCAGCCACTGTGCTTGCCCATGGGGCGCAGGGAATTATCCACCCCGGTAACTCACTTGAAACAAAGATTAGATTAAATGCTATGAACAGAGCCAGAAAAGGATTTTGAATCCAAACTTGGATGAATTTTATACAGAAGAAGTGATGATTACAGATGCAATGTTGAGCTTGGATATCAGGAATGCATGATCTTTGCTGGAAGCCAGAAATCGATTTCTAGCTCCTCTCCCAGCAGAGATGAGGTCCCAGCAAAAGCAATTAGTTTATTGGCAGGAGTCAGACGTCAGTTGGGCTGCTCCTTACATAAGCGTATTTAAGAGCCCATGCGCGCCCCACTGCATCAGAACAGCAGAGCGGGTCAATAGATACTAATTAACATCATAACGAGACCCTGTTCCAGGGCCCGTCAGTACAATCATGCCAGGAGCTCCAATGCTGGGGTTTGCACCACCCAGATCCAAATACTTTCTTCTCCAAAAGGACAAGGAGGTTGCATAAAATCAGGCAGACGTGGCCTGCTATGCCATGAAAATGTGAAAAATGCAAGTGCTCAGCAGTGCCAATACCCCCAAAAAGCAATGGTTTAGCCAGAAAACCACTGTGTGGGACATGTCCCCAGGTGCAGGTCCACAGAATAAATTTCAAGTATTACATTGGCCTGGCAACTGCCTCTTTTTGGGAAAACTCTCCTCCCCCAACTCGGTGGTATATGTACCAGCAAAGGCTTTTTCCCACCCCCATCTTTCAAAGCAGTTTGTTGAATTTTGTAGCAGTCCAGACCCAGCAACTACCAGCTTCCAGCAATCCTCTGCTTTGAGAAGGACAATTACACCCACCTGCTCACAGCTCTTTCCCCTATCATCCAACCACAAATAAAGGCTCCCAAATCTTATGAACTCATGCAAAAGAAAGAAAAACCAAACCCAGAGCCACTCACACAGGCACTACCATATGTCATAGGGCCAGACAATATTATATGAAGTTCACCGGCGCCTGTGGTGACCACGCATGTGCAGGGTGGAAGGAGTGGGGATGCAAAGGACAAGGCGAGTTATGTGTTTCCTATTAGCTGGAGGCTCAACTAGTCCTCAAGTCCACTTGAGTTGGGGTCAGGGTACCTGGGTGGCAAAATGGGAGAGAGAAGTGTTACAAACTAAGCCGCTCCTAGGAAACCAGATATGGATGGAACTTGGACTCAATGTCTGATTTTCAGTCTTGCCAGATGATAGAAGAATGAGATTTCTGGCATATCTTCAAGAGAAACATGCCTTTCTAGAAGCAAGGCTGCTCTTTAAAAAAATAATATTCACATGAGCTGTTATCTTTGCAGTTCTTGTTAATCTTTTGTAAGACAACTGTGAACTGATATATAGGACAAGTGGCCTGGACCTCCTCCAGCCATCCATTTTACAGTGGTTTTTCTGATAGCTGGAAGTAAACCCATAAAAAGAGTTGAACAAAACCAATAGAGGATGTCTTGGTTTCAGCTGGGATAGAGTTAATTTTCCTCCTAGTAGCTGGTACAGTGCTGTGTTTTGGATTTAGTATGAGAATAATGTTGATCACACACTGATGTTTTAGTTTTTGCTGAGCAGCGCTTACAAAAAGTCAAGGACTTTTTAGCTTCCCATGCTCTGCCAGGTGCACAAGAAGCTGGGAGGGGGCACAGCCAGGACAGCTGACCCAAACTGGCCAAAGGGATATTCCATACCATATGACGTCATGCTCAGTATATAAACTGGGGGGAGTTGGCCAGGGGCAGCGATTACTGCTTGGGGACAGGCTGGGCATCAGTCAGTGGGTGGTGAGCAATTGTATCGTGCATAACTTGTTTTGTATATTGTTATTATTACTATTACTCCTACTACTGCTACTCCTATTTTACTTTATTTCATTAAACTGTTCTTATCTCAGCCCACAAGTTTTCTCACTTTTACTCTTCTAATTCTCTCCCCCATCCTACTGGGGGGAGTGAGCGAGTAGCTGTGTGGTGCTTAGTTGCTGGCTGGAGTTAGACCATGACAGATGAAGATACTATTCAGTCACTTCTATAGTAAACGCCACCCCAGTGAAACCAGCCAACACTCTCACTCCCCCATCCTCATTTTCAGCCTGGCATCTCCGGGTGCAGAGGACCCTGCTTGGCCAAACCAAGGGAAAAAAAACCCAATTTCTCCAAGTATAACAATGCCTAATTTTCCAAACAGCTGCCCCAAGTGCTGCAGAGGGAAGACATGCCTACACAAGGTTTCCACCACCCTACATGTAAAATTGGTGCTGGCGCACACAAACAGCTGCCACCAAAGCAGTGGGTCAAATGCCACTTGGGGATGCAGGAGAAGGACACACCATGCTGCTTCCACCTCACACAAGCAGTGCTTTGCAGTGGCTCGCCATGCTGGGGCACCTGCAGCCTTGGAGGTGGGAAAACAGGGTCTTGCAGGCAACAACCAGCAGGCTGATTGGGATAAGCTACTGAAATGATGCTCGGAGGGGGTGGTTGATTTACAATGGCACCAACTCCAGTTTTGTTCCTCACTCCATGGACAACTCCAATGGGTGTTTTGGCTCCCATCAGCATAGGGTCATCCCAAGCACCTGGCCAAGCTAGGGGAGTTTCCAAAAGCCAGGTGGATTCAGATCAGGAGCATCCACCAGCAGCTCCAGCCCATCTTCAAGCCACAGGCAGAGAGAACACAAGATCCTTACTCACAGGAGCACGGCAAAAGCAGGGCAGCTCCAACAAACAAGACAGCAGCAAACATATTGCTGCTGACCCTAAGAAAGCCTTGGCTGCTGGCAGAGGCAATTTCACAGCTCCCTCTGCCTCTCTCACCATCCCCCTGCAATCATCTCCAAGTCATGAGATCTCTTAGGGCTAGGATGGCATTCCTTCTCCGTTCAGCTTCTTGGCAGTTTTACAAAGACCTCTTATCATCCCCATTACGATGGAGCAGAACAAGCAGGACAGGGAAGGGGTATAAAATGTCACTGTTCTTTCTGTACATGACCAGTGAGGGATTTTTATGGGTTTTGTCTATTAATACAACTGTTTAATTATGTTACAGCATGTCCACATCTCATTTGGAATGACCCCAACTTAAGGAAAACAGCCATTCAACATTAATTATCATGGACAACGATGCTCTGACATCTGTCACAGAACACGAGAACTACTGTCACAGAACACGAGAACTACTGTCACAGAACACGAGAACTACTGTCACAGAACACGAGAACTAAGTTTGCATATCATCATTTATGGGGTGGAAGCTGTAAGGACATTTTTCCTAACTGTGTGAACATTATGGAGCTTTAGTCTGGATGATGGTGCAGTAGGATACATGATCTCTCCCTTCTCTTGTCTACCCCATTTTTTCTAATATGGATCTAATGATATTTTTTATGGATTATGCCACAAGCCTACTGTCAACCTGATGTGCCAAGTGCTGCATCTTTGGATTGTTTACAGAGAGGACCATGCACCAAAACCTGATCCAAGTTCACCATACTGCCCTCATATCAGCCACAGCCCTATATTCCCATGTATCAGGAATTATTTCCACTTTCTTCACCTGTTTTACCAACACAAGCGAGACTGAACCATCCCTATTCTATTTCCAGCTTTCAGTTGGAAGGGAGCAAATGCCACAACCTCTGTTGCCCGATTAGTGCCTCAATATGAAGAGAAACCCAGACACTTGCCTAACAAAATGGTAGCTGGGAGAGTTCCCACCAGAAATTAAGTTTTTTTTTCACAGGAACAGGATTTTCTCTAGCAAGCTGGGTGAGCTTGGTCCTGTGGGAATGCATCATTTGCAGTAATCAAAAATATAATTCAAGCTTCTGCCTTTGAGCAGGTGGTAAAACACTTGGCAAAGGCCATCAACCTCTGCAGCTTGTAGGAATTACCAAGGTAAACAGCAGCTGAACAAACACAAGTAAATCCCTACAAAGTCAACATGAATTCAAGGTCACTTCTGACACAGGTGTCTTAATGGATTGTGTCCTATTGCAACCCAACAGGAATCGATGAAAACAAAGACTATTTCGGGCTTTGTGGACTGTGGAGACCACACAAATCCCACCCATAGTCTTGGAGATGTGATTTGAGAAACACCTTCAGGGTCAGCACCTGGATCCCGCTAAAGTTCATCACCGACTTTAACACAGATATAGGAGTTATGCCAGAGACCAACAGTTCAATACATCTTAAATACAAAATGCTGATAGGACCAGCTTTACTATTCTAGGATAGTCCCATCTAATTCACAGTAAAACCTAGAGTTTTTTACACTGTTGTGACAATGATGAAGTGGAAGTTTTGCTGCAGATGTCAAACTCAAGTGATCCCAGCAAATGCCCAAGCCCGACAATTTAAATTTTTTTCCCCTTTAAATCTTAAATGTAATTATGTTTTGCCTGGGATTTCAGCCTGCAGTGAGGACCTGGATTAACACTATCCATACGGAAAGCAATGCTGTGGAAGGGGCTGGAGGCTTCACCAGTTACACTGGAAACGGCCTGAGCATCTACAAAGACATGAAGAAGATCAGAGTTATCGGGTAAGGGCACTAACTGGCTGTTCCTGTTCAGACAATTAGCAGGGTCAAAAATGAAACAAACACAGCTTTACAGAGCTAACCACCTGAGAAATGAAGCAGCTTGTGCATGTCTAGGGTGCTTGCCACAGGCTGTTTGAAGGCACAGGTTGTCATCGCTGAACTCATTCCTGCTCTGCTAAAGCCCAGAGGGGTCTCCACCATGAGAAGAGGCTGATATCACTGTAAAGAAGAAACAGACCCCAAACATCTGTCCTTTGCTACACCTGTCTGCTAAGAGATGATGTTGGGGAGACAGCATACTGAAACAGATGGTAACGAAGGACTCAACTTGCCTAAAGGATGCCAGAGGCAAGTCCCTGGAGATGAGTGGAGATCCACAGGTATCAAAAAGAGGAAAAATCAAGCCTAAAAACAGCTTGGAAAAGACTTGATAGCTGGGAACAGGAAAAGCAGACCATTCCCGCCAGAGGGAAACTCCAAGCCAGAAAGCCTCCTGGAGGTCCTGTTGACTGCCCACACAAGCAATCCCAGCTGGCTTTTGCTTTTAACTCACCCAGGATGGTGATCAGGGCAAAGGACAAGGAAAGGGGCTCAACATCTTTCATCATGAAAACCCTGAGGCCCCGGAAAGGCAGAGGACCCCAACACAGATGACCCCAATGCAGACCCCACTGACTAAATTACAGCCTCTCCAAGGCCAGGCGGGATGGTTTCCAGTCTAGAAATCCTTGAGCACCCCAGCACCCTTACCTCACTGAACAGGGTGTTTGGGGCACACAGGAACCAGGATTGGAGCTGGCTTGGGTTCTGCTTCCGAAGGGCTGCTCCTGGGCACCAGGTTGCAAACAAAGTTGATCTCCTTTTGCCTTCAATATTTAAACACTGGAAACAGCAACCAAGTGGTTACGAGTCCACAGAAAGAGCTATCTAGCATGAAAATTCTGAAATCTAAATCCTTTTAACCCTAAAACCTTGCACATGACCCATTTCTCAGCCCCCTAAGGAGCATCATGTCACATGGTGGAAGGGCAGAGATAAGCTATGCTCAGCACCTGACTAGGAGGAAGATATTACCCAAACTATTAAGCAGAAAATAAGTGTATTTGTCCCCTAGAGCCAGTGCCTTGGCACAGGGCTAGAGCTTGGCTGCCCGTGACCCCGCCGTAGGAGGTAGAAGACAGGCATTGGAGCCAGTCACTGCTGCTGAAAAGCAGCTTGACACACCTCTGCCGACCTCACCAAGATGCCCTAATGGCAAAACTCTCCTTCCCGCACCCTATTAGCCTTATTTATTTTGTTCCTTTGTAGAGGCTGAAAGTTGTTCTGAACTAATTTGTTAGGTCTGTATGAGCTCATTGTGCCTAAGTCACTGGCTGTGGGTGTGTGCCCACACTGTGGGACGTTTTCAGACTATTGCTCTATTTATTTTCAATAAATGTTGAAACAAATAATTATCTTTTCTTCTGTTACCTCCCAGTAACCCCCTGTGATGTGAGGCAGCACTTCAGCACTCCCAGACCTGCCCAAATGCATCCTGCTCAGAAACGTCTCTGCCTTTACTCCAAGCAAGGATGTGAAGCAGGAAGACATGTCTCAGGCTGAGGAAAGTTTGGGCAGGCATATGATGGGGCAGATACGGGCATGGAAATGAAGGTGCAGAGCACAGGAGATGGGCCCCAAGGCTAGGGACAAGTGGATGGCCAGTGCCTTTGGCTTAGCCCCATGGCCTGCCACTCTGTGGATGTCTAGCTGAAACCCATCCCCTCCATAACCACATGGCTTTTTTACCACTGTTCATTCTACCTGCTGTGGCTTGGGTTTGGACTGACCAGCAGAGAGCCTGAAGAAGCTCCTTGTGATGGTTTGCCCTCAAAGGAGACCTGCTCCATTCTTGCCACCCAGCCCTGGGCACCTCCTGGCTGTGCCTGCCCTGGCAGCCATCCCTACACCAGTCTTCCCATGCTCCTTGGCAGCACCCTTCTTTGGTCTCAAGCTGGGTGGCTTTGGCACCAGCCATAGGATTTGTTTTGAGCTGCAGCTTGTTTCCAAGCCCACTGACCTACCCTAGGCTCTATTTTGAAGCTCCAACTCTCAGGAGGCTCCCTGGTCCCTCCTGAAACTGTTCCACTGCTTCATTGCCCTACTAATTCAAGATGTGAGACACCTTCCAGCTAGAAAAGACAGAGCATGTTACTTTTCTCCCTGCCAGACACAACCCTGGAGGGACAGGAAGGACCAGTGGGAGGCAGCCAGCAGCCTTGGCGCCGTGCAAGCGCTCCCAGCAAGGTCGCCTAAGGAGAGCCTCACCAGTCGATCCACTCTCTAATGAGTTTCCATGCATCCATCTCTGCCCTGTACCACCAGTGAGCACCATTATTCCCGTCCTCTTTTGAAAGTGCTGATGGCTCCCATTGCCTTGCTGGGATGAGGTGGCCACTCACCAGGGCTTCGAGCAGACATGGGGAGGGAAGGCAGCACTGTTCTTCCAAATACAAAGAGGTTGCAGAGGGGCAAAAACGAGGAGAGAATCCTTCCTGCAGTTGTGTGCTCCCTGAATCCAGAAAGCTCCTTGCATTACCTTGGCTTGGCACCGCTCCCAGGGGCGATGGAGGGAAGGCAGGATGCATCCCAGAGCCCAGGCATCTGCCACCCCTGGGGATGCGACAGCCCAGAGGGCTGCTCCCTGCTGATCTAACAAGTGTCTGATGAGCAGGTTCAAGCTAGGATCTGTCTCCTATGCTTCTCATCACCGTTCCTGCTCGTCTGCTGCTGCAGGCTATGGAACCAACATCAGCCAGCCCTTGTCCTTTTTCTATTGCTCACAGCCTACCCCTGCGGGTGACTGCACTGGGGTGCCACCTGCCCGTGTGGAGCCAGAGCCACTTACATCACTGTGGGATGCACACATTACATAATATTGCATATATATGTATATGATGCAGTAGTAGTGCAACCTAGCATCCTCAGAGACTTACCTGGCCCTGAGGCTCTATGCTGCAGGGCACAGCTTTTTGGCTGGGGCAGGGATGGCTGTGCCTGAGCAGACCTGGCTGGGGCACAGAGAGGCTGCAGGAGGTGCCAGAAGGCAAAGCTGGGCTCTGCCTGCCTCTCCTGCTTCTGTGACCTTGCACTTGAGACCACCAGCCTGCTGCAGCGCGGGCTTGGTGAAGGAAATATTGAGGGATGAGGTCCTTCACCTGAGCATTACCCATGAAGCTCCCAGCTAGCACCTCAGCAGCAGCTTTGCAACCAGGTCCCCCAGCTCAGGTCCTAGCCTACACCCCCCATAGCACCTCTGCCACCCCAGCCACCCAGGCAGGGCAAGAGGCCTTTGTCTCTGCCAGATTTTAGGTGCCTCCTAGTCTGTGAAATGCCAGCCGCCTCTCCAAAAGCCTCTGCAAGTCTTGTCACCTCCCCGTACCTAAAAAAGCCCCCAGCAGTGCCAGGCCTTGGCTCTGCAGAGGTAAACATGGACCTGGCAACTTGCACAGCACCGGGCAGGTGATGGAAGTGAGCTGGCGTGAAACACCCCCCCAGCAAAGCTCTTTAAACTGCTCAAACTACCCATGACACACTGGCTCCACAGGATACAGCTCATATCGCTCAGCCACTGGAGATGCTCGGATAAGTCATCTGCTTATCAACACCCTCGTGCTACACCCGGTAATAAATGAACATAAACTCCTTTTCTTTTCCTCCAGCCGTTGAGGCAGGCTGAGTGAACAAGCTGGAGGGGAAACCAGAAGCCTGGCTGTGTTCGTGTGAGTCATACGAGTCCTGTCCCCTCCATCCGAGCTGCCAAGCCTGCTTTGTCCTGGGAATAACATTGACAATGAGAGCGGGCTGGCGCAGGAAAAGCATTTGTGGTTCAAAATGGCTGCCTGGTTTTGGCTGGGGCTTTTTTTTATTTTTCCTTCTTTCTTCTCAAAGGGAGTTGCAAAATTCAAGTGTCTAACTTCTGGTGGCTTGAAGCAGGCGTGACTTGCTTGGTCTGGAGAGGAGAGCTGCCACCCAGAAACACTCTGGCTGGAGGAGTAAAGGATGGTCTGCAGGACATGGCAGTGGTGGCAGGCTACAACATGGATGACTCCAGACTTGAGAAGAAGCACCGAGTCTGTCAGCAGTGGGAGAGGCAGAGCTGTCTTGCCAGGGTCCTTGGACTGACAGGAAACATGTTCCACTTCATAAAAGAAAAACAACCTCCCATGCAACTGTAGCTGTGGTTTCCTCCTTTGCTGGCATTTCTGATAAAGCTCCAGCCAGAGCCAGGCTTGCTTTCTTGCAGCTTTTTCCAGTGTAATTCAGATTTCATCCTGGGGTGCACACAGGGCCAGGGGCGTTGTGGGTACCTGATGCCAGAAGGGCCCCAATGAACAGCTATGGGGAAGGGGAGGTATCCCCACATGGGTGCAGCAGTCAAAACATGACCAGCCCCAAATCTCTTCTTGATTTGCAAGCTCCCAACAACAAAAGTGTTGTGCTGCACTTCACCCTGCTTGGCATGTACTTTCTGGGCACCCAGCAAAACATTGCTTGAGCTAAGAAGGAATAACCCCCATGTAGGATTTTTCCAGTTCTGCTGGAGGCTAGAGCTGAAGTCCCCCAGCCGGTTGCCGGTGCAAACCCAGTGCCGAAAGGTGCAGTTAGGGGAGCAAGAGCAATCCGGGGATGCGCCTCTGGAGAGAGCAGTTTCCTTGTGCCACCTTGTGGAGCCCAGCAAGAAATACAGGCAGCAAGCACGGGAAGCCAGCACATGAAAAAGGACTTATACTGGAAAAGGTTGTTGCTTTGCAAAAGCAGCTCTCTGCTGCTCCCAAGCCAAGCGCTCTGATTTCTGATCTGTACATTAACCCTGAGAAAAAACTCCATCCCTAATGTGCATCTTGATGCATTCCCATCTCTTCTGGTTGCCAGCCCAGCAGCGAGAATAGCTATCTGTCGAGTATATTAACTTGTAATCATCACCTCAAAAGATACCTCAAGGCTGGAGGTATTTGCCTCAGCTCTGGTTGCTGAAGCCATCTCCCCTTACTCTGTTCAGAGAGAGCAAATCTGGGCCATCATCCAAAGGTGGAAGCATCCAAAGCATCACTCAAATGATCTCTGGGCCAGGAACACAGTGTTCATGCCCAAAAATCACATACCAAACAGCTCTGCTTGTCGTCGTCTTATCAGCCAGGCCCAGGACCTCCTTTCCAGAAAAACTCTAGAAAACTCCCTTTGCAACTTCAGGCAACCACAATCTCTGGTAATGTGATGTCCGGGAGCAGCTCAGCCAGGGCTCCTGAGCTTGGACATGTCCTATGTGCTCCACTGCCCTGGCCTGGGGAGAGGCATGGAGATAAAACACTGGGATTTTTGTCTATACTGAAAACACTGCATATTTCTTTCATAAACAAGTTTTTCACAGCTCTCTTGCCAGGTACTGTCAACAGAGGGGTGTCCTCCCCTCCCTCCCAAAAGCTTCAACCATGGAAAAGAAACAAACACCATCTCCAAGAGTCCCTCTTATTATTTTTTCTCACCTTTGGAAAGCTCTCCCAACCTCTGGGGAGGGATTACAATTGCCCTTTTCTCCTCCCTGTTCCTTCTCCTGGTAGAGAAGGAAAATCCCAACTGCTATCCCCATGACAGGTGAAGTCCAGCCAGGGTTGGCCTTTTACAGGGGGAAAAAAAATCAAATCTCCTCTCTCTTTCTGGTATTCCTCATCCTAGTTGAATACAGGCTAAACTGGCATTTCTCTGAAGAGTGTCAGGTCATTTCTGTAAAAATCGCTCCTGCTGTTGAATACCAAAGATGACTTGACCCTTGTTTTCTGTACATCTAGACCCCTCTGGAGCATCTTCCTTTAAATACCACCCCCTTTCCCAGTTAAAAAAAACCTCATAGCAAACTCTGACTTTGTTGTGATACTTGTGGGCCACCAGTTTGTGATATGGAAGTACTCAGTTTGGGGGGAAAACAAGTGTTTTCCGCTTCTCTCTGCGCCATTGACCTCTTTGGTCTTGTCCTTTGGACTGAGAGCCCCTGGGGACTGAGATCATTTCCCACCCCATGCTTGTACAGCTCCTTGCACAGCCTTGACCCAGAACAGTGCTCCTGGGCTCTGCCAAAGCACAGCTGGAGGAAACCACTGCCTTCAAGCCACTCCTTGATACAGGACCTCTTATCTCTATAGCCATATATGTCAGCTTAAAGCCACATAATGCAATGGCAATTTACCTGTGACACCCCAAGCCCTCAAAACATCACAAGAGTCAGCAACCCTTGGGAGATGTTGGACACAGAGGTGATCCCTGAACACCCTCTGGCCTTGTTCTCTTTTGTGGGGGATTTATCCAGCTGCCAGGATGATGCCATAGGTGCAGGGAGAGCATCTGCCTGACAGGTATCCGATTACTGCATCATCTCACCTGAAATGGTCCTCCCGCTGTTAAGGCATCAATCAGATCAGCCCTTCCAGGAAGCGCCAGCACCCTGCAGACATCCCCACTGCCTGCTCCGAGACACAAGTCTCAGCGGGGAATTATTTCACATACAATGGCTTCTCAGTCAGCCCACAAGTGTCTAATTTGATCCAGGGACTCACAGAGTAGAGAGCTGGCAAAACTGGATGACCAGATGTTTTCTGAGGAGGCTTGCACTCCTCTGTGGCACAGCAAGAAGGATGTTAGTGGCAGCCTGCTTGAGAATATAGATCAATGGAGAAATTAGTGAGAACATGCTGCTGTCAGCACGAGCGACGTACATGCTGTACTCTGTACATCACTGCACGTTCCTGCTCCAGAGCAGAGGAGGAGGTCAAATTACTGAACTTCAGATCCACAAAAATCCTTCAGTATTAGCTCTGCAGGGGGTTGTTCTTTGCCCCAGCCAGAGGACCAGGTCGCAGCCAATGGTGCCACAGCTGTGCTGGCAGGTTTCAGTAGAGCAACAGGTGGAGATTGCTTCTTGGAGTTAGGGGCAAGTATGTAGAAGGTGATTTCCTCTTTAATTTCTGGGTTTTCATCCCAGGTAGGGTAATGCATCTCTGGAGCCTTGCATTTGAGGGCAATGAACTCATTTAGCTTTTACCTTCGCATCTGACTCATGTTAGGAGTGATTTTGGGACAGCTGGCAACCCACCAGCATTTCACTTTCCTGGGAGGACTAACCAAAATAACAACTCACCAAACACCTGTCCTCATTGCCAGTATCTCTACCTTTTCCTTGCAAACAAAGCAAAAGCTTTGGTCCATCTCCCCACAGTGCCTGCCACCACCTCCCTGCCAATGCTGCTCATGTGCTGATTGCAGGCAGCAAAAGAAAACCCGTCCTTCATGCGAGATGCTGCTGGCATGAGACCCCGCAAAGCAAAAACACATGTCAATGGCAGCTAGGCTGGATAATGTGAGTCTTTCTAATTCAAGAACAATAAGTTCAATGGATTGAGGAATCAAAGCTGCTAGTGCCAGAGGATGAAAAAAAAAAAAAAAGAAGAAATTCTTCAAAAGTATTAGGTTGCTCTAAAGGCAGGAAGGACGCCTAACGCAGATTAACTGTGATTTGGGAGAGGAAACTAATGAAAGAAATGCGGGTGTTTGTGAACGGTGCTCATGGGCCACTTCACATCCATCTCCTCTCTGTTTGGAAGACCTGAGTGTGAGATAAAGCAGGAAAAAACACACAGAGAGTAAAGCAAAAAGATCCAAGACTTTGGGACCCATCCCCAAAGAGGAAGAGGAGCTCGTTGGTATACAGCCTCCAGTCTCACAAGTGCAGATGCATGCTGGTGCATCCTGTGGAGGTGAGGCTAGGCTTTGAGCTGGAGCATCATTTATCTCAGATACAAGACCTTGCCCTGACATGTGGCTGCCTTGCTTGGCAGCAGCACTCTGTCAAAGCTACTAGGCTGCAGCTTTTTTCATCTTTACAAAGCCCAGAAATGGTCTGAAATAGGGGCTTTTTGTGCCCAGCAAGCCTCTGCTGATCCAGCATTTACCAGAAAGTTTGGTGGAGAACAGGTGTTTAAGATAGAGAATGTTTGCTAACCCACCTCATTTATCAGACTGGAAAAGCAGAGTTTTGACTGCTCCAACTTTTTACTGAAACAACTCATTACCTGGTGGAAGGCAGACAGCCCCCAGCACATTCACCTTCAACCCAGCCCCAAATCATCCCCGCTTTGAAAATTCACAATAAAACCATCTCACCCTGTAGATAGCCTGAGATTGGAACAGGATGATGGAGGTTACACATATTTGGAGGGGGCTGAATTAGACATGCTTCAGCTGTACTTGCTCACAAGAGGATAAAACATGCTTTGTGAAAGCTGATCAGGCTCAACATACTCAAAAACTCCAGGGTCTGAGCTTTGGAGAGCACGTTGGAAGGACCAGCGCTGGGCTGGACTCTGCCATTGCCAGGTGAAAGCTCACCTTTGCGGGCAATCCCTTGGGGTGATGGCACAGAGTGCCTGTTGGCAGCTGGTTTGGGAGCAAGAATTTAGGAGAAAGCATCATCTGCCATGGACTCGCCCTCTCCACACACCTCCTCCCTAGGAGTGGTGACATGCCATCCCAGATGGAAAGTGCCAGTGTGCCTTGCCACATTATTTATGGACCACAGGGAGCCAGAATAACTCCATCTGGCTTTGCTGGCACTCAAGCTCGCTTCTCCTGAGTTTTACTCGCATAGATGTTCGGTCCCATAAAGATCAGCCCCATTCCAGCTTGCTTGTTTGTAGTTGACAGGTGACTTGCTGCTAGGTAGCACAGGGATTTTTTAGGGACAGATGTGCTGTTGTTCTCCCTTGAGGAAATGATGCCATTTTCACGTGTCACTGCTGCAGAATGAATGAATGAGATGTTTGACAAGGACACATTAGTAAGGCTGGCAAGCCTGCTGGCTCTGGGTTTTATAAGGAGCACTGAAGGCTTTTTTTCCACTTGTTTCTGCCATGAGTGGTTGGAAAGGGTGATAAACAGAAACGGTAACTATGCAAAGCCATCCCCACCTCTTCCTGCCCTGGGACAGGTTGATCTTTCACATCCAGGGACATCCCCAGCCCAGGGGGTGCAGCAGGGCCCTGGCACCATAGGAGCTGGAGGTGCCTGCAGGGGGAGGCAGTTGCCCAAAGGGATGCCTAAGTTTGCAGTGGGGGGAAAGATTCATTGCCACAGAGGTTGCCCAGTAATCGAGAGAGGTTTCCATAACCTCCTGAGCCTCTGCAGCCAATATTTGCTACCCAAAACTGAGCTACAGGATGAAAAGACTCAAGTTCTCCTTTGGCTCTATAAAACCAGGCTGGTTTCCTCGGGGGGGCGGGGGGGGGGGGGGGAGGGCAGGGGCAGAAGCAAAGAACAACAAAGAACAAATCCACTTGGCAAACTTACAAATTTCAGCAAAACAGCATTCTTTTCTCCAGGCAAATTTAAAGTTGTTTTTGTTTTTTTTTTTTTTTAGCACATTTTACCTGTATT
Organism: Morus bassanus; assembly: GCA_031468815.1. NCBI lineage: Eukaryota > Metazoa > Chordata > Aves > Suliformes > Sulidae > Morus > Morus bassanus. The sequence continues at coordinate 41,316,611 of CM062574.1, forward strand.
TTAAGTGGGAGCTTATATCTGGTCATTTGTACAGCTTTGTATCAGGTGAGTGTTGGTTTTTTTCCACCCCTGTGACACCTTTATTTGGTATTGAAGTTAATTCCACTTACTAGTTTGCATGTGATAGATTGTGAATAACCTGGCAGTGCTGAAAAAACGATACTTGCTTAAAGAAAAACTATCCTGTTAAAGACCGAGGTTGTGTTTGTATTTCTGATGCAGCTCATGCAGAAAAATACATTGGTCTGGAAATTCCCTAACCAGCCAGAAACGCATCCATGCTTTGAGTGAGTTTATAGATGGATTTGGGCAAAAACCTTGGCTTTTTAGCTTCCAAAGGAGCTCCAGCCATTTACAGGGGAAAATTCAGCATCTCCCAAATGATGCCTCATCAGCTCTACCCAAAGCAGTGAACAGCACAGTGGAAACAACACAGTTTTACCTCCTTGTTAGAAACTTAGCATCTCCAGATGCCTTAGACACAAACATCTCAAGCACAAGTTGTTCCATATGCTCTGTGGAAATCACAGACAAGCCCCTGAGGAATAAATACGTACCGACCACATACATGCTATTTCCTGGTTGTTTTATTTTTCCTAATGCTAACTCCAAACAAAACACCTATGATGTGGAGACACTGTTTATATCAGCTCCCCATCAAGCAATGGGATGTTTATGAGGTAGAGAGCAAGATTACGCAGCCTGGACCCCTCTGCCCCCCCAGGGGGGCTCCTTGGCACGAGAAGTCCCGTGCCACCCAGCTGGGGACAGCAAGAACATCCCCATAGAGGAGAAGAGGAGAAACAAGTGCATCCCACCCTGGGGTACCTTTAGCAACAGCCAGGATGCAATGCAATGTGAGGATGCTCAGTAACTAGCACTACTTTGTTATCACCGGGAAATACGGTGTCACCTTCTGTGTTGCAGCAGACAGGTGACACACTGGGGAGCAGCAGCCACCTCTGCCCACCGTGACCCTCCCCCAGCAGGGGAGCACGCTGCTGCAGGAAGCAAGGCTTTGCTGCTGGCACCCTGCCAGCTCCTGCAGTCACTTACACCCTCAGGAAAGAAAATACCCATCCTATATTAAGGCCCAAGAGACCAGAGAGGGACTATCAGGTGTGGGACGAAGACAAAATAATTAAGCCCAGGAAGGAAACCAAGAAGCTGCATTATGCGAGAGATGAAGAGGGGATTCAACCCTGCTCAAATCCATGTGATCACCTTGAGCAAAATGTGGGGGTTTTCTCCCCTTAATTCACAGCTCTCTTCAATTCAGGGGAGCAGCCCAATTTTCACAGCTGAACTAAGCCCGTTCAACTTAGCATCGGCTGCAAAGATTAAAACAAAGCAGTGTTTCTGGCAGATCACCTGGCAGGAAGGCATGGCAAGGGCTGATTAAGGACCTGGTGCCCCAGGGGAGAAGCAGCAGCCCTGGCAAGGTTGGGGTGCATGTCATGATCTCCATGGGGTGTTTCAGACTCCACCATTGCTGCTTCCCTGGCTTTGTTCTCACCCTACCTGCAAGCAAGAGCTGCTCATGGAAAAACCCACATGGGTAAGATAAAAATACGTATTCTTATTCCTTTAATAGGGAACCCTAGCAAGAACATAACCCTGGGGACTGGGATGCATGGTACACCAATACAGAGCTTTACATTTCTAGTGCTGTCCTCTCCCTCTTAGCATAACACATGAATTTTTCTCTTTACCACTAGTGTGCAATGACCACAGGTTTCCAATGAACTGGCTACAGCAAACCCTCAGGTCTTTCCCCCTGCATCTTCCAGACTAACATAACACTCATTCATGGGTATGAATAATTCCCTATAATTCCTCTTCGGCTTGTCTGCCATTACATCATCCTGCCCACGCGGGCAGCAAGTATTTCTGGCTTCTCCCTGAATCCAGCTCTTTTCAAGCTACCTCACTTCTCTCCCTGGTAATTAGTAACAGTTGTTTCCATCACAAAATGGGAAGTTTCATCAAACCACTGAAATTCAGCCCATTTCAAATAGCTTTTTATGCAGCACAGGACTTTGAAGTTGCCAAAGGACATGGAGGCCAAAGCTTTGAAAGAATGTTTGATCCCCTTGTGCAAGGCATCACCTGGAAGTATCTAATGCAAGATAACAGGAGCAACCCAAAGAAACATCTGGCAACATCTGCATTGGCCAAAACGCATCTCACACATGCTCCCTGAGTTATCTTTTATTTTGAAAAAGAACTCAGCTAGCAACTTTCCTAGAAGCCGAGCATCACAGTTCACATCACAATTTACTGACCTACAAGCTGCACATTGTGTTAGAGGGAAAATATTCACATTATTTACATATTTGAGAGTAGTTTCTTCCTTGTCATTGCAGACACTGAAAAGCCCTTCCAGCAGGAGAGCTTTCTGCAGGATGCAGTTTGTCAGGGCTCCAAGTTTCTTTGTTTGAGTTACAATCTCTCCTATAAGCCATAGATTAAGAGTATATATGCACTTGGATAATACACACAGCCCTGGTGTATGTTTGCTTTTATTGCATCTTCTGGGGTTAGCCTGTTGCCATGATTTATTAGCAGTATTAACCTCAGAAATGTTACAACAAAACAGGCATTTTTTTTTAATAAATCAGTGATTTTTTAAAGTTTCCTAGCATATACAGAGATATTTAGAAGCTTTGCCTTAAAGCCTTGAAGCTTAATTTGGGGGGGGTAGACACACAGACCACCATGCATTTCAGTAACTCCGATAATAATATATATTGAGAAATAATATTAATAGGAATAACTCCTAATAAGCCCTACTAGGTGAAGCTTTTATTGCACCTTTGCTTTTAAGTGATAACACTTAAGAGGGAAGAAAGGAAGGAAAAGACTTTTCAATTAGCCCTAAACCATTTCTCCTCCCAGGAGGGTTTTTCCTCCAGTCGCACAGGAAATGCTGAAATTTTTTGTTTCATTCTTAAGGCTTTTCCTGCTGTTGCTTTTCAATATTGTAGGAACCAAGATCAAAAGACTCCAGCCCGCGCCTGACTCCACACAACAGCTCTTTCTCCTGTAGCGGTGACACTGATCACCACTTTTTGCCCTTCACATAAGCTAGGGAGGCAAAGCCCACTGTCTTACAGATAAGGAGCTGAGGCAGAGCAGACAAATTACCTGTAATCATACAGCCGGTAGCAGAGAGATCCCAGAAAATTACAGTTACACCAGCACTACCCCAAGGAGCCCTGGGAAAGTACTAATATCCACCCCACCAACCTGTGCTGGGGCACACACCTCCCTCCCCTGGTGCCAATTAGGAGATGCGCCCTTGATGGCAATTAAGCCTGAGTTGCACCCAGGTTGCTGGGATGCTCACAGCATCCCCAAAGCTTTCCCAAGCACCCTCCTAGTGCAGCATGTCTTGAACCCACTATTACAACTTCATCCTCAAGGATGGGAGGGAGATTTTGCAGCAGTGTTTTAATTTCTTCACCAGGGCTGCTGGATAGGAACAGCAGAGCCAGGTGGCACTTCTCTTGCTTTGATTCCCACCCTGACCTGCCCAGCTCACTTTCTCCCCACCCACTCTGCATACTGTAGAGATGCTCTTGCCCTTTCTCCCTGGCTGTTTTAAAGTTGAGGGTGGCATCAAATGTGGCACAAATTCATCAGAAAGCCTTTGTGCAGGGGCAGACAAACAAAGTGCAAGAGAAAAGCAGAACCAATAAAAGCTTCAGAAAATATTTCCTGGACCACTTCCCAACTGGGGTGCTGGTGGCAGGGGAAGCATTTGAATGAAAGCAACAGCAAATCCTTTGGAACTAATGAAAACCATCTATTATGAGCAAAATGAAAATGCAATCTGCAGCCCTGCCCTTGTTCTAGCAGAGCAGCTCTCTGCCTTGTTTGCAAGCAGGAGAAAGAGCTTGTTCTTTGAAATAGGGGTGTGAGGGAAAAATAACAGAGCAACCCTTGGTTTTGGTGGTACCCACTAATTTTAGAGTAAGCAACGGCCCCATCTTGCAGGAGCAGGTTTTATTCAAGGGAAAGAAGGTAACCTTGGGTTTGGTGGATGCCCAAGGAGTCCCTGGAGGAAAAGCCAGCAGATGGTGCTCAAGGATGGAGCCAAGGTGGGATGCTTCTGGGCATCCCCACCCCTATGTAACCCAGAGCCAGCCACCACATGCTTGTGTGAATCACATGGGGAAAATCCAGAGAGCATTTCTTAATTTGGGGGTAGAAATGGCCCAGGTGAAGTGCATCTACGTGCAGAAGAGAACTGCAAAATTTCACCACTCTGCCCATTTCACCAATTTTTTTTTTTTTTTTTAAAGTTCCAAGCTGAGACCCTTACTCAGAAGATGGGAGGACATCAAGGTCCCCTTTGCATTCAGGCAAGGATGTAGCACACAGGGCTTTTTTGTCATGGGTGGAAAGAGAATTCCTCAAAACCCTCTTCCTGACTCATAGCATTAATCACGTCTAGTTATTAATACACCAGGGAAGAAATCTTGCTAAACTTAGTCCCAGCTGTCTCTAGAAATTACCAATGCAATGTGATTCAGTCTTTTACTAATTATCAGAGAGGGTTTGTTTGGTGTCTGGGGATGGAAGGATGTTTGTCTCTTCAAATGCCACCCCTTCCCAGGGGTTTTGCTCACCCCTGGAACATCGCAGCAGCCATGGTGGGGACTTGCCCCGGGCTCCCAATGCTGCCATGGTGGATCAGGACCACTTTGCAGGGGGTCACCAGCATAAACATAGAGGGAATGCTAAAGGAAGAATTGGAAAAGATCATGAGTGGAAGGGAAAAAAAAAACAACCCACCACCCCACCCTGAAACACCCTCAGCATCCTGGCTGGCTGCTTTCCCGCTGTGCGCCAGCTACAAAGCCCCTTTTTGGAAAGGAAAACCTTTCAGCTTGGTTATTACAGTCATAAAGGCAATCAGACAGGAATTTATGACTTCTCGTAGTCTCATTTAATTATTGGAGCACTTAGTAAAAGTCACTTCAGTATTAAAACCATATTAAGACAGATTCTGTGTCACAAAAAGAATAAATTCTAACTTCCAAGTTAAATATGTTCTCAGTCGAGCTGAGATATGCATACACTGCAGGTCATACGTGTTTTGACACTATTGTTACAGTATTTATCTATGATCCTCTAACTTGACTGTTTTTCACTACTGTTCTGGGGTGGCTGGAGCTTTTCTATGTTTTATTATTTTGTTTTTGCCAGTCACTTAGCACCGTTTTCCTGTGTTCCTTCATTGCCACACAGAAAACTCCGGTTTTTGAAGGTTATCTGAACTAATGACAATACAGATCCCAGTTGCCTTTGAGCTTGTATGACTGAACCATACTGGTTTTCACCAGTGGTGGAAAACTGGAATGGCTGGACCCCACTCAGTGGGTGTAATTCTTGCTGAGTGCATTGTACAGGTGACAGCAGGGCTGAGGCGCACAGAAGAGGTGGTAGCCTGAAAGCCCAAAGGCATGAGAAGATGCAAGGCAGCACATTGCCAGCCTCCTACTGAATAGGCCACATGCTGCTGCTTTATGGGGTTGTCCTGGTGCTACCGCAGCATCCCCAGGTGGGCTCTCCCACCTGATAGCTGAATTAAGAAGGAAAACAATTTGGTTTGGACACTCTGCCAGCAAAGCACGCCTCCATCGTATGTGTTTTATCCTTTAGCAGTTGTCCCTCATCCATCTTGGCCACTGGTACGTGTTTGTCATTGCTTTCCAGAGGACCCCCATTTCCTCCATCCCCTGTTCAGCTGCCCACCAACACCCAGCGAGGAGCTGCAGCTCCCTTTTGCCAGGCATATTTAGTATTTGGGAACACCCTGCCTTTGAGCTCCAGCTCACCAGATTTGGGGAGGGGGACACAACAACCTGCTTGCTTTCGGGCATGCGGCTGGGGATGTTTGCGCTGGATCCCTCTGTGAGGTTGACGCTTAGTGTCTGCAAATGCCAAGCCAAGCACGATTTCTAAAACGAGCTATTGCATCAGTTCAAGGGCTCAGCACTTTCCTGAAGCATTTCAGCTATTTCTTTATGTGGCTAGTCTTTCAAACAGCACAGAACCTAGAGCAAACATAATAAATCCCCATTTGAAATGAATTTGACTATCTGATTCCAGGGACACCATCTCAGTTCCAGCCTTATGTGGACCCAAACAAGGGCAAGAGATAAGAATTAATGTTTCTATACCATCATTTCTTGCAAAACACAACCCAGTCCAGACTGAAATGTTTAGCTTTCGCCAGTGACATGCTGTCACTCAAGGCAGAGGAATAAAATTAGCCCCCAAAATCAGCCTGATACACTCTGCCTAACAAAAGGTTAAAGGTATTCTTTCATAGTGCATAGGTTTAAAAAAAAAAATCACTGGTCAGGAACTTTCAAACTTTTACTTGAAACTTTTCACTAGGCTATATATAAAATATTTATCCTTATGCTAAGGGGCTAAATTTTATTTATAATTTATACTATAACATAATCCCCCCACTTCTTCCTCCCCATCTGGGCAGGTAAAACCCCATTACACGTAAATACAAAAATTGCATTAAGAAAAGACTCTCTCTCCCACTACACTGATGCTTGTAACTGTGCAGGGGGAGAGGCTGAGCTTTCCACAGCCTCAAGTGTCTCCAAACAGTGCTTTGCCAGAGCCCTGCATAAGTTGGTATGGTCCTTGCACGTCCTGGCTCCTGCAAACATCCCAGTCCAGCCCTTCCTGACCAAAATGCATAGTTAAATCAGCTTCTGCAACCCTGCAGGGCTGTTTTTCTTTTAATATATTTCTTCTCACCGATAACAGGGAGAAGCATTTTGGAGACAGTGGGACCAGTGCAGGAAGGGGAAGCCACACAGCACGGAGGCGTCCCCCACGGTGGGGGGGGGGGGGGAACCGCATGTGATGAGCAGCTCTGACCTCAGCCCCAGTAACGCCAGCACCAACCATCTGGATCCCATTTTCAACGCCGGATCGCCCGGCCCCCCGGCACTCCCGCGCCAGCCACCTCCTCCAGTCTCGCTCAGACCCGCAGCAGTCGTCTCGCGGGGACCAGCACATCCCCATTTCCCTTGCCCTGCCGGTGCTTGCACCCCACTGAGCAAGGCAAGCGGAGACGGGAAGGCTGAGCAGCACCAGCACACCATGAAGCAAGGGTGAGAAGCACTTCGGAGTGGAAAATCCTGGAACAAGCAACTTTTTGGGGGGTTCGCTCAGGGGTAAGTGTTGCTTTCCGCGTAGGAGCTGTTAGCTTGTGCTCAGCAGCTGCTGTGCTGCATTTTCTCTCCTTGGTACAACGTTAGTCTTTAGGGAGATTTCAAGACATTTTGGACAAAACCCATCCCACGCACAGAGCACTGTCCTCAGAGGAAAGCTACACCCAGGCTTGCATTACGCTTGGAAAAGCAGAGCCATGCAGCTAGCTTGCTCACACCAGGAGCCTCCTCCCCAAACCAATGCACCACAGGTGCATGGGGATGCTCCTGGCCCCATCAGTGCAGGGGAATTGACTCTATTCAAAAGCACCAAGTATTTCCCCCACTGCTGCAGTACAGTGTTTGCCTCTGATGCCTTGAAATCACTGCAGCAGCAGCTCAGTAGGATGGGAGCAGGCTGTCCTGGGAAGCAGTGGGGTGCGTGCCCCGAGGAGGGCATGTAGCACTTTGGGGAGCTGCTTGGGCACAAGGAGGCAAGTGCATAAATGGGACCTTGCAAGGAGTCTAAGGGGGTGACTCACTGCCCCTTTCCTGCTCCAGAGGTATGCCCCTAGGGCTGGGGGTTGTTTGACAGCAGCCCTCACCCCTCCTGCCTCAAGGCAAGGTAGGATGAACTGACCAGAGATGCTTGTCAGCCTGCCCACCCCACACAGGCCCCACTGCCGGGAACGTCCCTGCTGCACCAGGGTAGACCAGCATTCTTGTGGCCCCAGGGACAATTTTCATCCTCTCGTGGTCACCCATGGAGAGGGAAATTGGTCAAAACATCAGATATTTTTCCTCAAGGGCTCTCCAGCCTTGCATGGAACCATCTCCCCTCTCCCTCCTGCCTTTCCCAGCCCTTTCCGCCATAGCCCCAGTTGCCCTCAGCTCCCCAGGGTTTTGCACACAGCAACACTCTTGCTGAGGGGGCGGCTATGACTAATCATGGAGACACCCCACCACCAACCCTCTTGGCTTAGCAAAGCCTTCCCTTCCCAGCTGGAGCCTGGGGTGAGAAAGGGTTGCAGCCAAACTGGTTTCCTAGCCAGGCACGGAGGCCAAAACCGCCTGGAACAGAGGTGCCCAAAGCCACTCTGGTTCCAGCGGGTGCAATGGGAAACTCAGCTCATTTCTGGTTGCTGTGATGATTCACATACACTCTCACAGGAGGAGTGCTGCATTTTTCAAACTTCTGGCTTTACCCCATTACTTACTGGTATTAAAAAAAATTCACTGTTTATGGTTGGATAATTACTGTGCTTATCTAGTGCAGTTTCTGAGGCACAACCACCCAGTTTGGGAGCTCTGTGGAGGCCAGAGGGATGTCTCCATCTGGAAGCTGTTGCAGGGAGCTGGGGGACTCCTCCAAGGTCACATAGGAATGCAGTGGCAGAGCAGCGACCCAACTCTGCATCTCCCCAGCACTATCCCTTGACTCACCAGTACCAGAGCTCAGGGAAACAGGCTTTCCACCCCCAACCTTATACCCACACTCCACCCTGGTCTTTGCAGAGAGGTTGACCATGACCAGGGGTGTGATGGCATTTCTAAGACAGGAATGCAGGGCTGCATGCTTGCTTCTGTCAGTTCATCATTCATTCCCTTTCAATTTTTCAGCAGGCTCCCCCATTCCCTTTCTGGTTTTTCAAATATCTTTACAAGTTTCCATTCAAGTGCACTGACTTTCTCTGATTTCAGTGAGCTAAACCAGCCCCTGCTGTATTCCCACATGTCAAAGAGAGGAAAAAAAAAATGTTGTTCCTCTCCTAAATTTTGGTACGTGCCTGTCTGGGAACAGGAGGGGTGGGAACATCTTATTCCTTCCATCAGTGCAAACCTGGGTAACTGCACAGTCTTGCCAGCCTTGGACTGTATTCTCCCAGCCTGGATGCATTTGATTTGCAGCAAAGGGATGAACCTGCCCCCATGTTGCGCATGCACAGCGGCAGGGCTGGCCGCAGGTGGCATAGCATGCCTGCTCTCCACTGTGAATCAGAGCCAGTCTGCATGCCCATCACTTTTTCCACCTTTTTAAGTGATCCATGTTCCACATTAAGAGGCCGATTTGTTTGGGTGGAGAGGCACAGGGAGGCTTAGATTACTATACATAAAGAGTCATTGATCTTTGAGGGAGTTTCCTCTTTTTTAAGCAAATGCTCCCTTCTTAACTACTCTATTTTAGTCTCAGTCTTCAGATGAAGAAAACAACCAGATTTTAAGCCAACAGCGTGCTTGCAAGAACAGAAATGAATGTGATTCATATTAAATGCTACCACCCAGGGAACTTGCCCGGGTAGGAAATAAACGCACATAACTCTGTTACTTTTCTGAATGCTGGTTTTCAAAAGCAGAGCTCAAGTGGTTTGCAAAAGCAGGAAGATTTTCCACTCTTTTAGGCTTGTTTGCTTTTAATGCTCAGGTCTACCTTTGTAGGAAGAAATGTTTTCAGGAGCAACCCTCAACCCAACAACCCTCACCTTCCTAGCGCTGTCAATGCCAGATGGCAGCAACATTAATGGAAACCCTTCAAAAGAACCAGTGCAAATTTAAATTATTCCATTCAACTCCTTGGAGCCATGAATAAATTCAGAATCTGTCCCATACAACTTATCCCAGGTCTCTAGAAATAGCCTTGCTTCTCTGGAGACTGTGTGGCCAGGTGATATTTGGTGCCACATGATGAAGAGGTGGCCAGGTGCCTAAGTGTACAAATCACTGCTAGGAGTGGCTTTTGGTTAATGTTTTCCCAAGCTCAGAGCTCTTAACAGCACAGAGAAATCTAAGGGGGCATTCATCCAGCTGAGAGGAGCATGCATTGCCTCCAGAGGGCAACCTGTGCTATCATGGGTCTACATCGGGATTTCAGAAGCTGTTTCTCCTCCCTGCTTGCTCTACAGCCACAACTGGACGTACATCCCACTATTGGGGCTGCAAATAATTGTTCTAAGTGGCCAGTGTCCACTTTCAAGCCACTGGCAAGGCTTACAGCAGCCTCTTGGCTTCACTGCTGCCCCCGAGGGACATGCATATAGCAGAGAACAGCCAAGTCAAGGGCATTTCAGGCTGAGCAGTTTGGTTGGGAAACAGCGTGATGATGAGGCATGGGGACATCTCCATAAAGCAAACACAGGTGAAGGCAGAGGCCCCTTGGTTTTGACCCTGATATCCCCACAGAGCAGACTTCTTGAGGACTCTAAGAATGCCCACAGCATCTCATCTCCCACACCATCTGCAGGACAATGCTTTGCCCTCCCTCTGGTCCTGCTCACTCCCTGCAGCAACAACGCTGTCATGGGGAGAGAGAGCTGATGGGAACAGATTTCACAAATAATTCACTAGTTGTGGATTTCCTGGTTATCACACCCCAAGAGTCAGTTCTGCCCAGCTCAGTCCTTTAGCCTCAAGGAAAAGCATCAGGCAACTACAAAATGCTAGTACAGAAAATCCCTCCAACAGCTCAAGTTGTGCTATCTGATTGCTTTCTCTTACGGTCCAGTGAGATAGATAGCACCAGTGCCTGAAGCACTGCCTAACTAGGAGTTCAGATTTAAGAGGTATTTTGCAACAACATTAGTTATTCCCTCTACCTGCCATAGCACCCATCCATATCTATGCATGGCACGCATCACACCAAAGCCATAGATACTTCCCCCCTCTCAAAGCCAGCCAGCCCAGCTGAGAGGCACATGTAATGAATCAAAGTGATATGTAACAGCTGTAGTAATTTTTCTTGTCTTTTATGTTTCACTTTTTTAAGTCTACTCATCTGCTTTGCGCTTTTACAGATTTTAACTATACTCTAGTGAAAAAACACACACAAATGATTGCTTAGAAAGTGAATTTGAAACATCCACTAAAAAAAGTTATGTAAATGTCAGATTTTATGCACAAAGGAGTATGCAATAAGCAAAAAATAGCTGCTGGGAAAAATATTTAAGGAAATCACTTCATTGCATTAGTGGTAGAAATGATTGCCTTTTGAAAGCATTATTAGTAACAGATGTATATCTTCTGATGAAATGGAGGACATACTGTAATATTAAGAGTTCACCACACACTATATAAGATCTAGACAGACACAAAACCTTCAGATTACTGAAAACTACATAAAGTATTAAGAGACTAACTCCCCAGGTTTTGGTGCTAATTCTTAACAGGTGAGGAAAATGCTTTCCTTTTCTAAAGGCACTCAGTAGTCAGATTTTTCAGTGGTTTCTTCCAGCTTGCAGTAGTTATATCAAGTGCTTCACCAGAGCTTTCACCCCTCAGGAGTACAAGGAACTTTTCATTTAGAAAAAAAAATCCAGGATGAAGCTATCTTATTAAAAATAAGAACAATCCAGGAAAATAAAGTTGCAAGAGAGGTATTTACCATAATCAAGAATTAAAATGAATTAACATAAGTTCACATTCTCAGTTTTATCCTCCACCCCCTGCAAGCTGGTGCCACCTCCAGCTTCTATGACCAGTGGTAATTTGGGACACAAAGCAAGAACACATCAAGCAAAGCAGGTTATTGGTTGTGTCTCACCAAAGCAAGCCAAACAAGATCTACCTCCAAGCAATAAAAAAAAAAAAAAAATCACACTATTTACTATCTTAAACCCACTTTTTCTTGCTGAGCCAGGGACTTGCTATTAGCTCAGTCAAACCAGATCTGAGCAGAGTTTCAGTTCAAACCCTCCAAACCCCTCCCAAGAACCACATTACCTCTACAAAAAACTTCCGCTCCTGCTCCTGCTCCTGCTCCTGCTCCTGCTCCTGCTCCTGCTCCTGCTCCTGCTCCTGCTCCTGCTCCTGCTCCTGCTCAGCCATCCCATACAAGAAAATCATCCCCCTCCTGCAAGCACCCAACCTTTCCTCCTTTATTAACAAGGGTGGTGTGGAGGAAGCGATATAAGAGAACACCCTGACCAGGAACACCTGTGCTTAAATGCTCTTCTTTTTCATAAGTTGTCAGTCAGTCTCTAAGAGACGTCAATCACTGTTTCCTTTGCTGCTTCTTTCCTCCTAATAACTAATCTCAGTTCCTGTGATTTTAGGATGGTTTTGGGGAAGCATGATGCTAAAACTCATTTCTTGTTGATGAACAAATCCCTCTGCTTTCATATAACTAAAAATATCATGATGGAGGTCAAAGAGAAAGCTAGAAAGGCCTCCTCAGGAGGATCTGGAGGCTTCCTAAAGGCTAAAACAGAAAAGGTGGTGACTAAAAAGAGCAGCCAACTTATTATTGCTTGAAAAAGGCATTCTATTTCCCAGCTAGCCAGAGCAAATAAACCAAAGCTGAGACAGAATATTGTTTTAATACACTGTGATATCCAGGTTTGTCTCATGGTGCCCCAAGGGCTGACTCGTGACTTTCAGCTGTTTGGGTTTGCCAGGATAGAGGTACATAAAACACAGCTGGTGGTTTCCCTGCTGCAAGGCTCTGGGGCCGAACCATGACTCAAAGGGACCTAACGGAGGTGGGCTCAGCCCTGGCTCTCCCCCAGGCTCCTTGTTTGAACATGGGCAAGGCAGTTCTTCAAGGGGTTTCAAGCCAAAGCAACCCTAAAGATGTAGGTGTAGATCCACCATTGAGTTTGGAAATCCCATTCAATGTAAAGCCCAGTTGCCCACCACTGTGGGAGAGTCATGGGGGTTCTTGCAGGCAGGGGAGATCTTGTAGCACCTGGGAGATTTACTTTTCCTTTCTGCTGTGTTTCATGGCTGTAAACAGCCCCGTAAGGCTCTCAGCAGCTGCTCAATATTAAAACCAAAAAAAACCCCAAGTGTTTGCTTTGGTCCTGTCATTTATTAGCTGGCAAGACATTAATTTTCACTGGTTTGTCTTGATGCTCTGTTCACCCCCAGCTGTTGTGACTGAAGAGGGATAGGATGCCAGCAGCTAATAAACCGGATGATAACATAACTTCCTGCATTTCAGAAAAGAAACACTAGCATTTTTACAGCGTACATTATTTTAACAGGCTGTTTTTCCATAGCGTGCATTTTATTTCACATTTTTTGTTTGTTGCTAGCAGCATTTTTACTCCCAATGGATGTGGCAAGGCAAGTCCATCTCCAAAAACTCACAGGTCTTCTATAAACCTCTTCTGCCCAGGGGGCAGATGTTCTGGTGGGGTTGGATGGGTGGTTGTCACAAGCTCAATGTGTTTTGCAAACCTCAACTCTGGGACCTACAGACCTTTCTGTATTTGTGTGCTCAGGGGACGAACCCTGCAGCAATGTCCTTGGCTAATCCTGCACCGGTGGGGAAGCAGAGCCCAACTTTCCCCTCCTCATGTGTCCGTTGGTTGAAACTAGGTTTTCTGGGAGCAAGCTGTAAATCAGGGACATAGTCCAGCAGAGCAGGTTCGTTCCCGCTGGAGGCACTGGGAGGTTTGGCTTGGACTCCAATAGCTGGGGGGATGGATGCATGCCAGCTAACAAGGATGATTGTTCAGTCTTTTTATGAATGATAGTGATACCTCTGGGCTGCAGCAGCTGCCTCTATAAATTGAGGAGTTGCCAATAACAGGGAAGACTTGTCATATCTTGATTAATGCTGCATGCTAGCTCCTGGCTCTGGGTGCCTATTAAATGTCTCTCCACCTGGTGTTACTATGATACACAAATGTGGGGGAAAAGGTAGAGGCTAGTTTTTGCCTGACTCATGTTATATGGCATTCATAAATGCCATCTGGAATCCATGGAAAAGCGATCGCTGCAAACCCCTTGTCATGGTTTAACCCCAGCCAGCAACTACGCCCCACACAGCCGCTCGCTCACTCCCCCGCAGTGGGATGGGGAAGAGAATCAGAAGAGCAAAAGTGAGAAAACTCCTGGGTTGAGATGAGGACAGTTTAACAGGTAAAGCAAAAGCCATACATGCAAACAAAGCAAAACAAGGAATTAATTCACTACCATTCACTATTCACTATTCATTCTCCCAAGAAAGACCAGACCCCACCCCAGCTTTGACATGCAGGAAGCCAGTAGAAGTGCGAGGATTGCATTGGGTTTCAGGAAACAAGGTGGACATTGTCCCCTCCTTTCTACCAAACCTTCCTCTGATAGCCCTGAGGAGTGTCTCTTCAGTAGAAGAGGGATCAGCTGTTCAGATGTTTATTTCCAAATTTTCCCTAATTCCCAGCACTTGGTTCTGTTTCCAGCTGTGCCAAACATGGCCATCTGTGTAACCACCACAGTCTATTTTAAAGAGGGAGTTAGTCTTCCCCCTAGCCCTTAGGCTCTTGTATTGGTTATAACTCTCTGGATTGATAGAGTTGGCAAGGATGGTAATAAGAAAACAGATTTTTGTTTTTTATGATGATCTGGTTAATAGCTTGATGTATTTGAATTACTTTTGGCTCATTTGAGTAATTGAGCTCCTTTTGGGGAATAAAAAGTATTGCATCACTGTATTCCCTTTTGGGGGGATATTTTCTCAGTTAAGCAATCCTTGCTGATTTCTGCTCTGTAGGCTTGGAAGTGAAGATTAAATAATAAATTGGCCATCTCTATGACAACGGGTACACAGCTTTCCTGAAGGAGACATTGTTTCAGAAGGCTTGCCAGGTGGATCACAGATAAGAAACTTGCATAAATTATGTTTTTGGCTCCAACATATAAAATGTTATTCTTGGTGCCTTTCCAAAATGTGATTAGCCAGCACAGGCTATTCCACTGCTGGGGCCGTGAGCTTGGGGGAGTCCAAGGGCTTTTTGCTGTACAGCCAGATTATGCAGCTCACTTGGCTCTGGAGTAATTAAATTTCCATTTGTATGTTTGGGACAGCTGAAAAGGTGAGCTGAGGCAAACAGGGATGTTCAGGGCAATTATTATTATTATTATGGTGTTTGTAAAAAAAAAACAGAATAAGAAAGGGCAACAGCAAGAGGGAACACATTGGCCAAGATGTTTCAGCTGGTCATTCATGGGTGAGGAGGACAGGTGAAAGGCCATCATATATTTTGAGGGTTGGTGGTAGAAACCTAGGCTGACCTTTTTCCTGTATATTAGGTATTACCTGGGACAGCATAGGCAAGAAGAAAGCCATTGAAGTCCACAGGGGTGATTAAATGCTAGTTATGTGAGTGATTGCTCTTCTAAAGAAATGCTTGTTAAGAAGCAGACTCTGTCCAGCATTAAAATATTTCTTTCCTGCCGAAGTGCCACAAAAACATTGCAGACTCAAATGGTTTGGTTTTTCTATTTCATCCCTCATCTGTGCCTGGCCAGCACTGCTGCTGTATCTCACTGTCCCTGTTTTTCTCCCTTAGGTGCCACACTGGGTGCTTTGAAACAAAGAGAATAAAAGGAAAACTCAGATAAAAGACCAAAATGAGGAAACACCGACATTTGCCCTTCGCGGCAATGTTTGGCCTCCTACTTTCAGGCTTTTGCTCAGTTCGTGCCCAGCAGCAAGGAGGTAAGATCGGACTGCTTTACCCGACTGCGCCCCTGCACAAACGTGCCTGTAGTTCGCACCATTTGGTTTTTAACATGCATGTCGATGGTACGTTCTGGTTTACCTTCTGCTCCTCAGCTCCCACTTGGCTGAGGGTCCTTTCAGAGCCAGACCCTAGCCAATGTGCACGGTGCCTTCCCGAGCATGTCGCTGGCCGGTGGTGTGCCTTTGAGGATGCTCTGTGGGGGATGGGGGTGCGGGATGTGCACCCAGGGTGGCCCCAAGCGGGTTTTCTCCTGGGCAGAGCTCTTTTGCCCTCCTTGCATGTGTAGGAGGGCTTTTTGCAGTGAGAAGAGCACTGCCACTGACCTGTAGAAAGGCTGTTTGGTTTTTTAAGAGGAGGCGCTGGTGCCTTTTGGACCAGAGCTGGTGTCATGAGAAGCGGGGGGTGTTAGCAGCAGGAAAAGTATGGAAAACTCATGCCAGCACCCAGGCTGCTAAAACTGAGCAGCCCTTCCTTCCTCGAGCACCGCTGCAGAGCCAGCAAAGCGCTGAGTCAGTAAAAAGTGTGCAGGAGACAATGGGCAACAAGAAGCTGAGCAAGCCTAAATTCACACGTGAAGCTGCAGGCATCTTTGTCTGGCTCAGGGCTGGTGTCCAAACCTGTGCGGCGAGGGTCTGGGAGGGGAGAAGCATCTCTCCTCCCCCTTTCTGGGAAGGGTAGGTCGCATGCTGTCCCTTCCTGTCCCCCAGCGCCTGCCTTGTCAGCTGATGGCTGCCTGGTTTTTCTCCAGCGCTTCTCATTTTGCTGTGGGTGATAAGGGGAAGTTAAGCTTCACTTTCACTATGGAAAGAGGCTGATGGTCGTTTGGGTGAGGAGGAGGCATGCTTGTGCTGACTGATAGAAAATCCTAAACCCCCATCTGTTTTTTTAAAGCTGTCAAAACCATTGCCGTGGCTGATATAATATTTCTAGTGGATTCCTCTTGGAGCATTGGGAAGGAACATTTCCAACTCGTTCGAGAGTTTCTGTATGATGTTGTAAAAGCTTTAGATGTGGGAGGAAATGATTTTCGCTTTGCCCTGGTCCAGTTCAGCGGAAACCCCCACACAGAGTTCCAGTTAAATACCTACCCCTCTACCCGAGACGTCCTGTCCCATATTGCCAACATGCCTTACATGGGGGGAGGCACCAAGACTGGAAAAGGATTAGAGTACCTAATCGAGAACCATCTCACTAAAGCTGCTGGAAGCAGAGCCAGTGAAGGCATCCCCCAGGTTATTATAGTGTTAACGGATGGACAATCCCAGGATGATGTGGCTCTGCCATCATCTGTCCTTAAATCGGCCCATGTAAACATGTTTGCGGTCGGCGTGCAGGATGCAGTGGAAGGGGAGTTAAAGGAAATAGCAAGCGAACCCTTCGATATGCACCTTTTCAACGTAGAGAATTTTACCGCTCTCCATGGCATAGTTGGAGACTTAGTGGTGAGTGTCCATTCATCTATGACTCCAGAAAAGGCTGGGGCCAAAGGACTGGTTAAAGACATCACAGGTAATGGCTGACTGCTGATGGCTCCCATCAGCATGGTATCTGCTGGCGTTGTGCTGTTTAAAGCCTTTGTAGGGGCAAGACTGAGATGGATGTTCAGAGGTTTAAAAACAAAGGTTTGAAGTGTGTGGCCCCGTGTTTGTAGCTATCAAGCGTGCCGTTGTTTGCAGATCCAGCTGGCATCGCTGTCAGAGTTGCCAGGAGGTAGCACAGGAGAGCCTTTGGATGGGCAGTGGCCCATTGTGGCTATCCTTTTGTGCCCATGGCATGGAAATGCAAATGTAGAGAGCTCTGCAGAGTTATAAAATTGCCCCGTCCTATCCACTTCCAAGGCAGGGAAATAGGGGATGAACACACCAGCTGTGACAGTGACTCTTTGGGGTCCTGACCAAAATCCCGCTGGAGACTGAGAAGGTCGCTGCTGGCTGTGAGGGCACCATGTGGGATGTCCCCTTGCAGCTAGCAGAGGAGATAGGCAATGTGCTACTCCAGAAAGTCACATTCTTGGCTGAAGACAGCAAACGCAGTTCAGTGGAGAACTTCTCTGCTGAAACCCCAAGCCTGAGCTGGCCCTTAGCCTCTCTCCTTATCTGCTTGGAGAAGGTGTGTTGTTGGAGAGTCCCTTTTGCGATGCCACTCAAATGCCTTCTTTACAAGCTGATGGCTTCCACCTGCTGGAGCGCTGGACCCTTCCCATATCTGAAACCTCTCTGCAAACCGTGTTGGCTTCAACAGATCTGCGCTGACTGCAAGCCGGGGGCCCAATTTGCCTGGAAAAAAAATAAAAGACAGTCTTCTTCCATCCCTTCTCTGTTTATGAAATTTCAGCATGGAAAGGACCTTCTGAGCAGCTTTGTTGTGTTTCAAAACAGAAGTCCCAGAGATCAAACCTTTCTTTTTATTCCTGAGACTCCATCTGAAGGTCAATAGCTTGTGGGGTGATGTAAGGCAACGGCAGTGTAATAAGGCAGTATAACATTAATCCCCCTGTGTTGTCTTGCCTGATTAACCCTCACGCCAGCCCCACTGGGTGCTCTCCATCACTGCATGACACCGAGCAACACCAAAAGGCTGTGCTCACGTGTGTTTTTATTGTGCAAAGTGCTTGATAGGGCAAATATCCAGATCACGTGAAAGCCACAGGGAAGAAAAGCAGCTGCCCCAGAAAGATGACATAAGTTTCACCAATTCTAAGGAAATCATGGCAATATATGTGGAAAATGAATGTTATACCCAACCTGCTGACAGCGCTGCAGCGGCTGTTCAGCATCTTCACCATGAAGGACCACAGAGCTTCCCTGTTGAAATCAATAGGGGAATTGGTGTTTGGTGGCTGGCTGTCCTCCTCTGGGGCACGCCAGCAGGTAACTCTATAGTACGTAAACATCTGGAGTCACAGACATTTCTTTAAAAGCTTTAAAGGCAAATTCCTACTTCATGTATATCATGCATTTTCAAGTTCATTTCTACTCAAAGATATTTTTTGCAAGAATTTCCTTCCCCTGCTGTAACACAAATTTAAGCTAATCCTACTATTTTAAGTTGGGCCCTGTGTGACTTGCATGGGCGATCTACGGAATATCATTAAACATGGGAAAAGATGTTACAGGTCCTTAACATTGGATGACAGTAGTGTGCAAAGCATGGTACAAATAACTGTGTAAGAGTTTAAAAAGCCATTTATTCAGCTGATAACTCCATATAGCATTAAAATGTATAAAAATGCCATGGATGTTATGCTAGAAATGAGCCCTAATGTGAAATGGAAATGTAAAGAAGCTCCCAGTCCCATAGTACTTCCAGTATAGAGTACCAAAGCTGTTGGTCTGTGGCAATCCCCAGAGCTGACTAGTGTAAGTATGAAAGTCAGCCCCAAGTTTGCCCTGATGTATTTGTTAAATCTTAGCTGCCTGTCTCATCTGACCCTCCTTGCTTAGTTGTGTAACAAGCATGCTTTTATTTGTTCTCAGCACCAGCTCGTTCCATAAATGTGCACTGAAATACAAGGTTTTTTTACAGTGATGACAAATTATCCAACGCATCTGTTTCGTATCTATTTTCTCTTCTGCGGGAGCAACCTGTGCTGCCGTGATGACACCCATTGGTCTGAAATCTCATTCCTCAAAAAGATGTCCAGGGTATCTAAAGCAGCGCTGGGTGCAACTGCTTTGAGATTTCCCTTTCATTTATATGATGAAGTAGAACATGTACATCCCAACTGAAAATGGCACAGTAAAGACAACCCTAAGCACTCCTAAATTTCGACTCAGTGATGGAAAAATAAATCCTGGAGTCTTTTGCAATTCTGAACCACATTGATGTTCTCCGAGCCAACACTGGCTATTGAGTTGGCCCAGGGAAGTGATGATGCCCTGGAGACCTTCTCCTTTGTTGCTAGAATTGTGTCATTATTTGAATCTCTTGGTGGCCTTGCAATATAGGAAAATATTTACTAGAAAAACAACTAAACCAGACAAAAAAAAAAAAAAAAAAGATTGACACTGCTGGTTAATAGCAAAGATGGCAGGTTTACTCCTGGCCTTGCTGAACTGCATGCCGGTGTTGCTACTGGTGTCACCTTCGGCTTTCAAAAGTTGAGAGCTGTGTGGGATTTCCAAATGTTGCTTGTCATTCATTTGCAAATAATCTGAAATTTGATTTCTTAACAAGATTGGAGAGTCATAGCATGAAAACATCTGAGCATGCTTTGGGGTCTTCTTCCCCGCTTTTTGCATGCATACAGCTTTTGATGACATTGATGGTAAAATTAGTTGAGCAAAAGGAGTAAGAGCAGACACCAGGGCATTTTGGGTCTGCTTCGGTAAGTCTCACAGCAAAAATGCTTCCCCCTCAACAACCATGTTCATGCCATATATAAGTTTTTTTTCATGTGTGTATATTCTCAGCAGATGTTTGCAATCATCTGGGTATGGTCACAACAAATAGAGTTGGATAATTGTGTCATGACTGATTTCATCACACTGTTTTAACCTGATTCTGCATTCCTTGATTGAATATCCAGAGTCCATATGAAAAATACAGACCAGACCCCTCTATCGATAATCAATGCATCTTTGTGCAAAATAATTAAAGCAAGACAATTTTTGTGTGGCATGGGTTGACAATTATGTGGGTCAGCTTGCTGGACAAACACTATCATGTGTATGTTGGCAGCTGGTAAAAGACTTACAGTGCAAGAATAATAACCAAAACCTTTTCAATTGTTTCTAACAAATGCTTTTCAAATAATAATCCTTCATGGTGGGAGAAGCCAATAGATTCAGCTGCTGTTTTTAACCAGCAAAATAGCAGAATTGCAACACAGAGGCTGAAACTTTCCATGCATCCAGTAAACAGTAGCTATTTACCTTCCCCGGCCAAAAAAAAAAAAAGAGACTGCAATGGGAAAACCTCCTACAAATATTACTGTCCTCATCTGCCATCTTCAGGGTGAATTACCACCAAAATCCCCATTTTTTTTAGGCTCTGTCTAAATATTTGGAAAGTATCGATCACTGATGGAATGGATCTAGATTTCCAAAAATTATATTTTGCCAAGTTTTCTCCTTGCGTGCCAATAATGCTGACCCCCGTGTAACTGCAGCCACTGGCTCAGGCTGTGTCCACTCAAGCCATCTCTTGATGGGTAGCGGATGCTGCTGGGATGGGGCTGGGAGCTCATATTCAATCAGAATGCAGAACTAAGAGGCAAACGTCACCTCCTCAGTGAACACGTGTTTTGTTTTCTCATTTTCGTGTTTCTTACTGGTTTTCCAAGAAACATGTCAGAACACTGTACAACTGCATGTAATCACTCATTTTAATGCTTTCACCTTTTGCATTTCTTTTTTTAAAGCTCAAGAGTCCGCTGACCTTATTTTCCTTATTGACGGATCAAACAACATCGGAAGTGTCAATTTTCCAGCCATACGTGATTTCCTTGTAAATTTGATTGAAAGCCTCAGAGTTGGAGCTCAGCAAATACACATTGGGGTGGTGCAGTATAGCGATCAACCCAGAACCGAGTTCGCTTTGAACAGCTACTCCACAAAAGCGGATGTTCTGGATGCCGTGAAGGCACTTAGTTTCCGCGGTGGCGAGGAAGCGAACACCGGTGCGGCACTGGAGTTTGTGGTGGAGAAACTCTTCACCCAGGCGGGAGGCAGCAGGATAGAGGAAGCAGTGCCTCAGATTTTAGTGCTGATAAGTGGTGGAGAGTCTAGTGATGATATCCGAGAGGGCTTGTTAGCGGTGAAGCAAGCTAGTATATTTTCGTTTAGCATTGGGGTCCTGAATGCTGACAGTGCAGAGCTGCAGCAGATTGCTACTGATGGAAGCTTCGCATTTACTGCCCTGGATATCCGTAACCTTGATGCTCTTCGAGAATTATTACTGCCCAACATTGTTGGAGTGGCCCAAAGACTCATTTTGTTAGAGACCCCAACCATTGTGACTGAAGGTATGTATGCCTTTCTAGACTGTTGCATTTCGATGAATCAATGAATGAATGAGCTTTTGCAAGCTTTAAAAACATATTTATTTTTTTAATTTGAATTTTTTATTTTTGCAATGCATCTCTCTGATCTGGTTATGGAGAAACAATCGGAAAGACAAATAGTCCTGTGGCTAAAGTGCAGAAACTCATTTGTCCAGTGGGTAATTTTCTGAAGAATGAGAGGTTTTGTGTCAATAACTGGCATGGCATGGGGTTTAAAGGACACAAGCAGAGTATAAAAAAGCTCATATAATCCTTATTGGGGTACCTAAGCACCCCAGGGGTAAATACTGCAGCACTGTCAGTTCTGAAAACATTTGTCACGTAAGCTTACATTATATGTCAGTTGAATGTGTCATGAGAATGAAATATGAGTAGGGAAACTGTCAGGGATGTTAAATGGATCCCTACTTTGCATAGTTGAAGTTATCAGCTTGCTAAACCAGTAAAATTCCAGACCTCATTGAAACTGTGCACTGTCCTTGGGAAAAGGGTGAAATTCCTGTGTCGTTGAACTTGAAAGCAAAACAGCCCTTAGTTCTTCTGAAGTGAAATCCCTACCTTGCTAACATATATTTCCCTTCAGTCCATAAGCTGAGAAAGTTTACAGCTCTCCATGAGGCCACGGGAAATAAAAATGTAGGTGTCAATATTCCACTTAGGTCACTTTGCCACTCTTAAGTCCCCATTGACATTATTTCTGGACTAGCATTAGCTTGGGTGCAGTAGAATAATGAATATCTGGATTTATGGAGGAAGTAAGTGATTAAGAGTTTCTTACTCTGTGGTTTTGTGACTAGGTTAAATTTTCTGATAGAGAAGCTTTATGAAAGACACGCGCCATATTTCAGAGGCCCCTGGAAAGGGCCAGGCTGGAGCTGCTGGACTTAATTACCAGGAAGCTTAATGCAAACAACACTTTCGGGATCCAAGTGCCAGTTTGGAGTTCTGTACATACTGTTCAACTCATGATGTATGTTGACATACAAAACTGCATTCCAGATGTCTTCACTGATCTATGTCTAAACATGAGTGCTATCCCGTGGCTCAAATCAAAGGGAGGAATTTGTGTAAAAGATCGTTTTATGACCTTGCCCTGATTATTTCAGGAAAGAACATAAAGAACTTTTGCTTGTAGCACCCCACAAGAATCATATTTAGCTAAATAAGCTGAAGTCTGCATTTCTAGCTAAAACATGCTTGCCAGGACCCATGCAAGTCGGTGGAAAACCTCTCTTTCTGCCCCTCTGATTTTTAATAGTTTGAATGGCAAGATTAAAAATGTTGGTACATTTGGTTTCATCTGCACTTGCATATTTTTGACTTAAAATGGCAACCTATTTGTAGAAGGTACTACAGGAACATCAGCCTGTGTAATTACATATAGATGGACATGCTAAACGGAGAAGTGGGTATTTTCAAAGGAGCTTTAGGGAATTTCCTTTCCCTAGCATTCATGGAAATTAATTTTGACTGGTCTGCTTGATTCACATCAGTGCCTTGGAAGTCTGCAGCTTAAAGCACTGTTTTGGGAGACACACCGCAACCCAAAAGGGATGCGAAACCCACTGAGGTGCCAAGCGTTCCTGTGAAATACTGGTCATCTTGCTTCAGTTTAACTCTCCAGCTGTACGCTAGTCTTCGTGGGATGAATGGATATCTCAAAGTGCCTTTCTGCCTCTCTTCTCCCCCTTCCTTTAGCTACCGGGGGAGTCTGGATTATTTTAGATGAGGTGCTTCACCAAAGATAGCTGAGTTGGCAATGAGGAGGGAAATATGCAGGGCTGGGTTCAATGCTGACACCCTCCAACATTCCCAACTTTTAGAGTCAAAGATGTAATGCTTTGATCCCAAATCCTTTGAAATTCCTGGGAGACTTGCCATCAGTTTTACTGGGCTCTGGATCAGACCCTATGAGATGTGTACAGCCTTGCTTAAATGCTTTTGTTTTAATTGCATCCATTGAAATTAGCACTGTGGGGTGTTCCTTCCTGTGGGTTTTGGTTTCAGTTCTTGCATTCCTCTTCTCTAAGGAAACATATTGCAGGATTTGAGAGCTGCAAGAGGAATGAGTAGTGGAGGGAACTATTCCTTCCCAGCCTCCCTCATCTTTGCAAAGCCCCTTTGATGTTTCCCACAAACATCTATATAAAGTCAAAAGTTTCTAGGGTCTCCATTTTTGGGTATCTAGCTGCTGACAAGCTAAGGAAGCTCTTTGGACATCTTTCCAGGGTGATACAGAGCAGAGATTTCAGCCCTTGTTATCCGTTTGGAAAGTTTCCTGTTTTCAGGCCTCTCCTCCTTGGAGTAACTGATAGGGAAAAAACCTGGCTGGGGGGATGAATGTTGGAAATCATGACTCTGGGAAAGGGATCGTTTAAACACATCCTTGCTGCTTTGAGTAGCTCTGTTTTGACAGACTGGGCAGTCAACTGCAAGCCACTGGCAGCTCACATGAAACTGTGGCTTGGGGAGGGTACCACCACATTCACTTCATGCAGGTTCTCATAATTTTGTGTCTGACAACACCATGGTGGGCTATTTTAAGCTTCCAATTTCATCAATTCGTCCTTAATCAAACAATTTCCAGCAAGATTCTGAGAGGCTTTTGCAAAGGCTTGCATTTGCTGGCGGAGGTGGGTCTCTTGGGGTCCGAGCGTAGAGGGGGCCGCCAAGTTGCAGATGTCATCTCCAGTTCTAAATCATTCCTGGGCTAGCCCAATCTCATGGCACTCACCCGTAATGAGAAACCTGATGGAGACTGGCCTGTGGGAGCACTGCTTTCCATGGCCAGCTGGTGTTCGGCCAAGGAGGACTGCAGCCAAAGCTTTGTTCTTTGCTCCAATCCAAAGTAAATAGCCCCCGCACAGAGGAGCCCTGATGGGCCGAAGGGCTACCCTTTTCCATCCAGGCAGGACAAGAGAGTGTTTGCTACCACTTGCCCTGAGAGGCATGAAATCCCAATGATGCTGGGTCTCCTCTTCCCCCAGGCTGTGCGCTGGGTGTAGCAGTGAGCCTGGGAGGTGATGGACCTGCCACCTTGAATATTGACCCCATCTCAGGACCTCTTAGGTGGGTAGGCAATTTAAGGACACCCCAAGTCTAATGTAACGCAATGATCCATAATGCTCCAGCATAACTTGGCAGCAACACAAGGTTTCCTTTTTCACTTCAGTGGCGTGAAATCAGGGAGGTGATGATGTGAGTGGGGTCGTCTAAAAGATGGTATTATCTCCCATAATGATCATGTATAATGCTTTTATCATAATGGTATTGGTCTTGTTTTTACTGTTTTTTTGTGTATATTTGCTGTATTAAATACAATGATGCTTTGGTTCCAATGCCACACAACAGGTTTTTTCCTCCTTAACTATCTTCCTTCAAACTTAGCCAGTGAACTGGAAAGCTAATTGTGCTCTTTCTGTATCCTATGCTATCACCCATAAGAAAGTTTCAGAGATTACAACCTAGGGGACCCATTTTGTTAAAGACGTGGCAACCAGAATGTAATTCAGCTCTTCCATGAGTGGGCTAGCTGTGCCAAGAAAAATCATAACTTGTTTTTGTTAGATAAGGAATAAGATGTAGGATGTGAAGACCCAAAGTCCAGGTACGTTGAGTAAGTGGGGACTGTTCTCTCTTTATCATTGCTCTTGAGAACCTAATCCTTCTGAGATCAAACCATGCTCTTGCATTATTCAGATGGCTCCACTGCAGATAGAGGGAGAGTCACCTGCTTATTTTGTCTCATGTGCCAGCTGAGTGCCAAGATTTCTCCTGACTGTTTGCCTGCCTTTCTTGTTTTGACACATATATGCATTTTAATATTAAGTTTTATAAACAATGCAATTCTTGCAATTCTTCAACTCTTCTGTGTTTTAGAAAGGAGAAACATTCAATCAGATTTCTTATTAGCCCTCTGCTAGAACATCAAAAATAAACTCTGTTTTGAAAGCAAGACTCTTTTAAAGGTGTTGAGAGTAATAGTACTTCAGGCAAACAAGGAGTCCTAAACATTGCTGAACTATCGACGTAGAATTGTGTGCAGAATGTGGTGAAGGCGTCTGCTAACATTATGTTCATGTGTTACTTGCAGTTATTGAAGTGAACAAGAAGGATATAGTCTTCCTGATAGATGGCTCAACTGCTTTGGGGACTGGCCCCTTTAACTCAATTCGTGATTTTGTTGCCAAAATTGTCCAACGGCTGGAGGTTGGACCCGACCTGATCCGAGTTGCGGTGGCACAGTATGCAGACACTGTGAAGCCAGAGTTTTATTTTAACACCCACCAGAGCAGAAAGGATGTGATGGCTAACGTGAAGAGAATGAAGCTCATGGGTGGTACGGCACTCAACACTGGCTCGGCACTGGACTTTGTGAGGAACAACTTCTTCACCAGAGATGCTGGGTGCAGGATGGAGGAAGGGGTGCTTCCCATGCTGGTTCTCATCACTGGTGGTAAGTCCAGGGATGCCGTTGACCAAGCTGCGGCAGAGATGAAAAGGAACCGGATAGTGATCCTCGCCATTGGGTCAAGAAATGCAGACCTGGCAGAACTTCAAGAAATTGCCCATGAGAGAGATTTTGTGTTCAACCCAAATGACTTCCGTGTTCAGTTCATGCAAGCCATTCTTCCTGAAGTGCTGTCACCTATCCGTACACTCTCTGGAGGACTGATTATCCAAGAACCACCATCAGGTAATTAATTACCTTTTTCTAATTAAGGAGGTATGGTTTATATGTTTGTCAACTCTTATCCTATGACATGAAGAGATAAGGGGGAAAAAAGCATCAAGGACATGTTTCAGCATAGCTAAATGTCGTCTCTTTGATTTGCAAAATGTGCATGAACAGATCAGTGAATTTGGCAGTGTGGTTGTTACAGCTTTGTCATTACTTCCTGGATATTTTTGTCCCATTCCATATTTGTCACCAACATTTAAAAACCTGGATGTGGAAGATGTGCTTTACTAGTTAGGTACTGATATTGTTCAGTGGAGGCTTTTTTCTCTTGCTTAGGGTTTGTGTAACCTAGGAACAGGACACACTGTGAATGTTATAATCTTTTCCCCAATTTGAAAATCATCCATAGTGGATACTTGCTCAAGAAATCTTAAAAGTTTCTTCTGAGTGTAAAGAAAACAAGCAAGTTTGTTCATGGAGGTGTTCAGAGAAAGCTAGCTCAACAGTGTTGGACTGAAACTCACTCTTTAAGAACATATTTACAGTTTTCTTACCATTTAGTCAGCTCAAGCCCTAAGAGGCGTACAAGGCTATTGCAGTATTGATTTTGATTTAATCTGTTTATAAGATGATCCAAAGCTCTGTGAAGCCAGTGGATTCTTTTTCTTGGTCTTGCCATTGACATCAGTAGACTTTGGAAGCAATCCAATTGCTAGTCTTTTGAGGCAGTTTCCCCTGCATTTCAAGAGGTGTTCTAGCTGCATAGAGATTTTACACCAAATTTCTCAGAATTTCTTCCCAATAGAGATGCTTGAGGTTGAATTAATGTTGCCCTAGGTCATATTTGAACCTTGCATTTCTGTCTCATGGCATATAAACATTAGAAAAACAGGACTTCTTCCGGCTCCCAGTAAGGTCAATAGTGAGGTTCCCATTGGCCAAACCATGTCCAGTTTTTTTTCTAGTTTCTCCAAGTAATTTAAAATTATAAATTGCAGTGCAAAAGAAACTGAGTTTTTGGAAAGAGTCCTTAAAGAATTAAAGCCTATGACTGATTTACCTGAAGAGCAGATATTTTAAAATCAGTTTGCCAATACTTGTCCTTAATTAAGATGAATATCACGGGACTTATCATTTAATAAGCTTTTTTCCAGAATGTGTTTCCTGCTAATACAGTTTTGCATGGCTATCCACAAAACCTGACATTTTTATTTTTTGATGTAAATTAAAAATGTTCCTCTACTTCTTTGTTCTTTAAAGCTCATTCATGCAGCTTCTCTTTTTTCCACTCCTTTTGTTCTACTGTACTCACAGCTATTCACATACACAATAAGCAAGAAGTCATATCCTACTCCATAAAATTATTATTCTTAGTAACATAACTGATTTTGACACCGAGCTGTCTGTTACATTTGGAAAAGATATTGCCTCACCCTGGGCCTTGAATGGCACTTTTCTAGGAAAAATTAAAAATACAGAAAGCCAAGACAATCTGTAAAATCTGAGAGCAATGCCTGTACTCCAAAGAGTCCGTTTCTCCCTTTTGGTTTTAATATCTCAGTATTTATACATTTTATATATAGGAAAGCAAGCTTACAGGGACAAGGCAAGTTAGAGAGATGGATGAATATAGCCATATACCCACAGGTAAATGCTTTAAACAGAAAGATAGTGAACTGAATTAACAATAGGCATAAATATATTCTCAAAAAACTTATTTGGAGGAAGGCATCCAGGGGGATGCATTAGGTGAGCCCACTTATCAGTTCTCTGAGTTCTTATTTAAAGTTTTGGCATTTTGGTCTGTCATCTGAACATGACATGTTTAGAGCAAAAAAGCACAGGGGGATGATCCTGTGGTGTCTTTAGGGCGACGTTGCAGATCTGTGTCCTGGGGCTCAGATGCTGGGAGAAAGCCCAGGAAGGATTTAACCTTAAAAAAGGAGACAAGAACTGGCCAGTTACTGCCAAAAGTGGGAAATTTCTCCCCCTTCAACAACCCACAAAATGATTGCCTTATATGCAGACATCAAAATGCAGTTTTCTGCATCAAATGCAGATGTCAAAAAGGCAGGTGTCTCAGGCAGCTGTTGCAGCCTTGTCTGGACCAGATTTTCTAAGCCTATTAGTAAAAGCTATTTTTAATACCCACTCAAAATACCAACCAAATTGGTTACTTGGCAGAAGTGTTTTCCCATGAAAGTGAAGCCTAACTCTATGCCATGGGCCAGCCGCTGCTGGCTGCACAGCATGACCATGGAAGTCACTGCAGGGTAGGACATGGTTCTCTACATTTAGGGATGCATGGGAGCATCCCCATGGAACTGGGGATTGCTTAATAAGGGGGTGATCGCACTAGATGTCAAAGCACGCTTTAGGTGCCAGAAAGCAGAAATGTTCCCCAAAGCTTTGTTAGAAAGCCCTGAGTAAATGCTGGGTGATTTGCGAATAAGCAAGGTGTCTGTAGGTGTGATTCGGTGTTGCTCCACCAAAATCAGTGAAGCTGCCTTTTGCCAGCTAAGGATCTGGCCTAAGGCATGCAACTCTGGCATTAGCAGCTGTTGAAAACATCTGTCATGACGGAGGCTGAGCCCGTCGATAAATCTGACATTTAAAAGACTTTTCAATACAAGTCAGAAACCTCCCCTGCCCAGTTTAGTCATTTCCACCAAGGTCCTTGTTAATTCTGTGCTGATCACACCCTTTCTTTTCTCTTTTTCTCCTCCCTTCCTCCTAACAAGGTTTACATGCGTGTACAGCATATGCTGTATGCACACATGAAAAAAAAAATCTATTTTTGTTTTCTGTGATGTCTCATGTTATTTTCTGTGCTCTACTGCAGTTCAAGTAACCAAAAGGGATATCATCTTTCTTTTGGATGGATCACTCAACGTTGGAAATGCCAACTTCCCCTTTGTGCGTGACTTTGTTGCCACCCTAGTTAACTACCTTGATGTCGGCAGTGACAAAATGCGAGTTGGCTTAGTGCAATTTAGTGACGCTCCTAAAACCGAGTTCTTTCTATACTCATACCAAACCAAATCAGACATAATTCAACGTATGGGGCAGCTGAGGCCCAAGGGGGGGTCAGTGCTGAACACTGGCTCTGCACTGAACTTTGTGCTTTCAAATCACTTCACGGAAGCTGGTGGGAGCAGAATAAATGAACAAGTGCCGCAGGTCCTAGTCCTGGTGACGGCAGGGAGGTCTGCCGATCCCTTCTTGCAAGTTTCCAATGAATTAGCTCGAGCTGGAGTGCTGACTTTTGCTGTTGGAGTTAGGAGTGCGGATAAGGCAGAACTTGAACAGATTGCCTTTAATCCAAGAATGGTATATTTTATGGATGATTTCAGTGCTCTGGCAGCTTTACCCCAGGAGTTAAATAAGCCTATAACAACATATGTTAGTGGAGGTGTGGAAGAGGTTCCACTCGCCCCAACAGGTAATACCTACCTTCCTTCATGTTGACTGCATTAAGTTAATCTTGTTTCTCTTGACTGTTTGTTCCCAATGTACACCTTCACATCTGTCCAAGGCCCTGGGTCATCAAAGCAGTTAGGGTTGTGCTTAACCACCAATACATGGCTTGACACTGGCAGCTCTTAATTTTGTTCAAGTCATTGCTAGCACACTTTAAAGAGCACAGTTTTAAGTCTTTTGGCAGGTCAAGACTGAAGGAGGATCCGAGTGAGTCTATGCCCACCAGTCAGTTCCTCAGGTGTTCCTTTTCTGTTGCCATAATCATGTCACAACCTGTAAATGCATTGTTTGCTCAGGCAACGGGCGCACGCACTTTTGGCCACAAGGAGTGGTGCAGAAAGGTTAAAGTCAAAGAGACAAAGAGCATGGAGGAGCAGAGGTCTAACCAGGTACAAGTGGCCAAATCATTCCCCAGAGCCACTTTGTCAAAGTGCTGTTATCAGGCTGTCACAGAGGCTGAATTTGACTCCAGATATTCAAAGTTATGTTCCAACATTAAACACAAAAGCTGTTGGCAAGTTTAACCCTTTTTAAACAGGTATTTGCTGACTAATTCCCTTATTGTGGCTATGTGTGTATGAAGACATAAGAACAACCAGGATTGTTTAGTAAGGAAAGGAGACCATTAAGATTAATATGAAAGATGTTAAGACACACAGATATGAGACGCTAGGTTTTGCCTTGGATATTCAGTGAGATTAAAAGGGCATCAAATGGAAACAGGTAAAAGGCTTTTTCTCCTCCCAAAGTCATAACTTGCCTGTGAATTTAGATGCTCCTTGTG
This sequence comes from Morus bassanus, assembly GCA_031468815.1. Lineage (NCBI taxonomy): Eukaryota > Metazoa > Chordata > Aves > Suliformes > Sulidae > Morus > Morus bassanus. Next base: position 41,347,194 of record CM062574.1, read on the forward strand.
ATGCAGCTGGGAGAAGTACTTTAAGAGAATACAGAAAATACTTTGTCTGTGTATGTATGTAGAAACTAATGTCTGTATGTTATCTACTGAGCCTTTAAATAGAAAAAAACCCCAACTTTCTACTGCTGTTGTACTTCATGCCTGTGTTATTGGCATATTGTTAGACCGTAAACCTCATTGGCCTAATCTGAAACAGCCAATTTATGATATGACTGATATGATGCAATACAATATATGGTATGACTATCTGGTGCCTGAATTTATTGAGTCTTAGGATAGAGGTGTCCTTGCTTCCCCTTCCTCCTCAGATAAATAAGTCAAAGGTATTGCTTAGTCCTGTAGCCTTTGAATACTTTGGTAAATGAAAATCACTTGCTTTGCATGTTGAAGCCCAGCTAATTTGCAGAAAAGTTTCTAGGATGACATTTAAGAAGAAAAATGCCTTCATATCTTTTTTCCCCTCTTTTCATTTGTGAATTTATTCTAGAAAGCAAGAAAGATATTTTATTCCTGATTGATGGCTCAGCCAACCTCTTGGGTAACTTTCCTGTCGTCCGGGACTTTGTACACAAAGTAATTTCTGACCTGAATGTGGGTCCTGATGCCACACGAGTAGCTGTAGCTCAATTCAGTGACACCATCCAAGTTGAATTTGACTTTGCTGAACTCCCGTCTAAGCAAGACATGCTTCTCAAAGTGAAAAGGATGAAGATAAAAACAGGGAAGCAACTGAATATTGGAGCTGCGTTAGATGAAGCTATAAGGAGGCTGTTTGTGAAGGAAGCTGGAAGCAGGATTGAAGAAGGGGTTCCTCAGTTTTTGGTCCTCCTTGCTGCTGGGAGATCAACTGACGATGTGGAGCAACCGTCAAATGCTCTGAAGCAAACTGGAGTTGTGACCTTTGCTATTAAAGCCAAAAATGCTGACCCTGTAGAGCTGGAAAGGATCGTTTACGCCCCACAATTCATTCTGAACGTTGACTCCCTCCCTCAGATTTCAGAGCTTCAGCCAAAAATAGTCAACCTGTTGAAAATTGCCCAGCTTCAGCCAACAGGTACAGGGACCCCCGGGGTTTCCAAGACGCTGAAAGACACCACTTACATGCCCTCCTCAATTTTGTAACTGGGCCAATTGGGTCTGGTAATGTTTAAAATGATTATGTAGAAACTGCTATTGTACTTGGATTTTCCTCTGGTCAGACCCTGATCCAGCAAAGCATTAAGGTCCAAACTGAACTTTAAAGACAAGCAAGGAAAAAGCCTTTTGTTCAGCTGCAAGAGCTGCAGTAGATGCTGTTACCAGTTTGTAAAACATGGTACAAACCTAAAATAACAGAGAGCTGTTGCCCAAAAGATCTTGCATAAATTGATGTGCAATGCTGGGCAAGGGCTAGAAGAAGCAAATAAAGGCTTGTCTTGATTTCTCTTTCTATCCTTCCTTTTCTGGAGGAGTAGTAGGGAGGAAGGAGCATTGCAGCATGCTGGATTCTCTCTTGCTCCAATATTTCTTACAGGATATGACGGCAGTTTCTACATTTTGTAACTACACACCAATAAATTAGATGCTCTTGGCCTAGTTACCATTACAAGCTCTGTAGATGAGTATGAATTGAAGAATAAAAAAAAAATCGTAAAAAGAATCACTCGACCACAATTACAAATTCACACTGCAGTACTGGAAATTATGCATGTCCACCTGTGTGGTTTCCTGAGGCAGCCCTAATTTGAGAATTAACTTGTCTCCCAACAGCAGGTGGGGACAAGGGAAAGTGTAAAAACATCCACGTCATCTCTCTGTAAAAGTCCTGAGCAGATGGACTTAGAATCATAGAAACATAAAAAAGAAATAGGGCTGGAAGAGATCTCAGGGTGCCATCTGCTACCTACCCTTGTCCCCAACAGGATCTTCTTGTCCAGAACCAGCTGACATTGGTCTAATCTGTTCTGAAAACCATTCAGTGGAGGAGGTTTCCTAGCCTCCATAACCAATCTGTTCAATTGCTTTTATCTGTATCAGTAGATACTTTTCCTTAGTGTCAAACCCCTGCCTTCCTAGTCATAGTTTAAGTCTTTTACATCTCCTTCAAGTAAAGAAGGAAACAGATGTCAGCTCTTTCCTGTGTTTTGTATGACAGCCTTTCATTTACTTTAAGCTTGCTAGTTACTTTAGGCTTGTCTCGGTCCTTGTGTCACCAGCTGTGTACCCGGCTCATGTAACATTTCCTTGTAGGTCTTGTAGGTTTTCTACCTTTTCACCCTAGTCTCTCCAATGTCAGCCTGCTCCAAATGACCAGAGTAACAATGGTGTCCCCTGGTCATCTCTTACCCCATCCTTTCCATACAGAGTCATTGTCCTTCCTGTATTTGTGCAGCTTCTACCTCAACATGGACTAGTGCAGCTAGTGCTCTTGAATTGCATCCTCCCTTTTCAAACCATTTCTGTCTTTTCAAGATCATTTTGAATCCCTTTGACAACCAAGTACTGTGAATAATTGTGCTGATTGCTCACAAATTGCTGCATCCACCTACTTTTCCTAGTATCCTTGGCTAGAAGAGAGTCACCTCGTAAGAGTACCTATATGTTTTTCTTCTTTATCTGCTAGCTGGAGACTTTTCATAGGACTCTCTTCCCCTGCTTCTGAACTTTAGAGGAAGTGTATGAAAATGGCATACACCATGCAATGTCTGCTCCCTCTTCCTCCCTGTATTGCTCAACACAATCTATATTAATATTCCAGTCCTATGCATTAACCCACCAAGTTTCCAACATTCCTCTTACATAATAAACTTGATCTGAAGTCTGCATTAAGACTTCATTTGCCCTTGTTAACTCTTTATATGTCTAGCATTCGTAAGCAGATATTTAAGATTATCTTCAGAGGGACAGATCATGCCCCTGATTGTCCCACTTCACCCTGCTATAAACAACAGCACTGTGTTTGGGTGGCAGTGATGTTTTCTGCTTGGCTGAGCCAAAGCTTCGCAATTCTGTTAGTCAATAGCAGAATGCGTCAACAGTTTTCTGATCTTTGATGTTTCACAGTCTTGGTTTTTAAAAAAAGGAATGTTTGGTCACAATTAACATTTTTTTTTTTGTGCTTGAAGTTAGTAAAAGAAAAAGAAAAAATCAGTGTCTAGCATTTTAGAAAAGCATTTCAGCATTTTCAGCTGGATGTCCTTTCCAGCAAATTCTTATTTTATCTGAGCATGTGCAGGATTATTTATGTCTAAGTTCAGTGATGCCTCAGAAAAGCTTTTCTCTCCCTCTTTTCACCAGCTCCCTGTGAGCACCCTTTCTGCAGTATGCCATTTCGTTCAGAAGCTCAGTTTTCCCTGGGAGCAAAAAATCCCTGATGCCCCAGACTCCTGTGGCATATTGCAAAGAAATGTGCCAGCTTCCCAGCCCCCTTGGGAGCACATGGCTTCTCCCAGCCTCAGGTAGGAGATGGCACCTGGAGTCCCTTGGCACCCTATTTCCTACGGATCTATGATTCTATGACTCGGTGGGTAAGGCATGGCATGTGTTGCACTGCGGTTTCCACCGACTTCCACCCATCTGCCTCTTCGCCAGTGATTGCATCTGATGGCAAAGGAACTGAATCAACCATCCTGACACCTCGTTTTCCCCTCCCCGAGCTTTTGTACTCCTTCAGTTCAATGTATGTGGAGAATAATAAACACTGCAAAAGAGAATCTCACTTATTCCCCCCTTCCCTTACTTGTCTCAAACAGTAGTTGAGAGAGATGAAAAGAAGGATGTGGTGTTTCTAATCGATGGCTCAGATGGTGTCAGAAGAGGTTTCCCTCTACTGAAGACCTTTGTCCAAAGAGTTGTTGAAAGCCTGGATATTGGTCGTGACAAGGTCCGTGTCGCCGTCGCACAGTACAGCAATGTCATACAACCAGAGTTCTTACTCGACACCCATGAAGACAAAGCAGATCTCATCAGTGCTATCCAGGAGCTGAAGGTTATGGGAGGATCTCCTCTCAACACTGGAGCAGCCCTCGACTATCTCATCAAGAATGTGTTCACGGTGTCAAGCGGCAGCAGGATAGCGGAGGGCGTCCCACAGTTCCTGATTCTGCTTACTGCTGACCGGTCTCAGGATGATGTGAGGAGGCCCTCGGTGGTCCTGAAGACAAGTGGCACAGTGCCCTTTGGCATTGGGATTGGAAATGCTGACCTCACAGAGCTGCAGACAATTTCCTTCCTCCCAGATTTTGCTATCTCTGTGCCTGACTTCAGCCAGCTGGATACAGTGCAGCAGGTCATCTCGAACAGAGTCATCCGGCTGACCAAGAAAGAGATAGAGTCACTTGCCCCTGATCTGGTTTTTACATCACCCAGTCCAGGTGAGAAGATGTTTGTGTCTGCACCGAGAGCCAGCTGCAAAATATGATGTTTAGTAACATCATGGTTGCAACACAAACTGAGAAAAGCAAAGATGGTCACAGCTAACACTCCAAGTTCATCTTGTTGATGTACTTAGGGTTGGTAGGAGCTGTGTGATTAAGCTGAGCCACCTTTATGCCCAGTCCCTCAAGGTGGTCCATGTTGTATCCACATGGAAGACCTGCAAAGTGAATGCTATGACCTTAATCATAAGTTGATGGATTTTTTAAGTCCATGCTATTCCTCTTGGAATGGAAATTACATCATTTAGATGCTACAGGGACACCTTCACACCACTGTAAATCAAAGTCAGCTTTCTGCTAAATGTAAGACCTGCTGATGTGTCTTACATTTGCCACGCTTATTCACTGGGGGATGGGAAACTGGAAGTGGGCATCAGGAAAAGAATCAGATCTTCCATTTCTGGTCTCGCTTGGAGTGAAATCCAGCCAGCGTATGCCTGGGATGAAGGGTGCCCACCCCAGATCAGTCCCTTTGAAGCCCACCATCCTACTCTATCTGTTCCTTCCCTTCAGAGCCAGACTGCTTTCCTCCATCCCCATTTATCAGTGTGATATTCAGCGATAATTCAGGCTCTGACCTGAATTATCGCTGCAGAAAACATTTTATTAGGAAGCAAAAAGTCATCCTGGAAAGGCAGAAGCTGAGAGAATATAGGATAGAAGTTTTCCTAGAGGACAAGGCTAAAGAAAGAGGGGTGGTACTGAGTGTAAAACAACGCCAGGCTGCCTGGCTACCTGCCTTGAGTAAGGAGCATCACCAGGCTATGTTTCCGTGGGTGGAGATCCCACAAGGAATTATTGTTGCAGGTTTCCCTTGCTCCCTCTTGCTTCCTTTGCTCTGGAAGTTGCTGTTCTTGCACTGCCTGGGGATGTGCCTAACAGACTGGTCCTGTCTCTGGATTGAACCCAGAGCTGCCGGCTGGGGCTCCCAGGAGACATCACAGGCAATGAAACAATAAGCGTCCTCCCCATGGCCAAAGGCATGGGCCAGTGATGTAGACGACGAGCTTAGCTGCTCTCCATAAGCAATGCCTGATGCATCTTCTGACTGCTGCCTTCTTTCCTACAGCGGGTGTGAAGAGGGATGTTGTGTTCATGGTTGACGGCTCCCGCTATGCTGCCCAGGAGTTCTACCTTGTCCGTGATCTCATTGAAAGGATAGTGAACAACCTCGACGTGGGTTTTGACACCACCAGGATTTCAGTGGTCCAGTTCAGTGAGCATCCCCGTGTGGAGTTTCTGCTCAATGCCCACTCCACCAAAGATGAGGTGCAGAGCGCCGTGAGACGGCTGCAGGCGCAGGGTGGCCAGCAGGTGAACGTGGGGGAGGCTCTTGAGTTTGTGGCAAAGACCATCTTCACCCGACCCTCCGGGAGCCGCATCGAGGAGGGCGTCCCTCAGTTTTTGATCATCCTCTCCTCCCGCAAGTCCGATGATGACTTAGAGTACCCATCACGCCAAGTCAAACAAGTGGGAGTGGCACCTATGGTGGTAGCGAAGAATGTGGAGCCTGAGGAGATGGTGCAGGTTTCCCTTAGTCCTGATTATGTATTCCAAGTCTCCAGCTACCAAGAACTGCCCAGCCTTGAGCAGAAGTTGCTGACTCCTATTGAAACCCTGACTGGTGACCAAATCAGACGGCTGCTGGGAGATGTGGAAGCCCCTGTAGGTAAGGCTCTGTCAACACCAGCTGCCTCTGGGTTGCTATACAAGTAAATGTTGCCCAAATGTGTAAATAACTCTCCACCCCTTCTCTATAAACCAAGGTTTTCCTTAGTTAAAAGCAAAGGTGTAGCACATGTACAGTTTTAGAAGGAAACTTTTAGATACGTGGAAATTCTACCCAAGTACCTTAATACATTATAACTTATGATCTTCAAGTCAAGTATCTAAATATGTTACCTATCTTGATTTTCAATTCAAATACTGCAATGTGTACAATTGCATATTCCTGTTTAGCAGGTCTGTAGGAAAGAGACATAAATCTGGGACAAAATGAAGCTGGAAACATTGACAAATCCAGAGAAGAGTGTTAATGAATGAAACAGATAAGATTCCGAGTAATGCATGCTTCAAATATTAGGCAGACTGTTAACACACACATGCACACTTGCACACAAGCCCTTTTGGAGAGGGTCCCCGAAGCACCATGCTTAAAGTTCTTTAAAATATATTGTGCAGTTTTACATCACATGAGAGCAGATAGCACAGAAATCCTCTAGCAAAACTTAAGCAAAGGCTTGGCACACAAATAATTTCCTTTCTTCTTGCTTCCCTGCAGATTTTTCTGGTGATGAAAAGGACATAGTGTTCCTTATTGACAGCTCCGACAGTGTTAGGTCTGATGGGCTTGCTCACATTCGGGATTTCATCAGCAGACTTGTTCAGCAGCTGGAAGTTGGGCCAAACAAAGTGCGAATTGGCGTGGTGCAGTTCAGCAATATTGTCTTCCCTGAGTTCTACCTGAAGACCCACAAGTCTAAAAATGCTGTCCTGCAAGCCATCCGCCGCTTGAGGCTTAGAGGGGGGTCCCCTGTGAATGCTGGCAAAGCCCTAGACTATGTGGTGAAGAACTACTTCATCAAGTCTGCGGGGAGCAGGATAGAAGATGGAGTGCCCCAGCACCTAGTCGTCATCCTTGGAGACCGGTCCCAGGATGATGTGAACAGGCCTGCTAACGTGATCACTTCAACCAGCATTAAACCTCTGGGTGTCGGAGCCAGGAATGTGGACAGGGGCCAGCTGCAGGTCATCACCAACAATCCTGAGCGTGTGCTTGTGGTACAGGACTTCACAGGACTCCCAACTTTAGAAAAGAAGGTGCAGAATATTCTTGAAGAGCTTCCAATACCTACAACAGAAACCCCTGGATTTTTAGAACCTGGTAAGACTGCTATTCACCCTGTAGGCTCTTCTGGACAGAGCACAGATAGAATTTGTTTCATGTGAAAATGATTCTTTTCTATGCTCAACATAATAACACTTTTTGATTCCTAAAAGTTTAGTCACGTTGCTTTAAAAAAGACTTTGAAGATCTTGCTGAGCATAGGAAAGAATGGAATTAAATTTGAAATGGGACGAGGGTGTCTGTCACAAAAACAAGTCATGTTGTATGAAGTATAATAAATGTGTTGTACAAAACCTTTCTTCTTGCATGGATGTAATCATGCCAAGGACTGATGAAACTAAAAAGACAGAATGAAGAGAGAAACACAACACAGCTTCACAAAGCACTAAGTATGTTAAATATTTTAGATGCCACAAACAATTATTAACAGCTGTGTTTTCTTTGTAATCTTTTCAGGAGGTAAAAAGCAGGCTGACATTGTGTTTTTGCTGGATGGCTCCATCAATTTGGGGAGGGATAACTTCCAAGAAGTTCTCCAGTTTGTCTACTCTGTGGTGGATGCCATTTATAGGGATGGTGACTCTATCCAGGTAGGACTGGCCCAGTACAACTCAGATGTCACTGATGAATTTTTCCTCAAGGACTACTCCACCAAACCTCAGATTTTAGATGCCATCAACAAAGTCATCTACAAAGGTGGCCGAGTGGCAAACACCGGTGCAGCCATTAAGCACATCCAGGCAAAACACTTTGTGAACGAGGCCGGCAGCCGAATCGACCAGAGGGTGCCCCAGATAGCCTTCATTGTCACAGGTGGGAAGTCCTCCGATGATGGGCCAAGTGCCTCCTTGGAAATTGCGCAGAAAGGCGTCAAGGTATTCGCGGTTGGTGTGAGAAACATCGACCTGAAGGAAGTCAGCAGGCTGGCCAGCGAGAGCGCCACGAGTTTCAGAGCATCCACAGCCCAGGAGCTGTCTGAGCTGAATGAGCAGGTCCTGGTTACACTGGAAGCTGCTATGGAAGAGAAATTGTGCCCAGGAACGACAGACGTTACAAGAGGTAAGCGCAATCCGTTCATAATGTGCTCAGGTTATTCCCGAGGGTGGCTTTTAATATCCAATGCATTTTGATGGACTTGTCCAGCCTGTTCTCATGCTTTGCCTATAGCCTGAGGCGCAGCATGGGCTCAGAACTCCTCCATGAGCGTGGTGGTAGGCTGCAAGCCTTTGGCACAAGAGCTGCCTGTTCTTGTGCTTCAACACGTGAATGGCTGGTGTACCATCACCGCAGAGGTGGAGTTGTGATGGAATAATTTCAGATATGATAGATAGGCACTAAATCACTGGCCTCCTACCACCACATCAGAGGGGCTCCTTTATTTAGCTGTCTTTAGACTAAATCTCACTTCCTTCCTCCCCAGATGTGTAGGCATACAATGCCAGTAGCCTGTTGGCAGACCAACTTGTTTAGCACCAAAACGAAAAGTGATGGTCCTTGTTTTGCCCACTGTGTTTATAACAAGACAATTGGACTCCTTGGTCATTCAGTCCCTGGCATGCACGGTGTGCTGGAAATCAGAATTTCTCTTGCCACATCGTCCAGGGTGCCCACTTGATCTCGTGACAGGTATATGTGAAAAAGCTAGGGCACGAGTGGTTGCAGTTTAAGGTAAAATTGCCTTAAAAAGGAATCCCGTGATTGGCTACTTGGAGTAAGTAAGCGAGCTGGTATTGCCGTCAGACCAGACTCCCAGCAGCTGGTTTAACTTACTACAGTAGGGCAAGTCCAACTCCCAGCACAACTGACTGCAGCCCAGCACTCTGGCTTTTGAGCAGAGGCATCTCCCGAACCTCTGGAGAAGCTGAAGGAGAGCCACAGCAGCCCTGAGCTGAGCAGAAGTTCCAGACAAGACAAAAAGACAGACTGCAGGGAAAAGCAAACTGCTGCTGGTGGTAACCATGAGTGCTCTCTGAGTGCAGCACCAGTGTGATTAATATCACAGAAATTTCAAACACTTCCCTGCTTGAAAGCCCATGTAAGTGCAGGAGACGTTACATCCAGACAAAAGGCATCCAGCAGCCTGATTTCCCCATGCTCCAGACCAACGGGCAACTTGGTGGCTCCAAGCCCACGCTAAATATTCCTGCAGAAAGACAGACTGTGCATCACCTCCTGACCTTGAGCTGAGCAACGTCAATGCTTCTTTCTGTACTAATTCCCAGCTGCCCTATATAAATCCTAGCTACACCTTTCAGGGACTTGAGATCAGTCATCTAGTTGTCACCTCCCTGTACATCCCCCTGACTGGAGGACAGTTGCTTCAAGCACAGGCAGAAGGTGCATGCACACTTGCCCCCTGTGCAGGTACTAACAGGTTTTCACACAGTGGAGAGAAAGCAGCAGTTTTGGCTGCCCGATGAAAATGCAAAATTCTGTTAGGCTTGGTTTAGTATAAGCAACAATTGCACAGGAAAAAAAAGTTAAAATTAATAAAGTGCAGATGTTCCCAGGTTATCACTGCTATGATGAAAGGAAGCCTGAGGCACTTGTGTATCAAATGGTGGCGGTTCTCAATGCAGACAGTGTCTTCTCTAATGACTAATAGAATAATTAGGAAAGTCATTACTTGAAAAGCAATGGTTGTATTGCTCAACAGTGATGCTCTCCTCTCCTCTTTTTTCTGCATTTCCCTTTCAGACTGTGACTTAGATGTGATACTTGGCTTTGATGTCACAGATGTCGGGCCCGGTCAAAATATATTTAATTCCCAGAGAGCACTGGAGTCCAGAGTCGAGTCTGTGCTGAACAGAATAACACAGATGCAGAAGATCAGCTGCACCGGCAACCAGGCGCCCAACGTCAGGGTAGCCATTATGGCCCAGGCTCAGGGCGGACCCGTGGAGGGACTAGACTTCTCTGAGTACCAGCCTGAGCTCTTTGAGAAGTTTCAAGGCATGCGCACCCGCGGGCCCTATTTTCTCACGGCGGATACGCTGAGGTCCTACCTGAACAAATTCAGATCTACGCCCTCCGGCAGCACCAAAGTAAGTCAAAACCAAGGCCACTGGGATGGTGTTGGCCAGGAAAGCTGAATTCTGATATATTTCAGTTGGCAAAGCAACTATAAATTCATAATACATTAAATAAATAAATTTATTCATTAAATAAGTAAATTTATTGCAGCCAGTGCCCTTGAGCACTGCTTGTCTGCAAACTATTGCTTTCCGGATTTGCCCTGTTCGTGCTTTAGGAACAAATACCTGCATGATACGATGTACTGAAAACTGGCACAGAAATGCAAAGCTTCATGGCCTGGAAAGGGCATAGCAATGCCCCCATCTCCTCTCAGATGAAATGTCCCTTGGAAGAAGGCCCTTCAGGTTGCACATTTATTGTTTCACACTTGAAATATTCTGGGTCCTGACATAAATTTGTTTCTCTCCCAGGTCATAATCCATTTTACTGATGGTGCAGATGACTCACTAGATCAGCTGGAGGCTGCTTCATCTGCTTTGCATACAGAAGGTAACTTTTTTGCTCTTCAATGCAGTGATTATCGTCCATGTTAACATGTGGCCCATTTTACCACCATTTCTCATGAATCCACCAGATTTGTTAGTAATGAATAAGGATTTAATGATTTCTACGTGCACTTGCCATTCTTCATTGCCTTCCTGTGATACTTAGCTACCTGCTGGCACCTAAGCCTGTGGGTAGCTTGTACTGAATGTGCTTGAAGATGCTTGTTCTCGACTGAATAAGCTTTTTTTGCAATTGAAGAGGCAGATATCGACCCATTCTTACAGGGAAGTGTGTGCAGGCTCTGCAGAGCGCCTTGCCCCATCACACAGCCCCTTCTGCTTCCCCCCCTCTCAGGTGTCAACGCTCTCATCTTCGTCGGGCTGGACCAAGTGAGCAATTTTGACAAAGTGATGCAGCTGGAGTTTGGTCGTGGGTTCACCTACAACAGACCGCTCAGAGTTAATCTGCTGGACTTGGATTTTGAGCTGGCAGAGCAGCTCGTAAGTAACTTGGCACAGGCAGCACTGCCTTGTAATGCTGGAGGAAAGCCAAAGCTGGATCTCCTGCAGGGCTGAACTGTGGCTGAATTACACCCTCTTGGCTCTGGTCCTCTCCCCTCCCTACTTCACATCAGCTCTTTTTACAGCAAATAAAGTTAAGAACAGACCATGGTGCTGCCTGGTCTCGTACCACTCCTGGAGAAGCCATACTCCAGCTGAGGCTACAGCACATTAAACGCAATGGGATTAGGTCAAATGGGCTGGGATAAGATGCCATCAAAAGCTGCTGTGCCAAAAAGCCCGCCCTCTGCCTATATTTATACCGTTGTTTTTTTTAACCTTGTGGGTAATGCACTGTCGTGCCTTGTCAGTGCTAAATCTTTTGCAGAAGCGCTGCTTTCTAGGTTTCTTTCCATGAGTTGATACACTGCCTGTATTTCAGACATGCTTTTAACAGATGGAGTTATCCTTTCTTCTTCATAGATTTACTTCCCTCCCATGTATATAGTCCCTATCGAGAAGCTATCAACTTCAGTATGTCCAGTTCCTCCCAACTTCACATCTGCTACCAACATTGTTAAGCTCCTTTTCCAGTAGATTTAATAAGATTAGGCTTAACCACTGATGCCTGTGGCAACCTTGCTGGGCCCTTCTCCACAAATCAAAGTGCGACCATTTGGGAGTGAACCTTGGGTTTTGGGATAAGAGCTAGTCTTTCAGCCCATCCCCAAGTAATTCAGTTGCTTCAGAAAATCCTTCCAAAATGTAAATGTACAAAGCTGGCAGGAAAGGTTTGCAGCCAGAAATGTACTTGGCAAAGAAAGTGATTTTTTTTTTCTTTCTGTTGGATGATGCAAAACCAAGCTGTGATTTCTTTGAATCTGTATCTTTCTCTCTTTTTTTTTTTTTTTTTCTTTTTCCTCTTTTGCTATGTGCTTGCAAATTGTTCTTAGCCTGTAGGTTGCTGGTGAGCTACTCAGTGCAACTACTTACTTGTGGCCTATTCCACAGCCTGGATTTGTTTCTCTAAAGATGAGATTGCTCTCATCAGTGACAGGCGCCACTCTGGGGACTGATTTCCTACTAAATGCTCTCTACCAATTCTGTCCCATGCAGTTCCTGTTTAAACCCTTGCCTCTGATGTCAGAAAGATAATGTTGACTGTTGCTTCCTGACCATCCAACCTAACCAGTCTGCTAACACCCACCTCCTTCTCCTGTTGTCACGGGAGTTTCAAGGCAGAGACACCTCAAAATGCTGCCAGATCAACGTTATGCTTGGCACAGGAGCAACTGCACAGACTCGAGGGCTTGCAGGAGTTATGGCACTGGGGCTCTGCCAGGTTTCTAACACCCTCCCGTTGTGTCATGTGCATTTTGCTGCAGGACAACATTGCAGAGAGGACGTGCTGCAAGGTCCCATGCAAGTGCTCGGGGCAGAGAGGGGACAGAGGTGTGCCGGGCCCCATAGGACCAAAGGTAGGTCACGTCATCTGGGTCTGAAGGGTCCTTGTGCAAAGTCAGTGTCCACCACAGTAGTGATGGGTGGGTGATGTGCAGGCTGCATACATTGTAATGGGTGATGCTAATGGGGAAGTCATGTCCACTTACCCCATTTTAAAACTGGCCCTGGGCCATGCACAGTGGTTGAGAGCTGCTCTTCTTCCCTTTCCTCACTGCCTCTGTGTTGTAAAACAACCAAGAGGGCAGGGATAAGTGGCTGGAAGGAGGGGGTGAAGTGTCTTGTGAAACAATTTAGGTATGTCAAAGGGAGGTGGTTTCTCTCATTAACTTGTTTACACAGATGACCAAGAAGCTACTTTGTGCAAATCTAGGGAAATCAATTTAAAGGGATATCACAGAACAATGAAAGAAATGCAGAATCCTCTCTGTTATCTTCTAGGGTGCCACAGGTGATCTTGGCTATGGAGGCTATCCTGGTGATGAAGGAGGACCGGTGAGTGATTGCCCCTGCTCTGCACAGTACTGCTAAAATTAGGGACCTTGCCATAGAGAAGCATTTGGAGGTTTTTTCACTAAATATTTTCTTCTGGGAATGTGGGTGTGGATTAGATGAGAGAGCAAGCAGAACTTTGTGTTTCCCCCACCTGATGGCCTGAGTTGCTGGTCCGAGCTGCTCCTGGGAGGTCAGTAAGAAGCAACATGAGAGCTGGAGAAGGCATGACAGAGGACAATAACTCCCATTATGTGATGTGACCCAGCTCTGTGCTATTTCTCCAAGGTGGATGGGAATGTTTGCAGCTACTCCCAAACACCTGTGAGGAGGGCAGGGTGATTATGAACGCAATAAAATCCCCAAATTCATTAAAGCTGCAGCTTATGCCAAAGTTATCCATCCCAAATGCAGCTGAAAGATTTGAGTTAGTCCAAGAATGCGACCAAGAAGGGTGTTTCTATCCATCACAGTGGCAGACAACGTGAGTCCCATGACTTCTTACTAGCACTGTTTCATCCAAACTCTTACTTCATGAATCCCATGTCACCCCTGGAATAAACAACTCCCCATGCATCACACCCAGAAGGTGAAGCTGAGGCCAAGGGGCTGGTGGTGCTCATCACTTTTCCAATAGCACAGGCAGGGGCCAAATGCTGCTGTCAGATATTGTGTGTGATGCAATGTTTTCCTGGGGCTTTAAGGTCAGGATGGGATTAGATATCTATGCAGAGCTCTGAGGGTTTCGTCTTGTCATTTTATTTTTGAAGAAGTTTTATAAAGCTCTTTCATAGCTGAGAGTTTGGGAAGGATATTACTCTCTCAGTGATGAAGACTTGCAGTTGGTCTCTACATGAGGAAGGTTGTGGGCAGAGGATGGTGGGGTGGCCAGGCATTGACCTTTTAAAACCTGATGCTCTGTTTGCTCCTGTGCTTCCAAGCCACCTCCTGCACTTGGTGATCCATGCAGTTAGCTGAAGAAATGCGCTTAGCAGGCAAACCATGACCATTGCATTTTCCCCTCCATGTAACAGGGTGAGCGTGGACCTGCGGGTGTGAATGGGACTCAGGGTTTCCAGGGCTGCCCCGGACACAGAGGAACCAAGGTATGTGTGGAAGGAGACTGCACAGAGCAGACCCAGAGTCCAGCTGGTGGGAGTCCACAGAGAGCAACTCCTGCTGCTTTAGGATGTAATGCAACATCTTCCAAGTAGGCTTGAGTCGTGGTGACCACCTGGCCAAGCAACAATGCTTTCAGCAAGTATCATGGCTTTAGCATTGTTATGAAGAGCAAAAGGGCAGCCCAGCAACCCAGGCTCAATCTGCAGACAAGGCTGATTTATTTTCTGCAGTCTGGCTCTAGGGGTATGGTGTGAGAAAAAATGAATTTCTTCTTAACACCAAGAAATGGTGTGTGTGTGTGTCTTGGCCCAGGGCTGGGATGGCGTGTGCATGGAAATCTGCTGTTGGGGAGGAGGGAGAAAAGTGAGCCATGGTTGCTGCTTTAAAGAGGAACCTTGAGTGAATAGTTCAGGACAGCAGCTGCACTACAAGCCAGAAAGGTGGTGAAACGTATAATATTTATGGGAAATATTCAGCGATATTAAGGGGATGTTTCCTACCATTTGCTCTGACCACAGGATCCTCTGGCAGGGAGCAAAGGAGTGCATGAACCAAGCCCATTAGTTGCAGCTGAGATACTGAGTCTCTTTAAAAAGCTGTCCAATCTTGGACAAAGGCACAAAGACTGGATCTGGATTAGTATAAAAATGGGTGCAGGGAGAAAAGAAAGTCAGTGGAGAGAGTTGTGGCTAAGGAGTAAGCTGTTCTATTGGATCAGCTGGCTAAACCCCATGATGCACTTATTTTATCTTGGCACGAATGTTGAGGAGGCAGCTGAAGAAAAAGATTGGCATAAGAGAACAAGGGGACAGTCGAACCCTGGTGCAGCAAGCCCTGGTTGTCCTGTCCTGGTCCTGGCTCTGGGACTGCCACCAAGCATAGACCTCTTCCCCACTGCTTCTTACTGTGATGAACTGGGCAAAAGCAGAGTAACTCTCTTTCCTGATCTTTTTAGGGTTCTCGGGGATTCCCAGGAGAGAAGGTATGGAGCTATTTCCTCATGCCACAGCGGTGAGCGTGAGTGTACGGACGCATCGGTATCCCCCTCCCTCTTCCCCCTTCCCTCAGTAAGCATTTGCCCTTCACCTCTCTTCTGCAGGGTGAACTGGGAGAAATAGGTCTGGATGGCATTGATGGAGAAGAGGTCAGTCATTTTAATTGCTTCTCTCTTTGTAATAAGATGCTTTGGTGAAGCATCTAAGAAGCGCCTTGAAAGTGGCAAATATTCTAAAATATTTTTCTCTCTTAGGGAGACAAGGGTTTGCCCGGCTCCTCTGGAGAGAAGGGATACTCTGGCAGGAGGGTAGGCTTTTATCACATTTATGATGGAGCTAAATTGGTGAAAAGATGGATTTGAGACAGGGGAGGGTGGAAAGCCATCATGGTCCCCTGGGGGCTGAAGACCTGGGCAGAGATACACAGCAGCAGAGATGCTTTTAGCAGGCAAGGGCTGCTCTTGCTAACTCTCTGTCTCTTCCTGCAGGGTGATAAGGGAGCTAAAGGCGAACGAGGAGAACGAGGTGACCGTGGGCTCCGCGGAGACCCGGTAAATATTGCTGAGGCATCTTCTTGATTTTCCACCCACTTTCCACTAGTCCTGGGGGTCACCAGCAAGTATGCACTCAGGCTTATTAAATGCCACTTGACAGTGGCAGGGCCAGTGACAGAGCAAGGACTCAGAGATGACGTGGGTAACACATGCCTCTTGATACCAACCCATCAATCACTGTTTCATTATATTAAAATTCCCCTTCCTTCGCTTCTTCAATATTATTATTTCTCAGTTGAAAAGCTGTGTCTCTCTGAAAACACCAATAATACTTCACCTAATTCAGTCAAAAAAGAAAAAAGAAAAGAAATGTTGGGTCTGAGCTACAGCAAAGCAGTTTATGATGTCTGACTTTCATGTCCCACTTACACAGATGTTTCTCATTGCTCTATTGCTTTCAGGGAGATTCAGGAGCTGATAATACGCAACGGGGATCCAGAGGCCCAAAGGGTGAAATTGGGCCAATGGTAAAGTTTCTTTGTTGTCTTTTGTTGGTTTTTTGTGTTTTTTACAATAGGATGGGACAGAGAAAGTAAAAAAAAAGGATGCTGCCAAAATGGTGCAAGTTTCTTAAACTCATTGTGCCTTGTCAGATGGAATATTTTTCCACTAGAAAATGTTGTTGGTATGCAACCAAAACTTTCTCTGGGAAGACGTCAGTTTCAAAGATGTTTTGTCTAAAAAGTGCTTTATTATTTTTATTATTATTATTATTATTTTACAATGTCTTTTGGGATATTGTCACTGAAAACAACTTTGTACTTAGAAATCAACTTCATATGTTCTTGCAGGTCGTATACAAAAGCAGAGAACTGTTTAGATGATACCAAATCTCAACATCCTGGTTCACCTGAAACTTTTGAAAGAAAAGCTCTTGGAAATTCTCCTTGGAAAATTTCAAAACCCATTTGTTTTCATATCAGCTCAGAATAAAAATGTGTCTTAGAATGTCAGAAAGCATTTCCTAAAGAATGGAAATGTCAGCTTGTGCTAGCTTAGAAACTTGATGGAAAGATTCCGTGAGATGTTAGAAGGATTTCCACTGATGCAGGAATATCAAGTAACTTGTGTGAGAGTGCAAAAGGACCCATTTTTTGAGAATTGAACCTATTTTCCCAGTGCCTGCTCATCTCAGGGCTCTCATTTGAGTTTTGCTTTTCCCTTAGGGAGAGCCAGGACCGGTGGGGCTGGATGGCCAAGACGGTGGAGTCGGGAGGAAGGTGAGCTGCCAGACCCACAGTCAGCAGGGGCCGAGCTTAGATTGACAATAACTTTTTCCCTGCTGCCTTCCCATGTATTTTGTTTCACAAGTGTCAGGAGTTCAACCTAAAAAAAAAAAGAAAAAAAAAACAACCAAACAAACCTCAAAAGGAAAATGCCTGGTGGTTTGCTGGCTTGTATAGCCTTTAAAGGTCTAATCCTGAATTTATTCCCATGCACGTAACTCAACTGCTCAGATCAGTGGAGCGACACCTGATTTACTCTGGCATCTGCATCTGCATTTGGCTGCTGATTTTTAAAAGGCAAAAACTGAACTGGAGCTGGTGTAGCCAGGATATCTGGGGATGCGTTCCCTGCTGCTCCGCTGCTGCCTGTCCTTCAGGACACGTGGCCCAGGGACTGTGGCACACTTCTGCATGCGAGAGGGACCAACTTACCTATGTGGTGGAGGGTTAGGGGATGCGAGGAAGGAGAAAACATGCCAAAGTCTGATTTAAGAAAGTTGGCTGTGTGGATTTTTCTCTCCCTCTCTCCTCAGTAGTTTAAACTATTCAAATGTAATTTTTGACTAAGACAAGGAGTAATACATAGATCTAAAAGCAAAAGAGAAACGTGTGCTTACATACTTGTGTAACAAGTCTCATCGTTTCCTTGTTTGCAGGGTATGACAGGACGAAGGGGACCAATAGGAGTTAAGGTAAGTAGTGTTGGGGATGACACCAGGGACTCCTGCCATGCCACCAGCCAGGCAGCCACAGCAGCAAGAGGGATGTGCCAAGAGAAGAGATATGCAGGCTTTGCTTCTTCCTCTCTGCCTTCTCTCTCCAAATTTCCCTCCTCCTCCTCCTCAGGCTCATGTCCCCTGTATGCTCCTTGCTGGACTCGGTGCAAAACCACATGCCTGGGGCTGCCCATCTTCTGCAGTGTTCTCTGGTCACATGCTTTGTCTCTGCATGCTGCTGGAGCAGCATAACGGGACCAAAGCATGAAGGAGAATGATGCCTGTTGATTGCAGGAGGCAAATTACCCTGCCAGTTCTATGCTCATTCTCTGCTATAACCATATTCTGAAAAAAAAAACCAACCCAAACAACTGTTCTTGCCTGCTTTTTATGCAGCTGTAGATGTCCTGAGATCTCCTTTCCCTCCCCATGGTGTTGACGATGTTCCCCCATGCTAACCTGTGTTGTTCTATTTTGCACTTCAAGGGTACCAAGGGCTCACTCGGTCAAGCGGGGCCGGCTGGAGAACAAGGCATGAGAGGGCCACAGGTCAGTGATCTTACAGCAAAGTAAATGTCTTACCTCATGATGCTGTGGTGTTGTTTCATCAGAGCCACTTCTTCAAAGAGTCTCAGCAGTGAGGACTGCCAGATTTTGGGTATTTTTGGGTGCACCGTGGCCTGGCTGTCCTGCCCCAGGACATCAAGCCTGCCACTGCATTCACACCACCTAAGGTGTGACACATTTGAAAACCATCTCTCGGGCGCTGTAGTGTTTGCTTTCCCTTGTGATCTTGTGTAGCATTGGTGTGTTTCTGCCCATGTGTGTTGACACAGTCTCTCTTTTCTCCCTGCACAGGGTCCGCCCGGCCAGCTTGGCACGCCAGGCATAAGAGGAGAGCAGGGCATTCCTGGACCCAGGGTAAACCCATTTGCTGCTTCTCAGCCATTGACCCAACTATGCTCAGCAAGAACATCTTGCTGAGCTAATAAGATACAGTAGATGTGTCTTTCCATTCCCCCCTCTAGGAATCCAACTCTGTTTTACTCTCTTATAACACACTCTTCCAGTATGATTCTCCTCTCAACTTATGCTAAAGATTTCTTGATCAAGAGTTACAGAAGAGAAAGAGTTAAAAGCAACCACAAAGGGGTCAGGACTTCAGCGTTTGGCCCATTACAGTTTGTGATCTTAATTAAAGAACATCCCTGAGTGTCTGGCAGGGCATCCTCCATGGAAGCCAGAGCATGACCATCTCTCATGCTTGCTGGGGTTCTCCCATGCATTTATTTCTCCCTCCTGCTGCATACCCCAGCAAGACTCGTGGCCATAAAGCCAGACACATCTTGCATTTGCCCATCATGAGCAGGACTTTGCCCCTCCTGTTTACACCTTTCCCAGGGGGTTCTCTAGGGACAATATAAGTTGCTGCTGACATTTGCATTGAACTGACCTGGTCCTTTAGCTCTTCACAACCATGAATTAGACTTCTGAATTTCCTAATGTGCTTTGAGAGGCACCAGCCTTTGTAGTTAATACATGATTTCAATGGCTACCCAATCCCCTAGTTTCTGGCACCCAGTGTTCTTGACATGTCGCCAACATGCCTCTCCTTCTTTGCATTCCAGGCTGGTAGTGGACCACCAGGAACCCCAGGAGAGCGGGGCAGGATTGGTCCCTTGGGACGAAAGGTATGTGTTCATGACCATTGGGCATCAGCAACTAAAACAGCAATGAAAATCTTCTGAATAGGAGTGAGCTTAAAAAAGTATTTGAGATGAACCTCTTGGAGCAGAATTAGCTTGTTTTCACTGGCTTGCACAGTGTGGAGTAGAGCAAGGTCTGTGCTCTCGTTGTTTCATTAGGCTCCCATTTCATTGAACAGAGGGGCAAAAGTAATTGAGTAACTAAGATTCCCAAGTAATTTTCCAGGGCAGATTCTCAGCCGATGCCCACATGGGAAGGTGGTTGTACTGGATCTCTCCAGACCCTCTGTATGGCTTTATCTGTCCAGATTCACACACGCTGGTTCATTTCCATGGCTGCTCCACTATCCATTTGCACTGGCAAAATCCCCAGAGCTTGGGAGCTTTTATTTTTGCAATGTTTATAAAAAGCAAACACCATCCTGTGGTGGGAGATGGCTGGTCTCCCATGCCACATTGCTCAGCTTTCCTGAAATCACTAAGGTCCCACTAATGAGCAAGCATTTTGTAGCATTGCTGGCTGTGTAGGTCCGGTCATGACTTTCTGCTGCAAGGACCACTGCAGACTGGTCTACGTAAAGAAACCAGTGCTGATGGGGTGGGAAAGGCTCAGAGTTGCCTGGAGTTTCAGCACATACTTTAACAGATGCTCCTGTTTTCAGGGTGAGCCTGGAAACTCTGGACCCAAAGGGCCAAATGGACAGCCGGGCCCACGAGGAGAAATGGTAAGTATAGCCAGGCACTCATACCTGTAAGGATGCTGGGCTGAACCCTCTCCCGTGGCAAAAGGGCCACAGCCCTTTGCAGCAGAGGGTTTAGCTCCCCTATGGACTTCGCGTCCTCCGCAGTACAATATGAGAGAGGGAAATCAGCTTTATCTCTTCAGCTGGCATGAACATATTTGGTAACAGTAGTTCCTTCGAGGAGGTGAATTATATTCACTTGAAAAGTGACTTTTAACATCTCAGAGATCAGTCCACAGGGCAGAGGCTGCCCAGAATTACTTGGCCTTGCCCTGGCATGGGTAGACAGCTTGGCCCATGAGGCATGGGTAGACACCCTGAGCTGACCCTGTGTGCTAGTCCAAAGCAACCTATAAAAGGGACGTGTGGACTAAGTGAGCATTTTTATGGGGCTTGATTCTCATTACTCTGTATTATGAGGAGCCAACTGAGGAAAAAATGGTTTGTGCAAAGCAAGGGAGGACAAGCTTGGACCAGACAGAGCTATAAGTACATCCCTAGCATTGACTGACCTCCCATTGCTGGCTTCCACCTGGCTTTTACACATTATATGTGTATACTAAGCAGGTTTTAATTCAGATTTGTAGTTTTGGCAACACCTTTTTGTGCTTTTTTTTCTTGCAATGATTTCATCTACAGAAGGACTTCTCAAACACCTGTGGCATCAGTGAGTTCTTTCTATTGATGATGCTGGATCTGTGAGGTTTAAGCTATTCACATATGATTGCATATTAAAGACTTTGGCTTTCCAATTTTAGGGTGATGATGGACGAGATGGAATTGGTGGCCCAGGTCCTAAAGGCAGAAAGGTAGGTGTATGCTCAGCATGCCCATCTACCAACATGAGTTACCAAGGACAAAGAAGTAGCAAAGGTCTCCAGTGAAGATGGGCAAGGGCAGAGTCTAGGTGAAGTCAGATACATACAGGGACAAAAATCAGCCCTGCATGTACCCTGGTGAGAAAATCAGGCAAAACTCTTCAAACCTTTCCTCTCTGCCTTTGTCTTGGTTTTGCCTATGTAAATCAGCTTCTCCAAGGAGGAAGCATGTTTTTGTACCTTTTAGCCAGAGAGCCCCATGAATGCCTGTGGGACTTTAAAAACAATGTGTCAGCATCTCTGACAGCTCCTCTACAGTTGAAATTAGCCTTAGAGGAGCAACCAGACCTTAAAAAGAGTAGCTATTTGCTTTTTATTAATCCTAGGAGGAACAAAATTGCAAAATGAATCTGCAGTCTCTCTCTCTCTTTTCCCCTCCATCATTTAATTCCTTCAGTTGTTACAGATATGCCTGCAGAGTCAGGTTCATTTTCTAAAGCATATTCAAACAACCTTTTATGTTGTTTCAGGGAGAACGCGGCTTCATAGGCTACCCAGGGCCGAAGGTACAGTGCAGCCCATGAGCTATGCATTCATTTTCCGAACAGTGTAGCTGTTATCTATGTCCTGTGCAGATTTAGAATTCCCATTTGTGTTTTTCCCCAACCAGGGTGGACCTGGTGACCGCGGTGGTGCTGGAGGCCCTGGCCCTAAAGGAAACAGAGGCCGCAGAGTAAGTTGGACCATAACACAATTTTTCCCTTCTGCATGAACAGCCTGAAAGATGGACACATCTTTTCCCCCAAGTGTTGACCCATGCTCCTGGAAGTCCTCCTGCAGGTGGTCATGGAGAGGATTTCTCTGCTTCCTCTCTTTAGGGAAATGCAGGAGATCCTGGGACAGCTGGTCAGAAAGGAGAGGTTGGATACCCCGGACCATCTGTAAGTGTTCATTGCATTGCTGATAGAGCCTCTGGCTTCCCCCCTGGAGAGATTCCTGATTGCTTCTCTGAGGAACGTCGTGGTCCCTATTGGTACTGAGGGTTGAAAAATACATCCATCACCATCTCCTGCTAATTTCAAGTTGGGCACATTCCTGTTTATTTGTCTTAGATGTGTCTCTATAAATTCCTAGCTGTTTATCTTTGATATCATTCACCTGTGCTCAAACTGCAATGCACAGCAGAAGGAAAAAGTCAAAAGACAGGTTCTTATCAGGCACTAGGGTTTCCCCATGGTAATATGCCACTTAAAGCTCCTTCTAGGAAGTTCTCAGCTCTTTATCATTTATCACCCCACACAGGATATGGTCCATGACCAAATCTGCCTGGCACAGAGCACCCTAGAAAGGCCAAGGTGACTTGGCTTGCTTTGCACATGTCCCTAGACAATCATAAATGTCTCTTTTGGGTATGGCCTCAGCTAAGTTTACTCCTCACAGGGGAAAACATTTCTTCTTGTTCCTGGAAGCACAACTGAAAACAGGCAGGTTTCCCCTTAGCTTCTGCGTGACCCGTGGTTAAACAATTATTCCAACTGGGTTTATGGGGCACCCTAGAAATACACAGTGCACTCAATTTTACTTTATTTTTTAAACAGGGACTTAAAGGCGATAAAGGAGAATCCAGAGATGTAAGTGTGGCATCATTTATCTCTTGTTTTGAAATACTCTTTTGTTGGCTGTGTCACATACCTCTTTTTTTCCCCTTTCTCCCTCTCTTTTGTTTTATTTTCTAAAGCAATGTGCACTTGTGCGGAACATCAAAGACAAATGCCGTGAGTACATCAGTGCTTTGTCAATTCCCTGTCTCTACCCTTGTATGCCCATCATGTTATGCAAATGGCACTGACCAAACTGCTTTTTTCCCCCCATCTTTTCCACAGCTTGCTGCTATGGTAAGTCACCTTCAGTCCTTTAAACCCCAGTGTGACCATGTGCCAGAATTGTTTCTTTCCCCATGTATGCGGTATGAATGATTTACCCCTGCTGAGGATGTGGTCCTTGCATCCTGATAACTATTTGGGGCACTATTTGTTCTCAACGCATGTCTCCGGCAGGTCCCAAGGAGTGCCCTGTCTTCCCGACTGAGCTGGCCTTTGCTATCGACACCTCCTCTGGCGTTGTGAGGGAAGTTTTCAACAGGATGAAGCAAACCGTGCTCAGAGTGGTCAACAACTTAACCATCGCTGAGAGCAACTGTCCTCGGGGCGCCCGGGTGGCTCTGGTCACCTACAACAATGAGGTCACCACAGAGATCCGCTTTGCTGATGCCAGGAAGAAATCAAGCCTACTCCAGCAGATCCAAAACTTCCAGGCAACTCTGACCACGAAGCCACGCAGCCTGGAGACTGCCATGTCCTTTGTGGCCAGGAATACCTTCAAGCGTGCCCGAAGTGGCTTCCTTATGAGGAAGGTGGCTGTCTTTTTCAGCAACGGGGACACAAGAGCCTCCCCGCAGCTCAACGATGCTGTGCTGAAACTCTACGATGCCGGGGTCATGCCCGTATTCCTCACCAGCAGGCAGGACCCAGTTCTCACCAGAGCTCTGGAGGTTGGGGTCATTCACCCTTTCTTTCATGTTCTGCTCATGACCTCAGTCTGGTTTGCTGGGGACACTGATGGCGTTTGCTTCTACAGGCAGTGGTTGGCTTCCACAGGCCTTTCAAGTGCTTAGCGCTGAGAAAGCATTGCTGGCCAAACTCATCCAGCATGTCTGTTAGGAGAGAAATCCAAAACATGGCGCATGCTGTGAAACACTAGTGAGGTTATGATGAGTCATTTGTTTCCCAGACCATGGCTTCATGATGCCAGGTATGGTATGAAACAGAAGAAAAGACAGTCCCCATAGCGAGAAAGGTCTGACAGGGAGGCAAAGGGTGGGAAGGTGGAAGTATGATAGCTTTGTTGGCAGTGGGAGAGATTCAAAACATCAAAAAATCCCCAGATGAGCACGCTGAGCACTGGTTCAAGTGCTTGACCCTTTTCTTGGAGTTTATGTCTCTAAACTAGTCCTGATAACTGATGTTGGGGGCATTAGGCTCCTCCAAATGGGATCCACCAAAAGCAGTGTGCTGAGTAGAGAATCTCTTAGAGTTGTGGATTTCCCTCCCCTACTTTGAGCTGAAAATAACAGAAGGCAGCATTACTAACACCATGTTTTTCTGTTTGCGTCTAACCAGATCAACAACACAGCAGTTGGACATGCAATTGTTCTTCCAACCAGCGGCAGTCAGCTGAATGAAACTATCCGGAGGCTCTTGACTTGTCACATTTGTCTGGGTAAAGCATCCAATTTCTCTTCTGGACAGTGCCAAGTCCTTCTGGTCGTGCAGCAGTCAGTTGTCAGTGGTGCAGAAGGGAAGCCCAGTTGGGAGTCAGCCCTTTTGCTGCGGAAGAGAAGGGATTCGTATTCTTAGGTTGAGCAGAAAACATTGGCTTTGTGAATGAGGCTCGCTGGGCGTTCTCCACTTTGTAAGGAGAAGCTCCTTTTTTGGCTGGTTCCCGCTTTTACAGCCCAAATACCAATAGCTAAACGCTCTAAAATATGGCCTTCTGCCATTTATGACAGAGCACTTCAGGGATCCCTTTGGACAAAGGAGTGAGTAAAAATACTAAATGCATAACTAAATGTGTTTTGGGATGAAATTATTTTGGTATCAAGTAATGGACTAGTGAATGTTCATGGCTTGATAGTACTTCATATGACACAAGAGATTTTTACAACGATGAGGGAGGGTCATCTTCAGTTCTTCCAGGTGAAACCGACTGTATTTCTTCCCTAGATGTGTGTGACCCTGATCCCGTCTGTGGTTTTGGTAGTCAGAGGCCTGTATTCAGAGACAGAAGGGCAGCCCCAACAGATATAGACACTGACATAGCCTTCATCATGGATAGCTCAGAGTCCACCACCCCTCTGCAGTTCAACGAGATGAAGAAGTACATTTCCCATCTTGTAAGTAACCTGGAAATCAGCTCTGAGCCAAAAGTATCTCAACACCACGCAAGAGTGGCAGTTCTCCAGCAAGCTCCTTATGAATACGAAACCAACACAAGCTTCCCACCAGTAAAAACTGAGTTTTCACTAACTGATTATGGATCCAAAGAGAAGATCATTAATTATCTTCACAACCAAATGACACAGCTCCATGGCACGAGGGCTATAGGAAGTGCAATTAAACACACAATGGCTCATATTTTTGAAAGTGCACCAAACCCTCGGGATCTAAAAGTCATAGTTCTGATGATAACTGGAAAAGTGGATAAACAAGAACTTGAGTACCTGCAGAAGGTTGTTATCAATGCTAAATGCAAAGGGTACTTCTTTGTTGTCTTGAGCATTGGCAGGAAGGTAAATGCCAAGAATATCTATAGCCTAGCTAGTGAGCCAAATGATGTGTTCTTCAAATTGGTCGACAAACCAGGAGAACTTCATGAAGAACCCTTACTACGCTTTGGGAGACTGCTGCCATCTTTTATCAGAAGTAAGTATAACATCCTGCAGCCAAAGTATTACAGAAGGGGCAACATGTGACCTCAGAGGGTTAATCTGCCAGGTTTGGTCTATCTGCCTGTTGGCTGGGTGGGCTCTAGCCTGACCACTTCTTTGGGCAGTGGGGCCCACTGAAGTTAGTCTCTTTTTACATGTTCTGTACTGTTCGGTCTGTTTGTTGCTGCTTATAGGTCTACCTAGTTGAATATGTCTGGGTTTTATTCACTTGGGCCTCCCCAGCCCATCCCATGCAGTCTGTTGGCGTACCAAGTAGAGTTTGCACTTCTGTCTGGTTTGACTTGGTCTCCATGGGCTCACCTGTGGGATCTGACCAAATCCAGCCTGGCTTGCTGGTCACATCTGCAACATCCCATAGGGTCTGGTCCTGCTGGGGTGCTTGGCCCTCTGTAGCCCAGCAGCCCACTGGCACTCACCCTGAGCTCCCTGAACACCCAGCAAATCTTTCTTCTCAACTTCAGCATAAACATCAGGTCTAGCAGGCATTTGGGTGGCTCAGGCTGAGATCTGGAGTTGCTGTATGCAGGTTTAAGGACCTGATGAACAGGATTTGTTGCTCAGGGATAAATAATGCTGCTGTGTTTGGAATATGCAGATTGTGCTTTGAAAATTTGCATCTCAGCTTAGCTAGAGACCCCAGGCTCGATCTCCAGCCTGAGCCAGCTGCCAGAGATCCTAAACAGATCTGGCCAGCAAGGACAAGAAACGGGCCATTTCTAGGAAAGTTAGTTTTATCAAAAAAGTCCCGAAAATCAGTCTACTAGGCTAATAAACCACTGATTTGGGAATGTCTTGCACTAAATAGGAAGCAAACATGAGCACATCTTACCCTGGAAATAAATGTTTAGGTTTTCTCAGTTTGCTTTTTCCACTTACCTCTTACAGGGGTCCTGGAAACTTCTAACTCTTGAAAAAATATTAACTGTGTAGTTGGAAGTGCCTTGTTATAAGAAAGCTGTTTACATGTGACAGACTAAGACATACAGCCCTCTGGTATCTTGTAGTTATTGCTCTCATGTTTGCAAATTGGAATAACAAATCTCCCAGCCCAGGGTGCTGCAGTAACTACACCAAACGTCAAGAGATTTTCCACAGCTTTTATCAGAGCAAGCAAGAAGAGAAGATGTTTTTTTAAAATCAAGAAGAAATATATGTAATGTCTTGTTGGTAGGTAGCCACCATCCCCAACGCCAGTGTTTAATGCCAGGCTCTCTCTGTCTCCAGGTGACTTTGCTTTCTACCTGTCTCCAGAGATAAGGAAACAGTGCGAGGGGTTCCAGAGTGATCAGCAAGCCAAGAGCCAGAGCCCCGGGCATGCCAGGCACAAAGCAGTGTAAGTAGTGGTTTGTCTGCGAGAGAATGAGCTTTGCTAACAGCCTGCCTGGGGAATAAGCCTTCACTTCCCAGTCCCTGTTTGGAAAAAGAAAGAAAAAGGAACTTCAACACTAGCAATCGGGATTATCAGCATTTTACTAGTTCCTTTAGTGCTGTGTGAAAAAGGCAACAGATATATTTACTAGAGAAAGGTAGACAAGTATACATATAATTTTAAATTTGGGTTACATTTCATATTTATATATGTATAAAGGGTATGAAGGAGGTATATGCTACTGTTATCACGCAGGTCAGAAATTCCAGAAATTACTATTAATTTGGGGTTTTCCACTCAATAAACTATTTTCAGAGGCTGGGCTGCCCTGGCCTATCTGGTATTCAGGATCTGTCACAGAATATATCCTAATATTTTCTGAACAGAAGTGAAAGCTAGTGTGACCAAGACTCACTCATCGCTGGCACAGAGCTGTCCTGGCTTTAGAAGGTCGAGCCCCTCAAAATCAGGCACGCTACAGATCTGTCTACTGAATTCACTCTTATGCATGTAAAGTTGGTGTATAGACAGACTTCTGCCCCAAGTGACAGACAGTGTTCTGCAGCACTTTTCACTGCTTGGCTGTGGGCATATCTAAAGCTGTCAAAGACTATTGGCCTCAGGAGTTTCTTGCCAATGTTTTCTATGTCAACTCCTCTCCACTTCCAAAATTCTGCTTTTATACGGGGGGGGAAAAAAAAGGCATATCAGCTGCTTTTGCTTTGACAGGTATGTGGCACCCAATGTGACCCTAAGCCGGACCCTCAATGCCAGCATCACAGCCAGTGTGAGCATCAAGCCTGTTGCGAGCACCAACGCCCGTGCCAGAACCACCACTGCCAGCACAACGGCCCAGACCAGAGCCACCGACCAGACCACAGCCAGCACCGTGGTCCAGGTGAACGCCACCGCACAGAGCACAGCAAGCGCCGCAGCCCACACCAAAGTCACCAGCCGCACCACTGCGAGCACCACGGCTGCTGCAGCAGGCGGTAGGAGAAGACAAGGCGGTACGTGAAAGGCTCTCCCCATGTGAGCAGTGCCTCTTGCTTGTCTGTACCACAGTGAGTTGTGGCTTTTCTTCCTCCCTGAGAGGATTATTCCTATGGGAAATGTCACTAAGAGGCCAAATTCCGTAGTTGCAGAAACAAGTTTTTGGGTGCAAAACTGGAAATCTGCTCTGGGGGAATTAAGGCTTTGTCAACTTGTATTGAGAATTTTCTGCAAAACCAGGTGGGGTACAGCCTGCCCCTAGGCAAAACACAAGCAGGACATCTAAACATGGGACATTCCATTGTCTGCTGCCTAGCTCAGTAGTACAGTGACAGAGCACTTCTCTTTCTACTGTGGCCCATTTGCTTTCTATGTTTTCCTTCTGGCATTACCCCTTGGCTAAGTTTTGCTATTTATGGTGATTCATGCAATGGCATTGTTTGAATTCTCTGTCAGCTAATATAAACAGTCAGTTCAGTTAGTTCATCACTGAAACAGTGTGAAGACCTATTTGGGAATCCTAAATCTCTTTCATGTGAGCACACTTCATGTAAAGGAGTTTTCCCATGTGTTTTTGCAAAAGGGTACAAGCAGCTCTGCACTAGCCAAACAAGTAACAAAGAACCTGTATCAAAGCACAGGGATGCTTAACCAGTCAGTGAATGCATGTCCCTGTGTAATCAATAAATAAAAAGCAATAAATAAAAGCAATCAGCTTTTGCAAGGTTAATGATTTCATCAACTTGAGGGGAACAGGTGTTTCTGGGTGTTCCTTGCTCCACTGTTGCTTCCAAGCAGTGTTTATAAACATCTCATCCAATACTCTGCCATAGCAGGAAAACCTTTCCCTAATAGCTTCTTTGACCTGTGTAAGGTTATGTCTGATCTTAAGTAGGCTTTGCTTTGAAGATCTTCAGCAGTTCAGTGAATCCATTGCACCCTAGAGAAGGATCTGACTGGACATGTTTACAGTTGTTGGGAAAGTTGTGCTGGGAATCACATTTCAGGCTATGTAAATCTTGTAAAATAATTGCTTTGATTTGCTAGATTGCAGCAGATTATTAAAAAATAAATAAACCACTTGGTAAACCATCTACGCTATGAAAAAAAAAGCCTCCCTGCAGTATGTGGGGTTGCACCTCTGAGGTAGCAAGGTCACAATCTGGTTTGTACATGCCACAACTGGCTGCAGACAGATTTATTTGCTGTGGACTGGGAAGGAGATCCTGCAGCACTGAGACACTTTTTCCTTGAGACCTTTCCTCTTCAAGTCCTTGCTTAGTGTTTCTTCTGATTTTGCATTGCAGCAAAGACGCATGACATCCAGATCACAGATGTCACAGAGAATAGTGCCAAGCTGCGCTGGGCCAGCCCCGAGCCACACAACGCCTACACTTTTGATATCACCATCACCTTAGCGCATGACCACTCGCTTGTACAGAAGCAAAACCTGACCGGCACTGAGCACGTCATCCGAGGACTCAGAAGTGGACAGAAATACCTTGTTGTCATTACCGGCTACCAGAAATCCCAACCCAAAGTAACCTACACAGGGACGTTCAGCACCAGTAAGTACCTCCTGAGGAAAACACACAAACATTTATTTTTTCATAAAATGGACACAAAAAATGAAAAAAAAACCCCACATATAAGGGATGGGGAATCAACTGGTACCAACGATCCCAGCCCTGGCAATGCTTGGTTATGTCACTGCATGTCTGGCATCCTCCGGACAAGCAGCAGGACCCGGTTATGAAATGGTGCAAATGTGTTTCCTTGGCAAATGCAAGTTGACACTTCAGTGGCGTTAAATCGACACAGATTTTGGGAGAATTAAAGCCTGTTCTGGAGGGTGGTTTGTCTTCTTGTGCGTGCAGGAGGCTTTGCACAATGGCTCTTGGTGAGGTCCAGCTGGCATTGCTGTAATTAATAATATGAGTCAAACTGGGTTAACACAGAATAAATTCAGTCCAGCCTGATTGCAAAATAAGCAAGAAAAGCTTCTTCTCTGATCGCCATTTCCATAGCCACCTATCTGCTTTGCATACTATATTATCCAAAAAGAAAAACACAAAGAAAAGATTAAATGAAGAGTTTAGTCCTTTGGGGATCCAAGCTCCATGTGTACAGATCACATGTAAACCTCACCAAATCCTTTGGCATGGCCAAAAGTTGCTATGTAAGACACAGACAATTTTTTTTTATGTAGTTTGACATCGAGGTGACTTGGCTTGGTGGTGTGGAGAAGTTTGTGCTGGTCCTGCCAGTGCTGCATCTGGCTTCTTCTGGCACTTCAGACCCAATTTCAGTGCCCATAGAGAACCTTTCCATTGGCTTCAGTGGGTTTGGATCAGGTCTGAAGTCTCTTACCTTCACGAGCTATAAATGAGCCCACAAAAATGTTGAGAAAAGACATCAATGTGTAGAAGTAACATTTGCATGTGCTGAGTTGGAGCTCTCGATGCCCAGGGAAGCTGTGTTTCCCATACAGTAAGTCTCAAGCAGGAACAAACTGGGCAGGAAGCAGTGATGCTGGCCTGCCCACAAGCTGTGACCTGTACATTGGATAGCACTGTCCCCTTTCCACGTACCCATACCCTCCACCACAGAAAAGCAAATCCAACCCTTCCTGTGGCTGCAGCCCCCTCCTGCCCTCCAGCCCCACAGATAATGAGCCACGGGTTGCCCTGGAAAGGGGCATGATGCAGTATGGTGCAGACATGCAGTGTATGATGCAATATGAACCATGTTCTCCTTTCCATCACAAGGGATTTCTTCCCCTGGTGACAGTCCTCAGCAACATAGTACCCAGAGGGATGTGAGGCTGTGATGGGCAAAGGTAGTCAAGGAAAGGCATGCAACGCGTGGACAGTCCTTGAGGGCTGCAGGGGAACAAGAGAAGATCCATCACAGACTATTTGCTCCCCTGGTGGATGCCTTTTTCCCCTGTTCTCTCTAAGGCCAGAGGAGCAAAGCTAAACTGGCTACAGAGGGCCATATCTGCTCCTCCAGAACCCTCCAGTTGCATGCTGTGGGGTGAGCAGGGGCCATCCAAAGCAGAGTCGCATGGGGCCCTGGGGATGCTCCTTCACAGTACCCCTGAGGATGAGCCTGACGGTGCAGCAGAGCCGCTGGCTGGGAGAGCAAGGCGAATCCGTGCTGGTGCGGCTGGGCGGTTGTGGATTACTCATCCTGTCAGCTGCCTCCAATAAACGTTTCTGAAATGTATGTGCTAGGGTAAACAGATCCAGACCCAACTCCTGTGACTTGTGTGCATCCCCGATGCTGGAGCTGGGGCCAGTGAGTTTGTTTATGGTTGCGCTGAGGGTGCTGCTGCAGATCCCCTTCCCCTTGGCTGACCCTGCTGCTTCTTCCCCCACAGAGAGCCCGGCACAGCCCAAGGTGTCCCTGGCCAACATGATGCTCAACACTGAGCCACTGGAAGGGCCTGAGAGCAGTGAGTATGGGCAATGGTGGGAGTACTGGGCTGGGGGGCTCTGCCAGGACCCTCACCAAGATCCTGGCCATTTGCACTGGTCTTCACCTTGCAGGGACCCAAACCTGGCCTTTCTCAGACCCCTGCTAGGACCAAAGGATCTGTGATTCCTTTGCTTTGCAGAGCCAGCAGATTATGAGCTAGATGACAGCCTTGTCCATGCAGACCTGAGTCCTGTATTGGTGTCTCTGCCCCATGCTGGATCCAGAGCCCCCTCAAGTCATTGTGGTCTTCATGGGGGACTCAAACCAGGTTTTGTTGCCATCGCAAGGATGGGAGATGAGCCAGGGCCCAAGCGCTGGCTGCTCTCCAGGGACAGGCTGTGCCCCATGGCCTCTCTGGCATGTGTAGCTGCAGGTCTAAATGCAGAACATCACCTGATGCTTGTTTGCACTCTCACTCCCCATTTGGGGCAAAGACTAAGACTTGGCTCCATGGTTTAACACACAGCTCTCAACAAGGGTTTGACAAACAGCCAGGGATTGCAGGGGAGTTAGTGTCAAACATTTGCATAAATTTGGCTAATTGGTAGCCTCCCT
Organism: Morus bassanus; assembly: GCA_031468815.1. NCBI lineage: Eukaryota > Metazoa > Chordata > Aves > Suliformes > Sulidae > Morus > Morus bassanus. Next base: position 41,379,216 of record CM062574.1, read on the forward strand.
CCTGTTTCACCCATCTGTCCATCCCCTGTTTCTCTGCCACCAGTGGTGTACGTAGTAAACTGCTAAATGAGCAAGCTGTCAGCTCCTACTCTATTGTTAATCCTGTTAATCTGTGTTAATAATCCATAATCACTGTAACTGTTATAATGTCATCTCATTGCTTTTTTTTGACATCAAGCTCATTATATTGGTGCTATTACACTCAGTTGTACCATAAATGCCAGGCTGCAACCTTTCCTCCAAGAGTCTGGAAGGACTATCAGCCTTCATAAAGCAGCACAGCCCTGTTGCAGGCACCAACTATGGATCTGGCATCCAAAACTCATCCCTGAATCATCACTCTCATGTTTTTCTTTAAGCATTTTGCTTGCACTGCGGCTTATTTTCTTCCTGAGGTGATTTGAGAGCATGGGGAGATGCTGCTGCTCAGTGTGTTCAGCCCACAAGAGTTGCAAAGCTGCTGTTGGGGTCTGGCTGCTTATGTTGAAAGGGATGAGCATAGACCTTCTGCCTGGCTGGTGGTACCACCGGAGCTTGCTGCAGTGGAGGGGCCGAGGGCTTGTGCGTTTCTGCCTTGCCGCATTTCCCATCATCTCACCCTTCCCATGTGTTCCCACTCATTTGGTCCTTCTCCCTGTCACTGACATCCCCTCTGAAGCCTTCCCCTGGCTTGTCCCCACCAGGTGACAAGCGCCCCCCCGGCTTTGTTTAACCCCTTGTGTGCCAGCCCTTTGGAAACAAAATGTTTAGGCTTTTGTAGGTCTGCCCAAAGGAAAATGGGTGTGCTGTGTGCTTGCTCTGCGCTTCAACGCAGACCTCTTAATCTCAGCTCCTCTTGTTGACTCATTTGCAGCAAACATCTCTGCCCGAGGATTTATGGCAGCCAGCAATTTGGGGCAAACATTCCCTGAGGATGCTAATCTGAAGTTTTTCGACAGGCTACAGTCATTAAACAGGGCAGGGGATTTGGGATGGGTTGTTTAGCTTAGTCTTCTCTAGTTCTTTGTGCAATGGGAGAGACCCATGTGTAAATCTTCTGATAGACCTTGGAGGAAGCCACAAACTCTGCCCTCCTTATATAGGCAAAACAGCTGTTAGCACGGATGGCCTATCTTTGCTAATAAAACTCTGGGATTTGGACCTAAATTACCATTTCTAGGAAAGGAGCATATGTTTAAATCCTTATCAAGCTTTAAACTCTACCAGGTGCGTCTCCTCTTTAGAGATAAAATAAACCCACTTAAGGATTAAAAGTTACTGCCAAAACAAATAGCTCTGAAAATAGATGGGGGGAGTTGTGTGAGGGCCTGATCCTGCGTGCACCAGCAGGGAGTAAGGGGCTCCCACCACCTTGGTCCAGGGACTTGGGGCTTGGATGCGTGATGAAATCAAGTGTGGGGAGAGGCAAGCTGGAGGCTGGGGAAGGTTTGTATTCAGCAAGAGAAATCACTCAACAAGGAAATGCCACCAGTCCTGTACCGGGCTTTTTTTCTTTTTTCTTTTCAATCTCTTTGCTTTTTCAGCTTTTAACCCTTTCAGAGTCACTCAACCTCTGCACCTTTTGACATGCAGATTGGCCAGACCCTTGCTTGCTGGACTTTGACATGGGCATGCAGTGCAAGGACTATCAGATTGTGTGGTTCTTTGACTACAAAAACAAGATCTGCAGCCAGGGTTGGTATGGTGGCTGCGGTGGTAATGCCAATAGATTTGAGGCCGAAGCTGAGTGCATTAGCAAATGCTTAAAGCCATGTAAGTACCACATGGGGGTTAATCCTTTTGCACTTTATCATATTGTCAAATAATGTTTGGATCGGAGAGAAAACATCATTTAAAATCCAAACCCACACACTTTTTTCTCCAGCAGCAGCTGAGAAAGCCATGCAGCAGCCACCCCTTGAGAAAAGATTATCAGCAGGTAACACCCCCCCAAAAAAAATAATCACAAACCAAAGCAAATCCATTATTTCACCTTGACCATTTCATAGCATGCATCCAAGCTTGTCCAATACAAGATCACCAGTAGTATAGACTTGGTTTTCATTTGCTCCTTGACATGACCATGCCCTACCATCTGCTTTGCATGAGCAAGTCATCTTGCATGCATGTTGTCACACCAGGACATGTTGCGTTTGCATGACCTGAGTGCAAACCACAGCTGTATGGCAAAATCAGGCACTGGGTTTCGTGAGAAGCGAGGGGTTGCTGAACTGGAGCGTGGCACAGTCCCAAAGCAGTTTCTGTTATCGCTGCATGACTAACCAATGTCACCAGCAGCGTGCCTTTGCCGAGATCCAAAGAATTAAAAACGTTTCACTGCCTGTAACCAAAACAGTTGATGGAAAATTACTCCATGGGGCTTGGGTCTTGCATGCAGATGTTTTCCTTTTGCACCAAAAGATAAAAATCAAAGTTGAGGGAGGAGCCCACAGGAAAATGGCAATGACCTCCTCTCCTCAAGGAGTTTCTGAGATTAAACAGTTGTGTTTGCAAGCCTCTTTAAGACCTGAGAAGGAAGTAGAGACTAGCAATCACTTGTGTTGGTTCAGCAAGGGGTGGGGATGGGAACCTGACCCCAGCAAAGCCTTGCTATCATAGCAGCCTACCCCTTCTAGTAGTGTTCCAGGGTCCTTTGCAGAGATGGGAGGGAAACCTAGGAGTGAAGCAAGCTCTGGTACCTAATGGCAGGTATCCTCACAGGGGCATGACAGGGTTTGAAAAGGCAAATTAAGGACCTCTCCCATCCATTTGATTTTCTTAGGTGTATTTTAGGGTCCTTAAATCAGACTTGGGAATTTTTGTCACTGGCAGTGGTGCAGCCTGAGTCCAGCTGTGGGTGCCCCTAACAAAACATGCAGGCAAGTGAGGAGGAGGCCACCACCAGCCATGGAGATGCCTGGGATGGCAGCTGCTTGGAAAAGGAGATTGCAAGGTTCTTCTGGGCTGCAAATGGGCATCATGGACAAAGATCCCTTGGTCGCAGTTTGAGGACTTTTCAGCCAGAGGAAGCAGTGCATGGCTTGTGCAGAAACCTGTAGCTTCAATCTGGAGCAGGATTTCATCCTCACAGAGCAGGGAAGCCTCCCTGATGTGTGTTTTCTCCAGAGGGCACATGTTTCTGCTAGCCCTATCCCATAGACCAGCCCCTTCTGATCATCATCACATGCCTTGATGATGTTTCCAGCAACTGTTGTTCAGGCTAAAGTGATATTTCATTAACTTGGCGCTGTTCTGCCCTGGGAAGATAGTCAAGAAAAGCAACCGAGAGGCCCTGGAGGGACACTCGCATCTCTGCCCTACCCGCCAGGGTCCCCTGCTCTGTTCATCACTTTATGCTCTTTTCTTTTTCTGCAAACGAGAGCTTGAATCCACGAAGAAAAAAAGAGACACAGGAGTTCATGTGCAGCTCAGCTTTTAAAATGCTGGGTGTTGGGTCAGGCTCTTGGTTTAGCCCATAGCAGGTACCATAGCCAGATGCAACACTGAGAAATGAGTTGGTCTCCCAAACCTTAGGGCTATTTGGGTGCAAAAACACACACCAGACCCACCTCCCATTTGAAACCTTTTAAATGCTGTGATAATCTTTAATTATTTAATTTTATACATATATATATATTTTTACCATGACAAAATTAAATGTAAGTGTAACTGAGGAGTCCAAGCACATTTTCTCTGTGGGATGAATTAAATCCCCAGTTTATGGTGGTTGCCCCCATCTTTTGAACCTGCCAGAGCCAGCCACAGCTTAAAACACATTTTAGCTCCCTAGTTCTTGCTCTCTATCAATTCTTCGAAATTTTTGGATAAGCTTTTGTTTCATTTATTGTGTTTTGGACCTGGGGTTTTTGGTAGGGGGGGAGGTTTCAGTTAAAGTGTCATCCAGTGGTTCAGCTAGATCAGTTGCTAGATGGTGTTTGTCGTGCTCTGAAACTGGAGAGTGGCATAAGCCTCCGTGGTGTGAATATTAGGGCAGACAAACTGAAGATTACAATTCAAGTGAATTTGCAGCAGCTTTCCTGAAGCTAGATATGCCTCTAAAGTGGTGGTTGAATTTCCCTCTGCGTTTCCAGATCCTGAAGGCTGCTTCCACTCTCAAAGGGGATGAAGGTGGGGCAAAAGCTGGGCTGCCTAGGGTCTGTGCTGCAGAGAAAAATTGTATTATACCTCCTATCAGCTAAAGTACTGGTTGGATTCCTGAAAGCGTGCATGGGGTTTGGGGTAGACTCATTCTCATATTCACATCTGATGGCTTTCAGTGGTTTGGAAGGCAGGAAAAAAGGGAGATGGAGTTTGAAAAAAAAAATATCTGAATAATAAAATGCAAAGAGCCTGCCAAAGGCATGGGGAAGTGTTTGGCTCTAAGAGCCCAAAACCAAAGCTGAATTGGAAGGTCAATATTGATTTCAAATTCCAAGGAAAAACTGAAATTAAAAAAAGAAATCCTGCTTCAGAAAGCTGCATTTATAACAGGGCAATGGGCAGGAGGGTCCTTTCAGACATGTCTCCTCTCTCGTAAAGGACGTATTCCCGGCTCCTCCTATCTAAACAGTAAACCACTGTTCAGACAAACTACCCAATCTCCTTCACGACCACAGCAGCGTGAACCACTTGAGTCTGACCTCTGTGACCACAGCGTTGTTCTGGCAGTGATCTGTTCAGTCACTCACGGCACGGAGGGAAAAATGCAATTAAAATGAGCGGGCAGAAAGAGTTTAGACATTTGGCAGGGTCTGCCCAGAAGCATGCCTGACGTTGGTCTGGGTATTTCCACCTTCCCCCCCGGGAGCATCTCGGGAGCATCCCAGCCTTGCTGCAGCGTTCCTGGGCTCTGGGCAGCTGCCAGCACCAGCCACAATTTCCTTTAAAGTAAACCCGCCGCCGGGGCTTTCTTATTGCCTAGGGGTCGTTGCCAGACCTACTTTCTAGTCGGGATTTCAGGGATAATCTTCTGTGCCCTTCTTCCCATGAAAACTTCAGAAATGTTTAACATGCCTTTGCTCTCATCAGACCCCAAAGAAACTTGCTTGCAAATACATTTTTTTATATATTCACCTTATATCTATATACTCTTTCCTGTATTCACTATACATTCCCCTATGTTCGGGACTATTAACCACAATTTAAGGGACCAGTCCTTTAAGTAGCTTGATTTCTGGCACCTGTTTACAAAAGGCATGATCCTAAGACAAGATTTTCAGAAGATATCTTCTAGACCTGAATTTCCCCAGCAGTCATTGCTGGTGTAATCTGTATACATTGATTTATCTTTGTTTTGGGGGGAAAGAGGAAAAAAAAAGAAGGTAAAAGACTTTTTTCTCTTTTTTTTTTTTTTCTTAATTAAAAATGGGTCCTGGTTGCAAATATCCCCCTAGTAAAAGGAACTCCACGCTTTGCCCATCTAACTCCCCCTTGCCCCATTCATTTTTCAGTGCTGGCTGTTTTACTGATACTTGTTTGACTGATGACTTAATGACTTTTACTCATGCCCAAGGCTGGACACCAGCAGTTTGAATCTGTACTGCTGGTAAGTGGCAGCAATGAGTGTGAGACCAGAAATTTTTGGGATCTGCCTGACTCAGGGCCATGGTAACGAGGCTTTTCCAGGACTGACTATGACGGCTGATGGTTACGCTATGCTGAACAGAGGTGGCATGAGCTACTTTTGCACCCCTGTCTGCAGGGGATGCCTTGGTTTTAACTTGATGGTAAATTAGTGGGTAATATCAGATTTTTTTTACTTTTTTATTTATTTATTTGGCAATTGCATTTTAACACATCCAGGCACCTTGTTGTCTTGTTCCCCATTCACCCAGCAAGGGATGCAGGATGCCACAGGGCAGTGTGTGGTAGGTCCAGGAGCATCTTCACATAGAAGATTTCTATTTTTAGGGAAAGCCAGTATTTTTAATAGGAAAATGATGGTGCAAATATTTTTTCCCTTGCAGCCCAGCCAGTCCTCTTCCAGTTCTGAGATGTGCCAACTCATTTCCTGCAAATCCAGGGGATTTGCAGACAAGTGCTGCCCCGCAGCACTCTTCCTTCATCTCAGCATCACTCCATGGCTGTGTGACAGCAACACAGCCGAGAGCTTGTGGATGAGGGCTGGTGTCCTCTTGGGCAAAGACATCCAAAGAAAGACCTTCACTTTGCAAACTAAGAGATGGGATTTAGTCACAGGAGTTGTGCAGTCTACGCTGTGGTTGCCCTTTCTGAGCTTGCATGCCAGTCCTGCTCACAGGCATTTTCCTACCATGCACATATGTTCAGAGAGACTGTGTTTCACCCAAGAGTGTTACTGCTGACTCTTTTTCTCCTGCTTTTATTCACAGTCACGGATATCTGCCGGCTGCAAAAAGACGAGGGGACCTGCAGGAACTTTGTGCTGAAATGGTACTATGATCCCGAGACCAAGAGCTGTGCCCGGTTCTGGTATGGCGGCTGCGGAGGCAACGAGAACAGATTTAACACGCAGAAAGAATGTGAAAAAATTTGTGTCCCTGGTAAGCAGCTTACACATGGCTGGAGAGGGGGCCAGCCAGGTCCCTGGCATTTCCAGTCCAGTGCATGGCTGTAGTGAACTTGTTTGTGGTGCTCTAGACTCTATAGCAAGTCTTGGCAATTAACTCCATTTATCTTCCCTCAATATTCTGCACAGCTTCCCATACATGAAAATACCTCATTTATTTTTCTCTTTCTCCATCAAACCTTTTCAGGCAACATCAACCCTGGTGTGGTGACGACGATAGGAACATAGAGCCAGCGACCTGTCAACACATACCTCTGAGACAGCCAGGAGCATCAGCCATTGCCACCTTACCCCTATAGAAGCTAAGGGTATAGACTACCTTGCACTGTACTATCTCATGCTTTTAACTTCCAAGCAAACCTTGAAGAAAGTGTTTTGCTGCATGACCTATCAATATGGTGCTAAACTGTTTGTGGACTGAGTGCTACATGTGTCCGGGTTATATTGTATAGCTTCAACATTACCAAATATTTACCTAATTGCAGATTGTTATTGTGTCTGAATATGTCTCTAAATTACCCTATCTTTCCAATTCTGGCAGTCTGCCTGTCTAAGGCAACATAAAAATGAGACCAAAAAAAAAAAAATTTCACTGCAACTGTTACATGCTTGCTTTTATTGTTTTCATAACTGAGCATAACTTTACAGGGGAAGCCTTTGTGTAAAAGAGTAGCTAATTCTGATAAACAAGCGGTTCAGTTTTTCATTCTTCCTTTTTTATTTTTTTTTTCTCCTTCTGCTGGATTAGATTTCGGACTAGATCTCTTGTATGCATTTGTAACATATGTGGCCAAATAAACTAGCAAGGGAAAGGAAGCAAGGTTTCCAAATGCAAATGCACTGCTGGGACCAAGGCCTCAGTTAACAAATTTTTAAATTGTGGTATAGGATGCCTCAGGCATTCTTCTGATGTTGTATGTTTTATAAAATACAAAGCAAAGCAATTTGGGGAGGGGGGACATTGGGTGGGAGGGGGATTTTATTTTTATTGTGGATTCTGTGTCAGGAAGTCTATACAAAGAACTTTTAAATAAAGTCTAATGGATGTTTTGAGAAATTAATGGTTTTGTCTTTGTAAAAGCCATGGTGGGCACCAGTGGAGTCATTTTCCAGGGTGTGGAAACCATTCTTTTGGAGGGAAATCCCAGTGGTCCTTATAGGGAAGCTGGATGTAGAATGGATATTCAGGGGGACATCACTGAGGTGCTGCTGTTAACCTGGAATTTTCCAGCTTGGAAAAAGGTGGAAATGGAGATGTCTCAGTTGTGAAATCTCCTTCCTGGAGGAATTTAAACTCAGCTGGACAAGGCCCTGAGCAACCTGGCCTCAGCTGGCCCTGCTTTGAGCAGGGTGTTGGATCAGAGGCATCTGGACATCCCTTCCAATCTGCATGGTTTAATGACCCCATCGGCATTTTTTGGTGTCTCCTTTGCTGCCCATAGCCATGACAATTTTTACCCCAGGATATTCCTGTCCTTATCTGAGCTCACCTGAGGAAGGTAAAATCCACAGAAACAATGCACATTTCCCTGCCCCTCCAAAAATCCCCCCCTAAAAGCACAAAGCAGATGAACTTCACCCCCCCAGGGTACAGGGCAGCTCGGGGCTGTGGGGCTGAGATCCTAAATTTCCCCAAGCCTCAGTTGTGGTCTGCAGGCGGGGGCGTTGATAACACCTCCCACAGCCTGGTGGAGATGCTGAGAAGGAAGGTGTGAGCCTTGCAGACACATGCCATGGAAGGGGCAGCTGAATGCCAAAACCAGAGCAGGTCCACAGGGGAGAGGGCATTTACTCACTTCTGGAGAGCAGGGTTGCATTGGTTAAATCTTGGAAAGGAGACCAAGCTTAAAATTTAGGGCTTATCCAGTGTCTTCCTCCGTGGGCCAGGGTGGGACTGTCACAAGGAGAAGGTGACCTGGTGCTCACCTGCCCCACACTTTAGGCTGCTGCTTTCTGAAGTACTTCAGGTGGGTCTTCAAGGACCATAACATGAGACACTCCATATGTGTTGTACACAATGCCTTTGAAAGCAGCACTCCCAACAGGATTTGCTTTCCAAAATACCATTTACAAGACTAAATTAAGCTGGCCAGACACCTCAGGTTCTCTGTTCAATTTTGCACATGACCCACAGGGGTCCAGGAGGCTCAACTTGACTTCTCCAGGTAAGCAAGGCTGCAGATTCTTCGTGGCAAGGACAGCATGTAGGGCTGCTGTGGGCTTTGTCCCCGAGGGGATTTACATTTTTAGGTGTCCCAGCTTTTACGCCATTCCTGGCACGTGGAGCAGCCCAGCTCCCAAAATTTCCTGTCAGTACCAAGCCACTTGCACAGGGCTCTGGGACAGCAGGGACACTGCTTGAGTGGGGACGAGCTGAGTCCTGGCAGCCACGCTTGGGAAGCTGAGCTCTTTATTTGGCACCTTCTCTGAGCACATCACAAGGTCTTCATTAAAAAAGAGGGGAATGGGTAACTTTTATTTATTTATTATTATAATTGGCTCTTGCAATGGCTGCACCCAGCTGTGGCCGCTCCAGCGGACAGAGCAGCCTCTCCTGCATCTCACCATGCATGCTGAAGACCCGTTTTCTTGCTCTCACAGGGTATAAAAGTTGCAGCTCGGTTAAAGTGACCCACGAATCATTCTTCCCTCTGGCCTCCCACCCCTCTCCAGCACAGGAGAGATTTTCCTAATGCTGGTGCCGCCTCCGTTCCCCGGGAAAGCTGCTTTTGATGAACCGTGCAGTGCCGCCGGATGCGAAAGCGCAGCCTTGGCTTTCACTGCATGCCACGCCGGGGCGGGGGGCGGGGGGAGCAGGCGGCCTGGGAAGGGGCCCCCCATCCCCTCCCATCCTTGGGGCCATGGGGCATTGCAGTCGCCTCTCTCGAGCCTTTTAAGGAAGCACGTTACACCCTGGGCCCCTGGCCAGCGGCTGCACGGGGTTACACATGGAAGTCATCTGCAGCTGGGAGCGCATCTGCCAGCGTGGCTGCGGGACCAGACTAGGAGTAAAAATAGCTCAGCTGGGCCCAGCAGAGCCCTGAGCAGCACGCTCCGCTCCTGGCTGCTGATGGTTAGCCTTGATATCCGCGCCCCACTGCTTTTGGGGTGGCCTTCACCATTTATTAGCATCCCTGTGCTGCGGATCGGGCTGGCAGCCCTGCCCCAGTCATCAAACCCCCCACGTTAGGAGAGGGGGCTGCTCCCCTAATGTTTTTTTGCTGCAGACAAATTAGGTCTGTTTAAACAGTTTCCATCCCCTTGCGAAACCATTTCTTTGCAGCATCCTAAAAGAAATATACACAATGTGTTGATGAACTCAAGACAGACGTGATGGATGGATGTGCTGTAATCCAGTCGACACAGTCCTTTAAGCAGGACTTTTTAATGCAGCCATCCCATCTAAATCTCCTGCACCAAAAACGCCCATGATTTTACTTTGAAAGGTACAGTGTCAGTCTTCCACCCCTGCCTGAGAGTGAGACGGCGAAGAAATAAAAGCTGACTCAAGCCCAGTATTTCCCCGTCAGCTGAGGGCATGTTGTGAAATAAAAGAGCTCCACTGGAAGCAGAGTCTCCTGATGAAGTCCTGTTCTGTGGTCTAACGCTGTTTAGAAAGTCTCTTCATCTTTTGGCATGAGCAAACTGCTGGTGCGCGTGTCCCATGGTTGGGCTGATGCTCACAAACCCTCAGGCTGGGGCCTGAACAAGACTTGCATGCCTGAAAGCCTGCTTTCTTGAGGCACAATAGCCTAATAAAAGATACTATCACTCCCTATAAACTCCACCTCTCATTGCCAGACCACAACAACTACATCACTTCTGCTAATTGCCAAGACATCTTGTAAAAAAGTTCAGCGTCAGTGGACAAGGTAACCTGGCATCCTCCTCCTACTCTGATCTGCCTAGATCTTCTTTTGGTTAGGCCACACCACATATTCTAGCATAACTCACCTGTGTGACTTAGGCCCTGAGGCACCCCAAAGCGATGCTAGGAAGGTCTGACCATCGATATAGACAATATGGGTGGGATACGGTTGCCTACATCTAGGCATGTTGTGTCATTGCAGAAACCCTCAGGCACCAGTTGCACAATGCATGCAGGGTCTTCAAAACATTTACCATGCCTTTCAAGCCCATGCAGGTATTGTCAACCAACACTGAGCATCTTCACTTGCAGCAAGGGCCCACATTTAGACAACCAGGACCCAGTCCTAAAAGAAGATATGGATACAGGAGAGGATGTAGGACTTTCTGGCTTCCTCTGGGCAACCTTTGTGTGAAACGCTTTATGAGGAGGGTCACTGGTAAAATAAAGTCTGGTGGCTCTGCTGCCTGGGACAGAGTTAGCATTAGGACTTGAAGACAGAGCATTAAATCCAAGACTTACTTGGATTTTATGCAGGTCTCCGAGGCAGGGTCAACCTGACCTATGTCAGCCTTGTAAAGTTTTTTCTAATGTGTTCCCAGAAAACTCCAGAGATTTAGGGCAATCCTATAATTGCCCTACAGGGTGAGAGTGGACAGTCCCTGGGACAAACTATTACATGGCTTTTGCAATAGCCAGTCTCATATCTCACTTGCTGTAATTGAAACCCAGAGGGTTTTGGATGAACATGATGCCCTTGGATGCAAGTGAGCTACGAGTCCGCTCGCGAAAATCACAGGGTTCAACACCAGAGCAGAGACATAACCTTTTATGATACTGACGGTATCATAAAAATGAAGAGTAGCTGAGTTAAGCATTACAGCCAGACCATTAAATTTAGGAAAGCAGTGGCATTTGAGTGCTTCGTTAGATTCGCTTAATGCTGTAGCTTTGCATTTAATCATAGCCTTCTTGGGAACCCTGTACAAGGAGAGGCAAAGTGGCTCTGGCACATTTTATTAGCCAGTATTAAGTTTATTACATCAGTAAAAGAAGCCAGTCTAGAAGTATATAGATGTACACATACACACCCATGTACCTGCTTAGCTCCTTTCAGTTAAAGTGGGTTTTCCAGCAACGCCATGCCAAAGCAATGCCCGACACCCCGAGTGTTGACATTGCAAGGTCAAGAGTTTAAGGAAAAGGATGTCTTCCACGCCAGGCGTTCCTGGAAATTAGGACTGTATCCAAGTGCTTCAGCATAGATGCAGATAAACTTGAAGCAGCTGAGCCTGGAGAAAGGATGTTCGGCTAATTAAGACATAAGCATGGGCATTGCCTCGGCCACACGTTTTCTGTGTGGCCATCACCCTACCCTTAGTCCCTCCTTGTTTTGGCCTCCTGCTTGTGAGATGGAAATAACACATCTCCCAGCCCTAACATCATTAAACCTCTGAGTAACAAGGAGATGATAAGCTGAAAGAAGGGGACGTGGAAGATGCTAGATTTTGTAGGTGGTAATTTGCTTCCTGCCCATGTGCTACAGCTTCTGTGCGTCCATAAGCTCTTTGGGGCAGGGTGCTCATTCCTGGAAAGCAGCATCTCGCAGGGGGCTCGCCACAAGTGAGCGCTGCTCCCGCAAGCTGAGCTGACCGCTGCTAGCGTGCCTGCCACCGAGACCAGCATCCTGGATGGCTTTAAATCCTGTGATAATTTTAAACCCATGGTAATTTCTTAGCCCTTGCCACCCACCCAGAGTCCCAGCCCAGCAGCCAGGGACTGCTCACAAAATGGCAGCAGGCAGCTCGCTGGAAGCACAGCCTTTCCAAAATCCATGGCTAAGTTGGACGTGGCAGGGTAAACAGCCCCAGCAAATAGCTGGGACTGTGCTCCAGCTGCGGGATGATTTACGAGACGGCAGGAGCGGGTCTTTTCTTCAGTTAAATAGAGCAGATCCGAACCAGATGTCTAACCTTTATCTCAATTGCTGCGGAGACGGAGGAGCAGACAGGGGAGAGAGAAAGACATTCGAGTTTCCATTAGCTGCTGCTCCGCTGCCTTCCAAAGTCAGCTCATAAAGAAAAATGAACACTATCAGCCAGGAAACTTTGCTTTGGTGAACTATATGTTTTGTTTCGACCCTCGCTGCTATAGTGACCGCACTGAAATAAAAGAGCAGCCGGCTGTGATGACCTCACCGTATTACTCTATTAAAATCTGATATTATAAAGATATAACCCGGGCAGATGACTGAAGATTTGCACATAGGCACGGCTTTCGCTGTGGTCTCCAGGAAAGTGGGGCTGGGGAAATGCAAGTACAGGGGGAATGAAGGCAGGAGGTTGAGGCAGCCATCTTCTGGGATTTTTTCCACCCAGGGAGCAAGTGAGACAAGTGGGAGAAAGATGTGGGAGAGATATGGGCTCTGCCTTGTGTTCCCGGGGAAGGGGTGATTTTGGCCACCCATGATGAAAAACATTTGGGAAGACTGTGCTGAGGGGCGACCACACCGCATGATTTCACAGCCCAGTACAGGCAATGGGGATTTCCAAACCAAGAGCCTGAAGCATGCACTCTCTTAGCTCAGTGCCTAGACAGGCAGGGAAATACCCTGGGAATAACATCCAGCTCTCAAACCCATCAAAAACCAACTTCCAAACCTGGAAGCACCCAGTGTGCTGCTGGGGATCTCACCTGAGAAGCAAGTGTCTCAATTTTAGGATATCCTAGTGGGCAAAGGCCAGTTAAGTTGTCACTCTTGAAAAAGGGTAGAAATTATTTAAGCATGTATGCAATTTATATATATATAGCTTATAAATGGGATCTGCAAGATTGTGAGTGTGGTCAATGAACTGAAGTGGAACTGACAGGCCTGAAAAAAGTTGCTGGGGATGAAAGCAGTAGTTTGTTTCTAAAATACTTGTCTAGTTTTCCAGAAGTGATTAATTCTGCAGATGGGAAGGTTGCGTTGGAGGTTAATGAAAAAAAAATGAGCATTGCATTAGATTGACTGGAATATTGCATGAGGGCATGACACAGCCTGCTTTAGAAATAACTGGACTGCTGCGGCCGCTCTTCTACAGCGTATGTGTTTCAGGCTCCCCTGCCCACTCACTGCTGCTTCCCTACTCCAGCCCTTAGAGCATCCTTGTATTTACTGATGTTTTAACTGCAGTGCATGTAAATCTCAGAGGATAGCATTACCACATACTGTCTAGCAACTAAAAGTTTAAACAAGTGCCATTTGGAAAGGAAAGTTAAATACGTTTCACTCACTGCTTACACTTTTTTCCCCGGAAATCTGGCAAATTTTGTGGCAAGAACGGTTTTCTAAGTAAAAGATGATCAATGGTTTAAAAGAGGTGCTTTGCAGCAGGAGGAGTAAATACAGTGAGCCTCACATTTCCCATTAACCCACTGCTCTGCTGCTCTCATGGCATTACATTTTGCCCTAGTTAATTTTTTTAAGGCTGTTAGGAATGAGAAATTGTTTTGGAAAAGCCAGTGAGCTTGAACCCTCGATCTTGCCCTGGGTGTTGGGGTCCCTGCACAGCTCGCTGGATGAAATGTCCAGCTCCCTGCACTCCCAGGCTGGCGGTGCTCGGAGTTATGCAGGGGTGGATTTTGGACAGCTGACAGTTTGACACACAGCAAAAAGTTGCCAGATCCTGAAGCTGTTTCCAAAATAATTACTCAAAATCCCCACCAACCCCAGTTGTGTTCTAAGACTCCTTCATTTTCTCCGTGCTTTCTCATCCTCTGTCCCTCTTCCTTGGGATGCTGGCCATGCGCAAAAGCACTGCAGCTCTGTGTCACCCTCAGTGCCACCCCAGCAATGGATGTAGGTGGTCCCAGACTGGCTCCTTACTGAGCTTAGATATTTTATTTAATGCTATTTCTCCCCCACGATGGAAGCAGCCACGGGAGAAAGGCAGAGGAGCACCTCCAGGAGGAGCCTGGAAGCTGTACTCCTTCACGCCTAAAAGCCTGCTGATGCAGAGCAGATTGTAGGTGTGAATCTGGGGCTAAAAGCAGCAAGCTGTCCACTGGGGAATCTAAAAATGCAAAATACCCTGAAAAACTTCAGTGGACAAGCCCACAAGGTCTCTGAGGACATTTACAGCTCGTTACACAGTGGTATAACACAGACTAAGTGCTGTGTGGGAACCTCGGAACTCGTAGTAGCTACTTTAGGTGACATCTGTATATTTCCTGTAATCTTAGGAAACATGCTAATTCTCTTAGCAAGGAAAATTTTAATTCTCCTCCCAAGGGAGGCTATTTCTTGAAATAGTCCAAGTCAGAGCGTCCTCACAATGAAGCCCAAAGAGCCCCTTTTCATCCGCTTTCCAACAGGACGGGGAAGATTAGCAGACAAGTACAAAAGCCATGTTAGTTCTAGAAAAATATCTGCTGTTTGGAAGAGCTTAACAAGCTCTGAAATGCTTGGTTTTGAAGCCAGCTTAATCCTGAAAGTGGGAGGCGAGTGAAGAATCCAGGCGTCGTGCCTGTGCAGACTCAGGGATGGGGTTAACCCTAGATTAAAGAGCCTGACTTGAGGGTTACCTCCCATTTTAGTACTTTTTCCCCAATCTGGCCAAAGCTGTATCTGCCCCATTTTTCTGCCTCCAACACAGGCCGGCCCCAGCTGCCTTGGGAAGGGGTGTGAGCATAGGGAAACTGATGGGGACCCTTTTCACATTGGGCTTGCAGCACCCCGTGGCTTCGGGAACCAGCAACCATCACTTGCACACCTCCGTTTAACACCCCAGAGAGTGTTTCCTCCCCAAGTTATGTGCCATTCAATAGCTTTTTTAATCCCTCTAAGGCATCGCTGGTCCATCTGACCCCCCTCCATCCAAAGCCCCCAGTTTGAGACCTCAGTTTTGGCTGCAGGCATTTGAGCATTGCTTGATTAGAAAGCAGAGCACTGGAAACGGTACCTTGTTTCTATCCCTCTTCTTCTGCCGCTGCAACAGGCAGCTACTGGAATGCTGCCTCCTTCTTTTCTTTCTTTTTTTAGTTTTATTTTTGGGAATAGAAAAGCATTTTTGTTTGTAGTCCTGAGCCAAACTCATTGCAAAAGAGCAGGCTGTACTCTGGTCAGCCCTGTTCATTGTCCCTACAGCTGTGTTCCATCGCAGGGCCATCTAATGCTGGTGGTCACGTAAAGATGGGGAGGAGAACATCCCCCTTG
This sequence comes from Morus bassanus, assembly GCA_031468815.1. Classification (NCBI taxonomy): domain Eukaryota; kingdom Metazoa; phylum Chordata; class Aves; order Suliformes; family Sulidae; genus Morus; species Morus bassanus. Next base: position 41,394,807 of record CM062574.1, read on the forward strand.
CAAATTTTCTTTGACAGCTTGTGCCTGTAGATGGTAAGCTCAGCCCTCTTCCAAGGCAGCTTGAGGATTTACCAAATCAGTGCCGTGCTGATCCCCGGGTGCCCATGTCCCTGGCTCCCCTCCTTGCAGGTGTGGGCTCAAACCTTTTCCTAGATGGGTTTCCCCATGCAGGGGCAGCTCCTGAGTCAGGGACTCATCCTGACGTAGTTTGTAAAGCCTCCCTCAACCTCGCTACCCTGGGGTGCTGCATGCCCCACAGCTGCGCATCCCACCGAGCTCCTCCAGGCATGTGAGAGGCCACATGTGATGAGCTTCCCAGCCTCAGCAGCAGCATGGGAGGAGCTGGCACAAGGGGTGGCCACCATACACTGCCAAAATCCACTACCTCCCAATGAGCATTCATCACACCTTTGCTCCTGTGGCATTTTTCAGCCACACATGGAAATCACCTGGATGTTTAGAAGCTGGGGACAGCACCTCCTGCATGGGAGGGAGCAGCATGCACGGCCAGGGCTGGTTCGAGCTGACTGTGCCATGCACGGCAAGGAGAGGTCCAAGCCCCGTTTGCAAGCCCCCAGCCTGCCAGAGGGGCACAAAAGTAGTTAGGAAAACTTGGCGCAGTGGCAAATGCCTGAGTCTACCCACAGTTCTGGTTTAACATGGGTTGACCAAGCCTTTTGCAGGTGCAGAGCAAAGAGGATGAGTAGAAAGGCTTTGTTTCTGCAGAAAAGCCATGTCCTAAGCTGCTGCCTCCTCCTCCCCAGCCCCAGCTACGTACGTGTCTGTGCACCAGAAATCTTAGGAATTTCCACTGCACCACTCTCAGGAAATCTCTGCATTTTTCACAGACATGTCTATGAAGGGACACCAATTGCACAAGACGGTCTGAGCGCTGGGGAAGGGAGAGTCCAGAAAAAGAAAAAGACAAAATTCCCGAGCAACAGCTCTGCTTGGAAAAAGCAGTCAGAAGTTTGAAGCACATCCAGACCACTGCTCTGGAAGTCAGGCTGAAAAATCTTGTGACATCAGGTTCTCTCAGGAAGTCGCTGCTATTTCCCAGCTGTAAAGCCCTGGGAACGTTGCTAGTGACTCGTGGCGGACTTTGGAAGAGCTGGAAAGATGATGCTGCACTGCCCAAGCAGCATCTTGCAGCAAGCTTCCCATTGAACACCACTGTAAGGCTCTTGCAGCGCACTATTATAGAGCACGAAACACAAATAATTCTCCATGGGTCATTAATTTTCTCTGAAGGTCCAGCACCTGGAAGTTGAACAGGTACAGGGCTGGACAGAAAAGGAAAGGGCATCTTCCAGGCCTCCTTCTGGTCATTTTTTTGCTTCAAAGAGCTCCCAACACTTGGGGACAACAGGGGATTACATTTCTTAGTGTATTTTGAAATAAAACCAGAGCAGGTTTCTATTGCACAGAGGCGAGGGTAGCAGGCAGGTCATACAGGAGCAAGAGATGCAGGAGAGAGATGATCAAGTAGGAAGGGGGCTGAGAAGGTGTTTTCTTTGCCTTTTTTTATGTACTTGTTTCTGTGCATGACTACACCTGTGGCTGAGGCAATCTCCTTCTTGCTCAAAGGAGTGCAATTTGCATTTTTTAAAACAAGCACACACTTATTCCAAGAAGTGTTGCTGAAAGTTTATGGATATGTTGGAAAGTCACTTGGAAATTGAGATGGTTATCCCAAGGGAGACAGTGCAATCTCAAATTTGTCACTGATCACATCCCCTAGGAATAATACCCAATTGCCTTATTCTGGCAACATGAAAGAAGACATTTAACATTAAAATATACAAGAGAGGTTTGTCCAGCCTGGTGAGCAGCTGGGGGATGATGGATATACTACTGACATAAGTGATAGGATAGAAATGGAGGAGAACACAATCAGCCAAGAAAGCAATAAGCCTGAGCCTCAAAGGGCTTCCAGCTTTTATGGTGTACATCATATCACCCTACAAGCCATTATGCTGCTGCCTAATCCCCCTGCTCCTGTGAGATGCTCTGCACCTCCTATGAACTGCTGGGGCCCCTCATTGCCACTGTCATCCCTGGGAGTCATGGTGGCTTGGCCACCTAAGACCTTGGTGGCCAGGAGGTCCTCTTTAAATGTGAGGAGCTGCCCAACTCCTCCCTGGTTGATTTTCCTTTTTTTTTTTTAATTTTTGGTGAGGAGAGAGTCTTTGTGAAGGGATGCTTGTTTGCAAAGTTAAAAGGCAGTTTATAGAGGAGAGAGCAAGTTTGCAAACAGCCAGGGCAGTGCTGGCACACTGCATTCATTTTCCCAGGGTCACCCCTGCTCACCCTTCCCTCTCTCCAGCAGCTACCATCACTTCCCCATGCTGGTGATTTCATGCCATTCTGTTACCATCAGCCTGGCAGGAATTGAGGGAGGGTCACATCTCTCTCAACACCCTCACACAGGCTTTACCTCTTTGCAATGGGGTGGGTTTGAGCCAGACCCCAAGGCCCATCACCCCGGCCTCGGGGCAGCCCTGCTCCCCTCTGCAGGGTGCAGCGATGCTTTTCCCTTGTGTTACTGCATCCAGCAGCCAGGACTGACCCCAAGCTCAGACCCTGTCCGACTTTTGCAATCTGTTCCCAGCCCCACCAGCAAAATGAGTGCTTGGCTGTCTGGATCTGCCCCTCGCCTGTCCCAGCTCTGATGGCACACAGTAGCCCCGAGCTTGCCGGGCTGGGGCCGGACCCCGACCGTGGCCGGCACTGGCCTGAGCCATGGCCGAGCATCGTCTGGCTGCCTCCCACGCAGATCCGGGATCCAGCAGCAACCCGCATTAGCTAATTGCTGGGGTGCCGCCAGCCTGACTGAGGAGGGAAAGGGAAGAGAAAAAAGGCGACACAAGAAAAAGGAAGACTAAAAAGAAAAAAGGTATAAAAAAAAAGAAAGGAGGAATAAGGAAAAAGGTACATATATATGTATATAAAAAAAGAAAAAAGAAGAAAGAGAAAAGAAAAAAGAAGAAAGAAGAAAGAAGAAAGAAAAAAGAAACAAGAAGAAAAAAAAAGAAAAAAAGAAAAAACTTGAGGCCGAGTCCACGTGGGTCTACAGCACCTCACAGAGGTGACAATGGGTGGGATGGGCACTGGGGCAGGCCACCGAGCCAAGGGAGCCCCTTCTCTGCTGAAAACAGCCTCCCTGTCAAACTCAGAAATGGGAGAAAAATTCATATTAGCTACAAAGCCTTTTGAGACCATATGAAGTGCTTTGAGCCCTGTGTGTATTTAATACATGCACAAGCAGATAACTCTGCCTCTTTGCCCAGGAGCGGGGCAAGGGGGCTGACCATGAGGCTCGTGGTGGTGGGGACACAATGGCAGCACGCACTCAGCCAAAGTAAATAACCCGCTGTTTGGAAAAGCAAGTGTTTTTAAAGACCCTGCTTGGCCAGTCTCCTCTCTGAGCTGGTTAAGACAGGAGGATGATTTGTGGCCATGAATCCCTGCGTGAGATTTGGAAGAGGTCCCTTGTTGATGTTACAGCCGCTGTCTCTTGCTCTAATGGCCAGGCTGGTGGAAAAAAAGGAGAATTTGGTCAACAACAGCAACAGTTTTAATATTTGTGCAATTGCCATCATCTCCTCTGGCTCCTGCATGACTGAGACCACCACGTGGAGACAGGGTCCCGCAGGAGAGCCTGCAGGGCAGCTTGTCCTCTACCTCTCCACATTTCAGCTGGTCCATCCAGTGAAAAATACCGTTATATTTTTCCAGAAAAACTGCACAAGTTCTGCAGAAATGTTCTTCAGCCACAGATGAACTCTATTACCAAAACCCCACGTACTCCTCACTGCTCTATTTGTGCACAACAGCTATTCCTCTCATCGTCTTGTAGGATGGCCGTGTTTTGTGCCCCCATTCATGACATGCTTCCCCAGTTCCTACGACATGGCCTGATGGAAGAAGTGTCATTTATTTTGGTACTGTGCCCATTACCTGTACCTTGGGCACTCCAGTACTCCTCATCGGGCGATAAACCACTGATAAAGCATCTTAACCATCCTCTGGGAACCGTAAAAGCATCTATAAGGCAGGATTTTAAGTGTACTGTCCCTGTGGGAGCCAGCTTGGAGGACACCCATGGGCTGGCTCGTCCTCAGTGCCAGGCAGACCATGGTGGTGGGGCCAGGTTGTATGCCGAGACCCAGCAAACCGTGCAGACAAGTTGATAAGACCAACACAGGGTGAGTAAGAAAATTCAGTCCTTGTGTAGCTACAGCCATCCCACCTGCACTGTGATTTTCTGGAAGTGCTTTTATTAGCAAGGCAAGGCAGATAAGGAGCCTTTCCTCCTGACAGCAAACCCAGCCCTACTAATCTCTCGAAAATGTGCAAAAAATGAACAAGGTTCGAGCGTGTTTTAAGCTGTTTCTCATTAGCGTGGGAACCAGAGGCAGACTGCGGGGACCTTGGGGTGGAGCCGGGGGGGCTGCTTCTCCATGCAGCACCCACGGGGATGCTATTCTACCCTAAAATGGAGTGACTGGCGCACCCAGCCCCACCAGGATGGGGCTTTCCATCGTTCTGCAGTAGTGACCCCTCTCACTGCAGCTTTCTCCCCACACCCGGGGGTCTGGCAGGGACACCTCGACCTCACAGATTGTCACCCAGGGCTGGAGGTGAAAAACGGGATTCACAGGCAGCTTGTCATCACTGCCTGAAGCCCCTCTGATGTGCCAGCACTGGGGCTGGGAAGAGCCAAACCCTGTGCGCGGTGAAGGGTCAGGGCAGGACACGCACGAGAAGAGATGGGAGGGTGGGAACATGGAGAAGGGAGTGGAGCGGAGATGTTTTGGAAGAGCAAAAAAGGAAGAATGAGAAGCATGATGCGAGAGCATCAGCCAGCTACCGAGGAAGGGAGATGCACGACCGAGCGCGTCAGCCTGTTTGCAATCAGCCCAGAGGTGGTAGCAGCCCAGCCGCTGGGGACACGCACAGTGAGTTGGAAATCTGCTGGAAAAGAGCTGCAGGAAAAGTCTTGCGCTGACGCAGAAAAAGATGTGATGACCTCACATACCTCTCCCAGCCCTAGGTTTTACGGTGCCAGCACACGTTTCCTATTAAAAATGCGAACCTAATCCTCCTAAATGATGAGCACCAGGTATTGCAACCACAGGAAGCATCACGTTCATTCCTGCACTCATCCCATGCTTGCGGGAGTATAAAAAAACACTTCTCCTACTTCAAAATCAAGGACAAACCCCAACGAAGAGCAGGGAGATGTCCTTCCTCCTGTGTATTCCCAGCCCGTGTGTAAAGTAAATTACTTTCTGCATAGGAGTGGAGATTAATCAAATTGCAATTAAATTGCAGCAGGGGAGTTTTAGGTTAGGTATGAGCAGAGGCAGCAGCTTTGCTGCCGTGCACATGGTCCCACATTACAGTCGGGCTCCACGGACGTGGCGCTTCTCTCCTCAGGACCACGCATGGCACGTATAGATATAAAAGATAAACCCAGGACTCGTCTGTCTGCTGAGCTGCATTCATAGACAAGGACCAGGCCTTTTACCAGCTTGCTGGAAATAAGGAGTGAGCCAAACCACAGTATGGGGAGATGCTGAGGGCTGCACTAGCATCTCCTTAACCTTTCGTAGCCCAGGGTGAGATGAAGTCTGAGCACATCCCTCAGCCTCCGGACGCAGTGAAGGGCGTGTGAGCTGGTCACGGTTTCACGCATCGAGCTTCAAGGACCACCAGAACGAAACCAGCCTGTGAGCCTAAAATAATTTGTTTCTCTATTCAACAGTGAGCAGTGGGAGAAGAGCAACCTCTTGCACAGCCTGCAGGGCTGCAGTGGACAGGGAATCCCCTTTCCTTGGTGAAGAGCCCTTTCCCTGACAAACCAGCCGCTGTGCAATGCAATTAGCAGGCTATGGGCCAGTGGCAGGATGTTTGCACTGCAAGTCACCATGCCAGCTGCACCTCTTCGCCAATGGGGCCGGCTGCCTTTTCTCAGCTCCCCTCTGCTGCTGGTTTACTTTTTGCTCAGATGTCTTGGGTTTGGGAGAGTTCTGAAAAATAATTATTTTACTGTTTAGGATTATAAATTCGTGTTGAAAAGTCAGAAAGCAAAACTCATCCAACTCTTACTGATACTATCCTAGACCCAGGGTAAGTTATATCTATTTTTGTCTAATTTTAACAACCTTGCTAGGAATCAGAAGACAGACAGTTCAACAGTTCAAGTTCCAGTGAGCACAGCAGCTCCAGGGATCAAGATTTTCCCATCCCCAGACACCTGCCCTGCTCTGGGGCCAGAAATCCTGCAGGTTTCAGCTGCTATGCAACCCTATATATGCAGAGAGCGAGTAGTAGGAATGCCACCTGCTGACACTAGAGATTACATAGCATCATCTATACATTAATCCCTCCTCTCCTGAGGTCACCTCGCCTGTCTCCAAGGCAGAGCCATCCATCATGTCCAGCCAGCACTTGCCTTAGGGAAACACTGTTGGTGATGGTGGTCCTCACCCTCTTGGCAGGAGAGGACAACACTCTCTGCTCTGATTTTGGGCCCATCCACAAGGCAAGGGGAGGAAGAGCTGTCAAATGGGGTGGGGGGTTTGGAGGGGAGCCACCATGCCACAAGCACCTCTTGCCAACACACCCGGTTGGTAGTAGAGCATTTTCAGGGCCTTTTATTTGTAGCTGGTGGCTTTGTATTTTTTTGATATAGAGAGGCTGAGTTAATTACTCTCTAGAGAGGCTTGAGGGCTCACAAGGCAGTGCTGAAACCCCATCAGCATCTCCTCACAGAGTGGGGAAAGCAAAGCTTTGATGGGGTGGGAGCAAGAGGAGGAATCCTCTGTTTAAAATGGAAAATATTTTATGATGCCTTCTTGTAAGGCCAGTTTCTCCTGGAGGCTCACTATGCAAACCCTTACTGCAGACTTACAGCTTGACTTTTTGGAGGCAAAGGGCAGCAGCAAAGCCCCAGCCCGTTTCAACTCCAATCATGGTCTTGTCCTTGCAGGGCTCTTGGCAGCTGGGGAAGCATTCGGGTGTCCAAATGCTGGGAATGGGATGAGTGCTCGGGAGGGAGGAAACCTCCTCGTGGCCCAGGTGCAGCTGATGCAGCCCCAGATGGATTTGGACCCCCATAAATCATAAGTGGCAAGACCCTTCTTATGCAGCACCCCAAAGACACCCAGGAGATGCACCTTTTCCGGAGCAGCCCCAAACTTCTTCTCTTTGAAAAGAGAAAAATGTACTAGGTTGGACTCTGAGCGATTCAGATGGCTACCACTTATTTTATTCAGTAGCCTCTTTTTCCTGGCCACAAGCTGCTTTTGGGAAGCTATTTGCAAAATGACGTATGGTCTTTGTTTTTAATTCACAGTGCACTCATACCATCCCAGTCATTAACCAAGCTGCTAAATGAGCTTTGATACAGTCACACACTGGATGCCCACTGCAGCCCTACCAATGTGGCTAATCCTAAGGAAACAGTAAAAATAAGCCAATAACCAATCCAGCACCCTTAGCCCTTGGCTGTGCCATTTTCCAGAAACTCAGGGGTTGCTACCGGCTGATCCAAGGCAGAACTTCTAGTAATTTCCTCCAATTAGTATCTTTTTCCTTTACTTCATTTACACTATTTTCTGCAGAAAGCTTTACTGCAGCATGCGGTTTCTCACGTTTCACAGGGATGGCCAAACACCTTCTTGCAACAGCCACCAACTGCCCTAGCCGGGCTTAAAGAAACACAGTGCTTTCTAGTAATACCTTAATCTAGTAATACCTTAATATGGGAAAAACTTCGAGCTTTACTTTTACTTTATCCCCTGTTTTCCTGGGGACTTTGCCATATGGAGAGACATGGCAGAACCCTTTGCTCATCCAAAATCCCTCTTCTCCTTCCCAGTGGTGCGAGGTTGATTGCTGGGCTGAAAATGTGTCCTCAAAAGCTTCATTATTTGGCTGTTTTCCCTGTCATTTTTCAGAAGAAATGTCCAGGCGATATTTCACAGCAAATAAAAGCCAGGCATGAGAGCCTGACTTTCCTGGCAGCCGCTCAGGGCGTGAAGCTGGCAGGTAACTGCATGGTGCTGGGCTGCGCTGGAAAAATGTCCCTGTCCCACTTCTGAACCGATTCAAAGCTGAAAACCTTAATCCTCCCTCCCTTAACCCTCTGGACAGGAGAAAAGAAGTTTTTTTATGAAACAGCTTAAAAGCAAAAAAATTAGTGGAAGCCTAAATACCCCACTTACTTCTCACAGGGGCAGGAAAAAGCCCAAAACCTGAGGAGAGGGGTGTGACACCGAGCTGGCTGGCAGCAAGGTTTCTGAGCTCCATCCCCACCACAGACGCAGATAGGAAGCAGGTAAACCCCAGCACCCAGCATGCTGCAATGTATTACCAAGGCCAGGCTGATGGGTGAGGGAGCCAAAGACATTTCTGCTTTCTTTCTTAAGTTTTAAAAAATTCAGACTTGCACAAGAGCACCCTTTTTGGAGGATTCATCCCCTCGGTGGGGTTGGCAAATGCAACCAGCCACCCCGCTGAGAGCCTTTTTGCAAGGGCGCACAGGGACAGATGGCCTTATTCATCCCTACAATGTGAAAACTCAACCACAGGCTGACTCTGATATCTCCCAACGACAGAGAAAAAGCAGAGAGCTGGCATGTAGGTGAAAGACAATAAAATGAATGTTGTTGAGAAGTGGGGAGATCAGCACCCCTGGAAGCAGTTGGGTTTCCTAGAGCTTGCACCGGTGGCAGGGAGACGTGGATTCTTTGGGAAAAAGCATCTGCAATAATGTGCTGTGCTGGGAGACCGCGGGGGGAGATTAGAAGGCATGGCTTAGAAATCATCACTGTAGGTCTAAATATCACCCTAAATACACACCTCCCTACCCACAGATACAAAAGAGCCTGTTTCATACCGCTGCAAAACTGGGTTTGCATTCTCTCGTTTTTGGGATAGACTTAATCTTGCTGAGCCTAGCTTTAATATTATCAGGTGTGTAACAGAGCGCAACAGTCCTACAAAGTTCTTTAAAATGTATTAAAATCCCCAGAAAAGGAGACATGTGGGTGCTGCTCAGTTCCATGTTCACTGGGTGCCTAATAAGCCAGGGCTAACAATTGTCATTGAAACATGTCAGGCTTTGACCCAAAATCCCATGTGAGAGCTGAAGTCTCTCTCCTGACTCCTCTTTTTGTCATGCCACTTTCCTATATATCCAGCAGCTGCCCCTTCATCTTCACTCACACTATTATCAAACAGCAGCAATGATAAAAAGAAATTTATTTCCATGGGCAAGAGCCTGATATTATTTTGGGAAGAGGAAAATCACTAGGATAGAAAATAAAGACCCCAGAGAGGTGGTGTGGATCGCTGAGGAGGTCAGCTGGAGCAGATTGTGCAGAGCAGGGGATGGGCACGGGCGCAATGTGGGGGCTCCCCATGCCTGCCAGAGGGGATGGTGACATGGCACAGAGCACCCACCTGCCATTACAGAGAAGACCTTGAACAAAGCACAATGGAATATCCTTTGTGCTCAGGAGCAGCTCCGTTATGGGACGTAAATACTACAGAGCATAAGTGGTCCATTAAAAAAAAACCCAAAATTAAATAGAAGTCAGCTTGCTAGATGCTTTGGAGAGTTCACTCCTTGTACGTGCATGCTGCACCCCACCCACGCACACTGCCCCGGTGATCCTGGAGCTTGCTCGGTGGCCCACATCCCTCTGCCAGGATCTGGGACCCCCAAACCGGGGGTACCTTCCCCTTAGGCACATAGGAGGAAATGTGTGCCGGTCAACCGGGTAGATCACTGAGAAGCCAGCCCACTGTTTGCTGTGTATTTTTGTTGCTGAAAGAAGTAGCTGGTCCCCATCCTGGTATGAACCTGGCAATGAGCCAGGGAACGAAGTTTGCAAAGGAAAAGATTCAATTATTTAATTAATTTCTTTAATATTCTGAAAATGAACACGGGCTGCCAAATCAAACAGAATTAAAACACTGGCAGAAACGGGAGGGAAAAAGTTAGGTGAACTTTTTGATTTATATGTGGGCTGAAAGCCTCGCCCTAAAGATGCCTTTCATATAAGGCTTTTAACAGTTTGTCTCACCAAGTGAAGACAATAATGATAGTGCTCATGTGTTGGGATTTTTGTGTTTCCCTTTGCCTTCCTGCTGGCACAGGGTGCCACAATCTTTGCTCATGCTCGTGGTGGAGGATCAGTCTCTTGTGCTCAAAGAGGAGACAAAAAGAGAAGGAAAAGAGCAAAAAGCAAGATTTCTAAGTCCAAATTGATCTAAGCACATGGTGTCTCCTCCACGTGGCTCTGTACCTCTGCTTAGACCCACACAGGCGGCCTCTGCACTCTTGGCAGAAGAGAATGCTTTTCTTTCCTCGTCTGTCATGAGGCTTTTGAAGAGATGTAAAAATCCCTGCCTCATGCTTTGCCACCCTCCACCATCAATTGCATTTTTCAATTCTTTTTCTTTTGAGATTAATGATTTCATTAAGTGGTTTATTTATCTGGTACAAAATAGTCACACACACAAAAAAAAAAAAAAATAATTCTTCCATTTATATATTTCTTTTTGGCCAGATCTTCCAGTCTTGCAAAATAACAGTTTCAGACAACTTGGGTGGGGACTATTTCCTGTTACAGCTTGTGCAGCCCTGAGTACGCACAGGGACATCCTGCCCGGTGGCTGGCAGGGCCACAGGACCAACACAAATCCTGCTCTCTCTCAACAAGGTGGAAGAGGTGACATGGCTTGATCATGGTGAGGACCAGGCAATATCAGACAGCTACATAACTCCCTCACATGAATGACAGCCAGATAGATACCAAAAGGGAAAACCAAAGTGTAGGAGGTGGATGGTGAGAGGCACGATTTGCCTGGGTCCGGAGAAGGGGCATGGTGTTGCTGATGGTGCAATGACCATCTAAGCAAGGCAAGAAACCTTCTCCCAGTTCAGCCTCCATGGTCTAAGGGATTGGTAGCAGAGAGTAAGCTGTCCAGTGAGGCAGGGAATGAGCTAGGAGCTGGGTGACATGGATTTTCTGGATCCCTATTCAGGACCAGCTTGCTGGACTAAGAGGTGACGCTTGGCCCCTCACTGGCCCATTTTGCCTTTTCTTTCAGCAAAGCCAGAGAGCTTTCTACAGCACTTACTGTGGCCCAAGCTGAGCTCACCTGGAGCCAAGACACTAGAAGAAGCAGAGGTGTGACTTGGTTTAATATGAAAGTCCCAGGACAGTGTTTTTACAAGGCTTGTAGGAAAACATGAAGAAAAGGCAGAGAGGAGTGACAGCAGCTCCTGGGCTGGCACCAAGGACTGCTAGCATGCACCGCACATTCCTCAAGCTGTCTCCTAAAGGACTCAGGGGAACTCAGTCCTAGGAAGGCCACGGGGGTGGTACGTGCAAGCGAGGACACCCTTCTCTTAATGCCTTGGCATTCCCCAGCATTCCTCTCAGGGCACAGAAAGGATAAGGGCTCTGCTTCTCTCGGGCTGACCTAACCTGTGTGCATGCATCACCAGGGAGAAAAGACAGCAAGGCATTCTTAATTTGTTTTATTTTGCAGCTGGCCTAAGTGCATCATAAGGGTGCAAGCAGTGACTTAGACTGCAGGTTTTCGGAGCAGGACTGTCTCTTTGTCCTGCCGGTGGGTTTTTGCGCTGGCTGGGGAGCAGGGAGAGAGAGTCTCGGTCAGCTATCTTTAGAGCCACTAAGTAATGCAGAAGTGAGGTATCTACTTTGTTACCTCCATGATTTCACTATCAGTATCAGCCTTTTCTTAATTTTCAGCTTGCTGCTGAAGTCTCCCAAGCCTGCACTGTGCTAGACACCAGCTGGGAGTTCCTGGACTAGCAGATCCTATAGGATCCAGCCCACAGAGTTTGTTGATGAAGTGGCTCTGAGATAACACCCAGCTGACCTGGGCAGCTTAAAAATAACAGACATTTCCCCGAGCCCACATGGCCTTTCTGCACCAGTCCTTAAACAACCGCTCATCTGCATCTCTTGGGGCTCCCACCCTCCAGAGATGGGCCAGCCAGGGCTGGTGGATCAGGGCAGAGGTTTCTGGGCCAGCCCAGGAGAAATGCCCTTTGCTCTTGCTGCTACTTCTGACCAGTACTGGAAACTGCTGGATGGTTTTTGGACTGCTGAAGAGAAACAGCTTTCGCCTGAATTTTGCCCGAGGTTGCTCATTTTTATCTGCAGCCTGACGTGCAAAAACTTCTCCTATTTCAGACGTGATTCTTCAGCATTTTCTTCAGCCCCTGAACCTCTCACACGATTGCACTGGCACCAAAGCCAGAAAAGTTTAGTCATGGCCTGTGTCCCTCCTGTGCCAAGGAGGACAGAAATGAAAACAACCACATTCAAAGCCAGTTGATGGACTGAATCCCAGCCCAGAGCTAAGAGGCTAGAGAGACATTTACCCTAGGAATTTACCCTAGCCAAGAGAGCATTAGCCACATGGCTACCTTGTTGGTTAAATAAAAGGAACCTCCGATTAAAAAAAACTTAAGCTTTCAGGCCAATGAGCGAATAGGAAAAACCCACCAGGTGAGGACTTTGAAAAAAACAGAAGTGTGTATTATCAAGTATTTCCCAAGCACATGAGAGCTGAGCTCTACCTCAAGGAAACGGAAACGATACTCCCTCCCCACAGCAGCCAATGCTGGAGATCTCCTCTCTCCCTGCTCTCCTGTCCCAGCCTTGCCACCGCCCCTTGGGAAGCTGCACTTCCATCTCTGGCTGCAGCCCTTCCAAAACAAGATGAGGCAAACCTCATGAAAACCCTGCCTTTACCTTAAAAGTTGGGATTTCTAAAGAAAAACTTGTGTCATCCTTATTTCATTTATTCCTGTGGTTTTTAGGCGTTTCATACTTGTGTTTCAGCTTACCTGTGAATCCTTCCCCAGGAGGACTGGAGACTCCCTATGAGCTTGGTTTTCAGGGCAGACCCCAGACCTGTGAGCTGTATATTAAAACTGGGCAGCTCCACAATTCTAGTCACTGGTATGTTTTTCACTCCCATTTTTTCTATTTCTGAAAGAAAAGGAAGAAAAAAACAAAGAAAAAAAAAAACCAAACACACAAAAAAACCCCAACCATTAAATGCGTCCCTTGTTTTTAAAGCAGAAATTCTAGTTTGGCTGCTGACACCATCTGAACCAGTCTCTGCTGCAGTTAGTGCTCAAGAGGGTGCTGGAGTGGCCTGCCATAGAGCAAGGGCGGCTGAAATTCAGGCCTCCCTACACTATACCTCACTCCTCTGCCCTCCGGCTCCATGCCCAGCTTGGCCAAGTTGTTGTGCTGGAAGACATGGCTGCAAATGTCCATTATGTGAATCAAGGCAAGACTTTGCCTCTTCTTTGTGCTGAAGAACCACGCTAACTTTATATAATGTATGTGTATGTATCTACACCTAGAGACACATAACGTATTAATCCATAGACTAAATTCAGTAATCAGGGTTGGATGTGCATCAATGACTCCACTGATTTTTTTTCTGGAATAAGTATCCCCGTTCCCGATCCCTGATATTAAACTAAGTGGAACAATAAGGTGAAAGCATCCACATGCTCCCTATTGATCCTGACACCCCTGCTGCTGCTGCAGCTGCTTGCCTGCATCCTGCTAGCAGCAGCCCAACCTGGATCGGATCTGGATCTCTTCTGATTTGCTTGTACTTTGCTCACACATTCAAAATGGGAGTAAACGAGGACCGTGCACCATGCAAGAGAACGATGAAGCTCGGTGCTAACTAGCTTTGGTTTAGTTGCACAGCCTTATCTGACACCCCAGTGGGAACTTCTGTGTGGAAGCATGATGCATAGCTTTGGCTGTGCTGGTGCAAGATTTGGTTCTGAAACTAAGCTACGGAAGGAAGCTGTGGACTGGATGCGATTTTCATCGATTCTGTAGAAAAAACTGATTTTTGCAGACCTTCTTGGAAGGTCTTGAAGATCTCCGCTGAGCCATGCAGAGGGTCAGACTCTAGGAGATGTAAGAGGTGGGAGATACAAAGCAGGCCACAGCAGGGCTGAGAGCTGGGGTGACAAACACATGAAATGCCAAGCTGAGCTAGACTGCAGGGGCGACCAGTAAAACTCCACATGATGCATCACAGAAGAAAGTTTTGCCAAAGAGCTACAGAAAGCCAAGATAACAGGTCTGCAGATACCGTAAAGGAGTTTTTGGGACGAAAATGTGTGGGAGAGAGAAAGTTCTGGAGAGATGAGGGGCTGGGCAAAGTCATAATGGGGGATGAATGTGGAGAGAAGTTAATTACAAAATAAGAGCTTGCTTTGGTCAAATTGCTAAATTATGGGGAACTTCGTATGGAAGGACAAGCAATTCAAGTCCCTAGTCCTTAAATGGATAAAAATGCTCAGATACATTGGAAGCAACACCATGACAAATGCCATCCACAAGCTCTGGCAAGGCAGAGACTGCACAATTGATAGATAGCTGTGGCAAGACACTCTGCCAGCTTCAAGGACATCTGGAAAGAACTAGTGTCCAGAGCTACTGCTAAACAAATATGCTTTCTGGCTAAATATCTTATCTGCAAATGCCTTCATGATACAATCCTGCTGCAGGAAAACACAAGAAGTTAAATCTGTGTTAGCAGACCATGACCAACACTTCAGGCTTCAGGGAGGTCAGGTTGCCCAAAGCCTCGGGACAGGGCTCAAAATGGTGAGTGGTTGAAACTAAAATCAAAAAAGACCTACAGTCTTGGGATCCCAAGCAGAGAGAGGGGCTAGCTGCTCCTCTGGCCTTGATGGATCATTTCTAGGGTGAAGAGTCCCATGTATATCTGGGTTTCCTCCATTGTCACCTACCCATCATTTTCCCCACATTGCACAGATGGACACTTGACTGCTCTCCGCCATTAAAGGACAGTCTTTTGCTGCTAAACTGTGCAAATAAACTCCCAGTATAGGATTTTCGAAGTTCCCATTTTATTTTGTTGTGCTGACAACATGCCCGAAACATTTAAGCCCTAGGGAATATCAGAGCGACCTGAGCAGTAACAGACTAACCGGTAGAGGTTGGATCCCAAAAACCAGTAGCTTCTTTTCAAGAAAGATACACTATTTAGGTTAAAGTCCATTTATTGGCAGTTACAGTTAAATTAAGGGGACTTTATAGGGTGCAAAGTCCCCCGCTACTTGTCAGATCTATAGCAAATAGTACTGTTCTCTTTCCCTTGAGCACCATGGGGGCCGGCAGTGGCAAGGGGCCTGCTACAATCACTACTGTCTGCTTGCTGATCTTGCCCCCGAGTGTAGTCCTCAGCCAGGAACAACATAGGGGGATATTTCCATTTTAGGAAGTAAGCTCTTATTTCACTTCATCTGGCCAACATTGGTTTACGCAATTTGACACTGATGAGGGACAGAGCCCTTGCACAACACGCTCTACGGTCTACAGTACTTTCAATTTTCAGCAGATATCCCTGTCTCCTTTGTACTCAATGATGGTTGCTTAGAGCAGTTACAAACAGAAAGGCAGATGCAAGAACAGATTTCGGAATAATGTTCTTCGTAGTTAGAGTTAACAATCATTGTGAAGATGTGAAATACTGCTTTAAATTATTTACTAGCTGGTATGTGACATGGCTTTGATCTAAGCTGCATAACATACCATCTAAGCAAGCAATCACAAGACACAGTGTACAGAGAAACAGTCCCCCAACAAGGACACGAAAAACCCACCCATCCCACTGAAGGCTGAGGCACAGTAAATAACACAATGGCAGCATATGTTTGAATGACAGCTGCAGCAGCTCCGAACTCAAAGGTATATGAACCACATAAACCATGTGCATGACCAGTCCAGGTCAGCCCAGCCCCCTGCACCTTCACTTCATCAAGGAGGCAACCAGATAATTTTTGCCAGATATTCAGTTTATTGCACTTCTGCTTTGCTTTGCAATGCTTCTGCAGTGATGCTACCATGGGGCTGGACAGAACTTGCCACCTTGCAGAGCCCCCAGCCAGCTTTCCCGACAAAGGGTGCTGCATCACACAGCCCCACTCTGCTCTGCCGCATGGTCACAACCCCACATAGAGTTTCATCAGTGGTTTGAGGAAAGGGGGACTGTGACAAGGATTTCTGCTTGCAGATATAACTCACCAAAATCTGGCTTCATGCTAACGGCTAGGCCCAGCTAACATTAGACCGATAAACCAGCCCCATGGGGCAACGTATCTGGCAGAGCCTTCCTACCACACCAGATTCATTGCCACCTAGGGTTGCCCCAATACCATCAGTGCTTGGCCACCCACCAGCATGTGCCTCCAAAGGAGACACCTCTGTGAAGAGTGGTAGCAAGAGGACATGCAACATGATGAGACCACCAGAGAAGTACTGCTCTTCTTCCCCTCAATAGGGGAGGAAAGATTGCTGCATCACCAGAAAAGGTCCGGCAGAGGATGTGACTTCCAGGCCACTGGGACCATGAAGCATCTGAAGACTTGTCTATCCTTCACGCACTAAGGGGCAGGTAGCCATAATAAGCTCCAGAGAGCTCACATTCAGCCCCAGGCCTGTAAGGAAGGAAGAATAAAGGGCTGTAACCTTACGGATCAGGGCTGTTTTGAGGTAGGACACACACTCTTGGCCCAAAGCACACTCAAGACAGACGCTTTGACTTCTCCTTGAATGCATTAATGTGCAGAGCGGAAATATCTGGTGTTCAGCTGGGACAACATACAGCACAGCTGGGGACCCTAGAGGAATCTGAGGCTTTCTGAGCTTCTTTGAACACTTCCTTCTTTTTTTTTCCCCTCCCTTTTCTTTTTTTCCTAAAAAGTGTTTCTTTTCCCAGGGAGAGATATTAAGTTCATGATGTAATAACTGTGGTGAGGGCTGTACTTTAAGTAAATAGGGATGTACAGTCACAGAAATATGAAAAATTATGGGAGAAGTATCTTTGTTAAAATTAGCCTCCTCACACTCAGCATTATAGAGAATTGATCTTTAAATCCAAACTCTGCCTTCAGATACATACATTAACCAAAATTTGCAAGCATCATTCGTATGTGCCCAGATAACTGTGCTTGGCTTAAAACAATAAGTTTTACATGTTTTACTCTATTCTTGTACTGCATTAAAGCACAAGCCAGCTGCTTAGCAGCTGGGCTGGCTACAACTAACCCACACAGGTACCAGGGAAGTAGGGTCACCTCATCCTGCCTTGACAGTGAAAAGACCCGTAAGAGGAGAATATATTTGCACTTCTGGGACTTCTCACAGATATAACAGAGTTTTTGCAGTGTAACTGAAGACTTCTAAGTCTGGAGTTTCACAAACCAGGGGAGCCTCTACCTGTGCTTCCCCCCCAGAGTGGGACTAGGGATGTCCAGTGTCCCTGGCTGCTCATTTTCCATGCATCCACCCCAGCAGTGGCTGTTCTCTTTCCATCATCACCCACTAAGATCAGGAGCCTAAATACAGCCTGGGCAAGTTCCTAATGCTGTTTACTTCTCTGTACATTGTGCTAGACTGAGCTGAGGCTATGGTTCAGTATTTCTGAACACTCTTTCAACACGCTGTCTAGTGACTTGCTAAGAAAGTGCACCTTTAAAAAGAGAAATTAAGGTAATATAGCATCCTGCAAAGATCCTAGAAGTTAAACGCCCACCTAAGCCAGGCATGCAGGACTCTGTAGCTGATGGAAAGAGAAAGAAGCAGCTACACAGGGTGAGTCAGTCTGTCCAAAAATAGGTGGGAGGGATGTATATTTCAGCCAGCCTGCCATTCCCTTGGGAAGGCAAACCCCACTTAGCAATTTTTTACATTTTATCCCAACAATACAGTAATTTCCAAATTACTTTTGCCCTTTTTGCAACATGTCCAGTGTCTTTGGGAGCGTTCTGGAAGAAAGGGCCTCTATCCATGTAGGCCATGAGTCATCTGGAGGAAAGGGAAGCCCCTTGGACCTGGGGATGTAACTGGTTCACAGGGCTGCTCCTAAGTCTGAAAGAACCATAGGCGTCCGTGGACACAGAAATCCACACAGGGTCTGGGGGAGGGCTGGGAACAGTGACCAGTTAGGTCCCAAGCCAAACCAGAGCAAGATTTTTGCTCAGTGAGTCTGATGACCATGCCCATTAGCCAAAGGAGAAATTTGACTAGAATGTCACCAGGATGACCGCCATGGAAATTGCTAGCAAAAGGCACAGAGCCAAAAGAGTGGAAAAAAGGGAAAGAGTCCCCACAGAGTATATCCCACGTACTATCTTCCCATCAGCAAGTATTCACTGGACATTCAACAGGCTGGGGCCAGCTCACGTTTTCCAATATGCTCCTTTTCATCCCTTAAGAATACCACAGGCTTCTCTTAATTTTATCTCCCTTGGCAGAAATTATAAGTTCAGGTTACACAGAAATAGCGGGACTGAGGTTTCAGGGCACACAGAAGCTTGCACACAATATGTATTTAGCCAGGCCAACAGCCCACATGGTTGACACAGTGACCATGCTGAGGTATTTCAATTAGATACAAGACTTTGAGAGAAAGCCAAATTTGGTGAGGCATGCTTTTTTTGCTAAAGTTCTCCCATTTCTGGATAACCTTGCAGGAGGGCTAAAAAACCTGCAAGTGGCCTCTGCAAGGTCACTTCTGGACACTGGAAGCAGGTAGGAAGTGGCAGGGAACAGTGAGCATTTTAGGAGTGCTCTGGGTTTGTGGCTACATGAAAAACATCTTTGCCAAGAGATGAGCACACTTCTCCATCACTGCTGGCGGTCCCCACACCGACAAGCAGCTCAAGCCTATTGAATGACAAGAGGTGGAGAGACAAACCACAAGGCTGGGTGGACCACGTAAAATTAAATTTTCAGCCACAGTCATCTTCCTTACCTCTGTTTTCCCATCCAGGTGGAAACAAGGGTGTAGCAGCATCAGTAAACAGCTTCCCACAACATACTGCATTAAGAGAGAGTGGGACAGGTCATTGCTGTTGGGTACAGACAGGTTCCCTTATGTGCAGCTCTCTGCATCAGCTAAGACAGATGTGCATCTTGGTGGCACCAATCTGAACGTATGACAGAGATACAGCTGGTGAAAACTTTGAAAAGGGGAAGCCAGCCCAGTGGGTCAAGTCCTACCTGCTACCAAATATACAGGGCAGACATACCAAAGGCAGGCAGCAGCTCCTCCAGATAAAAGCCTCACATATGTGACTCTATATAAAAAGTCTGGGGCATAAGTTTTCTGCAAGACATGGTATTTTGCATGCTGGCTTTATCTCGGTTATGTGAAGGCAAGGGTGGAAAGTCAGCTAAAAGCACTGGGCCATGTGCAAAAGAAAAAGATATCATGGATTTCTCTCTGAGGAAAAAAAACAACACTAAACCAGCAGATTTTAGAAATAGAGGTTCCTTAGGTAAAGATATCCCTGGCCAGCTGCCATCCCATGTAAACCTTTGCCTATCACCAGCACCTCTTCCTCAGATTAAATACCTCAGATCCCATTCAGAAGTGATGTATGAACCTAAGAAACAACAAAAAAGGTCTAGGACTTATGTATTGACTGAGATTCACCTCTGTATGAAGCCACAGCCATAACACATCTGCATACTCTCTAAAAGGCTGCCAGGTGAAACTAGACAGATTTCAGGAAGAATCAATTTCTACCAGCTGAAGTTCTTTTAAATTCACTGAATTTTCCTACTGCACAAATGAGAGAGCTTGTATTACTGCAAGAACAGTCCAATGTAAGTTTTTATTACATGATAAATATAAACAATTACAATTAATCTCATGTTACAAATGATTCTGCTACTCACATGCTAAAATGCTGTCACAAGTCTAGAGGACACCAATAATTTAAATATTTAAATTATTTTAAATAATTTTTAAATACACTGTTTTGGGGTTTATTTCTTCTGATGGAAAAGCATGTAAAAAAAAAAAAAAAAAAAGAATTGTCCTTGGCTACATTTGAGAGCACTGGAAAGATGTGAATAAGTGTCTTTATGCAATCCACTAGCATGAAGTAGTTTTTTCTGGTTCAAAGAGCAACCTCCAAAGTTAAAACTAGTGTTTTTGTCAGGATAAATTAATCTTGGCTTTGAATACGAGCTCCAAAGACCCTGAAAGGTCTATTTACTCACATCACTTGACCTCTTGTTTCTCCCGAGTTTTATTAACAGTATCCTGCTTCAGTGGATTTGCTTTGAACAGCACATCAAAAGTGTTGTTAGTGTAGGAGTTAGAACTATATTTGTGCAGGACCTTGCAACAGGAAACTTTTTTCCTAGAAAGCTAACAGAATGCTAAAAAAAAAAAAAAAATGCATAAAGAATGGAGCTGGCCTGGCCCAAACATTTGGTAGGTGAGACTTGAATGAAGCAGACCCCTGGCAAGCTGCATGCTATCATACTATCTTAACAGACTGTTTATTCTAAGCCTGGGTAACTGCAACATGATGAAAGGCTGGCGGCTGGACCGTATTTCTCATCTTGTAAACAAAATTAAAGGCAAACCCTTTCCTAAGATCTTTTCCTTTAGCATTTCCTTTACATGTAGCATCTAACACTTCTGAACAAAGGCAAGACACCACAAAGCATAAATGGCAGCCTGAAATGTCCCCAGACTCCCAGATTTCCATGGGAAACTGGAATTTAACCTGGAAAGCCTGAGGCAGGTTTCCTTGAATAAAGGGGTAGCTGTTTAACAGGCAGTTATAACACTTTGAAATCTGTAAACCCAAACAAATCCTGCTGCAGGGTAGTCTGTCTCCAATCACCCTATGCATAAATCTGTCCTAAAGCACTAGCAGTTTTGTGCATCTACTAAGTAACACTCCCTCTAATTCCTTACATGGGTCTGTAGGCATGTCTCCAGAGCAGGCAGGAGTTGCAGTCTCTGCTTCAAGCCAGACGCCACTGCACCAGATTTTTACTTCAACATAACACAAATATTGCAACCCTTACCCTTGTGTTGTAATCTGACTGGCCAGTCCTTGCCATTTCAACCAGTTTCACCCAGAAGGAGTAAAAAACTTCGCTGGCAGTGAAATCAGACTATCATTTGGATGAACTGGAGTAGAGGCCATACATACGGTGCAAAGATGCACTTATCTACCTGACTAGGACCATCAAACTGCAATAATCTGTTTAAGCTCTTTATTACTCCAAAGTTTGGCTTTTAAGTTTGGAGCAAAAACTAACTCTGAGCAAATTCAAAAAGATGCAAGTATTAACCATCACTCTTGGGATAACCTTCAGAAAATAAGAATTCTGGGTGGGATGAAGCTGTTGAGAAAACCATTTTGTGCTGGATTGTATTGATTGAATGTCTGTGATGCTACAGCTGAAGATACCACACATTTCAAGACAGGGAGGAAAACTTCTGTTTCCTCAAGGACACAGCAAAATTTTAAACAACAGGACAAAGTGGTTCCTCCTGAAAGAGTTTTACAAGGCTTGCCATTACAAGAGGCTGGGATCTGGAGAAACCATTGGCAAGACAGAAAGGAAAACACTGGTAGCACCTGCTAGAGGTCCTGCTGCTACCACTTGGCAGTCCTGGGACTGGTATTCTTGGTTTCATGTCTCCCTGATTCCCTGCACAACCCATTAGAAAATAATTCCTCTCTCCATTCCCAAATTCCCCAGAGGTAAAACAGGAGGATTAACAATATCTCTCGGCTATTTTATGCCATTACACTAGGCAGGGACTCTTTTTGACTCTGTCTGTAGAGTGTCCAACCTCAGGGTCACAGAATCACAGAATGGTAGGGGTTAGAAGGGACCTCTGGAGATCATCTTGTCCAACCCCCCTGCTTGAGCAGGTACACCTAGAGCAGAGGGCACAGGACCGCGTCCAGGTAGGTTTTGAATGTCTCCAGGAAAGGAGACTCCAAAATGTCTCTCTGGGCAGCCTGTTCCAGTGCTTTGTCACCTTCACAGTAAAGAAGTTTTTTCTCATGTTTAGGTGGAACTTCCTGTGTTCCAACTTGTGCCCATTGCCCCTTGTCCTGCTGTTGGGCACCACTGAAAAGAGTCTGGCCCCATCCTCTTGACACCCACCGTTATTTGTAAGTATTGATAAGATCCCCCCTCAGTCTTCTCTTCTCCAGGCTGAACAAACCCAGGTGTCTCAGCCTTTCCTTATGAGAGAGATGCTCCAGTCCCCTGATCATCTTGGTAGCTCTCCGGTGGACTTGCTCGAGCAGTTCCCTGTCCTTCTTGAACTGGGGGGCCCAGAACTGAACGCAGCACTCCAGATGTGGCCTCACTAGGGCGGTGTAGAGGGGGAGGATAACCTCCCTCGACCTGCTGGCCACACTCCTTTTTATGCACCCCAGGATACCATTGGCCTTCTTGGCCACAAGGGCACCTTGCTGGCTCACGGTCAACCTGCTGTCCACCAGCACTCCCAGGTCCTTCTCAGCAGAGCTGCTTTCCAGCAGGCCAACCCCCAACCTGTACCGGTGCATGGGGTTGTTCTTCCCCAGGGGCAGGACCTTACACTTGCTTTTGTTGAATTTCATGAGGTTCCCCTCAGCCCAGCCCTTCAGCCTGTCCAAGTCTCGCTGGATGGCAGCACAGCCTTCCGGCGTATCAGCCACTCCTCCCAGTTTTGTATCATCAGCAAACTTGCTGAGGGTACGCTCTGTCCCTTCGTCCAGGTCATTGATGAATATGTTGAACAGGACTGGACCCAGCACAGACGCCTGGGGAACACCGCTAGTTACGGGCTTCCAACCAGACTCTGCCCCGTTTATCATGACCCTGTAAGCTCTGTTGTTCAGCCAGTTCTCAATCCACCTCACTGTCCTCTCATCTAACCCACACTTCCTTAGCTTGTCCATGAGGATGTTACAGGAGACAGTATCGAACGCCTTACTGAAGTCAAGATAAACAACATCCACTGCTCTCCCTTCATCTACCCAGCCGGTCATGCCATCATAGAAGGCTATCAGGTTGGTCAAGCATGACCTTCCCTTGGTGAATCCATGTCAGTTAAAGCTCCTGGATGCTGTTGTAATTCAGGTACATTTAATAACCGATACAAAAGCGGTAATGTTAAATTACTGCAGGTTCTTATTGCCAGATCACAATGGATCGTGAAATAAGTTTATAAAGGGACTCCATCAAAAAGGCAAAGTAGCACATAAAAATGAAATGTTTTGATAGTGTCAAATAAAATCTGTACTATCAAAGCATAGGAAACCTATGCCAGCCTAGGAAAATTAAGCTCCCTTTCTTTCCTGCAAATGAAACATCCAGACATTTTTATCACAAGCCTTTTGCCTCCCACTTGAGTCAGGCTCCTTATAACTGATTCAGGAATACAGCCTGATCCTGCCTGTCCCAGAGAAGTCAACGGCTTCCTTGAGACAGATGTTGATGGCCAGTTGCAAAACCACACGAGCAGAGCACGTCACAGCCTGCCTCCGAGAACGCACAGCTGCCTTGTGGGCAGTGGACAATTTGTACGTGAGCGCCTGACAGCAGTGCTAAGTGGCCTTGCCCCATACGAGGTCTTCGTTAAGGCTTCAGGGATGATTAGGTCCATGGGACGCCATGTGCTCCACTGGGAAGCAGGGCCCTGCTTCCCATCTGGAGGTGAGCTTTTCCTAACCTCCAAAACATTCTCAAAGGGATAGCATGAGTATCCCAAAACAGTCATTCCACTGGCTTTGGGTCAGATTTGCAGAAAGTAAATGAAATGCAAGGCAAACCCTTGAGCATTTCATGGAAAGATTCCCACTGGCTTCAGCAGGCTTTCATTTGGCTCTTTGGGCTACAGCCCAAAACACCACTTTCTCCAGATAAGAGGTGAGTTTGAGCAACTAGATAATGTCTCTAAGATCCTTGGCTGCAGGCAGAGGCATTCCAATCCCCGACCTGAGCAAGGAGCTGGAAGGCACCCCTGCATGGTACACAAAGAAAGAGGTAATGCAGACAACTATGTTGTTTTTCCATTTGTCATGCAAATACAGATCATCTCCCCAGGTGCTTGAAACAGCTGTGCAGCTTCCTAAGGCAAAACCACTGGAAGCCACTCTACTGTAATATTTCATAAAATACTGTACTCTGGTCTGTTTTCTTGCATATATATGTAAATTATGCATTTGCCCTACGCATTGTACACTGTGGAAGTATCTTCTATTTCCTGGCAATCCTGGAAATCATTAATGACCTCAGAGCAGAACAGATGGTCTTACCCTGCTTGTAAGAAAAAAAAAAAAGGAGCAAAATTTGCAACACCTGTTCAGAGTCCTATGGCCAGATCTGCTAGTGAGAGCCCAGTAGTCCAGAGGGACCCAGCTGCTTGGCATACACACAGCCTGTCCCAAGGCATGCTGTGGGCTGAGACACAACCTTCAGGGACCTCCCTCTCTGAGCAGAAACTGCCCCATGTTTTTTACAAAAGCAGCTGGCTAATTTGTGATGTGCAGCAATGCTGTTTAGACATATGTTGGAGAAGCTTCTGTGTTCCTCTCCGGCTCAGGCAATGGATTTGTGTGAAGTTCAGGGTTGCTTCATGCTTTGACTGGTACAACACATACTGTACTTTCACACTTGGACAACTTAGAGTCAAATCCTGTCTTCTTGACCCTGGTGCAACTGCTGTGATAAGAAACCTTAAGGGGAAGAACTGGCTGATCCTGAGCAGAGAGAGGGGGACACGTGCTCATTCTCTCTCATTAAAAGGGATATCATAGGAGCAGCTACAGCCAGGACCAGGGATGCTAGGAGATGTACACAAGCATACAAAGGAACAGCCTCTGCTTTAGAGAGCTTACAGTCCAAACAGCTAAGGAGAAAAGTACTATCCCATTTAATTGTTGGAGAACTGAGGCAGAGAGGGGTTTAAAAGGCAGGCTTAAGGTTACGTGGAAAAAAAACTCTGGCAGAGCAATGATCTGAACTCACTGTCCTGAAAGAAACCCAGAGTCCTGTCCCAGCCCTTCACACTATCTCTCTGCCTGACCCCCAGCACAACTCCCGCACCGGATCTGTCCTGCTAAGGGTGCCAGCAATGCTGGGGAAACATTTTCCTGCTGGAGAAGAAAAAGGGTGGGGTGAGATGAGACTGACTACAAGGGAATTGGGGATTATTATCATCATTGTGGGGTTTCAGACTTTTTTTTGGTCTCTCTCCATTTCAGCTTTGCAGATGGAGGAGAAACTACAGCTATCACCACTGAACGTTTTCCCTGGCACTTTGACTGTTGGCCTGACTCTGACCCCTCTTAAAAGCCGAGCTGGGAAGAGAGAGGAGCCAGCAGCTGCAAGCAGCATGGCCATGTGGCTTCCTTAGCTGCAGCCTGACAGCAGTCAGAGGCTAAGTACCTTTCTTTCTCTGTATGACTGATAGAGGACCTGGCTGACAAGGATGCAGTCATCCTCAGTCCTAACTTCTAGAGCAGACGAGCTCCTTTTCACCTCATTAAAACCCTTCTTAGAGCACCAGGTCCATTGGAAAAGGCACCTAAAAGCGGCTAGAAGTTCCTGGCCGTCAGCACCCATGTTTGACCAATCCTCCTGTTTCTTTCGGGATTTCAAATTTGCAACAGCCCCTTTATTTCTATTTATCATTTCTTTTGCAAGCCCTAAGTTTCCTGGGGGGAACTGACCATCCCTTTGACCTTGCTCATGTAACAGTGAAGGAAGTGGGTGCTATCACTGTGCAAATAACTCAAGGAATTTCACAACAGAGCCAATGCCTGCTCCCCCAGATACAGTCCTGCAAGACAGCAGTGCCTGTCAGAGTTGCTGGATGTTAGGATTGCTGTAACATTTTAAGGCCTCACCA
Organism: Morus bassanus; assembly: GCA_031468815.1. NCBI lineage: Eukaryota > Metazoa > Chordata > Aves > Suliformes > Sulidae > Morus > Morus bassanus. Next base: position 41,420,601 of record CM062574.1, read on the forward strand.
CAGAGCTCTCTTACCTCAGGGATGTCACATGTATTCAATCATCTCCCAGTAGCCACCCCCAGTTCTCCCAACAGCTGCACAGAGAGGAAAATACCCACAGCCATGAGTCAAACAGCAATAACAGTTCAAAGATCCCAAAGTCTAATTTTCTCTGTCATCTGGGGCTTTTTCCCAAGCCTGCTGACTGCCTGGGCCTCTTCCCACTGACCTAAAAGGTCAGGGATTGGGCAAATGCAACTAGGCAGGGACTGCATCCCCACTAACTGCTGAAAAGCATCTGTCTGCAAGGTGAACATCTTGGGGCAGGGTCGACTAGACTAGGTCCTCTGAAAATGTTCCCTTTTAGATTAGTTCCTCTCACATTGCTCCTGCCTCTTGCCAATTTGTCTGTGAATGGAGTCTGTTACCAACATACCAAAACCTGCTTGCTTGTACAGGGTGCAGATCTGCACCCGTTTCACTGCCAGGGGCCTGAGCCCACCCCTCTTATTGAATACAGCTGAGCTGGCAGGAAAGGAGCTTGCTCAGGCACGGCCACCTCATTTGCTGCTGACATGCTCCTCACCACCATCAAATACAGCAGCGTTAACTCAACCTGCTCGCTCACCTCCTTTACTCCAGGGAGTCAGCCTCTGCCTCTGGTGCAGCGGGCAGGCAGGCAGTCTGTCCCAGCAGCCCCTTGAACTCCTAGGGTCACCTCTCTTTCTGTAAAACCAGCTCCTTTCTTCAACACCAAGGATTTCCTAAAAGGGAGGAGCAGAAGAGCAAAGAGGTAAAATTCTCATTTTGGTTAACTCCGTCTCTCCTGCCTGCAGTCAGGGTTGAGTTTTTATCGGCTCCCCCCAGGCTTTGCAGAGCAGATTCTGGCAGTCCTTAGCCTACATTGGGGTCTTTGCTCACTGCATGCCAGAGGGTTAATTCCTGCTCTCCCTCTCCTCCCTACTTTTCGGACCACACTGCACAACCTAGTCCTCCACCATGGCATTAAACTTCTCTGGGAACTTGGGTTAAAAAGAACTTCAGATGAGGTTTTTGGTAGTGGTTTGGGTTTGTTGTTTTGGTTGTTTGTTTTTGTTTTTTTTTTGTTTTGTTTTGGTTATTTTTTTTTGTTTGTTTTTGTTGGTTGTTTTTTTTTTTGTTTTGGTTGTGGTTTTTTTTTTGTTTTGGTTGTTTCCAACAGGAAAAGTCCTCTCACAGCCCTTTACTGGTGATGCTTATTGTAGCATGGTTCACTCGGAAAGCTGACTGAGGGCAGACAAGCAAAAAAGATAAAAGTAAGAAGCTGGGTCCAAGTAGCAGGACCTATGGAGCATAGGGATCTTGCAACAAGGAGCCATGGGGAGGTCAGCCCTTGATTAGAGTGGAGCCTGCCTTTGGCAATGATGTTAAAGACTGACCTCAGGAGAGGTGATTTCAGCTCCTGGCTCTGACACAGGCCTCCTGCCTGACTTGGCCAACTCACTTAATCTTTCCCCCTTTCTCCAATGGCAGCAATATTTCTTTTGCTCTGTCTTGTCTATATATATCACAAGCCTTTTGGAGGAAGGGCAGGGTTAGGCATGTGCTTTCTGGGCTTTGCTGAACCATGGCTGTGATTTCCCAGATCTGCTGGGTACAATCCTAATATCTGCCTTGCTAGCAAACTGTAAATGCCCCTTCAGCCCAAAGAGAATCCTGGCTCTGCTTAGGTTTTTTTTTAAAACCAATTAGTTATTATAGACATGTCTCAGCTATTAGCACATCATTAATCAACATATCACAAATACAGCAGCTTTTTTTGCTATTTCAGGCCCCTCTCCAAGAGACTATTCTAATTGCTGATGACTACCTCACCTATATTCTTGTGATGTGCTTTCTTGCTGTGTGTTTTTGGATGCAGTCTTCTCCCGCTCACCTCACGAAAAATCCTGTTTTGTCAGAAAACAAAATGCATTTCTATTAGAAAGGAATTTATTTATACCAAGGAAGGGTTTTTTCAGGTCCAGGATAAGTTTCCTAGTTAGATAGAAAGAGCACAGCCCAGCATATGCAGTGCTAACCTGAGGACAATGCATCTAATGAGACAGAGCAGCACTTCAAAGAAATCTTTCTAGACCCCACAAAGCATTGGGAACAACCAGGGTATTGACTCTTATGAGTGCCCTTCTCTCTGCCCTATCCTTATTTGGCAGAAAACCAAATCCTTCCAGGAATATTTCTGAGATGGCCATTATTATGATGATATATACAATTTGGTATTGATTAGCCTTGATTATAACAGTGCAATCAAGGTACTGTTGCCACTACTCTGAGCCAAAGGGTGCACCCTCTCTGCAGAGCAGCTGGGAGATGATGGCCATCATGCTCGGACTTGGACAGCACAGGGAATTAAAGCAGCTGTGAGGAGGAGTTCAGCTCTGTCTTCTCATTCTCTCACCTATGGCTGCTGCTCTGGTTTCACAGAGCCAACCTGGCCCAGAGTAGCCACAGTGTAAGGTGTATATGGGAGGCCTGTTTCACAGCCAGTTTTCCCCACCTGCTTGTTGCGTCTTCCCTTTACGTTACATTTTAAGCAGGATGCCTGGAGCCTTGGCCACAGTTTCTTTATCCCAGCTGTGGGAAAGATGAGGGTCTTGTTGATAAGTGTGACCTTACACCAAGCAAATCCTGCATCCTTCTCTTTGGAAAGAGACATTTGGCTCACCAGTTTTCAAGCAGTTGCTCTCCTAGTTTTTCAGCTTTCTCTTCTACTTCAGTGTTAAATATCTCATGGTTAATTTCAGCTGTGACCTGAAAAGAAAAGGAACTACGTTCATTCTTTTTGTATTTCTTTCCCTACTCCTGAGCCAGCAGGCAAAGCTTTATGAGTTGATATTTTCCCTCCCACCTCCCTCATGCCCTGAAGTTTGCAATAAGTATTTGCCTTAGAATTTCACGCACTCAGCCCACGAGAGGTGCTTGGTCTCTTACGCTATGCGCATGATGCTGCCCAGGTCTGCACACTGTGATTCCCAAGAAGACTGAAGCCAAGAATTGCCTCTCAGCTGCTGATAGGCAATCAGTTCCCATCAGCTTTCCAGCACACATCCCCAGAGAGTGATTCAGGGCTTGAAAACTGATGCCAAAAGCCAATGGCTCAAGACAGGAAACAGAACGGTTTCTATTTAACAAAGAGAACACTCCTGAGACAAGCTGGGATGAGGAGGAGGAGGAGGGAAGGGCCTTTCCAAGACTCTACTGTGGAAAAGGAGGAATCCTTGGTGTGAACAGGGCTGCCTTTTGTCTCCTTCCCCCTTGATTTCTGCAGGTCCTTTTAACAGAGATGAACGTAAGTGCCAGACAACAGAGCTGAAGGCTCTCTGCCGGTTTTGCTGCCCTCATATTTCTGTTTCCATCACCATAATCCCAAGGAAATCCATATTAGCACCTTTTAAGCAATGTATATATTTATAACAGGACCCTTGAGACACAATGCTGCTTCTGCCATAAAAGCAAATGTCAGCTTAAGAACAGTTAATTCTATTGACTAGAAGGGAGTAACAGCACTTATTTTTGTTCACTGGCAATATCTAACCCTTTAAATGATATCAGATGGGCATGAGTCAACCTAGCCTTGAATAATATGCCGCTCAGACTGCCTATAAATAGATTTGACTTTCCCTCTTTCACATAAAGCTAGCTCCTACATCAGCTACGCACAGCCAAAGGGTCTGTTGGGGACAGACACACACACGCCTGGAACAAGGGGATACTTAAGTAGCTACATCCCCTCTAATCTCTCCCTGCCAAAGGGGCCACTAAAAATACAGTAGCCACCGAGTTGCTTTAGCTCTCATTATGGCTGGGTGGTGCAGGAGCAGATAACAGCAGCCAAATTCTTCATATCTCCTCAGTCTCAGCTGAAAAAAGCTTCAAAGCAGATGATAATTAAGCCCTTAATATTTCCAATATATTTAAAATATGGCTATTTTTACCACACAGACTTGCAGAGCCAGGAACACACACTGCACACAGACAGGGAGCGGCAGCTCTATTCTGCCTGCTCAGACAGCTGGAGTCTTTACAGTGGTACATCTGGGAGATGGAGAACTTAAATAAAAGTTGGCTTTAAAGGAGTTTTCACTCAAACTTCAGTGTTTTGCCAAGCCAGGTGAGGGTACTGGGGGTACTGAATTATTTTAATCAGCTACAGGAAAAAGCTGTATTACCTCTTTTTGAGGGGACACAACATTTTCTAGTTGGGACTCAAGGAACAGGCCCCAGGAGCAATGAAATTGAAGTTCAGTCTTTCTCCAAGAACTGGGCCCAGTCAAACATGCCTAATGGCCCTCTGGGCTAGCTAGCAGCAAGGAAGTGATATGGCATAATACCTTGCTGGCTGTCATTCCTCAAGCCAATGGCAAAGACAACCATAGGTTTGAGTCAGCCTGGGGTGAATTCTGGTGGGACCCTAGACCACAGGTTGTAGATACTGCACCCACTGCACTGGTGAATAATCCACTGAACACTATACCCACTAGTGACCCAAATTCTGTATCTAACTCTACAGCCTAATGACAGAGATTTCAGGGCCATTGTTGCTACTGGTGATAGTTTTAGCAGAAACCTGTTTCCCCTAAGATTAATGTCACAATCTCTACTTTAGATCAGAGGCCATTCACAAAAAGTCCTGATACTTGAAGGCCAAGTTTCATTTAACTCAAGATTACACATTCAACTATCTGAAAAGTTCATTAACTATTGTTCAGATTATTTCTTTTATATCTATCTTATAGGATAAACAGGGGCAGGAACATTCAGGCAACTTCGCAAGAGCTCTCTGTTCCCATGTTGTGTGCTGAAATGACTGAGAAAAGCTTTATGTTCATTTAGGGTCTCTTGTTGGGATTTTCTTTCTTGTCTGTAAAGAGAATTCAGGATAGTGAATGCCAAAATCTGGCTGCATCTGTGGGAGTTTACAAAACTCCTATTATTGCTCTAACCTTGAGCCATGGAAATCGAGGCCATTCACCACTGATTTCAAGAGAAGTGGAGTTCACAGGGTAAGTGCTTTGGAAAAATCCCATCTTACATCTCACAGCTGCTAAACATTTATGACAATCTTGCCCCCCATAGCAGGCCATACATAAGAGATGAAATGTTTGGAAAAATGTCCCATGGAACCTGGGAATGACAAGGAGGAGACTCAGATAATGAAATTAGGCTAGAAACTGGCCATTCCTCACAGAATCATAGAGTCATTAAGGTTGGAAAAGACCTCTAAGACCAAGTCCAACTGTCAACCCAACACCACTGTGCCTCCTAAACCATGTCTTGAAGTGCCACATCTACACGTTTTTTGAAGAACTCCAGGGATGGTGACTCCACCACCTCTCTGGGCAGCCTGTTCCAATGCTTGACTACTCTTTCAGCGAAGAAATCTTTCCTAATATCCAATCTAAACTTCCCCTGATGCAACTTGAGGCTGTTTCCTCTCATCCTATCACTAGTGACTTAGGAGAAGAGACCAACACCCACTTCGCTACACCCTCCTTTCAGGTAGTTGTAGAGAGCGATAAGGTCTCCCCTCAGCCTCCTCTTCTCCAGGCTAAACAAGCCCAGCTCCCTCAGCCACTCCTCAACAGACTTGTGCTCCAGACCCTTCACCAGCTTCGTTGCCCTTCTCTGGACACGCTCCAGCGCCTCAATGTCCTTCTTGTAGTGAGGGGCCCAAAACTGAACACAGTATTCGAGGTGTGGCCTCACCAAGTACAGGGGGATGATCACTTCCCTACTCCTGCTGGCCACACTGCTCCTGATACAAGCCAGGATGCCATTGGCCCTCTTGGCCACCTGGGCACACTGCTGGCTCATGTTTATGGCTCATCATATGTTAGAAAATAATGAAGATCTAGCTCGCACCATAGTACACAGCAGAGAATTGAAACTGTCAGGGAATTAACAGGACATGATTTTGCAACATGCAACAAAAAAATTACTAGTAAGTGAGCCAGCAGAAATCAATCTTTTTGTCAAATACTCTATGTACTATGGCAGGGTGACCAACTCAGCTGGGAGTCTACATTTGAGTCATCTCTCTCTCAACCTGTTGAATGGGACCCAAAGGTTTTCCCACTTGGTTTGACAGAAATAGATACATATAGAACAACTCTGATTGCAAGGCAAGTTTCCTTCTATTGCAGCTCAGGGAGGGCCAGGTGGCACCACAGAAAATTAACCAGTCACAATTCATCAGTCTGTGTGATTTAAAGAGGTATGGCCATATTTCTTTACATTTGTGCTTTTTTCTTGCCAACAGACTGAGTCTGAAAGGCATTTAAGATTTTCTCCATTACTCAAAGATTTAGCAAGTATCTGACAGACCTGCACAATGGTGAATGGCAGCTCAGTGAAATCCAGCTCTCAGAGGGCTGTGCATATGCCATACAATAAATTCGTGCATCCACATCAGATCTGAGCCTTCCACACAAGAAGTAGACTCATCGCTGCCTGAATATGCTGGGAAATCCCAGAGCCAACAGCAGCCACCATAGGAAGGGCAGGCCCCACGTTGCTGGAGATCACCTGGTTCAGCACATAAGGGATTACACAAGCAGCCAAGAAATCCCCAAGCAGGTGTGGCTGGCACAAAATTTCTCACTATTGTCAGCCCTAAGAAGAGAGCTGAAATGAATGAGCATCGTCTGCTCATGCAAGAATGTAATGTAGCAACATTCATGCAATAATGGTGCTCTGAGACACTGTGGATAGCACATGTGCTCCCACTTGGACCAGATTATCCCACCCTGATATAGGATAGTCTCTCTCCTGTAATTTGGTGCTACATTCTTGTTGTCTTCCACACTCAGCTACTTTCCACTATAGCCTTGACACTAGGCATTGCATGTCCCTCAGCTATAAATTCAGAGACTAAGGCCAGAAGGATGCATCACATTACCTCAGCCAAAACCTTGTTTTAATCCAATTATCCTTCATCATATCTATCTTTTGATCTTATATTAAAGTCCACAAGGGGTGAAGAATCTACAATTTGGTGAAAAGGAAAGGGAGCTATACACAGTCCAAAGACTCAAATGCAAAAGAAAAGTTAGTAGAAATGTTTTGTTTTACCCCGGGGCTAAATCTCTGTCCTCCCATATTATAAACACACAATTACTTTGGAAGCTGGTAATGACTGACTGAGATCCACAGAAAATCACAGACCTAGATAAATGCAAGGCAACATGTCTTTCAAGTACCTATGTGAAGGAGAGCCTAAAGGAAGAAGTGGGAGGCATGCCTGTTTAATCAGGAAGACAGACAGAGCTTTTGGGGCACAGAGCTTGCTGAAAAGAGTTGGAGATTTCTGACAAGGAAACTGTTTGTTTCTTTTGAGATCATAGCAACAGGACATCACGTACATGGCGTGTAAGTAAATGACGATTTTTTTCCAAGCAATACCTCTCTCCAAATAACATAATCAATTTCTCCTCTTAATGGAAAAAAAAAACCTATATGAACTTGCCAGGCCAGAGGGACAACACTATTCTCATCCAGCACATCTTCTGTTTTTCCAAAAGCATTTTCCAGCTTTAAATCCAAGGCAAAGAGTCCTCTCATTCAGATAGTTGATCGGCCTATTCACAAGATACATAAATCACAGATAAGGAGGTGACCTAGCCAGTTCTTGGAAACAATACAAAACCAATGTTTATTTGCTTTCAGTTGCTTCCTCCAGGTCCTCAGCATGGCTGCTGCTGGGCACTGATCCGCCAGTTTCTGACCTATTTTCAGCTCAGATACAAGCCATTCTCCTACAGCAGCTTTGCAGGTAGCAGTTAACTTTGCTCTGGTCTCCCTTACCTGTTACAGTCCAGCAACCCGGCATGCCTAGATTAAGATGCGGGATTTCAAGAGACCGGGAACTCTCCTCCAGTCGTTGGCTGGCTTCAGTTTCAGGCACAGATCATTGGAAAGCTTCCCAGTTTACTTCCCATCTTGTAGTAAGGAATGCATTTCTACTCTTTGACCATCTCCTCTCCCTGCAGAGCACAACTGAAGATAGTTACACCATAGTACGTCTGGATTGCAAGAAACTGAAACACTTCAAACCTGTGTGCTACTCGTATAACACACAGAAAACATGGCCTTCTCCAACACTAGCAGCAAAGTAGGGAAATAATTGCTCCATGCAAGTGTTTTGTCCTACTAATTAGCTCCTTCACTGATTGGCAACTTCAGCACTGGCTCAGGAAAGAAACAAAAGCAGGGACTAAATGTAGAACCAAAGATGAGTTGGTATAAACTGGCACCATTTCGTTGCTATCAGTCTTTCTGTACTGATTACTGAGGGTCTCACTCATTGCGCTGAATTCAGTGAAAGGCTTGTGTATGCAGGGAACATGAGATGTCACCAGCTCTCCTGAAGTGAGATGATAGCGGAAAACTTCCCAACAGGAAGAACAAAGTCACTATCTACAAGAGTCACACTCCTGTATAATTCTGTTTGCATTCCTTCTTTCTTTTCCAGCTTCTTTTGGCCTTGCAAGCAGGAAGAAATAAACATTATAGCTATCACATTCTTTTTCATTGTATCATTTCCAGTAGTTTATTTCAAGGGTTTCTTTAGAAATACTTAGAGGTGTAATTCCCATTACAGACTACGCAACTGTGACCCTGCTATGTCGGAAAACTGAATGAAAGCCACACTAATCAGAAGCTTGCCTGAACTCTTGTGCTCAGCATGGAAATATACACTCTCCTAGGTGTATCTGTGATATCTGAAAAATTTTAAGGCAGAGACATAGTAGTAAAAAAGCATGTAAGAACTGGGAGATAAATAGACTCAAGTAGCTCCTGGGTTGAAAATTGCTGAAGGACAGGAGAATGTAAGGGGGAAATATCACATATACCAACCTTGAGCTTCATCTTTCTCAGGCACCCACTTATGACCACCACTGCTGTGGGCATGATGCTGGGCAAGACGGACCCTTGGGCCCATCTAATATAGCTATTCTTATCAAAGTGGGTATCACCACATCTGCAAGTAACAGTATTACAACATACCAGACTTTAAGAAGAACAGTTAAAAACATTATCAATAATTTTATAGGAGAAAGACTGGGGAGAGGTAAATTACAATAAGGACAGGTCACTGATACACCACATGTTGAATTATTCTGTACACTGGTGTTTAGCAGCAATAGAGATACACAGCAACAGAGCCAGGGTGAACCTCTTCATCCTGGGACAATGCATACTAAGTGGTGCCTCAGGTTTCATTACCATTATTTGACTTTTCCTTTTGCTATTTAGAAGTGATTTAAAACACTGAAACGTTAGTGGCAAATGAATCAGTCAGGTCTGTACAGATGCGCTGCCCAGTGTCTTTCCAAAGATTCTGATGTCTGTGAAAGCAGAGGGGGAGTTTTTCTTAAAATTAACTCTCAAGGGGCTATAATTTTTCCAAAGTTGAAGACTATAATGAGATAAAGGAGGGTGTTAAAAAGATAAGGGTATCTGAGAGCACTAGAAATTTTTTTAAAATTTCTGAAAAAAATTCAATAGAAATAAAAACTTTATATTTCCTTTTATAAACATATTCCCACTTGGTAATTGAGGAACTGACGCCAATGAAGTCAAGCATGAGTGATGCACTGCAAACTCAGGGCCATACACACAGTTTACTGTGTTTGTTTGCTCCCTGATACTCAAGAAAGGAAAAGGGCATGCCACAATGTTGTTTTAAGTGCACATTGAACAGACATTGGGCTCTAGTTGATCTGTTTGATATGCATGATTGTTGTGAATCAATTGTAGAAGTAGCAATTAGGTACTGAAAAGTGCGTACAATTAACATTCACAATTTAACATCCCTAAAGCGATACAATCTTAACGATACACTTAAATTCAACAATATGAGTTTGATTCTTACTTCATCTTCCATCAAAATCCAATAAATACATAGTTTAGTGGAGTAAGCCCAGATGATTGTATTAAAAGAGACTTCAAAAAGTTTTTGGTTGAGGGTTTCCATACTGTATCCAGATGCTTTCATGACTTCATAAACATGACAAAACTATGCATCCAGCCTCATCTCTGAATGCCCTCTTCTTAACAAAATAATAACTTTGAGGAAAGCATCTTAAAGAAAATCTTGATTTTTCATGGAATATAAACAAAGGCGCTTTTTTGTTTTAAGTTTAAAAACTTCAGGTTCTGAAAAAAACAGAATAGACATTTCTCAGTGGATTAAAAAAAAATATTTTTCTAAACATACTGATAAGAATGTGTTCAGAAAAGCTAGAAACATTTAGAAGGACTTGTTAATGGCTGCAGTTGCTTTGGGAAGCTAATGCCTTTAAGCTCATTTGTTCATAAACACAGCAATTTGCCACAAACCCACCATCCTCATTCTCGTATTCAAATTATTCTGAAAAAATCCCTGTATGCTATCCATTTCAATGTGTCCTTTACTATTTAGGTACAATCAGAGAAAAAAAACCCAACACTTTTGAGCGTACAAAAATAATTGCAGCAAGCACATGATTTTAGAAGGGGAAGGCAGGGTTCAGTTGTAAAGAACTCAAGAAGTCTAAGATGAAAACTGTATCTCTGGGTGGGAAAGAGCTTGATCAGGAACTCATCCTTTGACTCTCATCCAAGGCATTACTCCAGTAGGATGCTCAAACTTACGCCTAACCTTAAACAGTGTCATTGGGCCCAAGACCTCCTCTCTGCCCTGAGGTACGTGTTTAAATGTCTTGTTAAACTCAAAGGAAAGTTTCACGATGGCAACTTCTGCTATCACCCTGCCAGCCAGCTGACTCTGCCCCAGACGTTTACAGCATCCACACTCAGCCCCTTCACTGTGCTTCAGCTGTGGCCATGTGAAAGCTCAGAATTCAGATTGTACAATACCTAGTGACTGCAGGTGCCTTTTTTTTTTTTTTTTTTTTTTGGCTCAGGCACCAGCCTTGTTATTTGGTCTGCTCTTATTCAGCATTCCCATTGCCTGTGCAAGGCCAGGGAAGAAGCATGTTAGTTCTTCCTGCAGCGTTACTCAGAGGGTCGTAGGTGTCTGAGTCATGGCTGGTTTGGGACTATAGTCTGTGTGTGATTAGTCACTGGAATTTAGTGGGAGGCTATGTTTAATAGTACCCTTCACTCCAGAGAAACAGGGAGCCAGAGAATCTTTAAGGACCACAGACACTTTATAAACTCTTTCCATGACCACAGAAATGTAGCCAGCAAGAACCCAGCCAAATTAGCAAAAAAGCATATATGTAGGCGGGAGGGCCGTACTGTTGTACCCCTATTCTGTAACGTGAGCAGAGATTTAGCCAAGCATCACATCTTCCGGCCAGCATCTACAGTGGCACTGCTGCCCTCTCGCTGTGGGACCACTTACAAGAGACCCCGCAAGCACTGGACACCCTCACTGCCTTTGGTGCCAGACATACCAGTATGAGACATGATCAGATCAGCACCTGAATGGATGTAGAACACGTGCCATTCAGCTGAAGCTCTTGCTGCTGCTCACTGCTCTGTCTCCAAAACACAATATAAATGTGGAGACTCCTATCCCAGTGCTTTAGAGAATTAAATAAAAAGGCAAAGAAAGCAAGAACAAATGAAGAGCATGCTGTCAGGATAATGTCAGGACTAAACATTGAAACAAAAAGGCCTAAAACAAAAATGATAACCGTGAAACTGTGTATCAGTAGGAAGGGATAGAAGTCACACAGGTACATGCGCTCTACTTGCTCTTCCAGCACAGCTGAGATCTGAAGCATCTTTGCTTCCCTTTCTCCCTGACCACGAGCAAACAGTTTTGCTAAAAAAGTAAGGGTCTTATAGTGAACTCAACTAATGCCAAATCTCTGCTTTCCACTAGCGCTGTCACCAGCTTCTCCCAAAAGTCATTCCAAGCTAAACAGATGAGGATTATTGTCTGTCCATGATCCCGTTTTCCCATCTGAAAGAGGAGGATAACTGTTTTAACCTTTTGCTCCACAGGGGCCACTAAAGACGTAGCTATTAATACTTAGAGATTCTCAGACGTAAGACAGGATTGGCCCTCAGCCAAGAGTTACCGCAGTCAAAGGAAGATTTCAGTGGAGTTCAGGGGACTCTGTGCTTTTAGACCTAAACACGAGAAAAAGAGATTGGCATCAGCAGTGACACATCAACGTAGCTTGATGTCACAGAAAAGACATCTCCCAGTGATGAAGCTCGTTCAATATTTCAAACAAATTTGAAATGTGTTTAGTCTGGAAGTGATTACTTTGCTTATTCGGATGCATTTGATGTTTGGCCACACACTGCAAATATGGCCAGCTGGCCCAGTTCCAACCAAGGAAAAGAGATCACAACACCATAACCAAAAGTGCATTACATAGGACTGAATAATATATCCACACCATAATTAAAATCCCACAATTTAAACTGTGGAGTCAATGTTTTATGGTGGCTTGGACAAGCATGATACATACTCTCCATTTTCAAATACTCCAGTGTTTCAGGATAGATGGGAAAGCAGATGTTTTTAATAGCCTGAACCCTTAAATAATCTTATTCTTGCAAACTAACTACATGCAGGCAGGAGTGAGACATTGCTGCAGGAATGGGTCAAAATGTTCCATCTGTCTTTACTCCAGTGGAAAATGTTTATTCTGACCAAATAGGTATTTTCACTTTAAGACTTATTTTTCTCCAAAGCAGCCAGATTATCAATTAAATGCTATTAAAAAAAAATTTATTTCCTTTTTTGTCTCTTTTGATTTGTTAAATCTAAAGGTTTTCAAATAACTGTTCTTAAGAAACCATATCTGGGGGAAAAAATTACCCAAATCCTACATTCTCCGTCAGTACTTTTCCCTTTTCACACATCTGACTACAATACGAAGCCATGTGTCCCTATGGATATGTTTATCACTCAACCTTTAACAGTGCAGTTACTGCCTACTATGCCCACATCCTTCTGCCATCCTTGCTTACACAGAGTAAGTCCGTGGGTCCTGCTTAGCTATGCCCCCACCATGGTATCACCTGAGGTGGCAGAACCAGGCCCAGACATAAGGGGAACCTCCTGTGTACTAACTTAAATCTGTTTGAGAGAGTCATTGTATGCACCCGCTGACATGGAGGGCTTTTTTTCACATGTAGACTGGAAGAAATAGTGGACAAGTCAAACCTTAGGGGAAAAAAAAAAAAACCCACAACATATCTGAGTGCAATGTTTTCTCTATGGCCTTACATTAAGGCTTGCTTTCTTTTCCAGCCTGCTATGGAGTACTGAATAGTTGACTTAAAAAGAGCCTCAATCACACAGCGCTGCAGGCATATGGCCCTCAGCTGTCTGTGTGCCAAAGTCACACACGAAACTGCATGCTGCTCAGACATCAGTCATACTAACAGCTGGGAGAGGTTCAAGCAAACGTAAGGCTACCAATGAGTGTATGCAGAAAGTGGAGGGAGAGAGTGAAAGCAAACCTAGAAGCAAAACTGGATAGTACCAACCACCAAGGAAAGAAAGTACAGAGGACTATTACGAGCAAATATCTCAGGAAGAACAGTTTTACAGGCCGGACCACAAGCATTCAACACAGGAAAGCTTTCAAAATAAATGTGGGATGGGTTTAGACCAGAAGCCATAAAGCACAGCTGCCCTGATCATCTTACACTATTAAGAAAGAAAGGAAAGACGTCTGTTGGAGTATTGCTCCTTCTTATCACTCAGAGGATGCAGGCTGCGCTGATGATCCTCCCCTCCTGCCCAGCACAGAAGGCAGCAACCTCTCTAGTTAAGCCAACAGAGTAATCTCAAAAGCAAGCAACCAGGAAACCATTTCCAAACAAGTTAGCTACTCAGATTTCTGTCTACATCTTCCACTGTGTCATACCCCTGAGACACCTACCCCCAGCTCCCTGTGCCAGTCAAAAGCCCCACCAGGTAAAGACGCTTACATACTGCTTGCTCTGACATCTCTCTTCAGATTATTTTTCACTGGAGGGGGTTTAAAGACACATGGTAGGAGCACAGAGTATGTACCAGGCAACAGGCTATGAAGAGGGCAGGCAGGTTGCTCTTGGTGCTTCTCATTCAAACACATAGACTTGGTATAAAGTCCCTTCACTGGAGGAGGAGCTGGGACTGAGCCCTCCCTTCAGATCAGGCAGGCATTCAAGGTGTGGGGCTGAGCTCTGCCTGCCTCTCGCACACAGCAAAATTTGGGCTGGAAGAGCTAAAGTTGCTCTGCAGCCTGTCTGGGCACGCTCCCAGCAAGGGAAAGGTTTGAGCAGTGAAGGCAAAAGGCCTGTCTCCCTCTCTGAATAAGCTAACTACCTGATAATGGGAGGATGCTGCCTTCTCTTATGGTGTAGGGGATCTCAGCCATAAGGTAAATCCTCTGCTCTGGGCTTGCCTTATTTGGTCCAGCTAGGGATGGAGCCAGGTTGTGGATGTTTGGGACCTCTTCTGTCACAGCTGCATCCAAATCCTTAAACACTGGCCTCCTTTCCTAGCAGCAGCAGTGCTGGGCATATGCCACATCAGATGGAAGAGTTATAATGGTACAACATGGAAAGTATTGCAATCAGCCCATGCTTCAGATGTGAGACAGCTCCTGAACAGGAGGACTTGATGAGGATCTCAGTTTTGTATTCAGTCACCGATAACTATGGTCTAAATATTGCAAGCTGCTTGCTGGTGAACACAGTGCTCCTATGAATGCCAGCTCAGCCACACTCAGAAGGTGCATTTTGCAGGCATTTGTAGGAGCTGCACAGCTTAGGTGACACAGGACATCCGTACCCAGAAGTGCTGAGTGGACTACGCATTGAATTAGGCCTCACAGGGGCACTACCAGGTTACAAGAGATGACAGGAAGAGAGCCATAAGCACTAACAGAGAGCAAATCCCATTTATTCCCTTTCATAGGTTCCCACTAAGCTGTCCAGTGCCACACATGAGATAGGTGCTTCATTCATCAGAGCAGCAGCTCAGTTCATTGGTTTCCTTAGACTAGAGGTTTTTATCTGGAGCAAACTGCAGCTGGATTGCATAGGCAGAGAGCAAGAAGCATCTGGCCCTCAAGGACAATCTGCATCGGATGAAAATAAGACGGACATCAGCAAGGCCTCTGCCTCCCAAACCTCAAGAAAGATGCAATTGTATCATGTGAAATCCCTTTAAATGCATTGCCTTGCTTTCCTTTGCAGTGACAGCAAGGAGGGAGAAACTGGCAGGGTCCCTGCTCCCAGCTGCACACTCCTAATCCAACTGAATTTTTTTCCATCCTCATTCCCGGAAACATTTGCTGTGGAAGAAGCCAAGCCTTTTACTGTTTCCAACTCCAAAGCTGCTTCTTCTACCTCATCCATTTTCTACCAGCTGTTTGAGCTGTTTGACCAGTTAGACCAGAAGCAATACTGGAGAGCTGCAGGACCCTGATCCCTTTGCTGCACAAGCAAGCTAGGTCCCTTGATAGAGTACAGGCTGCCTCGTCCAACCCAGGTACTTTGGCCTTGTCCTACCTCTTCTTCACACTGATCAGCTCCTGCCTTTCTCCTTTAAGTACCTCTTCCAGCCCCCAAGCATCTGCCAAACTGCTTTGAGTTTCCCAGCAAAGCCTTGGCTTCCCTGGAAACCAGCTTGGAGAGGTGTTTCCCTCGCCCTGCCTACAGCACACCATCATGGGGGGGAACATTGCCTCACCCTTGGACAATCAGAGCAAGACCTGTCCTTTTCCTCAGCAACAACATAAGCTATTGTAGGTAAAGCAGATGCTACTGTAGGCAAGTGTCTTTGAACTTGGTCCATTGGCCCTGCTTCATTTCAAAATAGATGGTATACACCAGGAATTGAGTACTGCAACAGGGATAAGGGGTGTAGAGTCACCTTGTAACTCAGACAGTGAGCAACTGGCCGAGCAAACGTAAAGTTAGATAGACCCTCAGGAGATGTGGGCTCTTACCTCCACATGGCCACTTGCCCAATGAAAGGGCTTACAGAGAAATCAGCTCCTTTTTCAGGGCTTCTCCTTCCTCCTCTCTCTTGTTGGCATTTCTCATCTGTTTAGCCATCTCTGAACCAGGACCTGGTGCTCACAGGAAGCAAGATCTTCAATGATTTAAGAGAGCTGTCCTCCCAGCTCTTTCCAGAGCAAAGATGGCACAAAAGGGAGAACTTCTCTTCCTCAGGCACTGATATATCCAGCCTAGTGTATGAAGAGCTCTCTTGGCTACACAGACCAGGTGTTCCTGACCTGCTGATGTTACTTTCACTAGGAAATAGCACCAGTTACTCTGGATAAGGAACTGGAGCTGCTGAGGAAGGACACACACTGCTGCTGCTCTGCCAGGAAGGAGTGACCTCCCAGCAGCCAAACAAAGAAAGCAACCGTTGCTCTCAGCTTGTCAGCTCAGTGCTCAGTACAGCAAGGCCTTAATATCTAGCAAGGCAAGCAAAAATGACATGACAGGCAAACTCTTGACTACATGATCCGAAAACCAAGAAAACAGACCAGTTCCCCAGTCTCCCAGCTATTCACCCCCAAATGAAACCCTAAGTGCCAGGTCATATTTTACAGCCTTGCAAACATTCTCCCTAGCTAACCAAAACCAAAGAATAATGGTATGAATTATTTTTCTCCATCCCCCCACTCCTGAATTCCCACTCCACAGCTCCTCATCAGGTCTGGTGCTAATTAGAGCAGACCGTGAAGTTCACTACATCTGTGCAAAGTGGCAGGGGTGGACAGATAAATGAGAGGAGCTGTTGCGAAACCTCCAGGTCCCAAAGAACTGACCCATATGATGCTGACTGCTTCTTCAGTCACTTCTTTTGGAGGACCTGCATGCTATTTATCTTCCCATGAAGCTTACTAAAAAGAAAAGAAAAAGAGGAGCTTACAAAAAAATAACCTCAAATATTTTGAGGGGGAGGGGGTTATTTTGTTCGAAGGCCTTTCATTAATAATTCCCTTAATAACAGGTTTTATTTGTTTGTAAATGTTCCCTTTCACTCAGTCATTTGATGGCATCCTTGGCAGCAACAGCCCATAATTCTTCATAGCATGTGTGCATGTCTGTTGTTTGAAGCAGACCTAATTAAAGCAAGGCTTGTGGTTGAGGCTCTAGCATTTAGTTTGGTGCACAAAAAGGAAAGAAGGGCATCAATCTTTAAAGTAACAGTATTCCTGTTAGCATGGTAACTCACCAAGACACAGAAAAATCCCAAAAGATTAAGTCACCCATTTTGCAAAGTACTTACCCTAATCTTCCTAGAACTACCCCGGAAAATGTATGTCACCCTTCTGAGTACTGGATTCAAACTCTGACCCTAAGACCTTTCTATCCATTCAGATCTGCAACCTTATCTGCTCTTCCTAAGCAATAAAACAACTGTAAATTCATACTGGGAAGTAAATATTACAGTACCTCTTTTAGAGGCAGATAAACAGAGTAATAAATAGAGCTGATTTCACAGCTGATTACACTGGAAAAAGAGTGGTACACAGGGCTTCTGAGAACCATACCTGAAGCTCCTTGCATCATAACACAGTTTGGACAGAGTGGAAAAGTGTGCCTCTCTACCTGGATCCTGTTGACCTTAGTGCAACGCACTGAAACTAGTGAACTGCATCTTATACACCAGTCAGTTTGGTGTTTGGGCTCTCTCTCTGGTCTTGCAAAGCCACAGTGGAAACTTCATGGTGCAAACAGGGTTGGAAGCTGTAGGACTTTGGACCAGCTCCTGAAGTCCCTCCTGTTCTCTTGGCTTGGCTACCTCGGAGGCTTCTGGAGAACAGCGTCAGGACCCTGGATTAATATTCTCAGGAAAAATTTGAGTAGGAGGCCTGGCAAGTAAGTTTTCACTCTCCCTATGATTCACGAGAAAGCCAGAGAAGGAATGTCTCCATCACCAGACAAATGGGCTAGGCTTAGTGGCATCTTTAATGGTGACATACTTCTTTACTAACTGCCAGTTAGCTACTGGAAGAGCCTCAGTACAGAACAAGAGTGACTTCTAGTGCAGTGCAGGGATATGGCAAGGGTTATTGCTTGGCATTATCCCTACAAGTGTTTTGACTTCAGCCTGCGATGCCTAATGTAAATTAAACTTGGTCTGAACTGCAAAGTGCCTGTAGAAGTGCTGGTGATGCTGCTGCCCTGGTGAAAGCTAAAACCTGGTCATGTTCCATCTTATGGACATGGAAAGCCAGGGCATCCAAGGTAACTTCACGAAGGGACAGTACACACATGGCTGCTTGTGGCAGCAGTAAACTGCATTTCCTAACTCAAGAGCTAAGTCGGCCTCTGCAGAGAGCAGTCTTTTCAATTACAGTGATAGATATACCACAGCCTGGGTTTCCTTACTTACCAGTTTAAGAGCTGAGAGCGCTGCCCTCTCTGTGCCTGATATTGCCGAACGAGGCTGAAGCATCTCCTCTCCACTCCCCTCACTGACCCTTCAGACCTGCACTGGCACCACGGGCAGGCAATGAAGGCATCCTGGCACCTCGTGCACCCCATGATCACAAGCTGTCCTCACAGTCAGGCTGCCAGGCAAACAGCCGCCTCACAGGGAGGAACAGCAGCTGGACCAAGCCGACCTGCATGCAGAACAACTGCTTAGCAGTCCTGCCCAGGAAGTTGTGCTGCATTCGGGCAGGCTAGTTACACTGCTGCTTCCACAGTCCAGGACCTTCTACAACTCCCTGTGCTGGAAAAGAGCATAAATACGTTCTGAAATCAAAATGAGAATTAATAAATACCAGGAAACCATCTCCGGCTCAGGAAGCCTCCCAGCCACAATTGATGGAGATTTAGAGAGTACCTGGGGGAAGTATTGCTACATACATGCTTTATTTTTATGCTTTCTCCAGACTTCTACCCCCAGACCATGCTAGGAACAAGATACCAAGCCAGGCAGACCTGTGATCTGACCAAGCAGAGCCATTCTTATGCTCTTAAATGTAGAAGTTTCTGCTTTCTCCTATTATTGGTTCAAACTAATTTTGCTTTGCATTTTTGAGTCTGACTAATGGAATTCACAGCCTTGCAAGTTAATATTTTAATCTAGCCCTACCCAAGCTGTGATCTGCAGAGCTTCCATTGATATCCCACCGCTAGTACCCAGACAACAGCATGTTACCAGCTCACCAGAAAGCCATGGAACACTAAGCATCCCCGGCTGCATGGAGCTCTGCTCCCTCTCTGGCAGCTGGGACATGCCCAGGCCTTTCTTGCAGCAAAGGATGCAATTCATCAGAGATTTTTACAGTCACCTCCTTAACTGTGTGACCAGATTTATCTTATAGCATATGTCAAGTGTCACACAGGGTTCTGCTTCTACCTCTTGCCCGATGTTGATCTGGGGGAAAGTTAGACAGATGACAGCAGCATGGTTGGTCTAAAAACTTTAAGAACAATAGTCCCATCATCCCCAGCACCACCTTTCAAAGCCTCTCTCTGCTTGCATGTTTACAGTGTCTTCAACTAGTGGCAAGTAAAAACAAACGCTCAGTATGCTTCAACTCAACGTGTTTTACATAAAACAGTAGACAGAGGAACAGAAGAGGATAAAATTGGAAGATCAGAGAAAAAAAAAAAGTGAAGGAACTGGTTAATACAGTTCCTATTTGGTGTTGCCTTCATGCAACCGTGATGTCAGCTGAAAACTGCTGGCAAGTGAAACAAAGAGGGATGAGTCTCAGCTGAAGAGTATATATTCACTGGGAAGCAGAACACATAAGCTGACAATAACTGCGCGTGGCTGTCCTGTTTGTAAAAGATAAAATTCTTTCCCATGCACATAGCAGCCTTTTAAGAATCACAGTCCACAATGTAAACCAGGAGGCACAGTGCCAGACATCTTCCTTGTGGCTGTGCTTTTAACAAACAGAGCCCCCAAAAGAATTGGATAGAATAAAAACGTCACACTCAAGTCACTGTAGGTGAAACCCTGGGTGCATGGATGTCAACAGGGACGTTCTCATCACTTCAGCAAGCCAGGATTTCACAAGGACATTATCATATCACACTCATCTAGGGATCTAATGCAGCCAGCAAGAATTTCTCTCCAATCACTTAAGAGAGAAAGAGACAGCTCCAGAGGGCAAGGCATAGCAGAAACCTACTCCAGATGCTCCAAATTGTCCCGGCCAGGAACCTTTCCCCACACTGGCCTTGGGTACCTGAGGATGACTGATGGGAAAGTTTGATCAAGTTCTGATATCCAAGAATATTCAAAGCATGGCAGCAATTTTTGTGGTATTTATAGCCAGCAATTTAAAAACAGAAGGAAAAAACACAAAGCACTGATCCTTCAGCATGGTGGTCTCTGCAGTCTTGAGTATAGTATGACCCAGCTTATCAGAATGACTGAATGGCGCTCTGAAATTTAAGTGCTCCCTAATACAAACATATCTTAACATATCTTCTCCCTTCACAGAAAACCTTTGAATATCAGTTGGTTTGAATGGAGGGAAAAGACACTTTTTTTAGGGGTGTAAGAGTTATTTAGGAACATTTCACTAAAACACTAGAGGAAATAGAGACCTCATTAAAAATGAAAATATTCATAGGAAAGTGTTATTCCAGCGGAGTCTTCAGTTTCAAGTTTCTGAAGATGTTTCACTGTAACATTTTTCAAGGGAAAAGTTCCAAGTTTAGAGCCTGAAATGGCTTCATTTAAAACAATGTCTCTTTCTTCTACAGAATTTTTTTTTCCAAGCTCAACTATTGAAGCTGAACTGAAATGTAAGAAATTTTTCATGTCCTCAACAGGTCCAATAACATATTTTTCTCCTTTTTTATTAGAGGTGTGATTTCTACCCCCTTGGATTCCAAATGGAAAAGGAATTACAGCTCATCTTTTTTCATTCCTATTAAAAAAACTCTTCCCTGCCCAGACACAGTGAAGAGAAAGAAAAAATAGTTTGTACTAAGTGTGTTTGTACCTCTGTCTCCCAGATAAAAAACAGAGTGCCTCCTGCTTTCTAATTCAAGTGCCTAAGCTGCATGATTTGCCTGGAGCAGTAGAGCGTGTTCGACTTGGGGAATAGAGCAGATTTAAGGCAATGACTAACAACTGGCTGGTTTGGTTTAAAGAAATCCCTCAGTATTCCCCAATGGCCTTGTTGAGTCCTCTGCTCCCAGGAAGCCTCCAATAATCGTTGCAAGACAGACTTGGAGCCTTTACTGCAATGGTAGTAAGTACTGGCATTACATCCCACGCCTAACAGACCTACTTGCTGTATGTTCTAGGCTGCTGCCAAGGCCATGACTGTTTTTCCTGCATCCTTAGTTCTTGGGCAAAGTTATTTTCTAATCTGTACATAACGTTCATCTTAACCTCTCATGGTTTATGGACTTTAACACAGAGGCAATTCTCATCGCCACTGGAAGAAGTCCTCGTTCCTTGCAAAAGGAAAAACTCTGTCAAGGCAGACACTCTAGTCTAGCCTTCTTTTCATATAACACATGGAAAACAAAGCACCTCAAGAACTGTCTTACAGTGATGATGACCAAGTCTCTGGAGACATGGGTTTTATTTCTAGCTCTGCCACAGATACCCAGTGTGAACTTCTGCAGATTCTTGAAGACCTGACTCTGGCTGAACCAACTCTTTAAAGCCTGAGTAGCCCATCACATTAAATAAAGCTATGAGTAAAACAAAACGCTACTCTGTGGTTGAGAAGAAGTCAGAACCACATCCTGAAATTCTCTGTATCTCAGTTTTGAACAAAATAAGCATCTTGACTCTTTCTGTTTTCTAATGCCAAATTCCTTTCCAAAACAAAGGTTCCTAATCCTTAGTGCCAGCCAAACTTCTCAATGGTTTATCACTGAGTTAGAGAGAAGCTACTGCCTCTCACCATGGCCAAGATTCAACCCAGATAACCACAGGCATTGAGCTCTACTCCCAGTTTGCTCAAGCTCTTTACATGGTTAATGAAGAGACAGGCAATGTTGTAAGGCAGTTCAGATGTTGATATAGCTGAGTCACCCCCTTTCTGTAACCTGAACACCCTGCAGACTACTGGGCATGACCGTAAAGAAAATAACCACCATCTTGGGGGCCAAGGCCAACTTTTTATCCATCAATCAGTGGAAGGCCACACTAACCAGACTGTAAGCTCACAGGGGTTGGCTCACTGCTGTGTTTTATTAAAGACCTGAATGCTAGCAGAAGTGCAAGGATGTTTCTAAGCCTGAAGTCTCAGCCAAAGCCAACTCAGCTAAAATTTCCATGGAAAGCTTTAGCTTGAGGGAGGGGAGCAGGGTGGAGGGAGTAGTATCAGTCACCTATTTAGTGACAAACTCCTGCCTGGCATTGCTGCCTCAAAGCATGAGCCAGCTGCAGTCACTTCTACCAGCCTTCAACGTCACCAACCCAACCGAAGTGGCTCTATTCATATTTGAGCAATACTTATTTTAGCTAGCAGATTCAGCCCTCTTTCAGGCACAAGATATACCTAGTGGGATCTGGCCCATCCATTTCACTGTGTATCCAAATACCAACTCAAAGTATAAGACAAATATCCTTCCATTGCATCTAGGAAGACTAACGAGTAAGCAGACCACCCTCATTTCACAGATATGGGTAAAGAAAGAAGAAAAGGACTGTGGCAAGAACACCACTCTTACCACTTCAACATATGGTGGAAAGGGCTATCAAGACCTATACCTTCATTATTAGTGTTGCAACAGTAGTTTTCACACCAGCAAGAAGACACAGTCTTTTCCTTTCCAGGCTCTGATAACATCATAAGATCACAAGAGCTTCAGGTGTTGCCTGACACTCACGCCTAGGTCCTTCAAATGCTCTGTGCCAGTACCAACATCATCACCTGATTTTTCTCTACACAGTGAGCTCATAAATAGTTATGAAGACAAGAGAATATCTGACTTGATGTTCCCTATTTTCTGAGGCTGAGCTTACAGCCCATGAAATATCATGGATTCAGACTGGTGCCATGTTCTGACATTGACCCTGTGCCAGAACATGCTTCATGTCTGGCCCAGCAGAATGATTCAGATCCATCTTTGTAGCTTCAGGCTTGGTGTTTCCATATTGTGGGTCTCCACATGTGTTGCCTCCACCCTGGACCTTGTACTGCTGCCTCAAATCTCAGCAGTACAAACAGCACCCACCTCACCCCCTTCACATTCCCAGCGGCCAAAAAAGAAGCTGACTTGCTTACTGCATGCTATACAGTGTCACTCCTGATAGTCAGTTCTGTGCAGACCAAGAAAGCACTTTTCTTTCAGACCTGTCCTATCTTTAAGATATCTGGATTTTAACCACTCACACCAGTGGTACAAACACAAAACAATCTGTTTCACTGAGTACAATTTTTCTAGTGTCTAAGGGTTCAGACAAATGATTTAATGGGTCTTGTCTGGCATCACCAGACATGAATCTTAAAATCAAGCCATTTTAGAATATCTTACACTAGTCAGCACATGCTTTAAGGTGCTTAAAATAGGCCATACTGCAACAAATCCTTGCCACTAGCTAAATATCCTTTCTGGCTTACTATCAAATATAGTAGATTAGCACAGGCCCACTGAAAGCTAGGAGAGCTGAGAAAGCTTCTCAAAGCACCCTCTTAAAAAATTGCTACTGCTTCTTGTCAAGGTGCAAGATATTCCTACAGCCAAATTGATGGGTCACCCCTGCTGTCACCCCTGTGTTGGTGATGGCAACTGACAGCAGGAACAGAAGAGAACAGAAGTCACTAGGGTAACTCAAATATCTGATGCAAGCACACATGTATTTATTGCTTCAGGTCAGCCATCTGTTTTTTCAGAGAAGCCCCAGAGTCTCTCATATCCTTTATGCACAACAGCCTACAGGATGGATGGAAAAGATTCCGGAGTAAAGGTGGTATCTGGTATGAGTAAGGGTGAAAGTATTTTGGCTGGTGATTAGTGGGTATGCAAAGGCGTGGGAGTTGTGATTCACCAAATGCTTCCCTTCCCCAGCAGTTCCCCACCTTGCAAAGAGCAAACAGTTGGCGCTTGGGAGCAGTAAGTCAGTGGCGAGGCATTTGGCAAAAGTGTTTCTGGAGCAAATGCCAAGGCTTGAGCTGTATATCAGCCAGAGTGTCTCCTCAGAGTAAGTCTGATGGAGCATCATCAGGAACAAAACAACATTTCCTGAAACTACTGCAAAGGAAGATAGAAAAATCATCCAGCCCTTGATCCAAGAGGGTGTAAAACGCAGAATGATCACGCTTTCCCTCCAGTTGCAAATAAAATCCCCAATATGAATCCGCTGAATGGTCCTGAGGAACAAATTCAGCAGTAGCTGGGCCTGAGACATGTCAGCGATTAGAAAAGTAGCGTGCAGACAGCTGCAGCAGCACAGGATTTATACATCCCTGACATCATGGGCTACCATATCTGGACATGCCCTCAATATAAGACTGGAAATGATCTTTCCCAAGCACGGTGGTACTTGTCCCGACCTCAGTTCCCCTGCTAGGGAATGCACATGTAAGGGGGATGCTCAGTGTGTTCCACATTGAGCCTAGATTTTAAATGCTGGAAAGCTCACAGCAGGGCCATCACATCTGCCTGAAGTTCAACTCAGGTACTTTTCTCTTGTGTAGATAACTTGAGAGTGAACACGTTAATATTTTAATCAGCCTCTGAGCAATATCCAACATCACTGAATGTTTGGAATTGGCACAGGGAATAATAAACGAGCAGTACGCTGTACAATCAACATTGTCAGTTTTGCAATACCTAATATTTTATTCTACTGCTCTGGCAGTTGGGTTATTTTGTAAGAAAAAAAATAGTTTAGCAGTTATAGTTCAGCAAGGCCTTGGGAATGGGAACTAACAAGTCTTAAAGGATGTAGGAACAGAAGATGTAGAAAAAAGAATTTTAATTTTTCAGTCTTTGAGGTTCTGACTTATGGTTCCTAAACCACTAAGGACCAACAGTACTTTCTTAAGACCTTGTCTGATTAGAAGAGTACCAAAGGCCGTGTGAAAGTTAAAATATCAGGAGTCAGCTTTAATTGTTCCTAAGGGGAAACATCAAGACTAGGAAGAAAAAAAAAGTTCCCTATTAACCGAGTAGAACCTCATGAAACAGTGAAACCAAGCAGTTTCAGTTGGGAATGATACGTGATATGCATTACTTAGCACAGTTTGAAATGTAGTGCGTTCTCAAAATCTAGTCAAATACCGACAAGACATAAGTGCAATGTTCTCTTGCTTGCCTTTGGAAGGAAATATGTATCCACTGCTCTATAAAGAAAAAAAGACTTCTGCAAAACACAAGTTCACATCAATGCACAAATACTAAGTTCCATTCTCCTGAGCCACTGGCAAAAGGACTAATCTTCCATGCCCAAATTAATTTCCCCTACTGTGCACTCTTACAGTCCAGCAAGCAAGTGGGAAAGCCACAGACTCACAGTCAAAACCAGAACCTACAGATTTATCTGTGGAAATTATAGCCCCTGTCACCATGAGATTATCTGGGAACCTACTAATCTTTGGCATACTTTATTCCTGCAAGGCTCTCTGTTGTAGAGTGGAGAGGTGAGGCTACACAGCTTTTATGACACAAAAGATAAGTCCAGGAACAGGGAATGGTACCTCCCTCTCCTGAGCCATGAAGCTATGAACTATTGAGGCAATCTTCCTTCCCAGTATTCTGGCAAGCCAGCGCAAGAGCAATCAGATGTGTCCTGAGCACAGGGCACTCTTATGACTGGCACTACTCTTAGCCAAAATATTACTGATGCAAGTGTCCTGAGCAACCACAAGCCTTTCCTGGTATTGATTCATGGGTGGGCAGATGCTGGAGGAAACATTCATCTACATCTATGCAGGGTGGAAAGAGCAACAAAAATGTCCTAAGAGCAGAAAAGATCAAACAAGATTAAAAGTACTTAGATTATTCATTGCTGCTATTTTTTGTCTCCATTTGTAGCTAAGCTGTTAGAGCCAGAAGAAAGATCTCATAGAAAAGGAACTCATAGATTTTAGCATCTGTCCTTCTCTTTCCTCCCAACCACAAACAAAAGGTTTTACTGAATAATAAATTATGTATAAAATAGAGTTAAAGTGCCATTATGACCATTGCTGGAAAAAATACAGCAGGTGGATCTAAATGAAATGTCCTAGGCAATTTGAGGCTGGTTGAGAGACCAGAGAGGGGATGGAGGTGGAGCCCTCCCTTCTCTTCTTGTCATTAGGAAGTCCACATGACACGGGACACCTCTCAGATGCAAACTCCTCATCAACCTGATATAAAGCTAAACTTCAAGTTGGATCTTTTGTGTCCTAGAAGGGCTGCTCATACACCTGATATTCTGGCCAGGTTCTCTTTCTAAGGCTCCTGGTCCTATACAGTACAAAAATCCCCATACCCCAGGACTATGTTTAATAAGTAGGTTAAAAAGAGCAGTGGCACCTTCTTTCATGAAATATGGGCTTAGCTTTTAGATGGATATACTCTCAAAATGGTTAAGTTTTGGGAAGAATTTATTTCAGTTCAGTCACCACATGAAACCTCTCCACCACTTATTTACACTTCCTGCTCCTCATGACCAACAGCTTTGCTCACAGTCACAAGCCTGTTAATGGCTTATTGGCCCCCGATATGATGTACACAAATAGGACCATTAAAAGAAATCCCTTTGCCCTGCCCTGTTTCCTCTGCTGTTCTTACCCCACAGAAAGGGCTAGAAGCGAGCAAGCTTGTCAGTCAATTCATCATAGTATCAGTGAAATTGCTAGGAAATGGGCCTAATAAGACTGCCACAGCAATTGGCAGTGAACTTTAGGGGCAGAAGGTTTTATCCTTTCTCTTCTGAAGCCACTGGGTAGATGCTTCACAGTAGACTGGTGTTGCAAGGTTATCAGTTTCTCTTCAAACTGAAGGGTAAGCTTCTCCTGAGCTTCCCACTGCTCCAGAATCAAAGCAGGTAGTACACTCGGAGCCAAACAACACATGCTAATGAATTTTTCCACTCGCTGAAACTCAACAGTTTGAAGGAGTTGTTAGGGCTTCTAGAAATAGAAAGCTTCATTACCTGCCTTGGAAAACTTTGCTCTGTGTTCTACAGTACAGTCCTGCCTATGTTTGTGAGGACACTTAAGGTCATGAATGAAAAACGTCAGTGCACATTTCTGTACAGTTCTGTGAGGAGGGAAAAAGCAGTGTTTAAAGCAGACTTGTGATAAGAGTCACACAATCCCTGTGACAATCCTACCAGGGCAGAGTACTTCCCAAGGGATAAGGTGTACAGAATGTATTCAGCATATGAACCAAAGGATTGCCGCAACTCACTGATCGCAAAACTACTCCTCCATGTGTGTCTCCAAGTTAGCGTGCCTCATGTTGTAAGTGGGTCGAAACTTTAAGTGGTAGCAGATGTTGGCAGTATGCTCCAGACCTTTGTTTCACGGATTCCCAGATAACTGCTGCTTTTGTGCTAGTCCTTCTCTAGTAACAACAATAATTAAGTGCCATTTATATAAGGTCCTTCATTCAACAACCCCAAAGCGCTCAATAAATTTTGCAAACCATTAATACTCAACAGATGTATCATTTTACATTTTTCAAGAGGCTGCATACATCTCAAGTAATCCTCCCCATTCCCGCAAATGGTAGGTACCATAATTACCTTCAGTTTGCAGATAGAGAAGCAGAATTAAGGAATACCAAAGGCCACAGTGCACTCTGCTAATAACAAAAGGATTTAAACAGAGTTCCTGGCTCTTAACTCTGTTCCCATTGCGAGCAGGAAACCACCCTGCCTCCAGAAATTCACATGCACTGATAACTTCTGTGTTATACCCGGAACACTGAACTGAAAAGTAAGGACGCGTTCCTCTGGGAACACGGAAAACACACTGCTTAAAGTGAGTCAAGTCCAATCAAAGCACCAGAATTTTTTCACTAGCACAACTTAAGCTAGCTAGAAGTTAATTTAGTGGCCCAGGCAGGACATTAGAGAGAAATCCAATAGTCACCAAGTAACTGTAATCTTGCTTGTACATCACACCGGAGAGCAGAGCAGCAGAATTCCTCCTAAGTGCACGCATCACAGGAGACATTGCTTGGAAGAATCAGCCTTACCAAAACAGCAATGCCATCTTTACATCACCTAGATTTCATTTCCATTAGCTCACAAAATATCCAAAATGCGCACAGGCAGCTGTTCCTGCTGATAAGAACCAGCAGCACAAAATGAAGCAAGTACCCAATTGCCGCTGATACTTTGGATTCAGACAAGGAAGGACTTTGCCATGCCTTACATCCACATCATCCAGGTAATACAAGCAGAGTGGAAATGCACAAACATAATACCTATCTATGAGCCAGTGGCCAGAATACAGCACTAGCATCCAGGCTCCCCAGATTATCTTCTCAGCTATGCAGCTGGCTGCTCTTTTGACTTTCTGCATGGGCCAAGGAGACAGGGTTGTGAAGTGGGTGTTCCTGCTCACCCACAAGCTTCATCAGTATTGGCCTAACCAAAACCAGCATCTTCTGAAGCATGAAAGCCTTCTTTGCAAATCTTCATCTGTGAAGTTATTGCTGAAATGAAAGCTTCTGACAGACAGTAGCTGGACTTCAAGTATTCCAGCTACTTAGCTACTGTATAACCGGGTCATGCTTCCACCTCATCAAAACGGCACTCAGGAGATCCTACTATTCAGTGTACAAACAATCCAATTACCATGTTTCAGCAACTTACGTCCCCACCAGCAAAACCACAGTAGCTGAGTGTCTGTGCGGAGACTGCACAACACACAAGTGACAGGTTTCAGCTAAGGCACAGGACAACTCACACAATTATCAACTGTTATGGTGTGCACAAGCAGCAGCAATTCCTTCAGCTGTGTCCGTGCCCTAACATAAGGCAAAACATTCCTTATTTGTTCTTGTCAGATTGTCTGTTCACCTTTTAATCCTACTATGCTGCTTCTACCAAAGGCAGTTTGAGCTCTCTGTCACGCAGTTTGAATTATACTGCTGTTGTTCATATCTGAGGCAATGTAAAGAGGCATTTGCAGAAATCTCGGATAGTTTGAGACCATGGCTCATCTATGGTCACAGTAATATAAACTGTAACTTAACTGTATTTCAGTTCATAATTGCAATAATTAGATTTTTTTTTTTTGCCTAAGCTTTACCTGCTTAAGAAGACTGCAGACCTAAAACCACACCAAAATCACTTTGTAACTGACCATGCAATAAAACCTGGTACTTAACTAGTGCACCTTATACTGGACACAAAGTGAGAATACTCACATCCTCTCCTAAGCTTCCTTGCTTCTAATTATCTGATATTACTTCTCCTGTTGATATATTACACTCTTGCGCTGCACCTGAAACAGGAATTAGAAGTGGGAACCATGGCTATTAGAAGCACTTCCTTCTCTAGTTTCTACCAAGCATACCTTGGAAAACTGATCAGCAATGCAACCAGCTGAAAACACAACCAAATGGAGACATTGCCAAGCTCTTCTCAGCTGAATTAAAATAACAGCAAATAAGTAACATGGATTGTATTTGGAAAGTCACAAGACTAGTGCTTGGCCCTGACTGGGGGTGAGGGAGAAGGTCCATCCAAGGTGACGCCCAATTCTTTTCAGCTGAAATAAACTGAATTTCTACCAAGGGGAGCCAGGTTTCATAACCTATAATAGGGAAAGCTTTCACTGGACAGAGATTGCATGAGTGCATAAGAGAGGCTAGACTGGGGCCCGTTTTTTTCATCATGCAGAAATTTAACAGCTTTTTATTTCGTTTTATGACTCAGTGTTCCCAATGGAAAGAGCACACACATCATGGGTTTGGCACTGAACACCACTCAGTTTCCTACCAGCCCCATCCTGCAATGAATCCAATATGGCCATTTCTTTAACCTCTTCAAGGAGGGGTTTGTGCCAGTGGTGGTCTCCAGGAACAGGAGGGGTGCAAGGCAGAGATGTGTCAGAGGAAGACTGCTCTCTACTTGCACTCCATACAGTGTAAACCACCACTATAACAAAAACAAATGAGCCCAAGACAGTCAGGGGAAACTAGAGAAAGGTATCCTCCTGGCATGAGTCAACACAGCTCCAAAAGAGTCAAAAGAGCTATTCTGTTTTGCATTGGGTAAAAACTGTCCACCACAGCCTATTACAGCTCTTCTCCCCACTGATTCATTCCCCAACATGCTACTGGGCTACACAGACACAAGGATGCCATAGGTAATTGAACAAACTAGAGCCAGCCTTCTCTCTACTTGAGCACAAACACAAACTAGAGTTTTAAACAGAAGGTTGCCTGTCACGTTTCTTCATGTGTTCTAAAAGTGGCAAAGTATCCCTGAGCTGCTAAACTGTGAGGGTTTCTACTTGGTCCACAATATGCACCTGGGAGGACTGCAAAACTGCAAAGATCCTCATGACCTAGCTATCAAAAAAAAAAAAAAAAAAATCAATCAAAGGAACCAGCTCTAAACCAAATCTCAAACCTAATGCAAGCCTTTGCTGAGTTAGTAATGTTGCCAGAAGATTTCTGGGTCCGTACTGTCTTATCTTTCAATTTCTAAGCTCCTTTCCCAGGATCCTTTGGCTAAATCCATCTCACCTGTCATCTCAGGTGCATCCTTCATAGGGTCCAGAGCAATTAGGCACACAAAAAAGTGCCATATCACATTAAAAAAGCAGGGCGGGGGGGATGTGGGGGAAGTGCTCCAAAATATGGGATTTCTTAATGTCTCCATTTCTGTCTCTTCTTTCCCCCAATCATGTACTTAAGTTGTGAATATACTAAGTATCATAGCTCATCTGCAAAGCCCCTGTCTCTTTGCCTTTGTCTACAACTATTACATTTTATGAATTTTAGGTAATTGGGGCTACCTGAATAAGTGATTTGCCAGGCCAAAATACTAATATTGTAATGCTTCAAATATGATGAGAAGTCTAATTTCCTCAGTTATTCCTCCTACTGACTGAATTTGCTACTATATATCTGACCACTCCAACACATGCACGACAACACAAATGTTGCAGTGGCAAGGGCTGATATCAGGTCCACCACCAAACAAAGGAGAATACAAACAACTAAAAACCCATTAGCTTTCAAACACACATGTTGAAGGATGTCACAGCAGCATGCCAAATTCTATTCCAAATGCTACAGGGACAAGAAGCTAAGAGTTGTGACATACAAGGAGAGTCCTCCAATAACTCTGAGTAGGAAGACTCTTCTTGGAGTCAAGAGCTTTTTTATTTTTTAAGTCACCCCTCCCACTGCATGACTGCTGCCCAAGAAGGCTATTACTGGGAAAAACATAATTTGCCCCTGTGCTGAATATGATACAACAGGGAAGAAAGTGGTCTGGTGGTGTGCTGTTAAATTTATCAGGCTATGGATATGCCAGTATTTCTGGAGTTCAGCCTCCCCCGCTTAATATTTTTGGTGCCTATATCTGGGAAATTTACTCATGTAGTAGAATTTAAGTTCTGTACCAGGTGCCTAAAGACAGCATAAAATTTAGAGGCAAAGGGGAAAGCAGCACCACCTTCTCCCTCATATGAAAGATACAGAAAAATAGAGAAATAAATTTGAATCAAAGATTAAACACATCCATATCTATTTTTCCTTCTCCCTTTCCCTCTGCTGTTTTCTATGCTTTAGGCAGTCTTGTTCTCAGTGGCTTCCAAGCAGAGCCTGCAAAGTTCCTTACCACAGTTCTCCTCCTGCCACCTGGCTAGATGTGTTCTCTGGATGTTGTGCTAGACTTGAGGTAGGATCTCTGAAGTCAGTAGATTTCCCATGGGCTTCAGTGGGAACAGGGCTCCATCTTTTGCCTCACATGCTCTCGAAGATGTATTGTTCCTCCTATCTGGCTGGGTTGCAAAATATAAATGGTGAAGTCCAATTCCTATTTTCTTCCCAAAAAGAGGGGCACAATAAAGCACATCTATTACCAACATCATAGCATAAGCAAATATTGGATTGTTTTTCTAAAGTGTTGATGCTGGATATCCAAATAGCTAAATATATATTCCTTAATTCCTGTCTAGGAAGAACAGAATTTGGTTTAAATCCATGCATAAATCAGAACACTGTTCCTTACACTTACTTTGACTGTGTTAATGCATTTTTTAAAAAAAAAAAAAGCTTTGAGCTAAGGTTTCTTGACTTTTGTTTCTAATAGCCTAGATCACTGTAAAAGTCTGGAGAAGATCCATGTTTCTAACAGGACACATCTTACAAAAGTCTGGGAACTCTTAACCACAGGAAAAGTGACAAGGCTTCAGAATGACTCATTGTCAATATTTGCAAAGATGTTGGAAGAAACTGGGTGACAAAGACTAATCACTCTAATGTACTTTCCCCCTCTTTTCTAGATTCCCCTCTGCTCTGCCTCACTTTCTAAAGACCTCAGCATACATATAAGTGCACTTTTCTGCTTGTAGACAGGCTGCATAGCTAGGACTGGTGCCACTGTCATTCCTTTTCTTTACCAGGGTGGTGCTGTGAAATCAAAGCAGCCTTGGTTCACTTGGGCAGATGGGGATGCCCACCCATCCGGTACAGGCATTGCAACCAAGGCACCTCAGTGCCTTCCAGGACAGGCACTAGGGCACACCTGGGGTCACAGCTTATAAGCAGGCCTTCCTCTTTGAATTCTCTTAAACATAACCCCTTGCCCGACACAGCATACTCCCACAATAACTGTGTCATTCTGGCTTCAAGACAGAGGCACAGCAACCTGTGGAGCAGCTGACGAACCGGACATTGGAGCCAGATGCAGGAGCCACTACCAAGAGCACATTGGCTTAAGATCTACATACCCTCCAGCTACCCCCTAGTGAATCCGTAGCCACCCTGCGATTTAAGTGTCTGGCAGCTTTGCATACTTTACCACTTAGTGGCATACAAGTTAAAGCTTATAGGTGAATGCTGGAAAAGAGAAAGGATGTTTTTCAGTGCTGATGGATACAAAGAAGCAAGCACAAATGCAGATTCATATACATACATTATTAGCTGGTCTTAGAGACCAGCTGGGGTGCTGCTAACAGGGAAACACCTTGCCCTCTAAGCATTTCACCAGACATCCTACAACACTTCCCAAGGCTTTCTCACCTTCTTCACATGGATCAGCTACTGCAGTGACCTTCCTACAGTCTGGTATTCTGAGTACTACCTATGGAAGGTGGATACATTTAAAATAAACTGGAAATTCTTTCTAAATGGCTTTTTCTTGAGACTGTGAGAACGTTTTTATAAATGCTGCAGAGAGTCATGTTCTAGTGAAGAATCAGTTATGGTTTCATTAAAAGCTCTTCAGATATCAACAAAGACCTGAAAATTGGATAAGTACAAGTTACAGTAAGAATTTTCTAAAAGGGGAAAAAACTTCTCTCTCAGCTTGACCAGAGTCCCACATCCTTCCTAGCTTGTCAGCTCTGGAGCAGTGCCTCACAGTGGGATCATTCAACTCATCCTGAAATGTTTTTTCCTGAAAAAAGTAAAGCAGTAAAGTTGCTTATAAAAAAAACCCGAGCATTGTGGGAACAATTTATACCCTTCTATGGAAAAAAAAACCCAGGGAAATTATTAGTTTCCCAGTGGACTAAACCAAGTATTGAGAATCTGATAATCTGTCACTTCTAATGACGATGAAATGCCAGCAGTGAAACTTAAAGTTTCAGAGTCAACATTACTGCTCATGTCTGCAGCAGCTGGAAGAAAAAAATTCCATTTTACTTGCAGCAGCAAAGCCCACATGGCCCTTGTTTTGAAGTGTTAATTAGCCAGTTCTACTGAACTCCTCCACTTTGTTAAAATCACGTATCTTGATCAAAATCAACTTGCACTGAAGTCAGAAGACTTCTAACTGACTACAGTGGGAACTGGATGAAACCCTAAGAGATAAACTGAATGGGAAATGGTTTTTAAAGAGAGACCTCTTGCCCCCAAGGCGAGACAGTCCTAGGAAACTACAGAAACACATTGTTCTTTTTCAGCCTTTTGCTGAGGCCAAAAAATTTAAAACAAACATGGATCTAAGACAGCAAAGGAAAAGACTTCCACTCCTCCCCCAGACATTAGCTCAGTTCAAATATCCTACTGACTTTTTGCTATTTCTGCAGAGTATTTCCAGGTTCAGCTAATGGTACAGAAAAAACGAAAACTTGTATTTTGCAGCATGTCTGGGAATGAAATCCCTAATTCTCCACGTGAATCTGTTATTCACAAAAAGGGTTTCAAATCTCTCAAATATCCACTCTGCATTTGCATTACATTGTGGGGAATTATCTTCACTTCAGAAAAACTGAAGGACTTCTAAGCTTATAAGAACAAAAAAAAAATGGAGGGTTTCCATCAACACAGTGACAACAAAATCTCCAAGTAAATATTAAGGGATCTCAAAATGGAAGTAAAAGCCAGATGAGCATGCAGATCTGAGAATATGAATCTTTCCCCTTTCTCAAGAAAAACAAGTGTCCAGCTTACTGACTCTGAACAAGGCAAGCATATGAAGCCGCTCTCCAAAGAAGTCTGGAAAGATTGCATATCGACTCTACTGAATCTCAAAGTGTATAATAAATTCTTACAGGACCCTGCCTTCCTATCTGCACAGGAACATGGAGAATCTCAGCAAATGACATTTCCCTGTGCTAACACAAGAGAAAATCCTCTACATAGAACTAGGTTGCTCTGAAAGTCACCAAGCTAGGTCTTGTTTCTATAGATAAACTGCATTCCCAGAACCACACTACAATCCACTGATTTGCTGTTCTACTTGACATGTTTCACTTCTCATTCGAGGCCAGATCTCCCTCTGTTTCCTCAAGCTGGGCGTGGTTTTCTTTTACATCAACACCTCTTCTTGCAGTGTGAATGCACAGACTGCGGGATGGATGAGGACTCAGAAAGATCTGACTGCCCCTAAGATTTCTCACAGGGAAGAGTAAGACAGGTCCTTGTGGTAAATTCTCCATCATCCAACTGAGGGATCAGAACTGGCTTCTTGCCTAGACAAATATCTGGGTACCTGTTCTCCACTGAGCTGAACATAACTACTCCAAAAAGGGCTGCTTGAGGGAACAGGCAGAATGTTGAACAAGACAATAGGTTAAGTTCACTCCCTCCCTGTCCATCAGTATACAAACCCTCTTGTCATGTTTTTCCTTTTCAGGTTCACCAACTGTACCATCACTTTTCTCCTTTAGCAGCATCCAGATGGAAAAAAATGAACCCCCTACCACCATGAAATTTCTTCTTCTGATTCTAATCTTGCTATCTTGGCTCTTACACATTGGAGCTGCTCCAGAAAAAGACTTGTCAGCCTGCAATTCCCACCCAGGCCTTTTCTGCACATCCTTTCCATCCATGTCTGCACATCCAGGAACTAAGAAGAGTAGAAAAGGGTCTGTTGTGGTGCTTATACTCCCATTATGATCACCCAGCATGTTCTGTCAGGAAAGAAAAGAGTCCAAAAAGGGAGAACAATACTTCCCACATACACACATTCTCACAGCTTGTCTTCATAGATATTTAGCAAGAGAGATTTTGGCTGCTGATAGCAATCCTCCCAGTCCACACAAAAATCACTGCTTGTGTGACAAAAAGCCACCACAGAAGCTTCTCTTATGTCCTCATACATCAAGCAGGAATAAGCACTAGACTTGATGGCAAAAAAAAAATGGACCCTTAGCTATAAAACTACTGACTGCAACAATCAAAAAAACCCCAACTTTGATCATTACCAGGAAGGGGAAAATGAGTAGTGAGTGTACATTCTCACTTCCACAAGCACATGGATAAACATCTGCTAAGATGACACTCAGAAACATCCAGTATAAGCTAGTACTTGAGGAATCCAGATTTAGAGCATGACCTTCCAAACATCAGTTTTAGTGATGCAGTGGTGTGATCACATTATCACCCAAAGATACTTTTCCTGATATTGGAGCAATACTCATTTACAGAGGTGATACCATGGCACTTGCCAGTCAACTGTGGTTTCTGATTATGCAAGCACCTACATTCACTCAGATCTCAAAGGTAAAAAAGAAGAGGTATGCCGTATCCTGAGGATGTATAAACTGCTCAAGTTCCAAAAATCACACGGCCAAGAACGCATCTCTTCTTCTGGCATGGACAATTTTCCACGCGAAGTCCAGCGGCACTGCCTGTGCCACAGCACATCTATGGAACAACACGCAGTAACAGCTCTACCACTAAAATAAGCTCTCAATAGACTTTGCTGCCTAAGGGGAAAAAGCCCCATAAACCCCATTTGGTCTCTAGCCTGCTTCCAGCAATTAGATCTGGTTTTTCCCTTGGCTACCAGGCTAAGCCAAACAAACATTCACTGATCTCATCTTCAGGTAAATACTCAAAACCCACAGCTTTGGTTTTTGTTCTAAAAGCCCACTTACTCATAAATCAACTAACTACACCAAACTTAGTGAGGTTGCTGATATCTCACATCTTCAGGTTACCAGATGCTCTCCAAGAGAAATAGTGCTGTTGCCCAAGTTCCTCTTCCTTTATTCTGTCACCTTCCAGGAAGAACACACAACAGCATCTCTGTAACACTCAGGGGGGCAAGACCTTCTGTCATGGAATCACAGAATGGCAAGGCTTGGAAGGGACCTCTGGAGATCACCTTGTCCAACCCCCCTGCTTGAGCAGGTACACCTAGAGCAAGGTGTCCCATCACAAGCATCTGCAATTCATCAACTGCAGAGAACCTAAACCTCATTCCACCCCTCCTCTCCCCATCCTTCAGCTCTTACTCCTTTGAAAAGGAAGCAGGTGGTAATAAATAAACTTTGCAAGCCATGGTTTGCATCACTCTGCCACACCATGCTGTGCACGCCTTGCCTCATCATGGCTTAAAATAACCCGTCCCCACCCTGAGATGTCTGCATAAGTACTCTGCAAACTCAAGGAAATGCTGCTTAAAGGTGATGTTGATTCAAGAGAAAGCCTGAAGCTCCCATGAAAGAGCAGCAGACTAGCTGATGTTATTTATAGCACATAGCTGGCATGTGTCCGCAACTTTCCACAAATCAAGGAAGGGGAAGCCCACTGTGCAAGGGGTAGTATGCTACAGAAAGACATGGGAGAGCAGTTAAGGCACATAAGTCAATATCCATTTGCTTCATGCACATAACCAGGCTCCCCGAGGCCATCTGGGAGTGATCCATCAAGGCAGGTGGTTAACCACTCCACAGCTAGCCCTTCTGTGAGGAGGAAGTAGCATGTTCTCACCATCTAACAAAAAATGTGCAAAGGTGAAGCCTCAAGAGGGTACTCAAAGCTGTTGGTAACACCACCTGTCACTTCTCCGGGGCCTGTGAATTTATTTGCAGACCATACAGGCTCACAAGCTACTAGAAGAGTGATAATTTTTTGCCTTTCCCCAGGCTTTGCAGTCACAACCACTGACCCTTCCACAGGGCAATTTGAAATGATACCATTTGGTGCAACCCTACCAGGTTTACAGGCTGACAACAGCCAAGAAGAACATGAGCTTTTTCAGTCTTTTGCAACAAGCGCTGAAGATCATCCATCTTTCAGATTCACAAATTCAGACTGAAGTTTACGGAGTTTTGAAAGCCTTGGCTGAATTACAGTACTTGGGCAGGTCACAAAGGTAGGAAGAGCTACCTGTTTTGCATTATTTTAACCTCTAAATCAGACAAAACTTGGCAGTGTTTGGTTTGTAAACTGTTTTCAATCACAAATTCTATTAAGGGAAAAAGCTTTCAAGGGATGAAAGTTCACTTAGTGTTATAAAAGCACCCAAAACTGAAATAAGTATATCGCAAAAACATTAATCCTCCCTCTGGTACAAAGATATCTGACTGACTAATAAAGTACAGCTCTCCCCTTTTCTTCCCTGGCTGAGAATCGACACTGCTAACAGAAAGTCAGGTATTCTTTCTGCACTCCATAACCAAAAATGTGCAGAACCAGAGATGCTGCCTTCAACTGAATCAAATTTCAGCCTAGGCCTCTCACCTTCCAGAGATCAGTAAAGCACATCTCCCTCCCCAGGCCAGAGACTTCCTACAAACTGCTCAAGTGCTCATAGTAGCAAGCTATCTTTACTGTCATCCTCTTCTCTCCTGCTGGTTGGCTGATTACAGTGTCTTTTAAACTCCAAATTGGGGCCAAGGTGCTAGTCAGGAGATACTACAGTGATGATGCATCCGTCTTAAGGCAGACCAACATCACTGTGACTAAGCTTTGGGGAAAATTAAGCCATCCAGTAAACACATAAAGTGAATGCATCTCTCCCTCTCTAAGCAGCAAGGATGTATCTGAACTGAAAGACAGATCAAAAATACCTGCCAACAGGCTTAATCCATGTTAATAACCCTCCAAGATTTATTCTCCAAATCAAAGTCCTAAATCAGAGTACGTTTCTAGTACTGCTGGTGGTCTTTTCTGGCTCATATGTAAAGGCAGTAAGACAAATCCTATTCTTGGTGAGAAACAAGTTTTTCCCTGAAGTTCTGAAAGAGCACAAAATTACCTCCCCACTTCCTCCTACTTCAGTCAACCTCAGACCATCAACTAGTTGACAGTTTAGTTTCAAAATTGTGTGTCTTCTACCCAGCCTTCAGGCCATTCCTACTGCAATCTCCAAGCTAGCCGTTGTACATTGAAAAAGTAAAACTTCTTTTTTCTGTTCCCAAAGGTGTGCTCACCTCCAGCATCCAAAGAAATCTCATCACAATCAATTAACAGCTCAGCTGTGCTCTGTTAAATCCTTAAACCAGCTGAGACCTGGACAGGCAGCCAAAAAGCATGGAAAAAGGAGCCTAGATACCGCCCCCCCCACCCCCCCCAACGATTAGCATTTAAGAAGGCTGTCCCATGGAAATCAACTATTGCAAAATCAAGTAACAACTGGACATGCAACACGTGGTTTGGATGAGTCACTGAGCAGCAGGGAAAAAAAAAAGAAATCTAAATTTTTTGGCATATCAGACTATTCTTCCCAATCCAAATTCCACTCCCATGTGCTTCCTCACTTTTTATAAAACATTAACTGGAACCTAAGCAACCCAGAAGTCAACTTCATCATGCTAGACATTGTACATATAATAAGATGTCCCATTCCCAGGAGACATACAGGAGAAAAGAGTGGGTGAAAGCAAGAGAAAGGAGGAACTGGTAACCCCTGACAAACAGCCCCAAAACGTGTGCGTTAAAAGGTTAAATAATTTCTTGTGGTCACAGAGAGTTTTCCCCAATGCTAGGACTTAACAGAGACACTCCAAACCTTTGGATGGCATCCGAGCAATTCCCTTTGACCTAAATTTTCCTCACCAAATATCCAAAGGAGCGTACAAAAGATTCTCACACTGACTGTACTTGAAGTTACACAAAGTAGTCTGCAGTAATGAGGCTGGGCCGGAAATTTAAAACAAGACCAGACCTTTGGCATGAATCCAAACTGTTAATAGAAGCAGGATCTTCCCCCATAATTATACATTTTTCTGGTAATCGGATCAGCTAGTATTTTAACATGAAAGCAGAATTTGCTCTTCAGAACCTCACGGGAACATTTACTAATCCTAAGTTTTATTCACCAGATGTTAAAAGGACCATGAACATGTGAGGGCCGTGGGAGGTGAACAAAATGCTGAGCTTAGATATGCCACGCAAATCAGGGAGCATTTGTGTCCTTTGAGTCTGAATGTTCTAAACTAAGCTTTTCATCCACTGACTACTTGGACATATAGCAAGATGATGCTTTTTGCCTAAAATTTAGACAATAACCTGCATTCTGCTTAGAAAACAAAGGAAGTTCTCAGATCTGACAGAATATAAGCACACATTTCATTGTATACAATATCCCCAAGGACATTAGAAATTCACAACTCATATTTCAATACCAGTTCCTTCATAATTATACCAAAAAATTCACAGGCCCTTACCCACGTCATCCAAGTAAAATGTCAAACACCAGTTGGAGGACAGCAAAAGATGAGAAAATGAACACGCTACCCGTGAGAAAGGGACTCAAAGTTAGGAATATATGAAATACACTAGGTCAGAACAAAGGTTGGTGTAGCCCAGTAGCCCGCCTAGCATGGTGGCAACTGGAGATGCTGTTTAGGCCTGGCTCTTTCCAGTGATCCTTTCAAGACTCATCCAGCATCCACTAGAACAAGGATGTTAGAATGCACATCTTCACCTTTTCATTATCTATTTACAGACCTGTTACCTGTGAATTTGAAATCCCTTTGTGAATACACAGATATGCTCTGCCTCTACCTCCTTCTGCAGTGTGAAGTTCCAGAAGCTCACTGTGCTGTGTAGAAATATGCTCCTTCATCTGCTTTAAACCAATGTCCAAGTATGCCCTACCTCTAGAATTGGGGGATTTGCCAAATAAACTTGTGCATTCAGCTTATCCGCTGCCTTCATGATTTCGTATGTCTCAGACATACCTCCTCTATACACTGTCCCTAAACTAGAGGGTCCCAGCATTTTTATCCTCTACCTAGAAGTCAGCTGCTCTATCCTCCTCATGATTATACGGTACTTTTCTGCATCTTCTCCAACTCTGCTCTCATCCTTGAGAGGTGGAAGTCAGAACTATAATACTCAAGTGAATTTTTGTGCAAGTGCACCTAAGTTCTATATAACAAGAAAATTACTCCCTCTTGTTCTCATTACCCACCTCAATGATGCTTAGCACCATTGGCTTTTTTCACTCTTGCACATTGAGAATAATTTTGGACAGCTATTGATAAAGACTCTCCAATCTCCTTCCAGAGCTGTAAGTGCCAGTTACATGTTCAGCATCACATAAACACACCTTACCTTTACCTACAGTACACTGAAACTCAGCTCCTACCACTTTGTCCACCTAGTTTTGGGAGATTCTTCCAATTTTCCTTGCCATCAGTGCCATAATGACTAACTAAGAGCTTACTACCATCAACAAACTGGGACATTGTTGCACATGTCCTCTTCTGGGATATCATTAAAAATACTCAATGCATTGGTCTCAGCCTTTGCTCCTGGGGCCCCAAAGCTGATTCATCTTTTCTGCAAGAGTGGCCAGTAAGCCCTACCCTTCGCTTTTTACCCTTTAACCAGCTTTCAGGCCTTAAAGGAGCTTTCCTATGATCCTGCAGCAGTAGTATTTCCTCAGTGTTTGGTATGGGACATCAGATCTACTACATTGACTAGATCACCTTTATCCGTATACCTGAAGACACACTGATAGTTCCAGCAGATGAGGCAATATTTTCTTTACAGAAGCCATAGTGATTCTTCCTAAACAGACTGTTTTATCTATATGTTCAGTGGTTCCTCATTTATACCACTAGCTTTGTGCTAGTGAGATTCTTCAGACTGCTCCATGTGGCGATGGGCACAATGAACCACACTTGAAGTGTTTCTACGCAAATGTGCACAGCATGAGGAACAAACAAGAGGAGCTGGAAGCCTTGGCCCAGTCCCAGAGGTATAACAT
Source organism: Morus bassanus (assembly GCA_031468815.1). Lineage (NCBI taxonomy): Eukaryota > Metazoa > Chordata > Aves > Suliformes > Sulidae > Morus > Morus bassanus. The sequence continues at coordinate 41,462,065 of CM062574.1, forward strand.
CATTGGCATAAGTGAAAGCTGGTAGGATGAGTCCTGTGACCGGTGTGCCATGATGGATGGTTACAGGCTTTTCAGGAGGGATAGGCAGGGCAGGGGAGTGACCTTCTGTGTAGTGGAGGAGCTGGAATGCCGTTGGAGATGGCACAGTTCAGAGCCTCTGGGTAAGGACTGAGGGACAGACAAATAAAGCAGATGTTGTTGTGGAAGTCTACTATAGGCCACCCAGCCAGGATGACGACATTAATGAGTTATCCTTTAAGGAACTAAGCGATACCTGTAAGTTATCTGCCCTTGTCCTTGTGGGGGACTTCAACTTGCCAGATGTCAACTGGGAATACCACAGCTGGGACAAACAGGTCCAGAAGATTCCTAAACCATTTGGACAATAACTTCTTAGTACAGGTACTAAGCGAACTGACCAGGAAAAGTGCCTTCCTTGATTTGTTGCTCATTAACAGAGAGGGTCTCATGGGTGAAGTGGAGATTGGTGGCTGCCTCGGCCACAGCAACCATGAAGCAGTCAAGTTTAAAATCTATGGTAACAAAAGGAAAACAGCCAGGAAGACCTTAACTCTGGATATGAGGAGAGCAGACCTCAGGTTGCTCAGGGAGCTTAGTAAGGTCCCCTGGGGAAAAGCTTTTGAAGGTGCTGGGGTCCATCAGTGCTGGTCACTTTTTAAGTACCACCTCCTAAAAGCACAGGAGCAGGCAATTCCAAAATGTAGGAAATCAAGCAGGCACGGCAGAAGGGACAGCTTGCCTGAGCAAGGATCTTCTTCTAGAAATAAGGCAAAAAAAGAAAGTACATGGCCAATGGAAGCGAGGTCAGGTGACATGGGAGGACTACAGAGATGCTGTTCACCACTGTAGGGAGGAAATTCATGCACCCAAAGCTCAACTAGAGCTGAAGCTGGCCAGTACTGTATGGTACAATAAAAAGGGCTTTTTAAAATATGTTAATGGCAAAAGGCAGGCCAGAAATAACATCGGCCTGTTACTTGATGAGCATGGTCACCTCACAAAGAGGGACACAGACAAAGCAGAGATGTTTAATGCTTTCTTCAGTTAAGTCTACAACACTGATGGTAGACCCTGGGACCCCCAGAGCCCTGGGCTAAAGAACCATGACTGTGGGAATGATAAACTCCTAATCAACCCTGAACTTGGGCAGGATTTGCTGCTCCAGCTGGATCCCTATAAGTCAATGGGGCCTGATGATATTCACCTGAGGGTACTTAAAGAGCTGGCTGATGTCATAGTAAGACCTCTCTCAATGATTTTTTCAATGCTCTTGGGAATCTGGAGAGGTCCCAGTTGACTGGGAGCTGGCCAACGTTGTCCCAATCTTGAGGAAGGGCAACAGGGCTGACCCTGGTAACTACAGGCCTGTCAGTCTCACTTCTCTGCCTGGCAAAATTATGAAGATTATTCTGGGAGTTATTGAAAAACACCTGAAAGGCAACGCAGTCATTGGTCCCAGCCAGCACGGGTTCATGAGGGGAAAGTCCTGCTTAACAAACTTAATTTCTTTCTATGACAAGGTCACCCACCTAGCTGACCAAGGGAAGCCAGTCAATGTAGTCTTTTTGGATTTCAGTAAAGCTTTTGACACTGTCTCTCACAGTCTTCTCCTTGACAAAATGTCCAGCACACAGCTAGATAAACACGTAACACAACAGGTAATCAGTTGGCTGACAGGTTGGGCTCAAAGGGTCATAGTAAATGGGGTTACATTGGGCTGGCAGCCAGTCTTTAGCAGGGTTCTGCAGGGATCCATCTTAGGGCCAGTACTCTTCAATCTCTTCATAAATTACCTGGATGCAGGCCTTGAAGGAATACTAATTAAGTTTGCCAATGACACAAGATTGGGAGGAGCTGTTGACACTCTTGAGGGCAGAGAGGCCCTGCAGAGACATCTGGACAGACTGCAGAGCTGGGCAATCACCAACCCTATGAAGTTTAACAAGGGCAAGTGCTGGATTTTGCACCTGGGGCATGGCAACCCTGGCTGTACATACAGACTGGGGAACGAGAGGCTGGAAAGCAGCCCTGCAGAGAGGGATCTGGGGGTTCTGGTTGATGGCAAGTTGAACATGAGCCAACAGCGTGCCCTGGCAGCCAAGAGGGCCAACCGTGTTCTGGGGTGCATCAGGCACTGCATTGCAGCCGGTCAAGGGAGGGGATTGTCCCGCTCTGCGCTGGTGTGGCATCACCTTGAGCACTGTGTGCAGTTTTGGGCACCACAGTATATTAAGGATACAAAGCTACTAGAGAGTGTCCAGAGGAGGGCCACGAAGTTGGTGAAGGGTTTAGAGGGGAAGTCGTACAAGGAGTGGCTAAAGTCACTTGGTTTGTTCAGCCTGGAGAAGAGGAGACTGAGGCCAGACCTCATTGTGGTCTACAGCTTCCTCACAAGGCAAGGAGGAGGGGCAGGCACTGATCTCTTCTCTCTGGTGACCAACAATACGACCTGAGGGAACAGCAGGAAGATGTGCCAGGGGAGGTTTAGGTTGGATATTAGGAAAAAGTTCTTCACCCAGAGGGTGGTGGAGCCCTGGAACAGGCTCCCCAGGGAGGCAGTCACAGCGCCAAGCCTGACAATATTCAAGAAGCACTTGGACAACACCCTCAGACACATGGTGTGAATTTTGGGGTTGTCCTGTGCAAGGACAGGAGTTGGACTCGATGATCCTTGCGGGTCCCTTTCCACTCAGGACATTCGCTAACTAATATTTATTCCTAGTAAGATGTCCAACAGTTTGTAGTTCTCAAGCTCTCCCTAGAGACATTTATGTGAGACTTACACTGATAACCCTCCAGGCCTCCAGCACAGTGACTAGTTGCAAGAGAAAGTTAGACACGATTTGCCTGCAACTTTTCAGTTTAATATCAGAGCTCCTTCAGGACTCTGAAATACTCTGGTCTTGGCAGCTTTCTGATATGTTACTTGATACATACAGTCTAATGTTTCTTGTGTATTTACTGTAAATTGATATAAGTACCCATGGCTACACACTGCAAAGAACATGTTGGGGTGGGAATCTGCAAAGACCGATGAAAAAAATCATTCAGCATCGGTCATTTTCCCCATTGTCAAGTACAATTCCTACCAACTCCCTTGCCGACTTCCCATTTGAAATACATTTAAGTAACCATGGCCCATCAGTCTGAGCACCCTTTGCAAAATACTGCTTGATTCTGGTTTTGCCCTTTTAATTTCCTGTTTACATTTGATCTTCCATGTTTTACAGGCTTTTCTATTCTCCTTGTTTGCACAAGCTTTCTGCTTTAAGTGCCAATCTTTTCTCCAAAACACCTCTCCTCAGCTCTCACATGGAGCCACTGCAGGGGTTTTAGTCTTTTACTTGCAGTGAGGCATGTTTCACCCAGACTTCTAAAACAGTAGGTTTAAGTCTCCAGGTTGTTCACAGGCATTGTAGGCATCTCGCTTTGATTGTTCGTTTTGCGGTTTTTTGTTTTGTAAACTAACTGCTTCATTTTTTGCATGGATCCCTTTCCTAAAATAGAATTTCCATACAGAGAATTTTTGGCCTGTTCTCTCCAACAGCACGTGAAACAATCATTGTGACAGCCAGAGTAATTCTCCAGCTAACATCTGTCCCAGGCAGCACTGAAAAATAAGTCAATAGTTTTCTCTTGTCTACCACTAGCTGTTCTAGGCAACAGCTACATCATTGCATTCAAGTTCCCTCTACATCTCACCCATCAGTCTTTGGGGTCTGTTTACACGAGGTAACTAAAATCTCCCACTATTACTACTGTTCCAATCACATTCCCTTCTGATCTTGAGAAGGATACTATTATAATGTCCTAGCAATAAAAATGCAGTACAGGACTTCCAACTATGAAGATTTCATAGTAAGTCCCACCCCAAAACACAGCCAGTATTTTGACACGGTTATACTTTGTTATCCCACTGCACATCCCACTTTGTCCTGTAACATTTGCAGCCTGGTAACACTATTATAATTATTCGGGCATGTTACATCAGGGTCAACATCCAGCAGTTTAGTTACCCTGTCTTTCTCAGGTTTTCCACCTGTCATAAGAGGACTTGTAAGTTTTGTTCCTGCTCCATCACTCAATATTCCTTTGCCTGTCAACTGATACTGTAGGTGGTCTGATTTGCCTTCTGTTTTTATTGTAATATTGCTGTTTGCTTCAACCCTGACATTTGCAGAGGTAGTGCAAACATGAATAATGTCCTTTGTAGTCACAAGCAGGTGCTCTTCCACACAACAGGAGATAAAACAACCTCCAGTGTTTTCAACACTCCTAAAGTTTAGCATGTGCCAGCCTGGAAGACCAAATACATATGAAGCTTCATAGGATTTAAGTCAGCTAAGTCCCAAGAGCCCAGCTCTGAAAGATCAAGCACTGCTGATGCACCAGATCAAGGCTGAACCCATTTGCATTGCAATCTACTACAGAAGCAGCATTAAGCATTAAATACCTAGCAGTTAATATTTATGCAGGTAACAAATTTGTAAAAATATAAATACCAAAGGTATCAGTTATTTTTAAGTATTCGCTCTTTAAAGAGCAGGGTAAGCTGAACACTCCATTTAACTTGTATCAACTGCACTGTACTGACATGCTGAAAATGAAGCACGTGAGTTGGAACTACAGTAAAATGTTTGAACTAAATAGAGTTCCCATTGTTTTCTGTAGGATTAAGTTATGCAGCAATACTTCCACTGTGTATGGTACTTAAGTCCCACATGTTTATTCATAAACTCAAAGCCTAAAACCAGATCCCAGTTAGAATAGGAAAGCACAGTGTGTCATCTTCCTATCCTGAGTTTGTAATGCTCAGGACTGCTCTAAGAGCTGGTATGCTCTGCCCCAGGCAAGCTCAAGTCCACATAAAAAGACAAAGCAATAAAACAGGCTTCATACCTCAAACATCTGCCAGATTTGAAATACCTACAAGAGAGTGCACCCTACTTGTGAATCAGAAGCCAAGGCTTGTTCTCTAGTTCTACAAGTCTTGTCACCTCAGATGGATTCTCCTTACATACCTTTACACCAATCTCAGCTTTGATGGGCTGTTATAATACAAAGATGCTAGTCATGATTTGGCACTGTGTGTTCTATCACTTATCCTAGCATAACAGAAGGCTCACAGGAAAGAAACAAATTGCTTTCCTACTTCCAGAAATCTTCATTCTTTCCCAGTCTCATACTTTTTTTCAGCCTGAGAACATGTTCAAGAGAAATCCACGTTTACTGCAGTGCTTCAGAATTGGTTGTAAGCATCCCGATTACTAATGCGTAACATGTTCTCTGACTTTATTTACATTAAGTTGTGCCACACAAGCCTTGCATGCCACCTGGAGTTCTTTGTGAAAGCACAGAAGAATCTAGCATTTAATAATCAACCCTGGAAACAGGAATCCACATTACTTTCCGTTGCTCAACACAAGTAGATTAAAAAAAAAGTAGCACACTTCCCAAGCTAATCGGTATGATCTGAGATGTAAGATATTTGTAAGCCTGCTTCCCATCACAAACCAGCAACTTATTTGCCTTTCACTTGTCACGGTCCATTGGCAGTTGATTGCAAAACCATATTTTGACGGCTGTTCAACACTTGACAGAAGCAAGGGCTTCTTTTGTTTTAAAAAAGTGTCCACAGCTAACCATGTGAAACTACAAAACCTCAGTGCACTCCATTGACAAAGAAGCAAGGTGGCTAATGATAACTTGCATCATTTCCCAGTGCACCAGCTCCAAAACAAATAAGGCCCACCAACACTCAGTAGTATTCCTCAGATTTAAGATAGCTGGTGTCAAAGTACAGTAGGCTATTACTTCAATATTTAGGTACTTTGAGATCTCTTGGAGAATAGTATTTACTTTGTTTCCACTGCATCTGACAAATACAACAAGTTATAACAAATAGACCTAGGCTTTGATTTTGGCTTTCATAAATACTCTGCAGGAAGCTTGCCGATCATTTACTAGATTACAAAACACTTCCAAGAAATTACATATTAGAAGATGAGCATTTAAGAAATTAAATGGGAACAGATTTGTGACATCAACTGGGACCTGAAGAAGAAAGCTTCACTGTGGACTTGCACAATGTCTTACAAGCCTTAGTCTTCACAAAACTAAGCCTATTCAGAGTAAAATCTTGTAAGCCCTTTCTTTTTACTATTACTTTAGTCACCCTTGGACATTATCGAACACATATAAATATGTTTCAGATACCTTATAAAGGCTTCAGGACTGCTTCTCTCAATGCAAGAAGCCAGGCTCTGGGAATCAGATGTTTTTTCAATCAGTTGAAAATTGAAACAAGAATTGTTTGTGGCTCTGGAACTGGAAGGGCCAAACCAGCCAGCGCAGATAGTCCTTCCTAGAAGTAAGAAAACACCAACATGCTGCCTGGATGACGGCCCAGCCAACTCCAGCAGGGTAGGACACAGGCAGAACAAACCACCCACCCAAGATCTTTTTCCAGATTTCCCTTACTGTCTTACACAGGGTTTTATTGCACGTACACCAGGTTGCTGGAATATAGACTTAATGACAACACTACTAGCTCTCTCCTTGCCTAGAAAGAACTCTTATGACTAAATTGAATAATCAATCTACAGCATTCATTCTGGAAGCCCTGCAAGATATTTATGATGAGAGGAAAGCAGCCAACAAGATGCCCAAAGCACAGTGGTTTACATGTTGTGCCTGCTATTCCTGTAACAAGACACCTGAATAAACTCAGGCCACCTGAGGAATAATTAGCACCAGGCTGAGCTGATGCCCTTCTCACCCTTAAAAGGAGCTTCTCAAATGCTCAGAAACTGGATCAGCCAGTTTCTGCACATACTTTATACTTTTACTTAGCAATGTAGAAAAACCTCAATTGGGTTTCAGAATGAATCCAGATTACTAAAACAAGGAAGAATATTATCTGAGCATGGCATCTGCAGCAGAATCAAAATGCATTACAGCAACATCAGTACTATTCTCCTGCAATGCCTGGTGAGACATTTTTCTACATGTGCATTCTGCTTTCATTTTCTTAACTGAGTTACTGACAGCTCTCATCAGATCCTGGAAAATATGCTAGGCTTTGTTATTAAAGCCTATGGAAGGTTTGAGGATTTTCAGCGGGGAGGCATGCTCTACTGTTCTGCCGCTATACCCAGTTTCTCCTTTTTTAACTATCTTTGAGGTGAAACAGCTTTACAGAGACTGAAACTGCAGGTAAATGAGTATCACTGACCTATATAGGAGAGGCTAATAAAATGCAGAGAAACAATCTTCAATTACATGTGGGATGCAGATGAAAATGGAAAACACTAAACTAAAATGGAACTTCTTTCTTCAAATCCTCCAAGAACCTCTGCTCCCAGATGAATTCTTAATGGTTTCTTAACCCAAAGGTCCTCCCACTCCAGCACTGTTCCAGGACTGCGGACGGAAAAGCATTTGGAAGAACTCCAAAACCCACACCAGCTGCTTAAATTAAAAAGAGCAAATACAACCACAAAAATACTTCCTCTTTGTTCAGTTGAAAGCATAGGATTAAAAGCAGCCCAGGTAAGTATTGAAATGCTGAAAGATGTCACTTTAGGAAATAATTTACACAATCTGTTTACCAAGACAGGGCTCTGGACAGGGAAGCACAAAGCTACGCTAGGCTTGCCAGAGCAGTGAAAGTGTAAACTGAAATCCTTTAACACAGATCACATCTAACAAATGGACTAACATTTCTGCTCAGCAGAATTTGTTATTGACCCCTTTGAGACTGCAATATTTTAGCACAAGATAGGCCCAAGCCAAAAGAGAAAAAAATTTTCCTACAAATATGTCTGATTTTGACTTTTGTAATGCCATGTGTCAGAAAGCTGTTTACACTATTCCACAGTATCAAAGGACACTCAACTGAAGATCATAAATATGAGTTAGAACAAGCCTAAAAACAGTTACTATACTGAGACTACTCATTGCCTTCAAGAGAACTGAACTCTCCTACATTTTCTATCAAGCTCATCTTATATCTTTGCTTGCTAGGTTAACCACAGCTCTATGGACAAATTTCTCACTACACTTCAGAGACTTGTTAAAGTCGTCTTTATCTATTAGAGAAACTATGCTATACAATGACAGCTGTCTTTCTACCTAGTAACCCTCTGCTGATATGGAAAAGCTGCATTTGTCTTCAGCTGTTAAATCCAATTGTGAATTTCATTAGCAACTTGCTGTAACTCCAAACTTTCTGATCCAATATTTTAAAACAGAAGTACATCATTTCATAGTACTTGGAGATGGTCCTCATTCCCATTTTGAGGATCCTTGGCACAGTGCAGTTCAGGAACCAAATCAATCATGACAACATATCAGAGTCTCCACAAAGAACTACAATAAAATTGCCACTGGATATAAATCGCCTAATTATAGGTACTGTGAACCAGCTGATAGCCTGCTACAGGATAAAATAACTCAATAATTTTAAGAACATGTTGAAAAAGTAGAAATTTGACTTTATTAGATCAATACATGCCAAACAGGTCCATTAAGGGTCTCATGACAGTTTTCAACAACATCCCCCAAAGCCATTTGTGTTAAGCTGTGTCACTGGCAGTAGGTTAAGACCTATTCCAGTGTTATTTCAAATTAACAAACATCAACTTGTCCCATTTGCCTTTCCCAGACATGAAGCACAGCATTGCATTTGGCTGTAACACCCCTAACTTCTCCAACATTGAATACCTCCAGCTCTTTACTAAGATTTAAACTCAGCCTGCTCCTCACCTGCCCATTTAAAACTAGAAAACCAAGATGAGAGTCTAGACAGTGGAATCAGGCAGTGTTTTCATCAGTAAAAAGGAGAAATACTAAAAATACAGAGAAGAGTATTTGAGGAAGTGTTGTTTGCCTTTGTAGGCAGCTTCACACGTACCACCTTTTTCTACAAAGAATCAAGAAATGTAGATTAAGTGGTCTACTTCATATACAACAGATTTTTCCAAAACTACACAAACTAGTAGACTAAAGGGGAAAGGACTGGCTAAGGGTAAGTAGCAGGTAGTCAGTTTTCATAGTGAAGGAGGCTGCCATAAGTTACTGTAATACCCGTTATGTTCATCATTGATGAAGCTCTTTAGGTTAGCAAAGCAACAATGCCAAGATTGAAGTTATTCAAGAAGTGTAAAGGCAAGTCTGATTACAAAGACCAGGAGTGTCTTACAATACTTAAGTTTCATCTACTGTTTCACTGCCCATTTGTTATCCACACATGCACTGCACTGACCTGAGGGGAAAACCCTGAATAAGGACATGCAATGACGCACACCAACCTAGTTACCACTGCTGATGAAAGATACTGAAGTCATTGTCATTACCACACTGAGAACAAGGCAGTGGTCAAGAGATGTTAGAACAGAGCCAACTGTAGAAAGGATCAGGAACAACTAGAAAACATTCTGCTGTTACGAGCCATGCTATGTCCACTACATGACTTGTAAGAGTAGCAACAAGCAGCCCATCTGAAAAACGATGTTTGTGAACCAGAAACCACCATAAAGTGCAATGAGGATGAAAAAGATCTGAAATCGCTTGGATTCCAAGCAAGTACAAACAAAAAAGTGTGGCTGGGAACACAATACTTAAGGCAAGTTATGAGTTAATGCCATACCCAAACCTAAAAGCCAGCTTAAGTTTTACAGCAGACCAGATAATATCTCAAAATTATGAACTTGTTAGAATTGGACAGAGAAGAGTCAAACTTAATATATTTGGGAGAGATTTGATAACTAGAGTTAAGATACACATAAATTACCAGTGTCCACATTGCTCTTCTCCCATTCCCATTTATTAAGTGCAAGAGGTTAGTAATCCTTTCACCATGTCTAATTTTCATTACTGCAAGCAGGGTTGCTTGTGTGTGCTACAAAAATCTGCAGAGTTGCACAATACATATACAGAAGGGGAAATTTTCACTTAGCTCTTCAAGTACTTTACAACTTTGAATATTTTAAAAGGCATCTGAAGGGTACCAGTGTTTTTTTTTTTAATATAAACCCATACAATTGCTGAACACAAAGCTGTTCAAAATACCTGTCTAGACATAATGTATTGCACTAATCCTTAACTAGCTCTATCCAAATTAGACCAATAAGCATTCATTAAAAACTAGCCAAACCAGAACAACCATACTCTAAGGAAAATTAAAAATCAAGTACACAAGGTCAGCGTAAACATGTTCTTTAATATCACTGAAGATGAATTCAGAAATCCAAGTCTTAGGTGGGTTTCAAATAAATAATCATTTTGAGTAAGTGTTTACATATAAAGGGAGCTCTCAAAGCAGCAGTGCACAGTTTATAATTCCTCCCTGCTAACACATCCCCAACAAGAGAATGTACAGTAGGTAGTGCACACTGGAAAAAACAATCACAACATACGGCACATCTGCCATCTGTGATGAAATCACTGAATACGATGTTGAAAAGAGGGGAGAGACACAAATGAAGGCATGCGCTGCCCTTTTAAGCACCACTATTTTCCCATAGCCTTTTTACCAGCATTACACAAATAAGAAGCATGGGAATACAAGTCATCTTTCTGCTTCTAAAAACCACTCTCAACTCAAAAGTTAACACAGCAGTGCTCTGATACAGAAAATGTATTCCTCAAACTGACATTGCAGCATAAGGTATCATCCCCATCCCAACTGGTCTCTACTCAGGGACACCTACTCTAATTTTTAAATTCCTCTCCAATAACTGCAGAGGTAATCCAGAAAGCTTAAAGACAGGTAAGAGTTGTTGTTTCTTGTAGATCCTGGCCCAGTGTACTGAAAAGAACCAAGACATGACAGGCCTCAGGAAGGTGCACGGTTACTCAAAGTATCTGGTGTCCTACGTCACTCAAAACATTCCAGAAGTAAAAATTCTTCTTCAAAGTTAAGATTTGCCTTTCTTAAATGACTCCAATTATTCTGCTGTAAAAACATGCCCGACATGAATTTTCTCACATCAAAACAAGAATATTTAACAATTCAGAAAGACCAACAAGAAAAAAAAGATCAATTATAAATATGCCACAAATAGACTTGCAAGAGTTACTGTAAATTGTTTTCTTGTTTAAGTTACTGTTTCATCAAAATATTTTCTCTCTGCAGATATGGGTAGGGCAGTCTTCCACTCTCTGTACTTTAGTTAAACATGCAATTGATCCATGATAAGCACTGCAGTAATCAGCATAGAAGCACATAACCTACTAGCATATATTCCTTACACTTAACCTGCTTCGTTACTCAATTTTTCTTCTCCATTTCTAATATACCTGAAAAAAGTTCTGCCTCTCAGCTACAAGTCAACTACTGAATAAATATCAGAGGAGTTAAAGGATTGTTTCAGTTGCTAGCTTGGCTTTGGCAAAACATGAATTGGGATAACATACACTTTATACTTCACACATTTGAGTTGGGGATGCTGCAACATTTAACAGATATGAAATAAAATAAATCTTAAATTTCTAGAACTGTCAGTACACAGAATTCGCAAGTTGTTCTGAATACAGGAGCAGGGTAATCAATTTTCAAGGAAAGCCACGTAGTCAGTCAATCTGGCCAACTGCTGTTCATTTGGAATTGGTGGAACTGGAGCAGGTTCTACAAAGATAAGACAAATGCATCATTAATGAAATTAAGAAAGCAAATCCATCCACAATACCATCCATCACAACAGTAAGGAAAAAATTAAATGCAGACTGTTACAGTTTTATGGGGCATATCTTAACTGCATCTCTATCTATGCAGCTTTAGCTGACATTACTTTTCTATTACCTGCAACATTAAGTAGTCCAAGAGTTACTAACAGCAAAGATAGCTGTAGCAAGTTCCAGTTGTCAACAGCCTCCAAATTTTTTTTTTGCATATACTGGAGTCTGAATAATGAAGACTGACAGTACCTCCATTTGACAAAAAAAAAAAAGCTCCTGGAGCTCTGCCGTTGCTCCTTTCCTTACAAGTTGCCATACTGAAGATACCAAATAAAATCTACTGGGTTATCTGGCTAACAAAACACAGCGAAGTATTGCATGGGTTGCAGGAGAATGCAGTGCACATGCAGATCCTTATTTAAATGCCAGCTAACCTGAGACTACAGTTTAACAATAGGTTGGAAGACAAGTGAATAAAGCCAGGGATGTGTTAGGAATTAAAAATCAGAAATAATAGTGGGAAAATTTGCATTTACTCTTCCTGAAGAGTTAACAGACTAGCATTCATGATACAGTTAAAGTAGACATACTGCTAAGGGCTGCAAGCACATGATAGAGAAGGCTGACAATCAAAAGAATGTTTTCAAAAAGCAAGACCCCAGCTCTTGAAATTGGCTTGGAATTAAACCTGTAAATTTAAGACACTTTTGGCAACTGTTAGACACAGCATGCTACCAATTCAGATCTGCTGTCACTATCTTGTGAACAATACAGACAGTGTTTTGAGAATCGGCATCACACAACATATTACACCTCAATCTATAGCTGAGTTCCGATGAAAACCAGAAGACTGCTTTCTTCTACAGGGAAGACTTCAGAAGTCCCACATCACACAAAAGCAACAAAAGCTACTCAGATCTGCTTTGTGAAGAAACTGCCTGTAAGTCAGAAGTTTTCACCCAAATCCTTTGTTTTACAGGGGCTGTCTACCCCTGCTTTGGAATCTGCTCCCTACTTCAGCTATGGAAGTGGGAATTTCAGGCACTCCTTAAAATGCAAGGGAAAGAGAAGACAGAGGGAGAAACATGTTTACATAGCACCTGATTGGGGTGGGGTTTTTTGAGGGGGGGAATGACAACATTCACTTCTCTAGGACCCAATTCCTACTCTGTGGTGCTGGTTAAATTGTGTTTATATTAAGCATGCAAGTTTAGATATATGCAGGTCGATTATATATAAAAAGAAAGTACCTGATGAAGGAATAAATCTGTTAAAGGAAGCTTCCAGCACACCTGAAGAAAAACACAAAGAAGTTAGCCCAGCAGACCAATTTTAAACAGTTCTATACATCACACCAAAACTGGATAAAAAGTAATTAAAATTAAGCCTGTTCATTTACCATGCTATACTTCACAGCTAAAAAGCAGAATACCCAAGACTCAGTGGTTAGACAGGCAGCTTCAAAACAGACTACAACCTCCTGCCTCTTTTGCCTCAAAAATGGTTCTCGCACTCACTTTTGGAAAAGAACCACATGTAACTACTCTCAGTACTTGTAAGCACTGAATATTTTGCAAACAGCTTGTAAAAAAACGATCACATGCAAAAGCTCACGACTCCGGTTGGGTATGTGCCCCTAAGGGATAAATTTCAACACCTTGCCTGGCACACATTTATTATAATGTTCTGAGCTCTGAACACCTGAAAATTCTGCCCACACAGTGTATTTTCTTAACCCAACAGATGTTGCCCGTTTAGATATGCTGTAATTTGGCTCCTTTTTCCAGAGCTGTGCTGTGCAGTTTAAGAACGGTCATCTCCTCTCTGCCTTCATAGCTTAACATTTATTTTTGCCTCAGCCAGCCATAGTTACTGCTTTAGCAAAACACCCAGGTATTTTTGCAGGCTGAGCTTTGCAGGAACACATAGTCTGTTATCAACATCATGACAGTGAAGAAAAGATCCAGTAGAATAAGTTTTAAAAGGCAAAGAAAATTATGCCAACAACTTGAGCTCCTCATAACACAAAGATCCACTAGATCCCTGCCCAAAGAAGTTTTGCTTCTGAAAAAATTCTCAGGTTCAGAATGGTATATTTTTACTCATCTTTACTAGATTAAGACATGTCATTTGAGGTCATCCAACTTATGTTCCACTGAGTCAGAGCCAGCAGCAGAGGAGGAGCAGGAGAAACCATAGCATATCCTGTCTGCTTTTGTTTAAAAAAGTTAACCCCAAACCAAACCTACTACTTTGTAATTCCTACATTTTATAAACATTTCATGTTTTAGAGCAGCACAAGCCCCCATGAAAATATCTAAAGGAATATTGTGCAAAATTTTAATCAAAAACACATCATTACTAGAAAATGCTAAACTCAATGTCTAATGAAATAACAGCTCCACCTACCTGACTTTTTAGGCATTACCATACGAGTTGAAAAGTCCGCTTGCCAGCCCTGTTCTAATACACCTGAAAAGGCATTTTTACATTTGTAAGAACAAATATCTGATATAATTGCTCAAAATGCAAAATAAAGATGCACATTAAGACCAGTAGAAAAGCATCTCAGTACACTGCCTATAGGCCACAACTCTAAGACACATTTCTTTTAAGCATTTAGACATTTAGTTCAACAAATAAGCTCATGAAAATAACGATAGCACACGAAAGTAGGTTAACCCATTACCTTTAGTCTTCCCTCATTGCTGAATTGCTTTAACACTTCCACATACAGAAGAGAAGGATAAGCAATGGTAACTAATGGCAAATAATAATAATTAAAAAAAAATCACTTATCCATAACCAAGACATTTTTCTCTACTCACTGCTCCATCACTTCTCTCTATAACCATCTCAGAATTTGTATACATGTTTCTATTCACCATCACTTACAGCTCTCTGATCTCAATCATCTGTAGAAAAAACTATTCAGTGAATAAATGCAAAGTACCTTTCACAGCTTCTTCTACAGGAAGCCCAACAAAGGCTGCAAAATCATCTGCAACTATTGAGGTATATGCCTGAGAAACCAGTCCAAAGGCTCGTCTCCTGGTTGCATCTAAGAAGAGATAAACATTGTAGGCAGACAGTAGACTAATCTCCATAACTAGGAAATCAGAAAATTTTTCCAATTCTAACACATTGGGAAAACCACTACCACCCTTAAAGATAGCACTTTAAAAGTGTCCCCTCCCTTCCCACAATTCATTTAAGGACCACAGTCAGCAGCCAGAGACAAGAGATTCCTCTATGCCAGGGCAAAACCCCTCAGAGACCACATTTAACTTCCAAACGCAGTTTGCAGCATCCTGGGTACTACCATCAGTATGTAAACCAGTTTAGGAAACTCTGCTTCTGATGGCATTCTCCATTTGCAATAAAGCTTGTGTGTCAAATAGTTCAGAATCAGAAAAAAATTATAATGAAAAAAGCTATTAGTCAAACTATTCATGCCTTTTTAACCACATCTGCTTTGATACCAAGGCATCTGCAAATCAGTCGTTTCTAAAGCTACAGAGAATTTGTTATTGTAAAATACCTTGGAAGGCTTTTTAGCAGTCTGTACTGCCCTCTAGTAGCAAGACTTTGCAAGTTACTGTCGCACGGTCTATAACTAAAACACTTGTCTAAAGCCGCATTTAAAATAAAAACTTTTTCCTAAGTGTCACAAGGTTCTGGAATGCCAAGCCAAGGTCCCTAGATTACTGGTTAAAAGTCTGAAAACTGGATAATAACTAAGGGTCTATTTTGCTATTACAGAGCAAAACATAGGGTGTATGTATACTCTTTCACGTTGGAATTTCAATCACACACACAATCCTAATAAAAACACTTCACAAGTTTTCATAATGAGCTTTATTTCACCTGATAACTAAACTCCTTTAAGTAAAACTTACAAAATTTGGCCACCTTCCTGACCACTTCTGATTTTTCATAATACTAGTTAGTCATTCCTCTACTTGTCTATTTGTGTTTGAGCACACAAATAATTTAAGGCAACATGTAATTCCACGCTACCTACAGAAGTTCAATTTGTACCTCTAAGTGCTTCCATGATTGGTTGAATAGTCTCGGACCACTGATGAGCGCTGATTGTTGTATAGATTCCTGGAAAGTCTCTCTGCCAGATTCTTTGTCCTACTGACCAAACCGCACCAAGTTCAGCATTTGCCTGTTGCAACAAAAAACCCCACCAGTTTATCCAGAATTGTGTATTCTCTATAGTGACCATTCTGTACGAACCCATTTCCACTCCCCTTCCTTTCCCACTGCAAGCGTACATCACAATAACCTGGAATGATGAACGGGCAAGCACTGGGAAATCTTGTTATAGCAGGTATCACTGCTGCAAGCTCCCCGATCCATCCTCTGCCAAAACTTTATCACCCACATAAGCAAAGGCTGCTCACATGTCAGATATACCAAACCAGGCTGACATACCAGCTAAAACAATCACAGAGGATAGTTTGCACTCAGACTGCTGACCAGAGTTTCAAAAGGACAGGCACAGCTTATTTTCTGCTTAGAGATGCTTGCCTCTTCAGCAGAGGCTTTACATAGTGCAGTGGCTGTTTGCACAGTGAAGGCAATTTTCAAACTGAAAGTCTTGAAATGTTGACAATAGGCAACCCTTCATATGGTCCCATACTCACTACAACTGCTCTCCCACTACTGGTTTTATGGGTGACTTCTGCTGTGTTGCACACTGTCATTTGGTCAACTAGCCTCCAGATCACCCTGTCAGAACAGCAATCAAACACCAAACTGGGTAATAAAGTAGTATTTCCAAATGTAAGGAGAACTGAATTGTTTCT
Source organism: Morus bassanus (assembly GCA_031468815.1). Taxonomy (NCBI): domain Eukaryota; kingdom Metazoa; phylum Chordata; class Aves; order Suliformes; family Sulidae; genus Morus; species Morus bassanus. The sequence continues at coordinate 41,478,582 of CM062574.1, forward strand.
GAAGTTAAGACTCGCACTAATCATTAGTTGACTCAATTAGTAGAAGATTCATTACCACATACATGTAAGAAAATACTATGCTTTGAGGTGTAACCTTTCCAAAATAATTCATGCAATTAGCTTCCCCAACCAAGAATGATGCTTACATGAAATGCAAATTACACCCAAAAAGCCAGATTATTCACAGAATATTGCTGTGCAACAAATGCAGCAGGTTTCAGAGAAAGGCCAAGTAAAATTTGGTCCAGATGACTATTGACTCAACTGATGTAACTACTTTCTTCTTGAAAGAGAAAGAAAAAATATTTCAGAACCACTTGATAAGTCCCATCTGGACCATGAGGTTTCTTAATACAAGACTACAAAACACTTGTTTCCTTGTAAAACATGACTGCAAACTAAAAACCTAACAACATAAAGTCTGGAAGCATTTCTGGTATTATATTTAGCTAAATCCTCAAAATGCATATTTGATCCAAATGCAGTGCAAAACAAGTGCCTTCAGAAAGTTTATCAATTTGAAGATGCAACTTATCTGAAGTCACTTTTCACTGCACAAGGTATTCTGCACCCTCAGGTGGAATGCAGCCCTATCTCAGCATCAGATCCATTGCTTTCCTCCAGCTGACTACCCCTTATCATGAGGCTTTCTACTAAAAAGACTACAGATTTACTGAATTCTGTTGCACCAGATTATTTGTTAAGGAAAAGAGGTAACAGATGAGCAACTTGGAGATCTTAGAGACCAACACGCCATTTGCTGGGCAAGTAGTTCACAGTACAGAACTGAGTCCAAGGCTACTCACCAAACAGAATCCTTGGGGGGGAACAAGTCATTATTTGCAAGCTTATATGAAACTGCTTTAGTATCAAATGGCATTTTATGAAGTACTTACAGATTTGATAGCTGGAGGGATTCTTTTCCAAAGATATCGCGCATTATTCCTAAAAAAATTTAAGTGAAAAGTACTTCTCAGTAACCAAATGTTTGCTACAAGGAGACACCAAAAGGTTTCTTGAGATGCTATAATTAACACAATCTCAGTGCTTTAAAATATTCCTTTTATGTCTACTGAAGTAGAAAAATAAAGTTACTCTCAAGTAGACAACAGGACTGCCATAATAAAACAAATAGTTCATTAACTGCCTCATTTAACACCAGTTTACATAAGATTTTTTCATTTATCTACCCTAGGCAGCATTTCACAGAAGTTAGTTTTGCAGTTTTATTTTTTGAATAGCTGCATCTTTGATGAACACATGTACAGACAGTAACTTTTCATAGTGTCAGTCGTCATTTAGACCAGTGGTCTCCAAACTTTGATCACGCGCTTCTAGCAGAAAAACATTTTTGAGCATGCACCCCCAGTATACGCATATGTATTTATAAAATTACACACATGTATCACTATATTAATATATTATGTACATTATAAAGCATACAAATATAGAAGTTAAGGATGAAATAAACACCATTTAAAGATTTTTTTTTACTTATTAATAGTACAAAAATACTTTCTTCATGTGCCCACACCCCACCTCGCACGCCAGATTTAGACTGTTTTGTCCATGTTCTTCCCAACCCAGTAGACTGGAACATATTAAAATGTTTAGTTGTTCATCTTTAGAGCACAGAATTCAAACGGAAATGCTTACAAATTCTCAGAAAGATTTAAAATGCAAAATAGTTCTAAAACTTCAAATTCATTTGAACCAAGGTTACCTGCTTTAAACCTCATACTCAGTATCAGCATTCATGGAATTTTCCCTGAAAGAATATACTTCTATAATGCAAGAAAACACTCAAATCTTCAAATCCCCACACCAATGCTTACTTTGGCTTGATAATCAAACATGGCAGTGTCATTTATTCTGCCTGAATAAATCAAAAATTTCTCAATAAAACCCTAAACATAGCAAATCAAGTTCACACAGGGACATGGTAAAAATCCAGATGGAATTCAAAGGATTACTGCTTCATGCAGATTTAGCTCATTCAAGCCAACAGTATCCCTCATTTTTAACATAGACAGTTCAGAGTCATCCTGCTATAATTAGACAAAAGGAGCATGCGAGCTTACTCAAAACAAACGCAGCCTTGAAAAACTACAAATCAAAACACCAAAGTGTTCAACACTTGCCAAATGAGCCAATTTCACTATTTAAGGAACTTTCTTCCTAAAGCCAATCTGTTTCCCTACAGTTCAAAAAGGGTGGGCAAGAGCAAACAAAGAATAGTTTTCCTGACAGAGCAAGAGGTGAAAGAGACTTAATTCTGTGAATTTAAAAAACACAAAACACAAAACACCAACCAAAAAACCAGAACAGCACTGCTTACATGGACCTTGTTGGTCACACAAGGTATTACTAATATTCTGGCAACTACAGCTCAAGCTAACAGTGACAAATTCAGTATCTGAATTTAAAGATTAATACAAGCCACTTACATGTCATTATGCAACAGGTATAAAGCTAGAAGTTGGCCATAAACAAGGGGTGTTGCAATTCCTCCAGGGGCCTAAAAGAACAAGTACAAGTAATTTGGTTACATATTTTAAGAACATTATATCTTACAAAATACACCAAGCCAAGTTGAATGAAATCTGAATACTTCAAGACAATTAACGTTTTTCACACCACATAATAGGTCTGGACAAATTGTCAGAGTTGCAACATTACAGTAATACCGCTGTATCTTACGATGAAGAGTTAACTTGCACATGCCAGAAGTTTTACTTAGAAAACTTCTAGTTTGTTTTGCTGCATGAATAAAGTAAGGTTACATCTTTCTAATGTTTTAGTTTATACTCATACTTATGAAAGTGGTAACCATCTTGCCTTACAGTTCCACACAAACAGCTGGTTTTAGGTGCTCACGATTTCACCTATCTTGAGCTGAACTTCAGTTCAGGGCACTCCACCAGAGTAAAGTTTCTTCACTCACTTGATCTGCCCTTCTTAAAAATCCAAATTAAGTTTTGACACCTGCCACACTTCAGCAGACCTCACAAATCATACAAGTAGAAAAAAATGAATATGATAACAAAGTTATAAAATTTTGAAAGCTATAACCATTTAAAAGCTGAAAAGATTTCCAATACAGTTTTAGCAATTTATCAAAGGGTAGTGCAGCAAGGACTCAGAGGAAGCCAATTATGCAGCTATTTGATTTAATTACACGCGTGATTTATATGCTCATCTAAGCCAAAAGCAGGTGATTAGCTGTGTCGTCAAGCAGATATCATTGTCCCCAGCCATTCTTACACTGTTTCCAGGACTCATCACCCATTTACAAATACAAGTTTCTGCAACTGTTCCTTGGATTATGGCCAGTAAAACAAAGCCAGGCCAATTAATACCACCTGTTTGAACTGTCCAAGTTCACCTTTGGTGTTTCTCTGTACTAAAAAGAAAATTCATTATTTTCTCTACCAGGAGACTACTGGAAGAGAAGGGAAAGCAAACTACCACCAAAACAACTAGATTCAAAACCTACAGTCTTACTGAAGGAAGCTCTGTGGCTGCATCTAGCCTGCAAAAAAATCAGCCTACATATCAACTCATGATCTGAAACACGAAGGCTGCCAGCAGATATTAGTGTGCCCACAAGAAGCTTGATATGGATGCAGACATGCACAGCAAATAAGGTACCAGCTTTGTCAAAGCATTTGGGAACAGTTTGCTAGGGGCACATTTGTTGCCATTTCCTCTATGAGACTGCTGACAGATACAGCAGAAACCTTGAGCAGAGCACAGCCTAAGTTCAGTGGCTTTGTAGCAGCTACCAGGGACCCACCAAGGTCCAACACCACATGCTCTACAGCAGGGAAGTGAGATGGGTGTGTTGAACTTCCTCAGATGGCTGCAGAAGCAAAACCCAAAGCCTGCTGGGCTCCATCCCTGTCACTCAGAACTCAGCCTGACATAACCCTACCACTGCTCTGCAGGGGCCAATACAGCAGCCAACGCCATTGCAAGTCAGGTGTAAACAAATGGCTCAAACCAAGCATCAACCACTGTTTCAAAGCTTGTTAATCTGAAAGGGAATAAAAAGGTAGCTCCATTTACAGAAGGGCTTTCCCTAGTGGGAAGCCATCCAGTGACTATTAACACATGCTGAGGTCTCATAACTCTAACTACATCCTTCTACCCACACTTCCCTAGTACACACCTTTGCAGTAAGTGCTACACACAGCTGCTCCTCTAAAGGATGGGAATACACCTTTAAAGCAAGTACTAACCAGCTCCCAGCAGGAAGGACTAACCACACTCAACTCTCCCTCATGGTACAAGGATCCTCTTTTGTTTCTCTGTGCTCACACACCCATCACTTGAGGCAGCAGGTAGCTCATATTTTCAGCACAACAATCTCCCTCCAGTTCCATAACACTCTTCTACAGGACTCAGGGCACACCAAGAAGCTGCAGCACCATGCTGAGAACACAAGAGGCACCTGGGCTCAGCACAGAAACATCAGCTGAAGCTTGATGATAAACAACCATACATAAGGACCCCTTCTGTTTAAGGATTGTATTTTCCACTGCAAAGCTGTGCAGTTTGTCAACAGTGAAGTTCTGCTGTGACAAGTGACCACACACTGGAACAGCTCTCTCCCCTCAACTACTAGGGTAGCAAGAGGCAAAAATCAGAATCACTGAAGAGTACACAAAAGAGGAAAATTCAAATTTTTCCCTTATTTCAAATTGCTACAGTGGGATGCGTGAGCTTCACATTTAGAAAAGCACTGGGAACTCTGCAAGATGAGAAAGGGTCTATGGATATCACCCAGGAGGAGCTTTTATCATTAACGCAGTGCCACTTGGGTGTACCACAGGCTGGAGTCTGGCACACTAACAGAGCACACAGACTTGAAAACTCACCAAGCAACAGAACTTAAGAGAACCCAGAGGAAGCTTCCAGCGTGAGCTCCCACAAGCAGCGCACCACTGATTTAGCAGGAGCTCAGTGCCCCACTCCCCTTCTCAATTCCTTTTTTGTCAACCACGCTGAGACACACGGAGACATACGGACTTCTCTCTCACACACACCCCCCTCCAAAAAGACCCTAACGCTTATAAGAAAATACATTCATTTCCTTGTCGGCAGCTTCACACGTTTCTGAAGAGCTTTTTAGCGGGCTTTTGGCACAAGCGGCAAGTCGAAAGGCTGAGCCCTCCGCAACCTCACAGACACCCGCAGAGGCCCTCGCAGGACCCGATCAGACCCTCAGAACCGCCCCTCCAGGCACCGGCCCCCGGCCCCGAGCCCGCGGCGGCGGGGGGCGCTTGTACCCCGAAGCCTCGCCGGAGCACGGGGGGGCCTCAGCTAGGCCCCGGGCCCGCCCCGCCACCGCGACCCCGCGCCGCCCTACCTCGAGCTCCTGGGTCTCGCACTGCTCCAGGAGCTTCCTGAAGCTGAAGGCGGTCTCCGCCATCACCGCCACGGGCATCTTCCCCTCACGGCGCCGCCGCCAGCCACAACCGCCTCCCCTCAGGAGGCGGCCGCGCCCTGACGACACTTCCGTCCCGAACAGCGCGCACTTCCGTCCGCCACCTAGGCGCGCAAGCCCCTCTAGCCCTTCTTTTCTATGCTGTGGAGGACTGCGGGGCGGGGATCCAGGGCGGCCTCATCGGGGGCGTGGCCACGACCCGGGGGCGTGGCCACGACCCGGGGGCGTGGCCACGACCCGGGGGCGTGGCCGGGGCAGGGGGCGGGGCGGCACATGTGTCAGTCCCGTATTTTTTAAGGAACAGGTAAATTATACCTTTTTTCCCCCCTTATTTCTCTGTCGTTTATGTATAATAAATATATTTCTGTTTAGTTTTTTATTTTCATATGTCATATATTATGTGATGTTTAAGATACGTACGGTACATCCTTTATTACACAGTATATATACAATGTAATATAGCATACATATCTGTACATATATCCTATAAAACAGTATATATGCCAAAATAGCACATGCTAAATATGCTAAAAATAAAAAAAAAAAAAAATATGCTAAAATGGCATATTCACCCTCCGGGTGAAGAACCTTGTTGGATATTAGGAAGATGTTCTTCACCCAGAGGGTGGTGGAGCCCTGGAACAGGCTCCCCAGGGAGGCAGTCACGGCGCCAAGCCTGACGATATTCAAGAAGCACTTGGACAACGCCCTCAGACACATGGTGCGAATTTTGGGGTTGTCCTGTGCAGGGACAGGAGTTGGACTTGACGATCCTTGCGGGTCCCTTCACACTCAGGACATTCTATGATTCTATGAGTCTATAATTCATATAACAGCACATATGCTATTTTATTGGTCGGACCACCCCTCCGCCATGGCCTTGCCATAGCTCCAGTTCTCATCCTCAGCAAGGTCCCATCTGCCGGGCCACCAGTACTGGGACCCCCCTAGCACTGCCCGCCTTGCCCCAGAATTGGGCTCAGAATTTATGATGCCCAATTTATGACATATTTTCTTCTTTTTTTTTTAACTTATTTATGCCTAAAGGATGGGGTTCGAACATGTTTGTAGCAGAATGCAGCCCCGGTTTGAGGCACACTTGTGCATGAATCAGAGGAAAGCAGCAAAATTGTCACCAGATCTTTGTAATTACTGGGGCTGCAGATGGAAATTCTTATTTTTTTAGGGTAAAATTAACCCAGGCACGTCGTTTTCTGCAAACCCTTGCTTTCCAATGCAAAGAATTTGTTTTTCCCCATCATCTGCAGCCCCATATCCCTTGAAAAAAGCACTCCCCTGCCACCTTCCATCCCCAGCACTGCCCCAAACACCATCCTCAAAAACATTTATTCTTCATATTCAACCAAGGGGCCCCCCAGCCTGTTAAAGGAGAGTTTCCCCAAGCTGTGCTCAAGACCTGCACCACCTCGATGCAAAATTAGGGTGCCCCAGTGCAAGCCTGACCCAGCTGCAGCAGGGTAGTCCTCCCTGTCGTTGCTGCTACCGACACCAATATGAAGGCCATCCGGCTGTGTTCCCCACGCTTTTGGGTTGAAAAAAGGAAAAAATAGGGATGCTCAGCTTCTTGATGCATAAGGGAAGGCTGGCATAAAGCCTGGCCCCTTTGCTGAGGAGTCTCTGTGCTCTGGGAGAGGTCTCAGCTATGGAAAAATAAAAACGTGTGTTTGTGTTCACTTTGGGATTTGCCCAGAGGATAGTATCTCGGCCGAGGGCTCCAGGCGATGGCACTGCTGCTCCGCCAGCTCAGGCATTGCTTTTCCCAGCAACTGACCTCTCATCCTGCTCCCATCCCCACCAGCCACATCGATTCCACCAGCTCTTTGTTGCCCCCAACTCCATGCTGGCATCACTTTGGCATTCGGCCATCTGAGAGGAAGGTTGTCCTCACCTTTTGTTCCCATTCTCAATTATCTTGTGCTTTTCGGGAGGCGAGTAGGGGGGCGAAGTGGGTGGCAGCTTGTGATGGTGCCGGTGAGACACTTTCAGTTAGCACCGGCGGGGTTGGGGTCAGACCATCCTGGATTGCCTCTGTGGAGCACGTTGGCTTGGGAAGACTTCATCTCGTGGTGGGGCATCACAGGGTTGCAATCCGCCATCCCGTTGGGATCCTCCTTCCCAGTGCTGGCTGGGAAGGCACGAGTCAGTCCCCGGCACTGCTGGCCATGCTGGGCTTGAGCAGAACCGCAGCCTCTGTGCATGCTACTTCTCTCTGCAGGGCAATTTTCTCATTTTGGGGAAAAAAACCCAGTAAAAATGGAGCAGATGAGAGGTTTCCGCGAGAGGGCACTAGCTGCAAGAGAAATTGCCTAAAAAGTCCAAGAAAACTGGAGCAGAGCTCTGGCTGCTGCCAAACATCCCACTGTCCCTTTCTTGCAAGAAACTTTATATTTTTGGGCAGTTAGACTTTTTAAATATTTTTTTTGCAGGATTTCATTAAGCTTTTGGGACAACGAAGGAAGTGTTGCTTTCCAGTTTGGTTAGCTGAGCCTCCCAAAGACACCAAAACCTCTCTGGAAGAAATCCCTTGGCGTGGGGACAGCCGGAAAAGCTGTTCCCTCTCTTTTTTTTTTTTTTTCTTCCCTCACTCCCTCTCCACTGGCCTTTCTTTATCACCCCTGGGGATGTCTCCCTGCGAGCCCTGGGTGCTGTGCTCACTGTGCTCCATGCACGCTCTGGCTTGGCCAGCACGATGCACCAAGCCAAGCTGCACGCTTCAGCCACTGGGGGGGGGATGCAATTCTTCATGGGGTCTCCTAACAAGCCAAAAAATCCCACTACTGATGGAAACTTGCTCTGTGCCACCAACCTCAGTGCCCTGCATTGGCTTACCATGGTATTTTATTTCCTCCATGTGTGTGAGCTTCAAACCCTGTGTTTGTGAAAGCTGGGGATGCTGCCAGAGCAGCTTGGTGGGGTCTTCAGTCCCCTTTCCTGCCCCATAAACAAAGAGGAAACACAGCGTCATGGCTGGTAGGTCAGCCCTTCGAGCAAGATGCTCTAACAGCCTCCCTTGCCTTCCTGTCTTGAGCAAGAGTGATTTCCACACCACCACCAACACAGTTTTGCTTAGTCCTGGGGCAGAGGCTGGTTGCAGAGGGCTTTAACTGGCGTCTCAGCAGTGGGCCAAGAGATGCCGTCTGCTGGGGATGTCCACAGAGCACAAATATTTGCCTCAGGAGGGGCTGGGGCTGGTTAATAGAGGAGCATGGCCCTGGGTCCCCAGCCAGTGCAAGGTGAGGTGGCACAGCTGTACCTGGAGGGGTGTCACCGGCAGGTTGGTTTCGGAGTTAGGCGCTAAATTCATTAAGTCTAATTTTGACCAGGGAGGTTTGTGTTTTGATCGTGGGCCTAGAAGTCTCAATGTATTTTAATTCTGGAAAATTAAAAGAGTAAAGAGTCAACTTACAACAAAACCAGCCCTTGCAAACAAGGAAACTCCTGGGTACCTGAGCAAACCATGGCTGCTTGCTCCCACAGAGACCAGCTCCCCATCCTGTCCCAAAGACAGCACGGAGCTGCTCTGTTCATCCCACCTGCAACCCCCTTTGCATGGATTTATAAAGCCCAGAGCACGGCAGGCTTCACGACCAGAAAGTGTACATTAAAAACACTACGCCAGCACCCCAACATCATTGCATCACCCCTTTCTGAGTAACTTTTCTGGAGATAAGAGTACAGTCCTTCGCAAGCAGAAATCATTAAGCCACGTGGCTCAGGCTGATGTCCCATTGCCCTGCTGGCACTGTTTTTATCCCATGGAGAACAGCTTCTGTTGAAGTGAAAAGTTTCTTGAAAAATTATTAATTCAGCCCAAACCTGCCCTTTTGCATGCACGTGGTGCATCCTCCCTCTCTCTTTCTCCGCTTTTCCAAAGCTGTTTAAGGCTGTGATAACATTGTCAGGAGGAAACATGCTAGAAGGGAATATGCTGCTTTTTGCATGCTTTGAGCTTCTTGCATCACCAAAATAAAATAGAGCAGATCTGTCATATTTCCAGGATTATTATAAATCTGGGAGGTTTGGATGCTCTTCCTGGGGTTGTCTGGAGCTGGTGCAGGATGAGCTTGGCCCCCATATAGTGGCATCATCCAGCACTTCTGGACAGTGACTGAGACTGGCTGAGCTAGCATCCCAGGAAATCACAGGGCCATTTATTTTATTCAGGAGCTTCTCTTCAATTCAGGCACCAAAAGAAGAGGCCAGACTTAGAAAACAGCTGAGCACACTGGAAAATCTGTCCCACTTGCAAAGCCAACCACATTAAATTAATGGGAAAACGCCTTGACTTGAAAGGATCCTGATTTTTCTTTGGCTCACATGCTTGAAAAGCACTTTAAGATGTGGGTACCAGCAGTTGCAGAAGTGTAAGGTAAATTTAACATGATTTTTATTCAGCTCCCGGCAGCAATGGCATGAAAATCTCAACAACTTGTTTGTGCCTTGTATGAATTTTAATGTGGTGACAGAAAAGGTTCTGCCATCCTGGACAGTCCCAATGAGCCATCGGTTGTTTTCAAAGTAATGCCAAGGCATTTCCAAGAAAGATTAGCAGAGATGTTGTGACAAGGCTTTATTTTCCCAGTTGTTTCCATGTGCTGCCTGTGATCTGGACGTACCCTCTGGAAAGATGATTACAAGAGGTTTCCCTTTCTTATCTTCTTCAAAAGCTTTGCAGGGGAACAAAAGAATCATGATGGGGAACATAAAATGTAACATGGTGATATGGAACAATAGGAAAGTTAATTTAATGTGAAAGTTAAAGAAAATGGTGGTAAAGGGTCAAGTTGAACCTCTCCACACCCTTCCCGATCCCCTCAATACCCTGATTTATATTAGCTCTGCCTGATCCGAGCAAAGGCTGTATCTAAATACATCATTTCCTTCCATGACATCAAAGCTCATTTTACAGCAGCCATCAAAGGGTTCAAATGCCTCGTTTTTAGGAGCTGCGCCCAGCAGAAAGGAAACAGCGAGAGGCGGATGGGAAATTATAATTTCTTTTTCCCAAACATTTTTTTTATTGCTTAATTTTGATGGGGGCATTGGTTTCAAGTCCAATAAACAAGAAGCTCTCTGGGGAATTACTTTTTTTTTTTTTTGCTTCCCTTCTCCTTGTTTTATCAACTCCAACCTGAGGTCTTGGTTTTACGTGTGTTTACTAGAGTATGGTAGTATAATTAAAGGAAAATCCCTAAATCAGGGAGACTGGGGAGCTTGGAGGATGTATAGGAGACCACAGAGACCCTAGCAAAGTGACTGGTGTGGTATGATGTGTTGAGGGTTGTCCACCCAGCTGTGCTTGCCTATCGGGCTGTGTGTCCTTCTGCTGCTGCTCCAGAGCAAATCTCCCCCTCCCAGGCTGAGATTTGGGGATTAGCTGACCCCCTTTCTGCCCACCCTGAACACCTCCATCCACCTCCTCTTGTTTTTCCCAGGAATAAGCAAGAGCGATGGCTTCTCCCAGCAGCTCTGGAGGCAAAGATTGCCCTTTCTTAACCTGCCAAGGGGAAAAGAGACCCTCTGTGCATTTAACCTAACTTTGTTTTTATGACTTTCTAGGCATGTCTATGCATTTTCCTGTTTTTGCTTTGTTCTGCAGGATCCTCAGCCAAGATTCTGTCCCCTCCCTGGCTTCTGGGCCAGCAGTTCTTGTTCTCTGCATTTTTTAATCCTCTATGGCAGAGACCTTAGCTTTCTTTGGGCAGTATAACAGCTCTTCTCCTTGCTACATCCCCTACCACACTGTTCCCTGGCTTGGAAATCCCTGAAATCCCCCAAATTTGGGGGGATGAAGGAAGGGGAATCCCTGGTCCAGTGTAGGGTGTTTGGGGCGTTCAAGCATCCAGCATGGGACATTTGGGGGCATGGAGTGGGAGGATCCCAGGTCAAGCACGGGGTGTTTGGGGGATGGAGTGGAGGGCCCATGGCCTAATATGGGGCATTTGGAGGATGAAGCAGGGGGGGGTCCCTCATCCAATATGGGGTGTTTGAGGGATAGAGCATCCCTGTGCAGCAGCCCCTCAGCAGGCTGCAGCCACTCTCCAAACGATGCCCTTATCAGCAGAATGGAGCACACGAGGCATCTCAGTGGTCCTGTTGCACTGTGAGCTCAGAGGCTTCCTTGGGTCCCCTGGCCTCCTTTGGCTTCCCAGCTTGTGCTGGGGCTGGCCAGGGGCACACCTCTGCCCCAAGCTGCCCCATGGCATCAGCCGCCTGTGAGGGGGGATGAGTCTCCAGTGCCAGGGAGGGAGATGCTCCTGCAGAAACCTTCCTGCCCGGCTCAGCATCCCCCATCTTAACAGGAGCATGATGCATTGCTGTGTCTCCCGGGGCATGCTTTTAAATCTGTTAATCTCCTGTAATCGCACGCATGTTAAAAAACACCTGTTCTCCCCGCAAAGCCACCGGGATACCCGGCGAGTGTTTGGGTGAGTGTAATAAAAGACGCAATTAGAAAGGCGGGCTTTGATCTCCAGGAGGTAAGGAGTTCAGGCAGCTGTGCCGAAACCTCTCCCGCAGTCACTCTTCTACTTCAGTAACATCCTAACAAAGAAGATCTTGTGTCCACGACGCCTCGTTACGGTCCTTCTTCCCAACCCGCGGCCACCTGTCCTTCCCTGCCGCCAAAGCGCACTGCCTTCGGGGTCCCTTCCCCATCCCTGCTAGCAGAGGGGTGCGAATCGGATTTCACGGCCCCAAGGCTTGCTGAGAGCTGCCGGGCTTTGCTCTTGATTACTCAAAGTCCATGCTGCAATGGCTTCTTTGTTCCTGCAGCCCTGCCTGCCAACAGCTGGGTTCTCCATCCAGCTGTGTTGGGATGTAGGCAAGGGAGTGGGGAGGCAGCCGGGATACGGGTCACCACACGGGACTCTCTGTGCGCATCCCTGGGGACACCAAGGGAGGGATGCTTCCCATTCCGCACGGGAAGAAGAGCCCCCACTCCATCTGATCTGCATCCCATGCAAGGATGCTGTCAGCTAGAGGGCTAGCCCAGGAGACATTGAGGATTATAGCTTCTTCTGATGAGATGCTTTTGTGAGACTGGAAGAGAAAATGTGTTGCTTGTTTGGTCTTAGATTTCCAAGGATCAGCTCAAATCTACGTCCTATGAGCAGAATCAAAAAGCCAGAAAATGGTACCATGACTTTCAGGGGCCATAGAAATCGTTAGATCAGACCCTGGGTATCTCTGGGTATGGAAGGGCAAGAGTGAGATGCTGACACCTTGCTGCACCCAGCAGTTTGCTGTCCATTTTAAATGTTAGCTTTTCCCTCTAAGCCTTTCCAAGGTTATACAGTCATATCGCAGCCCCCTGGGCTCTTAGCCCCCCCAGACACCCCAGGCTGTCATCACAGGGTCCTGAGGCAAAGACTGCCTCACAGCTGGGCCACCATGGGGGCCATGCATTATGCCAAAGACTTCTTATTCCCATATTAACTATACCATCTCCTCATCCAAGGATGTGCTGTCCTGGGCTGCAAGCAGTTGCTCTTTCAAAGCCTGTGGTGAGAAAGCAGAGCAGAAATTAAAGTCATATTTAGTGTGTTTAGCAGCAGAGTTTGGGGGCTGGTGGCCCAACTTCTGTTCTGCAAGCTGAGAGGTGGAGAGGGACATGGCGAGATAAGATATTTTACTTTTCATCCAAAGAGACGTCCTCTGGCTTTACATCAGCATCAGTAAAGCAGAATTTACCTTTGGGGGAAGGTTGTGTCTTCCCATGGTGGCTTTCAGCCTGAGCCAACCCCTTTGGTAGCCACTGTGTTCCCTGAGGAACCAGGGGACAGCAGCCCAAAGCCAAGCCCAGGCCACCAGACTGCTTTTAGGGCAGGCAAAGACATGCTTGTCTCTCCCTGTGCCTGTCATGGAAAGCCTGAGCTTTCGTTCCTGCATCAGCAATACACCCGGATCTGTTAAACCTTGAATAACCAAAGCACTAGAGATTGCATCGCTCCAGAAAGTCTTGCCTTGGCAGGAGCACAAAACCCAACCTTGCAGGTCCTTTCCATCCCTAATTTCCACGGGTCTTTGTCAGCAGGATGGTGAGGGGAAATACTTCTTAAAACAAGGACAGGGGGGAAAAAACCCCTTCTGGTCTTTTGCCACATATTTCCCATAAATACTGGAATAAGGTGGGCCTGAAAAGGGAGAGAGATGGATATAAAACAAGAGGGGGGAAAAAAACTTGGAAAAGAAATCATATGGAATAAATATTCCACAGCACAGGCAGGCACACCCCAGGCTTTTGGTCAAAGCCCCAGCAATGGAGAGGTTGCTTCCCATCACTTGGTGGCTTCCTGCACTGGGACGAGAGGATGTCCCCAGCACTTCCCTCCCATCTCCAAAGGCGAGGTCTTGAAGAATCCATACACCTCAAAGACCATAATTTTGCAGCATCTTTGCTTCAAGACTGGACATGCAGGGTGGGAGGTCCTCCTTCCAATGCCTGCACTGGTCTGGAGAGGGTCCTGCCCCATTTCCTTGCTGGTGAGAGTCTGTCACCTCCATGGGGATGTGGGGATGGGGATCAGACCTGCTGTGCTCTACATCTCCAAAGAGACAAGTGGCAGGGAAATCGCTGTGGCTACCAGAACTTCTCAACTCCCCACCACCCTCTCGCATGGCTCGTGGTTTGTTCAGATTGTCCCTAAAGTTTGCTTCAGGCAGCGTTTCCCAGGTAAAAGCTCAAAACCCATTATCTTTTTTTTTTTTCCTTTTATTTTCATGGAAAAACCCAGAAGACAGGTAATCCAAGAAGGAAAGACAAAGATGCCCTCCACTCATGGGAAAAAACATGTTTCTTACCATGCTCCAACATGATTTTCACTGGGTGCCTAGTGCAGAAGAAGGGTGGGATCTCCTCCCCACGCATCCCAGCCACCAACCCTTACCCTGGGTGATGCTCCTTGCTGGCTGGGGGAGGAGAGCAAAAGTTTTTCATTAAAGAAGTTTGGGATTTATAAGAACCTTCATACATTTTTATAAATATTTTGTACCTTACGGAGAGTGAACATGCTCCAGGAGAGGTTTTGTTTAGCTGAAAAGCAAGTCTTCCATTAACCATGGGGGATTTTTGCCCACTACAAGGGATGGGGGTGCGAGCTTGTCATGGTTTAACCCCAGTCGGCAACTAAGTCCCACCCAGCTGCTTGCTCACTCCCCTCCCGGAGGGTTGGGGGAGAGAATCAGAAGAGGTAAAGTGAGAACAATCCTGGGTTGAGATAAAGACAGTTTAATAGGTAAAGAGGTAAGGCAAAAGCTGCAGATGCAAGCAATGAAAACCAAGGAATTCCTTCACCACATCGCATGGACTGGCAGGTGTTCAGCCATCTCCAGGAAAGCAGGGCTGCATCATGTGTAACGGTTACTCGGGAAGACAAATGCCATCACTCCAAACATCCCCTCGCCTTCCTTCTTCTTCCCCCAGCTTTATATGCTGAGCATGATGTCATATGGTGTGGGATATCCCTTGGGTGAGGAGCAGAAAAGGCCTCGGCTCTGTGTAAGCATCGCTCAGCTGGAACAGAAACATCCCTGTGTTATCAGCACTGTTTCAGCACAAATCTAAAACATAGCCCCATACTAGCTACTATGAAGTAAACTAACTCTATCCCAGCTGAAACCAGCACAGAGCCAAAAATTTCCCTGAGCTGCCCTGCTCCTCAGGGCCGTGTTTTTTATGTTGAGCTGGGAATTTTTCCTTGCTCTCTGCAATATTTCGGGCAGGTGCAAATCTCCTTGTCAAAGCTGGAAAGGCTGTTGATTTCTGTGGACATGCCTTGATCTGCAGCACAATTGGGTTTTATTCTTTCTTAATTTCTCCTGGGAAGGAGAGGCCAGTCAGTTGGTCCTGAGTGACGTCATGATTTTGTTTAGAATGACATTTTCTTGGGGAAAAAAAAAAGACAAAGGAGAGTGAAAGGAAAAGGTGCAGACATAGAGACCATGAGCTGGGCACCCCCTGCACCAGGGGACATGTGCCAGGACCAAAGCCAACTCAGAAGGGCTGGAGATGCTGCTCTACAAGTTGCTGACGACATTGTGGGAGCATTCCTTGATGTGGGAGCATCCTCAATGCCGGCAGTGCAGGACTGTCTCTCCACCTCCTCTTGACATTTTCTCAGGATCTTAGGTTTTCGCAGGATTTTCATTGTGGCATTGGATTAGCAAAAAAAAAAAAAAAAAAAAAAAAAAATAAAATCGGGGTACCCTGGCCAAGCTGGGCATCTCCAGAGCCCATGCATTCTGCACTGCTATGCCAGCAAGTGCTGGTCTCTGAGTGAATTACCCATGTTCCAGAATAACAGTGTCACTACCAGGGTGGCCAATGCAGAGGACCCATCCCGGGTGCAGTGGGATGCAGGAGGGATGTCTGGCGGGGCAGAGGATCGTGTCTGCAGCCTGTGCTGGGGGGAAGCAACTGCTACCACTTGCTGTGGCTGCTCCCCACCTCTGGCCGTCACAGCACAAGGGTCCGAAGCAGACAAAAACATCTCTAAAACAAGTCACTTGAGGAGCATAAAACCTCAGCCTTAAAGAGGATGTTGAGCCAGAATAAGTGCAATTCATACATGGAGTAAGCATCATCAGATGCATCTATGGACTAATCATCATTAGATGTGAATGAGGAGCAAAGGGATTAAAAGGGAGCTAAATATAGGTCTTTAAGGGTGGCTTTCCCATCACTAGACAGATGTGAGCCTACTAGTGCTGCAGAACACCCCACAGGAGCTGTTTACAGAGAGCTGGTAAGGGGGGCAGTGAGCCGCAGCCAGCATAATTCCCCTTGTAAATCTGCCTCCATGTTGGAAAGGATAAGGCTGGACATAGCCAGCTGGAAAATAGTCCCTGGAGTATTGAGTAAAATCTTGTCAGGCAATTAGCATTGCTCATACATGTCATCTGCACTGACGCAGCCCAGTCCGGGTGCACAGCACTGCCTCGGGATGAAATAGGCTCCTGCCATCACCACCCTTTGATGGAGAGGAAACTGAGGCATGGCTGCTGGCTCAGCTTGGTCTGAAGTCAGGACTTTGCTTTTCTTAATAATGTCCTAATCAGCCTGATGGGAAGATGTGTGTCCAGGATTCTGGGAAATTCCTGCTCTCTGCTTCTTGCTGGAAACAGCCCCTTTTACATCAGTAATGTGACAGCAGTGTGGGGAGATGGGCTTTTAGCACAGGCTGGGCCATCAAATTTAAAAGGAATATCATAATCAATGAAGGAAAGTCAGTTGTTTAAAAGACTGAAGCAATATCAGCCAGCACTGAAATAATTTTCTAAAGAAAGAGACATGCACCCTCCATGAATGAGGAAGTGGAAGCATTTATGACAATAACAGCATCAGGAGTATAATTGTTTGATTGATTTTCCTTGAATGGATTCCAGACTAATGGCTGGAGCAGGAGACCAATAAACAAGATCCCTAAATTCAGTTTTCATTTCTGCTTCTGAACTGGCACATAACATTGCACAAGCTCTGCAAAAAGCCTAACCTTCAGAAAAACTCAATGCAAAAGTCCATCTGCCCTTCGAAAAACCAGCTAATGCCATCCGAGCCTTCACTTTGTCATGGGAGATGCCTCCCAGTCATCAGCAGGGACAGCTGAGAAATGAAATCCTTTCTTCACCTGCCAAACGTTGCAAGCAGAATTACCTTTCAGTGCAAGAATTTCTACTGAGGGTTTGGGGTTTGTTTGGTTTTGTTTTTTTTTTTTTTGGCTTGTAAGAGCTTCCGGAGAGCAATGCCAGCGGAAAAATAGCCACTCAAAATGAAACAGAAAGTTGTTGTCTTTCCCCTCCTTTGTATAAGCTCAGCAAATTATTGCTAAATCCCCACATCCCCAGCTTCTTTGGATGTCACTATTGCCGGGAAAGGCTTTCCCTGCGTTAGTCTGAGTCTTGCCACTCTGATGTCATTTAGCCTTACAATGTCATACTCATTTTATCTCAATTCCCACCTGACGAAGCCTGTTTGGAGACAGCAATGAAGCCACCACCATTAAAGATGTGAGTGCTCCCCCGATGGGGATTGCTTTCTGCACCTCCCATCGTGCTCTCCTCCCTCTTCACACTCTTTCCTTCATAGACTGGCACTTAAATGCTCTGAACAGGGAATTTCTTCATGAAACAGGTATCCAACACTAGGCTGAAACTGCCCTATGCTTGAATCCATCCTTTCCAGAGAGCTGGGGGGAGCGTAGCAGGGAGGACCAGCTCCACTGCTGCTCCAGACAGGACCCTCTGGGAGCTCTTCTCGGGGGGGTTATTCTGGGATGCATCCAGCATCTCCATATTTCACTTAATTTAAGCTATGGAACTATTTATTCTGTAAGAACCCTGTGCTTTTATTAACTATTTATTTACAGTACGTGGTATTCCCCACACGCGTGACCTGCTGGTGAGCAGAGGAGGAGGCTATTTATTTTGAAGCCTTGTCCGATTTACACTAACCACGGAGCAGGGACCCATAAAAAGGCTGGTGAGCAGAGCAGAGCCAGCCCATGGGCTCTGACAACATGGCCATTGTAAGGTCCTATACACACCCCACCCCCCCACCCCCCAAACCTGCACTCCGGATGACTGAGATCAACACGGTCTGGGAGCAAATTTAATTTAGGTGGGTCTTTTTTTAATGTACGTCCCACAGGTGGGAGCTAGCTGAGAGGCATAGAGCTGGCAACCCCGCACCACCAGTCCCCATCGCATCCCTTCCCACAGGGTAGGGGAGAAGACATGCATCCACATCTCAGTGGTGGCCATCCCTCAGGAGGGATCTGGCCATAGGCACATGGAAAACACTGGCTTGGGGATGGAAAAGAAGGGTCAGTCCCGCGTTTGCGTTTGTTTGGCACTGCGGGACGTCAGGTTTCCTCGCTGTGCCTCAGTTTCCCCTTCTGCAAAGCAGAATGGTCCTGCTTTGCACAGAAGCCCATAGACAAAAAGGCATGACGCAAGTGCTCACCAAATGCTCTGCAGCACCATCAACTCTGGCAGAAACTTGCTGCTGTTTCATCCCATTTGCAAATATTCATCATTTTACTTCATGAGGACAAAATTAAGAGTTAAGAAATGTTTTACAGGATGCATTTCCTTCCGTGGCACCCCGAAGTGCTCTTAGGGAACCCTGAAATACCAAACATCTGGGCACAGCAACAAATAATAAGAAACAACAGCATGTTCATTGTTTAGCAGCCTTTTATAATCCAAACAATAATTTTTAAATAAACTGGATGGAAAATAATTTCAAGCCCTGGAACACATTAATCCTGCATGCCAAGCCTGGTGCCACTAAGTGCAACAAGGACCCTGAAGTTAATGAAATTCCTGCCTGAACAAACTTTTATCATGCTGTTTAGTAAAATTACTTGTGCATCATAAAAACATCACTCAAGCTGTTAAAATGTCTTCTGTGGAAAGTAAGGCAAAGGAGCAGGAGGAATATATTTGTTAAATTACATATAACCAGTAATATATATTTAAAATATATCTTTATCAGGTTATTTGAGGTTGTTGAGTTTAAAGCACAAGGGTGAATTGATCTACTGCTGTGCCAGCAATTGAAGTCTCCCGTTTGAATGGGAGGCTGGAAAATTTTAGCTGATTTTCATACAAAATATCCATCCATCACTGCACTACGCCTGGAGAGGCTCCATTTCCAGAGAAGTTTTCTGTAAAAAAATGTTTCATTGACAGTCAAATGAATAAATAACCAAATCACTCCAAAGGCCCCAAAGGAGCAGTTTTTTTTGAAGAACGCATTTTAGATGTCAGCATCCTCCCCGTTCCTAAAATACCTAATAATCTTCCCATTCTGACCAAAGATCTGTTTTGCACAAGAGGAGTTTTGCAGAGAAAAAAACCTTCCAGCCGGCCCTAATTAAGTTCTGCTTTGTCCTGACATTTCTAGAGCTGGATTTTCAAAAACCTTGTATCTGCTCCAGTTTCCCTCCAAATGGCTGGAAAACACCCTGCAAGGGCTGGGGAGCCCTGATTACTTTTGGAAGCCCTCACAGTTGATATATATTGATTATTGACATCATGTCCTGCTCTTTCCCAGGGGACACATGGGACCAATTTATCCTTTTTCTGCTGGATAAGAGTTGGAAACTCTGGGAGTGTTAATTTTAAGCTCAGTTTATTCCACCTCCCCACCCCCCCCCTTAAAGTTTTTTAAATAATTTAGCTGGAATTTATTTTCAAGGTTACTTATGCACAGTGCCTGTGAGTAATCTACCCTGGCTGGCTGGATAACTTTGGGTGTCATTTATCATTTTCCCTCTTCTTTTATTTATAGAGCTGATTATAGAAGTGCATCCAGAGCCAAGGCCTCCCTTAAAGTCAATGAGGTTGTGCCAGTTTACACCCACAGAGGAGGTGAGGGAGGTGACATAACCCAAACACGTTTCCAGAAGGACTCATTGATGCAACGAGCCTTCTTCTGTAGGGAAAGGGCGTGGCAGGAGGTGGACAACATCCAGCATCACCTGGCTTTAAGCATGTGCCTAACCCTTTATGAACTGCAGGGGATTTAGACCCATGTCCGTGTGCTGTTTTGAATACAGGTGTGCCCGTGCAAGCCTGGATCTGGGCTCAGAAGAGATGTAAAGGCACTTGTTGCATGGGTAAGATTGAGGCGAGGGTGCCCAGGAGCCTTGAGATGGTGCAAGAAACTGTCATTTCCCTGACATCATTTTCATCAGGGTGCTGGCAGCTTGAGGGCACCTGGGATAAGCAATGGGAGGCTATTTTGTATGGGATGAGGTAAAGAGATTTCTAGATTTCAGGCTGGGATAGAGACCCCCACCCCTTAGCAAACACCCCCAAGACCTGGCTGTCTTCCATGCCTCTCCCTTCCCTGTGAAACCACTGCATTTCTTGGGAAGAAAATCATTTTCCCTGGAGAATTCTTGTCTGCTATTGAGCAACCAAGGCACAGAAAGTATTTTGGACTGGAAGTTTAAGGGAGGTTTCCTGGAAGAAATCACTTTTTCTCCTGCTGCTCCACTGACATAAGCCTGGAGGGCTCACTGCATTTTTTTCTCCGCTTAACATCATTGGAGTTGTCACTTCCAAGGCTGTGCCTTGGAAGATCCCAGCACTGCGCCGTCCCAGACCCAGCTCCATCCCACTTGCAGGTTATCCAGGTCTCTGGGTGCTCTAGCAATGCCCATTACTCTTTGCACCTGTCCTACAGCTTGAAAAATATGAGCTGTTGAGTGCAGGCAGAAGGAAAAACACCAGCAGGAAGGTGGTCAGTTGATGTCTTTAACACCTGCAGAGGCTTCAGCCTGGAGGACGGGTGGAGGGATGAACACCTTGTGCCATTCCTGGGCAGAGGGGAGGATGGAGCATGCCTGAGATCACAGCACGACCATCTCCCAACAAGTCCCGCTCCCTGCACAGGCATCTCTCCAACACATCATAATTTTTACCATGGGCTTAAGCCACCGGCAGATCTTTTTACAGTCTTCTCCATCACCTCTGAAACTACCTGAGGCTGAGATTGAGCAGTCCTTTTTAGAGAATAATCTTAAAAGGCAGAGGAAGGTCTCTCAAGTGGTGGGAGATCATAATCTCCCAGATGATGTCTGTCCAAAAAATAGAAGAAAAAAGCTGGGCAGATGCCCCCCCCAGCACTTCTGGAAGAGACTGCTCTCATGGATGGTGGCAATCACAGGAGCCCAGGGGCCACTACGATGGGACCAGAGACAGCCCTGATGCAAATCTGAGGGGCAGCTCACCCAGCCCACGTTCCATATGCACCAAAACCTCATTTACCTCAAACAAGCCTGCCAAGGTGCTTGTTTTTGCAGGGCAGCAGCAGTGCCTCAGTTGATTCCTCCATGGGATTGGCATGGTTGCCTGTTCCTCCACATTTGCCAGCAAGGTTAAGGGTTTATTAAGTCCTTGGGAGCTTAGCCTGCTGATGAGTGCTGGCTTAGGCTTAGTCCAAGCCTGAGGCTGATTTAGACACAGGTCAGAAATTCCCAGGAGGGAAGGCGAGAAGATGGGTATGTGCTTATGTATCAATGAAAACATGTCGTTGATGCTGCCTCTCCCCTTTGCTGAGAGTCCTGGTCCCTTCTGGACTGCATCAGGCCCCAAGCATCGCAGGAATGCCTCGACTTGCACTGATCACAAGATGTTTCGACCCTGATGTCAGTCCCAAGTGTAAAGGCAGAACGTGGCCAGCGGGGCTGAACTTTCTTGTGTCCTGTCAACTGAAAGCAAGGCGGCCAAGTGAAGGAAATAATTGCCTTGTTTTCCTGTTTTCCTGCTCTGCAGATGAGGGGACTGCGTGCAAAGGAGGACTGTAAGGGCTGACACTGATGCCTCTGACCAGCTGCCCCCAGGAAAGCTGCCAAGAGCTCGGCTGAAGAAAATGTGTGTTATATCTCAGTTTGAGGAAAAAAAAAAAGGGGGGGGTGGGATTTAGACACTTTTCAACAGGAGTGAGGAGCCCTCACCTCAGACTTAAATTCAACCCCTTCTTCATCAGGAAAGAGTCAGAAAATGTACTGTGTCCTTAACAGGGCTGACACACCAGCTCCTTTTGGGGATGGATGGATGGACAGACCCTAATCACCTGCTGTGCATCCTTCTGCTAGTCTTGGCTCTCTGTGCAAATGTGGGCACCTCTGGGTGTACCCATGTAGGTCTTGAGTCTGGGTGAGGCATGCCCTTTGGGATGCAAGGTCCCGGGCATCCCCTCTTTGCACCACAGAACGGTTAGGCTACCCCAAGACCTGTCCTGCTTCTTACTGGCACCAAGGAACAATGTTTCACCTCCTCTAGCTCATTAGTACCACCTGAGTCCACCTTAAAGACTAACCACACATAGGTATAAAACCTCACAAAGCAGCCAGATGAGCACAAAACTGGAAATACAGTTGCAAAAAACCCTCTACAACCATATGCAAAAAAAAAAAAAAAAAAAAAAAAAAATCAGCATGTACCTGAAAGCTCTCCACTCCCAGCTGTCTCCTGAGGTTTCTCCGAGTCGCATCTGCCTGTCCCTGAGCACTGTCTACCTGAACCGACCCCATCCATGGGCTTCTGTCCCCAGCTTCTCTTTGGCACTTACTGAACATAAATAAAGCCTGGAGCCCCCTCCTGCCATTTTCCTTCTCCTCTGGGTCTGTGCCCTTCCTGCAGTGCTGGGAAGCTGCAGACAGAGCCCCTTTTTGTGTGCCCGGCTCTCCTCGGCTGTGCCAAGCTGAATTTCGGCACAGCCATCAGACATGCTTCAGCAAAGAAGCCAACGCTTTAGGAATTTACAAGCTGTTATCTCACGAGGGGTTGTTTTGCCCTGTTCCATTTTAAAAACAGAGAGCATGCATGGCATTTAATGAAACAGATGGCTGGTTCAGCACTCAGGCCACTCCATCCCCACCGTCTCCCCACACACGTGGGCTTGCAGCAGCATTGGGGTTTCATGACCTCACAGAGGGTCTGGGTAAACATGGTCCAGGGAAGCAGGATGGATGGATGGATGGGTTAAACACTCCAGGTCCTCCTGCCTCACATGGACTGGTGGCCAAGCACTTGGTACTCCATGAATCTGGGGACAGGGGGGGAAAGGGCTTCATCTTTTGAGGACTGTTAGGTGAAGTAACCAGCCACCATGCTGCAGCTTTATTTTACGTGAAGGCAAGAGTTTCAGCTCGGATGTTTCATGCCTGCACTGAAAGTCATCAGTGTCCAGACACTGGAAGAGACTTCAGCAAGGGCAGAGGAGGAGGTGAAGGTACTTACAGTGGTCCTGGACAACATCAGGTTCATGGATGAAAGCGTCCTCTGGTTCTCTCCTCCTATCTCCCGTTGCTGTTGAGCTTGTGCTCCCATACCAAGCACATCTGACTACAGCCAGGCAAAGATCCATCGTCAGGCCAGATGTCAAGGTCATCCCAGCCTGACCCTTGGCTGAGCTGAGCAGCCCTCCATGCTGACTCCAGAGCAGGTGTGCTAAGACAAAACCACTCAGCATGCATTCTCCCTGCAGTCCCCTCAAGCAGGACCTGGTGTTCCCCAGACAGCATGTTCCCTGGGTCAGGGTCATCCCTGGTTTGTCCCAGTCTGGCCCAGATTTGTGAGGTAAGTCCAGAAAGAGGGGCCAGCACGGGAAGCAGCTGAGCAGGCTTGTTTCCAGACCAGTGCAGCTGGAGAAAGTTTATTTTGCTGAGCTGCTACCGTCCCAAGGTTATTAAAGGCACACTTGGTGCATTATCCCTTATTTAAGCCATGCTGGTGAAATGCAGCATGGGCCAAGCATCCCAGCGAAGCCAGGAGGAAATGCTTTTTTTTTTTTTTTTGCTAAGCGAGCCTTAAAAAGATGCACTGCCCCAAGGGCTGCTGCATCTGAAGAGGCTCATCACCCACGCCCTCTCCACCGATCCCAGTGCCCCGAGCAGCCAGCTGCAGGGGCTGTGCCCTGCTGCATGGACAGCTTGGCCCCATGACCTCAGGAAGGGGCAGGCCCACAAGCGCCACGCTGGGAAATCTGTGGCAGCAGCCTCGCCGGGTGAGATTTCAGCCCCTGGCACCAGCATGCACTGCCCTGTGGATTTAAATCATGCATCAGGCTTTAATTAATGTAACTTGATCCCAGCAGGCTCCAGCACATCAGGAAACAGCATCTTCTCCCTCCTGCCAAGTGATTTACAGTGGGGCTGAGCAAAACATGCACCACCCGGGAAACCCCTGGAAAACTGCAGCATACCTCAGGGCTCACAGCTGACCCCAGGGGCAGCTGAGACCTTGCAGAAACGTTGCACTCATGGCACTGGCAAGGAGATGAATTTGTTTGCTTGTGGCTTCCTTATCTGCTGTCGGCAGCAGGAAGCTCCCGGTGCCAGGGCCGCAGCAGTGCATGGTCTTTTGGCTGCCGTCATGAACCTGCAAGGTCGGTTTTTATGTGTTTTTAATGGCTGTGTTGGAATGTGCTGGACTTGTTCACCCTTAGCCCAACCTTTTGCAAAATCTACCTTTTTGAATCAAGATTTTATTGGTGGCATCTGCACATAGGGTTTCATCCAGAGGAAGCGTTGGTCCAGTCCTGTCCTCTCCTCAAGCATGCCTGTACCAAACCCTTGGGTACCTTATTAACTGTGCAAAAGATTAAGAAAAAAGAGCAGGTGTCAGCCCAAAAGGCCAGCCAGATATCTGCTCTGATAGCCCCTGTACTATTTGTTTTTTAATCTGCCTATTTATCAAGTCAAACACCTCCTACAGCCTACCCTGGGGTAACACCAGGAATACAACCCCTTATCTCCATGTAGCACAAGCTTTTAATCCTTATTTCTCAAGTACCTTCAAGTGCATGTGTTCTCCTGCCCTCCGCAGTCCTGTAGCATTTGTATTAGCTAAGGGCTTGAGAAAGCGCATCCAAGCAGGTTTAAAACACCATGGCTCAGATCCAGAAGCAAACAGCCATACAAGGTCAGACACTGCAGGAACAGATCTTCAGATGACAGATACCTTTGAACCAGGATGGTGATGTGGGCACAGAAGCAGATAGATAATAATATTTACAGAGCCACAAGCTTTTGAGAGGAAAGAAATGAATACTGGGCAACATAATACATCTTAGGCTGCCCACATCATGCAGGGACCGCCAATCCCACCACAAAAAAAAAAAAAAGCAGCTGTAACCATGAGACAGCAGCCATTCACCCTTCATTTCAAAGGGTGAGCCTAAGAAAAGCCCCTCAGGTAAGTATATCCACTGCCAGAAATGGATATGTGTAAATACATGTAGAGATTAAAGATAAGTCTCTCCGTCTATATATAATAGTTTCATGAATCACTTTGTTTTCTTGTTCTTGTTGCCCTCTCCATGCTTCATTCATTGCATTGTTTTCCTCTCACTTTCTGCTGCAGTGCCTAATGCAGTGGGGCTCCACCACTGCCCTTACCAACACAATAATTAGGAAGCCTTTTCTTTGGTGAGAATTTAGAAATATTAAGTATTTTACCATTGTTGTTTCAGTACATAATATTCCCCTTTTGACTACATTCCTTAAAAAAAAAAAGTCAAAATCAAGCTCTGTGGGTGGGTGGGAGACAGCATCTGCCCCTAGCCTTTGATCCAGCTGTGGCGGCTGGTATAACATCCTGGTCCCATCCTCGCTGCAGGGAAAAAGGGATTGCAGGACCTGGCCAGGGCCCAGCTCCAAATGTAACTTTGGAAACAACTTGAGAAACTCCTGTAAATGGCATTGAGGGAAGAGGGCTGTGTCTGACTCAGTCCTGGCAGAGAGAAATCTACCTCCGAATGGGGCTTTTCTCTTGTGGTTTCCTTCTGGCATCCTTCTAATATGACAGCAATTAAAAGCCCTGAAAAATGGATGGAAACAATTTGGAAGAGGTCTCTATTAGATTTGCTCTCATTAGCACTGCAGGCTATTTTTTCAGCTGCTAATTGACAGCTGCCTTCCATACACTGTGTCAAAAATAAAAGTCCTGAAGCATTATACCACGGTAATTTTAACTGGGGCTGTCTTGTCAGGCATGCAAAGGAGCACGAGAAGGGAGACGGTCACACAAGCCCTCCACAGCCAAGCTGGTGTTGAACAGCTTTGATTTCAGGGATGCCATGCCCTGGCAAAGCAGTGAGACGGGGTGTACACAGGGACTCGTGACACGCTGGGTCCTCCCACTGCCTGTGGGACCACGCTTGGAGACATCATGTGTGTCCACAGCAAAGAGGGAACGCCCTCAGCACCCAGAGGGTTTTGGAGCCTGAACATTTAACAGCAGCCATCAGAGCACCAAGCATGGCTCCAGGCATTTGCCTGGCTACCCTGGGGCTGTCGGGGCAAGTTTTATCATGGTGACAAGGGCTGCGACCATTCTCTGGCCTTGTCCTGCCTTGGGAAAGCCATGGGGGCCCTCCAAAGCCAAAGGCTTCCACCTACAAAGCAGACCCAAGGAGCAACTGCTACATCCAGGCAAACCCTTTGCGCTCCTCTGACCTGGAAGCAGTGGTGCCCCACCTGTCCCCACCACCTTGTGGCCACAAAACCTCCCCCTGCTCTGCAGCAAGGGCAGAGCCCTCTGCCAGAAGAGTGCCCACCCAGCAGCACTGTACAGTAAGATAGATAGCGCTGCTGAAGCAGACCCAGATTTTTTTGGTCACCTGGAAAGAGCAGTGAAATTCTTGTGCTGAAAGTCAACAGAAGCAGCCAGAAACATAGTTTTAGCAAGAGAGAGGTGAAAGGAAGCCCATGTTACTAAACACTGCCATCATTTCTCAATGAGATGAATGAGGAGAGAAAACGGATCAGCCCTTTCTGGCATGACTTTGCCTGCTGGCATGCTGTCTGTGGGTGTTGTGCATGCTCTTTTCTGCTCCGAGGAAAACATAGGATTAGGCTGAACATAGCCAAGAGATGAATCACCATAAATTTTTGTGAAGGATGCTTACTTTGCATTGAAAATTCATATAGGTGGCATAGCCAGCAGAGCTGGACCTGAAAGGGAGATGGAGGCAGCTGGATGGATGTCCAGACTCTGGGACGCCATGCAGAGAGCAAGTGGGTGGCGATGCGAGAAGTTTGTTCAGTGGATTTACACAGTAACAGCCTTGGAAATGACTGGAAAGCCAGGAAATGGAAAAAATGACTGTATGCCAAGGTGGGCATTTCACTTCTGTTGTCTAAACCGATCATTCATGAACTGTTGGGTTTGCTTTAGCAAGTGCTTCCCTGGCACCCAATCCAGACTTACTGCTTACTGAGAGCATTGACTGCAAAAGATTTTTACAGAAAGGGCTGAAAGTGTTCCCAAATTTCAGTGTGGGAGCTCACACCAAGTGTCTCTTAGACATAAGAAGTTCCTGGACAGCTGAAGTTGGACTTCCTTGGGGCAAGGGTAGTCCAACCATTGGACATGCCCCACCAGGATGCCTCTGCATCTGGCTGACATCCACTCAGCTGGAAACATTGCTTTGGCTTTTCTTCTAGGTGAACTGTGAAGGTCAACAGTGGTAGGACCAGGGAGGGGAAAGCCATCACCTGGGGATGGTCCTAATCTAGCCCAGCTCTGGTGATGTCCTAGGAGATGTGTCAGGTCAGTCCGTCTTCAGAAAGAAATGAGACTGGTATGGGAAATGCACACTGAAACACTCTGGCTTGGTGTTAAATAGCTGCTTTCAACTGCACCTTTGATCTCTGGGAAATTACAGGTCTGACCATAGCTGCTGGCTCTGTTAAGCGAACACCAGCATCACCACGTCTCCTATTTCCCCTTTGAGCTTTCTAAGTCACCTCCAAAAGAGGAGGGCTCTGTCCCCAGGCTGTGGGGTGACCCCCCATTGTCCAAGCCACAGCACCATCACTTATCTTGGTCCTCTCCAGATGAGGGATGACTAAAGGCAATGAGCACCCAGAGATACAGAGGAACATGGACAGTGCATCAGAGACCACCAAGCACCTAAGTCATTGCTCCATCACCAGACAACACATCCTGGGCAAATTCCCTCCTGGATAAGTAATGTTTTCAAGTGCTAGTAGAAGATCACGGGGTTTTTTTCCCCAGAAAAAACTTGGTGCCACCAACACAGAAAATTAGGTCGCTCAACACTTGGGCATCTACAAACATGCACTTTTTCATCCACTTGGAGTGATGTAAATTTATTTTCAGGCTCTGGCTCACAGACGCTGAGCACTCACTTCTGGCCCATCAGCACCAATGACCACAGCCTTTGCCAGTGGGTGGGAAGAGCCCATCAGCCTGGTGTGTGGAGCTGGCTGTGATTTATGGACAACCCACTGAGTGTAGATCTCACATCATTTCAAGTAGGAATATTTTTTTACTGTTGCTCCACATTGTAAATTTGTCTTTGCGTGACATAATTAACAGCACCACCTCACACGGGCAAAGTGATTTACAGGCATGGAAATAGCTGCAGTAAGGTCATCACTGGGGAATTTGAGGAGAGGCAGTGTGGGGCCAGGAGAGCAGCCTGGACCACACCGGTGGGAGGGTGGGTGGCTGCTCACATGCTGCCCCATGCTGTGCCCAAACAGCCACAACTTAGGGCCATGTCCCATAGCACAGCAAGGAGAGGGATCATAAGACATGGATACAGCCTCTGCCACCTCAACATATTATTTTACAGTAGTTATCAGATGGAGAGACTACTGCATTAAAGAAATCATTCCTCTGGCATAAGGGAACAACAAAGGTTTCCCCAAACCGAGGGCAGGGAGTTATCTGAAACATAAATTACCACTACGTCTGTCAATGGGTCTGTTTCTATTAAAGAGAAAAATGTAAGAGATCAAATTCTGCAGCTAACTTAGCTAATGGTTGGCTGCATTGTTGACATCTCTACATAGGCTCGCCCCTAAATAACTGAGCTTCAGAGCTGGCTGGGAGTTCTCCACTGAAATAACACATTTGGATAGGCAAATGCAATTTCTTCAAACTTTGAATTTTCTGTGGGAAACCATTTTGGAGAATCCATTTTCCTTTGGGAGAAAACAACAAAAAAAAAACCCCACAAGCCAAGCAATATTTAATTTCTGTTCAGTTTCCTTGGGATGAAAACCCAGCGGTTTGTGAAGCTGAACCGAGATGCTAAGTTTCTTCCACTCAGCATTAATCAGAATCTGCAAAAATTTGCTGGGGTGCTATTCATGAGCTGCTATTCAGGCTGGGTTCATTTCCCATGATAATTTCCATAGCCCTGTTTACCTTGCATCTTTGTGGATTAGGACAAACCTAATATATCCCAGGAATCTGAGGTATAGCGGCTATTTAGTCAGGTTTGCAAGACCTTGTCTGCTACAGCCTGAGGATACAAAGGAGCCTGTTAATTGTGAGGCTCCCAACTTCCTAACTGCTAAATGATATAGAATGACAAGATGGGATGCAAAGAGCCACAAACCATGGGACTGTTGGGGCAGAGACTGTTTATTGTATTTAACCAGACCCACAGCCTTGAGAAGGCTATCTAGATCAGTTGATAGCAACACTGTAGGAATCATACACTGGTCCAACAGGGCCACAGGCTGCCAAGTAGGAAATTGCTGTTATTTAAGAAGATATAAGCAACCAGTAACAAGAAAAGGAGCCATAAGACACTGTTTTTCGAACACGGGTAGCCTCATTCAGTGTACAACAGAGTACATGGGAGGTCATCTCTGTGTACTTTTCTATATGGATTAGCTCAACAGATCTAGGACATGAGTTCCTGGCGATCTGGATGTTCTGGTGTAACTTCCCCCATGGACATTTTTATCCCCATATACAAATACCTATTTTCATGCAGATGATCTCAGTTTGGGGGAGTTTAAAATAAATCTCTATTCCTATCCTGGAATGAGCATTCCCCTGTGGGAATCCATTCATATAATCAGTCTGGGTTAGCTACCAGCATAACAGAGAAAAGTAGTCTAATTTTGGTGAGGGAAAACATGCTACACTTATTCATAGCCCACTGAGTATCCTTGGGTGCCCAGCACCTATACAAGGTAACATGTCTATTTTAATTATCACTTGTTTCCCTATCATCCTCTGCAAAACCAAGCTCAGATCAGCACCTGGCCTATCAGTCCCTCAGTTTTAACTCTCCAAAACACAGAAAAACTGCTCTCCTTCTAGTTTATATCCCTAATGCAGGAGACCGAAGTCCTGCACACTCTCTGGAAAAGGCTGCTCCATTAACAGCATTTGCTGAAGAAGTGATCAGAGAGCAGTTTGCATCAAGAGCAGTTTTTTCCATCCATGCCAAAAGAAACCTCACTAACTATAAGCCCACAGCACAGGCTGCCTGCTGAATATTAACTAGCAGTAAGCAGTCTATATATTAAATAACCACCAACCACCTCCAGGAGTCCCATCACCCTAAGCACATGTCCATAAGAGCTCTGCCAGTGGAAAAGTACTCTCATCTGATCAAGCCCCGGCTCAGGCCAGCATCCTGCCTAGCATTTTTTGGTAAAACAAATGGGAAAAAATCCTATAGAAAATTACTGCTCTGAGATCACACTACCCACCTACTTACATCTATCTGTGTGTGTGTGCATGCGTGCGTGCATGTGCACACATACACACATGCATGTGTGCGTTCATTCATTTGCTTGCTCGCTCGCTCATCCATCCAACCAACCAACCAACCAGCCAGCCTGCCCGCACAGCCAGGCTTTCATAGGCAGCTGCAGCTGCCTAATTGGCTCTGCCCAGCCCTACCTTCATGCAGAGCACCTGGGTGAGGTGCAGTCACCTCTTCCCTTGCTGCTGTAATAGGGTTTGCTGAGTCAGACAGCCATGTAAGAACCCTGCTCATGCCAGAATTTCTACAGGACACCTCTTGCCAGTCTCCCAGGGGCTTGTTTGGCAGTCTTATGCTCAAGCACACTCACAACTGTCTTTCTGGTGCTTTTGACACTGCATTCTGCTGCATGAAACAGTCCTTTCATGGCCACCAAGAGACTGGTCAGCTGTAGAGATGAAGCAAAAATGTCCACGCTCATGGGGTCCCATCACGCTCAGAGGCCATGGTCACACCAGTGTCACTGACCTACTGGATTTGTTGCATCTACTGTCACTGCAAAATGCACACACTGGAAGAATGATATTTCTTCCTTTCATAAGTAACAATTCAACAGCCATGAGGCTGTCCTGGTACTCTGAAAAGCGGGACTTCCCCTTTGGCTTCTATCCAGCTTCCAGCTTTTCCCTCAATGCCTGTCCTCCCATACAGCTCTCTTGACCAATGGTCTTTGCATTGGCCATGCTCAGTTCTGCAAAGAGGCTGTGAGCTGGTACCACCCTCGTGTTGGGTTAGTGTGATCAAACACATAGCCACAAAACTTGATCAGTAACAGGCTGGTCCTATTCGCCACCCCAGCTGCTCATTCCAACACAGTACACTCCTAGCAGCTGCTCAAAAAGCAATTACAGAAATCCTCCAGAGTCATCTCCTTCCCATCTTCCTTATGAGTCAACTAGTGCTCACCACCACATTGCAAACTTGCATCTTCCAACAGCCAGCACAGAGAAATCAGACCCGAATCTCCTGGTGGTGATAGATCACAAAAGGGTTTGGATCTGTTTGTTCCTCAAGAATTGTGATGCTTTCTTCATTAACCCTCTGAGACTTTGGTGACTGGGCCTGTGAAGGCTAATGCACCAGACTTCTCAGGCAGGGGAGTTTGAAAGGATGACTTAATTGGGCTTTTTGTAATTCTCAAACCATAAGGCTTTGCAGGACATGCCATGGCATTTGCAACAACATATGATAACTGGGTGTAGCCTGAAGCTTTTACTAGCACTCCCTTGGCACAGTTAGCATTAGTCAGTGCTGCCAGTGTGTGAATAAGTCTTGTAGCCTTGGCTCATATTCTTGCAGAAACCATCTATTATCAAATCGCTGCAGCTGCATAGTTAGTTCTGCTTGTACAGATTTCCTCTCTAACTGGGAAATGTGGAGGAAGAGCAGAATTGGAAGGTAACACCCACTTCCCTGCAGTTTCAAACCTCCTTACAGAAAAAGCAGAATTTCCCAACACAGAGATTTCCCTCAGGAAAGTGAGGGTTTCCCATGGAAATTTCCATGAGAAAATACCTAGTTTTCTGATGTGCGTTATTGGAAAAGCTGTTGTTTAAGAGGATGATGCATTTTCTCTAGTTCAAGTAGGGGCAGCAGGACAAGGACTGGGCTCTGGCCACAACTCTGCTGTTGGGTGACCTTGGAGAATCACTACCACGCTGTGTTGCAATCTGTGAGATGGGGATAAGAAAGCGTCATACAAGAGTTTGCCAGGTTATTAATAGAGGCCTCTGGATAGGATTTTGAAACAGCCCAGGGGGCTGAGAAGCCCATTTATTCTTTACAATTCAAAGTGGGCAACTGACTCAGATTTTCTTGACGCTTTTGAGCATCAACGTTAGGAAAAAGTGCTCTCAAAAGCATTTGTCTTGAGGGAAGCAAGCATACAAATATGTGACTTTCTTTTTCCAAATACAAATGAGAGCAAATTACCAATGAAGGTGAAATGTTTGGTTTGGTTTGACTTTTACACTAAAAAATGTCAGACAGAAATCTGAGCAACAACTGCTCTGTGTATTATAGTTGTGGTAGAAAAACAGCCAATGCAGTGGTCAAAAGGAAACATTTTGACTATATGGGATGGAAATATTTCCATAATTTCCTGTTAAACTGTAGGTGAAACTGATACATTCTCCCAAAATGTTTGGATTTCATTAAATCGCCATTTTTGGTCAGATTCAATAGTAGTAGCAGTGTGGGTTTGGTCTGAACATCTAATAGATATAAAGGAGTTTCTCCAGCATTGCTATAAATTACTTCCTAGGTTGACTGGTAAAACCCTGGCTAGAAAGGGGTGACATGACAAAGATGCCGTGGGAAGGTCATGGCAGGATCTTGTGTGGGATCAGGATCAGAGCAGGGCAGGAGCCTGCAACAAGGACCAGGGTAAAGCCACTGGACAGCACCTTGTGCAAGGGGCTGTGCTCCAGGATGGGATACGCTAATGCAGATTTATAATTCTGCATTTCTAATTCAGGTTAGCTAAAATCCAGAGGGAGCAGATGGCATGTAACGTGCAGTAGCAAAGCAACATGAAAAGGGAGATTGCAGTTTGGGGGAGTAGATGAAAGCAAAGCAAAAAGAACGTGAGTTTTATCTGTATCCTGAAAATATTCAATCCCATATAGGGGCAGAGGAATGGGCTGTATAATCATCCTTTCCAGCTCTGTTTTTAATGGCAAAATGGATACATCTTGTTTTCATTCCGACTTCTACAAAATCTGATATGGCTCTACAACTTCATTTAAAAGACATTTGGAAACAAACAAATGAAAGACTTGACCAAAATCTGTAAGCTGATTTTCTCCTGGAAAGTTTTCATTTTGACAAAGGAGAGTTAACCATGGGGAAAAAAAATCATTCCCTTGGAAAGCGTTCAACCACTTCTTGATTTCCTCAGCTCTGTGTTTACTGTAATCTCAGATGCAGCAGCAACACAGTGCTGAGACACCAGGATTATATGTTCAAGTCACTGCTGTGTTGATCCTTTATCTCACCCGTAGACCCACATCTCTGCTGCCCTAGCTGTGAAGACGGTCTTTAACCTAGGCTGGGTGCAATAACACTTCACCCATGTTTTCATGCATGTGTTAAGCAGATGTGCTGCTGTTTCCTAACCTAAACCCCACAACTAAGTGGAATTCAAGGTAAACATTTCCTTCCAGCCAGAACCGGCAGCAGTGATAATTGGTTCTCACCTGAGACTATTTTTCTTCTGCAGGCCCTTGTGCTGATATGTTGGAAAACCTAAAAAAAGACAAGAGAGAAGAGGAGACCAAGAGCTCCTTTTCTAGTGTTAGAGAAGCCAAACTGGGATGGATTACTTTTGCTTGAATGCAACATAATTAAAAGGAATTTGTGAAAGAGAGACACACGGGGAAATTCCTAAGAACATAAAAGGGAGGAAGGGATGGCTCATAAAAGAGTGATTCCCTCTGTTTTTTTTGGCAGCACAGCCAAGCTCCCTAAATGCGAGGTTGTAAAAGGACTCCACACTGAGCAGAAGACAATAACAAGCAGGTGTTATGGAAAATGACCCTTCCCTGAGCAAACAGATTTGATATTCCTGCCATCTCGCTGCATCCTTCGTCTGCTTCTTAAATATGTTTTCGTTGAGCAGATGCAGCCTTAACCTCGAGTCCAGCAAATGGCACGCTCAGCTGCTGTGTTTTTGCAGTGGAGCTTGCATCTCAGTGCCTGTACCGCACTGCCAGGCACCATGGACCTCTACCCACCTGTCATGGTTTTAGCTGGGATAGTTAATTTTCTTCACTGTAGCTAGTATAGTGCTGTGTTTTAGACTTAGTATGAAAATAATGTTGATAACACACTAATGTTTTAGTTGTTGCTAGGTAGTGCTTACATTAGTCAAGGACTTTTCCAGCTTCCCATGCTCTGCCAGGTGCACCAGAAGCCGGGAGGGGAGGGGATACAACCAGGAGAGCTGATCCGAATTGGCCAGAGGGTATTCCATATCATGTGACGTCATGCCCAGTATATTAACTGGGGGGAGTTGGCCGGGGGAGGCAGCGATCGCGGCTCGGGGACCGGCAGCATCGGTCGGCGGGTGGTGAGCGGTTGCAGCGCTTGTTGTTTAGTTTTGTTTTTTTTTCTTCTTCCAAGGTTTCATCTCTCTCTCGCTCATTATTTTCCTTTTCATTATATTATTATTATTATTATTTCTGTTTTATTTTAATTATTAAACTGTTCTTATCTCAACCCATGAGTTTTCTTACTTTGGCCCTTCCGATTCTCTCCCCCATCCCACAAGGGTGGGGGAGTGAGCGAGCGGCTGTGTGGTGCTTAGCTGCTGAGCGGGGGCTAAACCACAACACCACCGTGGCTTGGCCGAGGTGCTCACCACCTGGGACATCCATCCAGCAGTCCGTGCTCCAGGCAAGGGAAGCTTCACATCTGAGTCTGCACTGAAATCAGTAACTTACATCCAAAAAAACGATGAGTTGAGCATGAATTCCCTGGCTCTCATAAACACCTCAAAGCTTACGAGGATTGCCATTATTATATTTAATAGGGGCCATATCAGCATCAAAAAATCAGAAATAATATTTTCCTGCCCTGTGTCTATGTAAGGTGAGTTTAAAAATGCTGGGGCTTCTCCTATGAGGTTTCTCTTATGCCTCCTATGAGGAGGCAGCTGACATCAGGTAGACGTTGATTTGGAACATGCAAAATGTGAAACTAGTCTTACGCTTAATTTGACTAAACTCAAATTTTAGGTGCCAAATATTCGGGTTTGATTTTTACTCTTCAGTCCAGTATCACTATGAAACATAACTCAGTATCACAAAAGCAAGGAGGAGGGGGCGTATCCTGTTCTTGCAGAGCTATGCAAAACTCAGTTTTATTCAGTCATAGTAGTGAACGGAAATCTTCGTAATCTAATTCTAGTTTTTTCTTATTCTTGCATTTCTGTGTTTTTAAGCAAAAATGTAACTGCAATTGGAATCCAGAAAAAGGAAGATCAGCCAAAATTAGCAAGTTTGGCTTGGATTCATGCTGCTACTCTATTTTCCAGCAGTTTCTCCTGGAAACCACAAATTAGCACGACACAACTCAAAAACATGCTCCACAGACATGATCCTGGTGGTAGCGATGTTCATGCGGCCCGGGGGTGAGCTTTGCAGCAGCAGCTGGAGCAGAGCAGCCCAGTGGGCTGATTTCAAGTGTCTCCAGTCCCAGTGGTCAGCGAGTTTTGCTTCCAGATTTTTCCTCCCCTGTGCCAGCTCTGCCCAAGGCAATAACCTAAACTAGAGGGAGAAATCTTCCTCCGCTTCCTTTGCTTGCTCTGGTGCTGTGTTTTGTTCCACTGTGGCATAGACAAGTCTTGATTTTATTTTTATTATTTTTATTGCATCTGAGGACTCTGTAAACATCATCCTGAGCTTTTGGGATGTTCTTGTGTGCCACTCAGCTTCTGGAAAAGGACTACAAAACCTCTGTTCTGGATGGGAAGTCCTTGATTGTTTAAAATGGGAGTTATGTGACATATGGGTGGAATTTGCCTGAAGAAAAAGGGTGCTAAAAAGAAAAAAAATTTGGGATTGGGGGAAGGCTTGAATAAGCCTTGCATTGCTCTAGGACTGGGTTTCTCAGAAACTCCCAGAACTGGCCTAAGTCTGCTGCAATTGGTGACAGCCCAGCTATCAGCATCACTGGGTGCTAAGTCAAGCCAAGGCTAAATGCTTCACTTCTCTTTTTTCTGGGTTGGGTTTCCATCCATTTCCTACTCAGCCTGGGCTGCTTATTGTTTTCCTGCAGTCCGTGGAGAATTTCTCATACATGTGCAACATCCCTCTTTCCACAGCTAAGCAGCGGAAATAATAATAATACTAATTTAAAAAAAACAAAACAAAACACTAAACCCAACAGCAAAGCACTTCTTGGAAGAATCTGCTGAAATCAAAACTTTCCCCCAAGATGGGATGATGAAACTTTGACAGAGCCCAGGCAGGTTCCTGCCCAAATGGCCTGATGGTCCCTGCCCAGCGGCCAAGAAAGGGAGATGCCAGCTCCCCTCCTGGGGACGCCGCATGTCACAAGCTCTGCGGCACCACATCTGAGGAGATCTGAGGACTGCACCAGATCTGGGCACTGTGAAGCAATTCAAATTCTTCTTTAACTACTGTGCTTCAAAGGTTGGTACTGGTTTGGGTTCAGCTGTGAACTGGGTTGTTTGTCTGTGATCCTCTTTGAGTTCAGTTTCCGTTTATGGGGGAAAACCCCAATGGTTCAGTCTGCATTTGCTTTGACTCGTTGCATCAATTTTAGTTTCTGCATAGGCAGGAAATCATGGTGAAACAGGGTTGAACACGGATGCTTGGGTATTCCCCACCATGACTGCACCAGCTCCTGCCCCCAACAGTGTTCATAACCCCTCCTGCCTCAGGTGCTTTTGCAGGAAACAGCCCTAATCCTGCCTGTGTTTATTTGACACAGTGGCTTAGATTGCACCGAAGTCAGGTTTAACTGTGTGCTTAAGTGTACTTGAGTTAAAACAACAACAAAAGATATTGCACAAGGACTATGTGCTTCAGGTCCTGTCATTCATGGGAGTTTACGTGCTGACAAAGGTTAAATACATGGAAAATAAACCATTGGGCTATTGAATCTAGAGCAAAACAATGAAAGCACCCACAAATTAAAGCACGAAAGAATTTGGACAGAAACAGCAATGTTAATTGCAGTCAGCTTGGCTAAAGCACCTAGAGGTGATGAATTTTTTTTTCCCTTGTAAAAAGCAACGAGTGTTCAGAATTTGCTTTCACCTGAAATGGGTAAGAATCATGTACATGTTTGAAGCAATAAGATGGTTTCACTATGACTAATCTTTAAAAAAAAAAACCATGGAAAATATTGTTCAAATAAACTAAAAGGCTATAGTGAACCTTCAGACAAAGTTGAAATTAATCTGTCAGAAATGTTCTCTTTGGCTCCAAGAACTCAAGGAAATGAGGAAATTTGTAGTTTGGAACAAAAGTCGAATTATTAGCCCAAGGTAAGTGGTTAATGAGGGCTAAATATACATGTCAGTGAAAGATACACAAACTGAAAGTGGCACTTCTCTTCTCAGAGATTACGTAGGGCAGGAATAGCCATAAAAGAAATCTATCAAACTGTCCTTTGGGATAGATTAGTGACATAAAATCCAGCAAACTGAAATCATGGTCCCATCGCTTTTCCTGTTCCTGCTTCCCCTCCATCCCCCTGCACCCACGGCCATCAGGCGAGCCCTGCCCTACACCCACCCAGGGTTGAGACCCACTTCTGAGGGCTTCTCCATTCCCCTTCTGTGGTTTAAGAGGGGTGAGTGATGGGTTGGAAACACACGCTGTCCTCGAGTCGAACATCCCAACTGCTGTGACGCCAGCTCCTTTGAACTGCGATTTATTTGCAGAGGAGGATGGGGGATGCCTCGGTCGCAGTGTTTAAATCAGAGCTGCCAACCAGCCTTTCATTACAGCTCGCTTTGCCTATTAGACTAAACAGGTTAGGGCTTGGCTGAAAGGCATTGCCCATGCCAGGTGATTTATCATCGTCTATGGAGCCCAGGGAGTACAGGTCCCCCCAGCACAAGCACAGCTCCCATTTGAAGCACCATGCAGGGTAAGGGGTAGAAGAACTGCAGGCGTTGTTTATTTTGGATGTCCTGTGATAGTAATAAGGCCAAGAAGCAGCACGCGTTAGCACTGAGTCAGCTTTGGATGCCAGGAAAATAGATGATCTCAGAGCTGGAGGGAACCTCACAGGGGTGGCTCTGTTGTTTTCTCTGGGGTGGGATGTCACAGCATCCTCCCAGGACCCTGCCCACTGAAGACGTGGCCACAACCTCCAGGGACATAAAACCCACAGTCACAAAAGCCTCGCAGATAACACATCAAACATGGATTGGAGGGTGCCGGATTTTGGGACACTGATTTCTGCCTTTTGCTGTCTTACATCTTTTCTACATTTCATTTTCAATGTCGCCTGATGGACATGGTGAAAATCTCTTTGCCTGTGCGCAATTCCCAAGCTAGATAGGATGCCCTCACAGTTCGGGGAAGAGCTTTTCACCCTTCCAGCCCTTGAGATGTTCACTTCGAGGATGACAGACTGTTTGTGCTACCAACCCCTTTGAAACAGAAGGCGTATGGGACCATAAAAGAGAAAAGCAACATTTACAGGCAGAAAATTATGACAGTGAAAATTTTCCAGCAGCTACCATTTTGATGGGAAGTGCCTAGCTACTTCCATTTCCAGTTCAGGCTCATGCTGAAACATGTTATCTCAAATTGCCTGAGATTTTAAGATGATCAGGCCTAGCAAAGTGCAGATAATTAACTGTACTAAACAAGCTGGGAACCAGATCTGCCCAAAAGGAGGTCTTCGAGCTCAGTTTTGAAACTCAGTTTTGAGCTCTTTCGAAATTTCTGCAAACTCTCAAATAAAAGAATCAAAAACCAGAATATTTTCAGTTAAAAAAAACTACATCAAGCTATCAAATGAGAGGGGCTGAGAGAGGGTCCCACTGAGCATCACTTGCCCACCTGCACAAGTACGCAGTGTGTCAAGCTTTGTCAGCTCATCATGAAAACATTATGTTGCTGGAATTCAGTCTCCAAAGAAATGCTTCCTCCCCAAAGCACAAAGCTGTCACTCCTGGGAAATGGTATAGAAAAGCCTCCCCTGTGTCTTAGAGGTTTAGGAAAGAGAGGGTGCAAACAAAGATGCTTTACCACGAGGATTGGGAGAGACCTTTGGCCCTAAAAGTGCCAGCTCTGGTAAATAGGAGCAAGGAGTCAAAGCACAGTGATGACTTTCTCCGGCTTTCTTTAAAGAGCACACATGTCTAGGAGCAGCCTAGGAAGGTTTCTTTTTTTTTTTTTTTTTCTTGAAAGATCTGGGTAAGGAGTAGTATTACACACCCTGAGTAACTTAACACAGAATGGACACACTGGAAAGAGGAGAAGAGTACATCTGGCAGGGGGAAACCACAAAACGCCCACCCCTCCACCCTGGCTGCCTTTACTGCACAGTAAACCTCCCTCTCTTTTTCAGAAAACCCTATTTACAAACCTGGTGTGGGATGTCACGTGTAATTTATTACATTTACATGAAAGAAGGAGAGTGGAAAGGGGCCTGGCAGCATATTCCCATTGCAATGAGTATCGATCTGTCACCGTCTATGCTACGACATGTCATCTTGCCCATGACCATTGGGCTGGGATGCCCCAGGCTGTGCATCTTGCACATGTCATGCAGGGGGCAGAACTGGGGGCACGTGGAGCCTGGGTGGTGGCAGGCAATCCCGCAGCAGCAATGGGGAGTCCAGCAGCATTGCCTTCCCGTGGCGTGGTTCAACATCACACGGTGCCAGGTACGGGGCAAGAAATATGATCAAAACCCACTTCATGCTCCCGCTACGTACTCTCTTTTTTTCCCCTATAAAATAGGATTTTGACATTATCATAGTTCTACTACTAGAGTGAGAGTCTTTAGCAGAGAAACCAGATGTGCTTACAGTTTAAAAACATGAGCTGAGAGCCTGAACTTTTAATTTATGGAAGGGTTTTTACCAATTGAATTAGTCTGTATTTTCCTGCTCTCCCCTCCAGGCTGAGGACCCCCAGTGTCAGGCTCTGTGTAAACTGCGGCTGAGCGGCTGTATATTCAGTGAAGGGGAACAGACAGCCGTCCTAATAGCGAAGGGAAGTAAAGGGTGAGAGAAGGGAAATGTTATCCTGGTTTGGAGCTGTGGGAATTAGCAGCTGGGTAGGGTTCAAGAACGAGCTTCAGCTCACAAATAGCTACTTGCCTTTCCTGTAAGCACCTGGGGTGCCTGTGATCCCACGTCCTCCCAAGGGGATAATGTTGGCATGCTTTTCAAAGGTTGCAGGGTAGGGAGACAGGTAATTCAGGTAATACACAAGGCCATTGACTTGAGCTGATATGGAGCCATGCATGCTTCAAGTGCTG
Organism: Morus bassanus; assembly: GCA_031468815.1. NCBI lineage: Eukaryota > Metazoa > Chordata > Aves > Suliformes > Sulidae > Morus > Morus bassanus. Next base: position 41,519,084 of record CM062574.1, read on the forward strand.
GAGGAGCATGTCTTAAGACAGCTGCTGAGAAACAGCATCCTTGCCTGCTTCCCTCCCTCTTCTTCCCCAGTGCTTAAGCAGTTTGGGGACTGCACTGTCCTGAAGGGACCACTGCAGCAGAGAGGGGCAGAGAGGCAGGGAATGCATCTACCCACTTGGCCAGCAAAAGTGACTATAACACAGTCATTTTCTCAGCCTGGTTTATGTTTTCTGGCAGAGGGAACAAGAGTTTACATCATGTACTTCGCAGGCTTTTTGGTCACTAAACTAGGGGTTCCCCACGTTGGCTGAATTAAAGCATCACGGCTGTGCTGCTTTTGCTTTGCCATGCTGATTAAGGCTCAAGGTCTGCAAAGATGCCTGGGCTGCAACATTGATCGGAGCCCAGCTCTCCTGAGGTCCACTCTGGTGGCTCCAATTTATCTTCTCGCTCTCTGTCCCTCTGCCCTGTGCCACCCAGCCTGGGAAATCACTCCCTGGAGCAGCCCTGAGGTCACCAGTGCCACCAACCAGCCTCCTCGCATCTCTCTGGGCTCATGTCTCACTCAGCCTTGTCACAGCCCGTGTTGGGTCCTCTCCTTGGGAGCACTCACACAAACATGCACCCAGACTGCGTGTCCATTAAAGGATATTCTGTAATCGGTAATGAAGAGCTCAGCACCAAACTACTGATGGGGACCAGCCCTGGAACCTCTCCCTCCCTTACAGACGATGTGGCCGCAGCAAGCAGAGCAAGGCATGCATGGGAACCGGCAAAGGGAAGGGAAGAAAGCATGCAGACCTTTCATCTTTGGAGAGGCTGAATTTCCTCCTTAGCCTTAACTTGGCCCCTGAGCCATTTCGGTGGAGATGCCATCATAAACAATGTGCTCTGTTTTCCTGACCAGGGTCCGAGCAAGAGTTGAAATCCCCTTCATTGGCAGGCTGGGTTTTTCTCCTCCTGTTTCCAGGAGAGAAAAAAGAAAAGGACCCCAAGGGCAGACCACAACAAACTGAGTCTCCTCCGTCTGTCTTCCAAATCCTCTAGAGATATTATTTCATCTTTATCATGATATAGAAATAATATTTATCTCAGCTGCAGTCAATATACAGCATCTGTAGCGTGGTACGTGTGTGCCTGTCACACATCTGGATGCCTGGGATGACGGAGATGAGTTCAAACACAGCCCTGTAACGTGAGTCTAGCAGGAACTGCTGGCCATCACCCAAGGTAAATGGCCAGGACCGTCCATATGCAGAGTGAAGGCGGTGGTCAGCAACTCATTTAACTAAGCTCACACCATGCTTGCCAAAGCAAACTGGCTGCTTTGACCCCAACTGAGATTCCCAGCACAACCCTCTTCAAGCAAGCCCTGGTGAATCCTGAATTATCCTGAAATACAAATAAAGTCCATGAGATGGGAAAGCCCCAAGAAAGCATGCTCCACGCTGAACATTGGACAGTTGTAGCCTGGTTTGTACCCCTTCCTTCCTGAATATACTCATATTTTCTGTAGCAGATTTGAAGAGAACAAAATCCTTAAGACAAGAAACACTACACAACGCTGCAGACATGTTTTTTCCAGGAAATGAGAGGTACTCTTTGGGTTGGGGGAAGAAATTACATATCATAGGCTACCGATGCTAGTCAATACTGTTCTCATCAGAAAAGTTTTCTACTGGGAAATGATGTTCTATAGAGCTACCTTGCTTTTTGTGAGCATTGTGTCAGTACTGCTTGATTTTATCAGAGTTTACAGGCTTGATTTTATCAGAGTATTTTGGCTTTTTCATTTAAGTTTTGCATAAGCTTAGATAATTCAGATTAACATAAAAAATGTAATTCCAGCATTTTTTATCAGTGAATGATTTTTTCTCATTGAAAAAAAAATCACTTTGTGGGCAAATTTGATAGTCCATTTTGACATGGAAGGGAAACAAATTTTCCTTCAAATTCCTTTTCAATTTACAAAAATTTTCATAGAAGACAACATCTGTTTCCCACATGTATCTGATTTTTACCACGATGAAGCCTTCAGTATGGTGTCTCTTCACATCACACAAGATTAATTCAAATTGGCTTGGATGAGAACAGTCCGTGAAGGCCAAGAGCTAGATGGGAGAAAAAGCAAAAAGGCAACCAACAGAGTATACTGTTGGCAGAGCTGGTGGATTCCACTGGGAACTCAGTGTTAGGTCTGATATTTTTTTACATCTTTATTAATGACATGAAAATGCAACACGATATGCCAGTAAAACAAGGAAAAAAGAGAAGGCGAAGGGGGGAGGTGGGAAGCTAGTGAAGCCAATAGCGGGAAAAAAAGGGTTTCTATGAGGTTACTGGTTAGACAACACCTGAAATAGCATGGTGCTTTCTGGGCACCCAACACTATGATCTGGAGGGAGTTCACAGAAGAGCGACAGAGATGGTGGATACTGAGGTGTTGAACTTGACTCAAGGACAGGCTGGACACAGTAACAGGCTATGGGTGCTTAAAGAAAATAAATACTCAGGGAGAAATCCTGACCTTGTTGAAGCTAATGTCAAGACTTTAACTGACTTCAGTGGAGCCAGGATTTCACACGGCAGAGGAAGAGGAATTGCTTAGTGGTGGTGAAGGCTACATGCAGGAACCATGGGATGAAAATAGAGGAGGCAGACTGCAAGTTCAATATCAAGGGAAAACAAGGCAAGAGATTTCAGTTTTGTCTAAAGGCAGCACAATCCAGAGTGCCAGCTAACTGATGCAGAAAGAGCCAACTGCAGTTTTGTAACCCTCTAATTAAAACAAGGTTAAATAAAACTAGTGTTACATATTCAGCTCTGATGGGAGACGAAAATTGGATGCTAACAAAAGCGATGCTACACCCCCTGCAGCCAAACTCCCAACTGTAGCAAGAGACAGCATCTCCCCAGTTCAAGCACAGATGGTTTTATACGGGAAATGTAAATAAGACATTACCATCTGGTTAATAAAACATGCATCTAAGCTAGATTTGACTTCATGTCCCCAGATGTAAACATTTAAAAATACATTTTTTAATGCATTTTTTGAGGATTTCATCCAGAATACCCATGGAGGAAGAATTCCCATTGACATCAAAAGTGTTGAACAGAACCACAAAATGTCCTGTCTGACCTATAAATTGTGAATTTATATTAAATCTCACTGCTATCTGTGCAGAAATATAACCAGGCTCTACTGCCCGAATGTATAGTACACTGCTCAATATCTGATGAAATCTGGAGGCTATTGGAGAAGCTGGCTTCCGAAATGTATAGCATATGTAAAAACTAAGGCATAAGGTAAACTATTTTCAGAAAATGATAACTTTGCTGGAAAAGTCTGCTTTGGAGATGGACTCTATTTATGCTTTTGAGTTGAAGTTGTCAACCAGTTGTTTGTTATAAAGGGAAACACATTCTTGGGGAAGTGGAAACATTTTTGGTTATTTTTTCAGGAGTCTTTTTCTTCCCAAGCTGACATACTATTAAAATAAAACCCAAAAGGACTAACTAACCCTAACATCAAAGGAAAATGGTTTACTCCAGGTTGCACAGAAAGTTTTGAGTGACTGACTTATTCTTGCAAAGAAACCAAGGAATTTCCAGTTTGGCTTGGCCACCTACCTAGGTGGTCCACCACATCCATCTCTCCTGTGAATGCTAATTTCAGCTCTGCCAACACCTCCTACAGTTCTGCCCATCAAGATGGGGTTTTACTCACGATTAATATTAGAACAAATGACTGAGATGAACAATAGGAAACCATTTAGGTCAAAGAAAATGGGCATAACCCAACACCCTCTCAAGTCAGAGGAGAGAGTCCAAGTGATTACAGGGGGTTAGACTAAGTCTGAGGCAACCAAACAGAAATGAGAAAACACAGCCCCAAACCCCCACTCTTACCACATCAGCATACTAGCTGTTGGAGTCTGCTGCCAATTTTTATCTTTATAAAGGGGCTGAGTTAGCAGGAGGACTGCCAGAATGCAAAAGAAGGTAAGATAGCATCGCTCAAATCTCGGTGTGTATGCAAAGAGGAAACACACTTCAGCAACAATATTCAGAAATTGCCAATTTCACATGAGATAAATAAGCAGAGTTACCCTCCTGTATGTGTGTTTTGGAAGTCGCTTTAGCACTAAACATATCAGCATTGTCTGTTATAAAACTCTTCCCATCTTACTCAAGCTTTGTACAACTGGGGTTTTTTAATCGTCTTTCCAAGCACCGTGAGAGGCAAAGCTGTGGAACAACAGCTTGTCTCCCCTGTGTGTCTCATCAACTGTCACTGAAAAGGAAGCAACAATAATTTGGCTGTCCAGGTGGAGAAAGCAAGAGGAAGGTAAAAGAGATTTCTCCTGAGGACCACAGGAGGTTTATAGCAGGGTGCGATTCAAATCCAGACGTTCTGATCCACCAGCAAGGCCACCGCGATCAGTTTGTCTCCCTGGAGGTGTAAGGTTTATTACTGTGAGACTAGGCTACCAGGACAGGACAAAAATCAGATGCTTCCAAAGACTCTAGCAGAAAGGCATAAGGATTCAATGCTGCGTATTTATCATATTTGTAAAAATATCCTCTAGTTTTATTTCCTTTTTAAATAAACAATTTTAAAGCTAAGAATAGCACACTGGCATCATTCTACTGCTTTTAGCTATAAGCTCTTCATGCGTTCAGGAGGCACCAGTGAGGGTCTCAGGCCTCATGATCAAGTCCAAACTCATAGTTGGACTAGATGACCTTTAAAAGGTCCCTTGCAACCCAAACCATTCTATGATTCTGTGATTCGAAGAGGTGGTCAAAGGTTTGACCTGGTCACTCCAGGCAGACCTTGGAGAGCTCCCATGAAACCATGGCTCTCCGATGCTGGAGCTGGCATTTAAATTCTCTCCTTTCAGGAGATTTCTTAATCTAAGATTAGTCTAAGATTTCTTAATTTCTATTTAGACATCAGAACTTCAAGGGGAAATCTCTAAATAATCCAACAATACCATCCTCCCAGCTGGGCACACAGTTTGTTGAGAACAGTGGGAAAGAATCCAACAATACAATGGTTGCCTTGAAGCATGGCAAACAGCCAGCTGAAGTCCATCAAACGTCAGGACCTGCATTTCTGGCTGGACCTTGAAGAACCAGTGCAATGTCACTGGCTCTCCTTAGACCAGGTGATACACTACTGAGGGCTTGCTGCTTTTGATCACTCAGGATATTTAAAGCTAAGTAATGAAGGGGAAAAAACCCCAGAACCTTACTCTTGTAACCCCTGTAGGATTGCCCCACTGGTAGAGTGGGTAAAATCCTTTTCCAAGACCAAATTGCTCTTTGAGTGATTTTACATTTACAGAAAGTTTTTTATCTTTTGGTTTTTTTTGCAGTTGTTACTTTCTTTTTTTTCTTTTTTCAAGTAAGATGAAAATGTTTACTGATGTGAACCATACTTGCTTTGTGCCTTTTCAAGTACCAGAAATGTTCCATTGCAGGCACTCTTTGAAATGTTTTCCTTTTTCCTGCACACTCTTTAAGGTTATGTCAAGTTTCCTCATTAGAAGTAAGAGGTGATTTCTTATCAGCTGCCTGGCATGGTGTAATGTTTGCATTACATAGCAAGATGGATATTGCATTTTATTTGTCCTCAAAAGCATGAGAATGGAGAGGAAGGACTGGGGCCAAGGGACTGGCATTATCACAGGGCAGTCTTCCTGCCTTGTTCACAGCCAAGGACACACATACATAAGCTTTTTTTCCCTTCCCCAAAAGAAAGATTTTTTTTTTTTTAGCTGCCATACTGAGTAACTTGGCCACACAGGAGCCATGGCTGGAGTGGGTACCCATTTAGGCTGCCCTTTCCCAAATAATACAAATAAATCAGCCTGTTCTAATACGGGTAATTGCAACCCTCTCTCTTTAACAGTTCCCAAGCTCATTTTCCTTTTCAACCCCATATGTGTCCCGAGAACATTTCACCAGCTAATGCCCCTTTTGCCTCTGGACAGCTCACTTGAGATAGGGGAACCTGGCTGGCTGCGCTGAATTTGCCCCCAGTGGACTGGTTCAACCCCTCTGCTCACCTTCTCACCAAGCTCCACCAGGACCACAGATGTTTTTGGTCCTCTGCAAGGTCATCCTCTAGAGCTGTTTTTTGTAGGGAGGTGGTGGAGGAGGAGGTGACCTGAAGCATTTTCTTGTTTCTTTCCCATTCTTCCAGCAAATGATCTCCAGGCTCTGTCTGGCAGGGCATGAGTGGAAAGTTCTTGTAAAGCAACTCAGACAACACCAGAGCATGTAGGAAAAGAAAGCCTGGAGCTGTGTTCAGAAGAGGAGGAGCACAGAAAATATAAGTGAAAACAGCAAAACCAGCAGAGGAGAGCAAGGAGCCCTCCCCTCCTGACTGCTGAAGCTCCCTGCATTGGTGAAGACTACGGACATCTGTGCCCAGAGGGAGAGGACATGGGCAACCATCTCCAGCTGGGGAGGGAAAGGAGGGTTTGTGGAGTATTTCCTGGTGAAGGGGGATGAAAAGAGACCTGCTTTTTTGGCCTGGTGGCTAGTGATGGCATGTCTGGTCCCCTGATGTGCTCACAGGGAGTGATGACAGTTTTCAGTGGTATGGGTTGGGTTTTAAAGAGCCTCTTGTGGGGCTGTGAGTCAAGACTATGGGGCCTTCTGCTAAATTTATGGGACTAACATCTCAGGTGCAGACAAGCTGGAGCGGAAACTGAGAATCTGAAAAAACAATTAGGAGGGGAAATGGGCTGCTCTTTCCTTAGTTAGGGGGAGTGTGAGGATCATTAGCTCCCCTCTCCCATGAAAGCAATGGTTACTAACACAGACACTTGCCAGCTCCAATCCCTGCTCCAGTCTGGAGCTGGGCATGAGCTGGTGGAGCTGGTGTGTATGGAAAAGAGGGAATTTTGCTGCATTTTCAGGGTGGCCTTGCATGTTGCACAAAGCCTTGCCTAAAGGTCCATGCTGGGAAGCACTAGTGGGTTGGGCAGGTCAGGGAGAGCCGCCCACTGGGTGCTGGGCAGACCTGGGGTAGGCTGGTCACTCAAGCACCCACCACCACTCAGCATCACACAACCATGGTGGTGCAATGGCAAAAGCTGTAGTTAATATGAACAACGTCTGAACCCTGCTCCTGGAAATGCAATGCAACATAAGGATCCTCAGTAGCAATGCTCAAGGTCCACATGGTGACTGTGCTCTGCCTCAATTTCCTGAAGAAGTTCAAACCAGCCCCCAAGTGTTATTTTAGCACGGTTTCTTGTGTATAAATATTTATAAAATGCTTGCTTTGAATACCCCTTTAAGAAAAAAAAAAAAAACAACCTCCAAACCCCACTACCTCTTATTGCATCTTTAGCAAAATATTTTCTTAACCTTTCCTATCTTCAGCCGTGGGGCCTTTGCTAGCTGAGCAAACCTCTCTCCTCCCCGTACCCCAGCCTGCCTGTTCTCCTCCTGCAGGGCAGCAGACTGCTTGCTTGGTGGTTAATGAAGTTACATAGGACTTTAGGAATGTCAGGATTTGGGGGCAGAAGGAGGTGGAGGGAAGAAAAGAAACTTTTCAAATTTGTAGTCCTATCATGAGCATTTGGTTTTCATCCACATGGGTCAACGGGAGAAGGAAAAAGTTCATAGGTGCTTTACTGACGTGCAGCATATTTGACTTGCAAGCCTTGGGACCTTGGGCAGAACTGAAGGCCTGTTCTGGGTGTCCTGGGCATGGGAAACCTCCGTTTTCTCTGACTCTGCCAGTTATCAGCCAGCTCTGCATTAGGAGTGGGCTGGACATCGTAACAGAAGGGCCACGGGGTGATTTTTTATTCCTCGGGTCTGGGCACACACAGGTGTCCTGACACAGAAGCAGTACCACACCAGCCCTAGAAGCACCCAAACTTCAGCCCTGAAGGCAGCAGAGAAAGCATCTGAAAGGCTCAAGCTCAACAATGAAGGTCCCATCTCTTGCTGTACAGCTGGAGAGTGCCACAGTGAGGAGAGACCTTTCTGGAGGCTCTCAGAATGTGGAAACAGTGATGCCCAGAGGTGGACAAAGCTTCCCTTGGGGACCAGGGAAGGATCTCTTCCCTTTTCCTCCTGGCTGGTTACCATCCCTGGCCTGGGATTCTGGTTCTTCCCAAACTGACCACCCTCCTAGCTCATCCAGGGCACCAGGGCTACAGCCTGTAGCCAGCGAGACTCAACACCTAGACCTGAATCAGACCATTTTTTAAGTCATCTTATTACTTGGGATAATATAACTCATTTCACATCCATAGTGTTTGCCCCTTTTTGTTCCTAAAATCATCTGGTTAGCAAATCCCAAGATAGAGCTGTCAGTCTGCCCCCGGCCATCTCTGCTGCTGCACATGAATGGGGACAGACTCATTTTGAAGTGTTCCTGGGGTAAGGGTGACCTACTTTCATGGCTGCTGTACAGTTCATTACAAATTCCTAATGATCTCATTGTTCCATTAAATGAAGGTTGCCACCTGTCCCGAAGACTTTAGATCAAGCTGGGATTAACATATCTGCTGACCCATTTCTCCCTTTTGTAGGACACAGCCCCATGATCAATAGGGGTTTTTTTCAGACCATCCAGGGTTGAACCTTAGCAGCAATGTGGTGCTGGGTCTGATTAGCAGGGGATGCTGAGCAGTAGGGCTCCTGCTGGCGCTGGGCACTGCTGAAAATCCTGCCCAGCTGATTTTGGCATCAGATTCTACCCACCTAGACCCCACCAGAAAAAAAGGTCAAACCCCATGAATAATTTACTATGGAAAAAAAAAAAAAAAAAAAGGAGAAGGGAATTGCCGGGGTTGCATTTAGGGCAAATAAAATTCTTCCAATTTAAGAGAGAGTCTGTAAGAGACTCTATGAAAGACCTGAAGGCTGACTGCGGTTTTGCTCTGGGCACTCATCCCTACTGCAATATTATGGTGACAAAAAAGCCCGGGTTAGCACACGGCAGCCATTCTGGCTTGTGAACCCTCACAGGGACGCCCATTCGGCAGGTTGTCCTGCTGCAGGCAGCCCCCGGTTCCCTACTCGCCCCCGCCTCCGAGAGCGCTGGAGGTGGCAGGTTGGAAGCACAAGCCATGCAGCACGAAGAATAAAACAAGTAAAGAAAGAAAGAGAGAGAAATAAATTCCCATGGACAGGCTCAGTCAGTGCATTGCAGCCAAATGACCTCAAGTGCACCGCTTTCTTCTTTGCTCAAGGAAGGCAGAAGTACAGCTGCATTTTTCATAAATAGGAACACCCTAGCTTGATGTTTCTTAAAGCTGTCTAGACAGTAGAGCAAGACCTTATTTCAAGTCACATAATCACTTTCCCATTTTTCTTTGCAGCAGAGGACGTTTTCCAAGATTAGATAGAAGCTGGTGGAGCAACATGTTATTAACCTTGGGTGTGCCTCCCTGCTTTAGGCTCTCCATGTCCAAGCTGGAGGTGCCTTTCTGTCTGATCACGTCTCCCCTTTATTTGTGCCTTCCCCCTTGACAGAAAAGCTTCTTTTTTCACTAGCTCACAAAAGAGAGATAAAATTACACATGGGCTGCAGACAACTGGGAGCACAGAGGGTGCTGCGGTAAAATGCCAGCTCCTTTTAGCAAGGGCAAATATTTTGTGCTTCCCAACATGGCACTGATGCCTCCACCTGAAAATAGCATTAGAGGGGAAAAAAATAAAAAGCTTTGTGCTGACCTCCACTAGGGCAGTGTGCCCCCAGGCTGTGGGAAGGAGGTGGTCAAAGATGCTAAATATGAGAGACGGTGGAAAAAAAGCACTGCCAGGAAATGATGCTCTCAGCAGAGACACATCCCTCAGGCACACCTTGCATTGTGCAGCCTGTGCCTTCCAGGGCTGACCATCCCTGGGCATTTTTCTGTGCATTACTCAGTCCTTTCGCTTTTCTGTGTTAAGACTGCAACCCATTCCCACGGAGTAGAGAAGGCGAATAAAATACCCATGTGCCATTTGACTGCAGCACATGGCCTGACCCAGCAGCAACGGCTCATCCCCATTGTCTGGGGATAAGAAGCCACCATGGAGATGTTGCACCAGGCACTTTTGCTGCAGAAGATGCTCCTCTAGGGCCAAGGACGAGGCTTTCTGAGCATGAAGGGCATGATACAGGCACGCGATTAGCATCCCATACCCGACATGGGCCATTTTTTTACTATCGTGACGTGCAGCAATCTGTGCTCAGGTTATCCAGGGGAAGCAGAGTCCAGCTCAGCTTGTTACACTGAATTAAGTCAGCAAAAGCTGAAGACAAATAGACCATCACGAATGAGATTATTTCAGTTTAGAGAGCCAGAATATGAGGTCTGCTGCCCTGCTGGAGAAGCATCATGTCTGCAGGATAGAAAGTTAGTGTTTTTGGGGGAGGCGGGTATATGTTTATAGCCGAAGCAAAGGGTGAGTTGCCTGCCTGGTGTTACAAGAGCAATGCTGACCCTCTCCCTGAGCACTGGCTACACAGGGTTACCCATCAGGAGTAAAACATGCAGACTGGGAAAAAAGGACTGCCCTCCTCCCCACCTCTCTACAGGATCACCACATCTCCCCATGGCTGTTAAAGTGATTAGCCATGCACGGTAGCAAGCCTGGGCAGGGATCTCTCTTTTTTTGCTTGTTTAGCATTTTGCTTTAGAGGATGCAGAACCTGACTTTGGGAATAATTTCAGCTCAAGAGTATCTGGTATTTCTCTGCTCCCTAAAGTAAGCAGTTAAAATCATCCAGGGGAGCTGCCTTTCCTTAAACAAATTCTCTACTGCCATGCAGAAAGTGAATACATGAGCTGCCTGATATTAATGCTTTACTTCACAATTTACATATCAAGTGCTTTAATGAATTGTTTTCCGTATCATTGTCCCTACCATGAATAAACTTAAAAGTAATGGATTTGTAATTAATTAAAGTTTAATTACAATAGTTTGTCATTTTATTATTTGCAATTATTACCATAAAGGTAATAAAAATTGCAGGATGTCACAACTGAATACAAATCCCTAATCAGGAGCAATCAACTTGTGCTGTAACCTTGAACAAGGGTGATTTTATTAATGCACCAACTCTGGAGCCCGAGCCACTGCCTTGCAGGTGGCAGCTGTGGTATCCTCAGCCCTGGCCTGGGCCGTGTGGTGCTTTGGGTGGTCATGGTGGGATCCTCTTGCCCTTGGGCAGCCCTGGCCATTCCTCCCCTTTGAAACTCTTTCTCCATAAGCTAGGCAGCCAACCACAGACTAAAGAAGCTTTCTCTCACCTCCTGTATGTTGTCCTGGAACAACACTGATTTACTAAAGCAGTTATCCACCATAATTCTTATTAGCTATCATTTCCAGGTCCTTTGGGTGAGTTTTTAATTTCTATCAAGTAAAACTCTGCATTAAATCCTAATTTTTGCATCATAGTCTTCTAATATTTAATTTTCAAACAATTTTTTTATGTATTATGAGAGGTCATTCCTAAACCACCCCAGTATTATGCCTCTGACTTAGTGACCCCTGCAGCAGAAGTTCCTTTGCTCTGATGTATGAAGAATAAAAGGTGAAGGGTTAAATTATATCTGTGTTTGCTGCTGCTGTCCCCATGACTATTTCCAGGACTCACAATACTCGTGTTCACATGCAGTTAATTGTTCCCACTTGAGGGAACAAGATATGCATTTTCTCATCCCTGCATCTTGGTAGGCTCCAATCACCCATGACTCCCTGGCATAATTCCTTTGGCTTGGCCTGATATCTTAAAAAAAACTGTTTTAGAGCAGTTTTCCACTGGTCAGTCTCAAGACATCTTCAAAAGGCATGAGAATTGCACCCAGAGCAGCAGTTAGGCTCGAATTAAGCAGAGATTTTCCCAGTGAATACCCCTAAGGGGCTATATTCGTGATGTGCAAGGGCGTCTTCAGGCTGGCTTGTCCCATCCTGCTAAATTTATCCCTTCTCACCATCCTTTGCCAATCTTTTCCACAGCCCAAGCCCTCAGTTGGGTTTGTTCTTTGAAGTCCATTAATTTGTTGGGAAGGAGTAATTCCATTTTTAGCTTCATTTCCTAGAGAAAGCATATGTGCATTTGCCTGTCCTCCCTTAATCACTACTGAATGTATTGGCCAACTTCATGCAAAATCCAACAGAAGGAGACAAGTCTTGTTGCCACTCTGTGCCTACAAGTTACATGAAAAACAGGCAGCTGGGGAGAGGCAAGAGAAACCCATTCGATGTCCCCAAATCAGTGGATGACTTTCACCAGGCTTAAGAAACCCGACACACGTACAGAACCCAGGCAGACTGCAAGCCTCCGAGCTGTCATATTTCAAATCCAAAACATTTATGCTGCTTCTGGTTGGGAACTCAGCCACCACTTCATAAATCAACACCCCTGCTATCACCTTTGGTCTGCCAGCAGACGGTTTGATGTGAAACAATACAGTCCTGGAGGCGTCAGCTTCCTTGGGTTATCTTAGTGGAAGGCTAACATCAGAGACCCACTTTATCCACTGGGACGGTGGTATTTTCAAGCTCCTTGCTTCCAACTGAAATTCCCTTCCACGACACCTTCAGAGGTCTAAACAGCCTCTATTTTTAAGCTGTGATACAAAAGCATGTTCAAAAAGCTTAAGATCTCTTATATCTTAGCACCTCCACCTTAGAGACGTTTGCAGATACGTTCAACTTCAGGCATGCAATCTTTCAATTGCCTTAGCATGAGCTGAGACTTAAATGTGTACATAAAACCTGCAGGATCAGGGGCTAAAGTTAGGTGAAGGGTAGAAAGCAAAATCACCATAGTCCTGGGGTATTTGCATTTCTTGTAAACATACTTGCAAAACCACTTAGCAAATTAATGTTAATTGCTCTGCAGAAATCCCACCCTGTTCAAAGGAGAAGGAGGGGAAAAAAAAAAAGCCCTAGGTAAATGTTGCCAACTTTTCCTTTGACCCCCCCAAATAAAATTCAAGTGATCTTATCCCACATTGATCAGCAGAGACTGAGTAAGAAAATAAAAAGGAAATTACTTCATCTTAAGTGCCTACTAACTGATGTTAAGTGATAAAAAAGAGAGCTCCCTTCCACAGTAAAAATCCATGTGATGAGCCCATGAATGCCAGAACAAGCTGGGTATGGCTGGAGCTGCCAAAGGCATGTAACTGCAAACCTTTACACCAATTTAAGTGCCTTCAATTGGGTTTGTGAGACAATTAAGCCTGAACAAACATTTACATGAAAAAGACTGCGGGCCTCGCTTTTGTTGCTTTTCCAGCCCACGACTGGCAGAGCTGGGAGTATTTTACACACACTGCAGCTGCCAGGGCAGCAGAAATAGATAAAACTTGACAAATTAACACAGCATACACCAAACAAAGAAAGAGACCTTTGAACTTCAGCCTTACGGCTGCAAGGATGCTGAACCCAACCTTAACTCATAGCAGTGCTCTGCCTTTTAGACTTGCCCCCAACATTGCATCTGGTCTCGGCGACATGAAATGCAGCAGTGATGCTGGCCGAGAGGCCAGGAGCAGGGATGGATTTAAGTGATATCTTTACCCGGGGCCAAAAGCATAACGAGCCTCAAAAAATAAGTGAACCTCTTGGGATTCAAGGATTATCAAGATGATTCAGAAACCCCCAGTCCAGCAACGCCTTAACTCCAGCATTTTTGCAGTTGTTTCAGGCATGTTTCAGCAGAGCAAAGTAATTATGCTGCATAAAACCAAACTGAAATTGTTATTGTAAGCCAACGTGTACACAACAACAAGAAGTCACTTTGGGGAGAGTTCAGGCATTAACTGCTGAACTTGGTTTGACCTACTGACTGCATGGACCAGTGTCTCCCAAAGCAGCTGAGGATGAGGATGAGCATCCCCCTGGCTCTTTTTTTCTCTCCTTGAGCCTTCCTACAAGATCTCCTCAATTTTTTAAAGCCTTCCTTGGTGAATGTGACTTCTGCCTATCTTTTGCCTTGCCAGCAGCCCCACATCAGATATTCTTAAAGTGGGAGGGAAACCTCTTCCTCCCTCATTTTTCCAGGGCTTTCTGTGTCTGTAATATATTAGTTAATCCATTGTTCGAGCCATAACCTTGGCTCTTGTTGTGGAACAAACAGGAACTGGGGTGACTTGACAGCTCTGCTGCTTTCTTCTCTCCAGATTTAGACTTTCATAAATGACCCTGTCAAAGCTACGCCTTGCAATGCCACAATGCTAATTGTTTGCGGTATGGATTGATGATACTGTATTAAAGCCACTTGGCAGGGATAAAGTTTGACTTTTTGTGTTCAGATGAACAGCAGCATGGATGCTTCAGCAGAAAAAGCATCACTTGGCCTGCCTCCATATCTGACCACCAGTGCTTCCGCAAGCCAATGTCTCTGTGGTTGAGTGCATAGAACCAACTCAGGGCATCCTGGAAAATGGAAACTGTTCTCCTTCCTGAGATAAACCCTGTCTTTCAGACCTTCTTCTTTCTATAGAAATACTCATCAAGACCCTTAAAATACAAACAAACAGGAAATTATATGGCACTAAAATAGAGTCAAAATCCTCACTAGATTGACACAAAGGTAAACAAAAAATGGACTATGTAAAGAAAAATTAAAATTACTGCAGATGTCACCAAATAACTCTTTTTTTTTTTTTTTTTTTAAGTAAAATAGATTCGTCTTTCCTTATTTTGCCCTTCTTTGCTCCAATGAAAGCTTTGCCAAACTTTGTGGCAGTTCTCATTTTCAAGAAAGGGACCCATGTGACAATCTCTTCTTATGTTTTCAAAAAGTTAAGTTTTGTGAACGCTCCCTTTCTGTAACATCTTTAGTTCATCACTTATGTCGTTTAGTTTCCAGTCAGTAAAAGCCAAAAAGAGGAGCCATAAGCACGTAACCCTCTCCTGGTGGTTCCTGCCCTGGGAAGGTGCGACCGGCAGGGACTGCACAATGGCTCACAAGTGGGTGGAGGAGACAGACTGGCCGCAGAGCCATGAGGGGTCTGGGGAACATGTAACTCCACATGTCCTATTACATGTCTCAGCACTAAACACTTCCAACACGTGGTGGTCATGCTGTGAGGTCTGGACATGTTCACGCGATGAGGACTCCACTGAGGGTTAGTAAATACAGAGCAACTACCAGACCCAGAGCAGATGTTTTGTGGGATAATGCCTTAAAAGCAACATCACCCCTTCATTGTCATCCCAAGTCCTACCAACCTGGGTAGGGCTAGTGTAGACTGGGGCTGGGAGTTTCTGAGGGACCTCGCACCACCATAATCCCACAAAGACTCTCTTCTTTCTTTCTTTTAAGTCTTCTCTGCCAAAACTACATGAGATTTTCACTTTCTTTCAGCAGGGAAATTCGAAGACCTGTGCAGATTCCCTTGTGCCGTGCTGGGAGAGGGGAGTGATGACTGATTGATCTAGGTTTCTCCTGTCAAGAGCACCAGAGGATGTACCGAAAGTATCCGTCTTCTGGAAGAAGGTTAATTACGGAAGCTCAGCTTGCACAGAGGGGTCCCACCAGTCAGCACAAGATAAGCAGCCTTGGGAGTATAAATTATTACAGATGATAAGGCAGAATTTCCCCTTAAACAGCTTTGTACATATGTTCCTATGATTGACTCCAGAGATGCCTGTCATCAGATGTCAAACAAGAAGCAACAAAAATTACAGAGAATTAATTTCTTGTCTTTTTTCTTGCAAGCATGTGACACTTACTGCCTTGTTTAGATTAACCGAATGATTTCAGATCTTAACAAGATGTGGCTAGACAACAAGACCTGGGAATCGGAACTGATGGCCGATCACCCTTGCTCGATCACAGTAGGTGGCAAGAGCTCCCCACTCCATTGTGTCTGCAGAAATGGGGGCTTGTTTTAGCTCTAGAAATAAGATAAATTACAGGCGCCAATTGCTACAGTTTTTGTTGTGACTATCTCTTTTGCAAGCAATGTATAAACAGGAAACCGTGGCCACATGGCAGGGAACTGACTCAATACTGGTGAATACTGATAGCAATCAGGTCATATTGACATCCTTTGTTTACGCACTGCTTTGTTAACACTGTTTATACTTACTGTCTTAGCCATATATTTGGTAAAACTCCCACTTCACCACCCACCTACTGCTCTTTTGTCCCCCAAAAACCACTGCAAACCCCTTGTCTCTAACCATCACCAGTAGCAGCTCCTTCAGACCCTGACCTAAGGGAATGCCTGCTTTTGGGGTACAAACCGACTTACTCCACTCTTACAGGGAAGTTTCTTTCTGGTGCCTAGGAACTTGCTATTAGCTTTTGCTTGCAAGTGGGAATTTCTCTCCTACCAAGGAGCCAAATCTATTTTAAGCGACCAACCTGCTGAAATGCAGCCCACTGCAGGACAAATCTGCAGCCTAAATGTGCATTGCACAGCAAAGATCAGCCTACATTTGGCTGTCGGCTGTTTATCTCTACCTGGTAGCTTATTCCAAGCCTGAATTCATCCTACTGGAATGAGGAGTTTACATGCATTATAAATTTTTTCCAATGTTATTAACACGCCAACATCTGCACAATTGCAAACATGATTCATTCGCAATGTTCTGTATTTTACAGCAGCAGTTCATCTGTTCCTAAACACTTTCCTCCCCACTCCAGATATGCCGGAAATATCAAGGTAGCATTCCCACCATCAGCTGTGGGACATCAGAAATAGATGACACAAGAAGACCCTTGAATTCCTGCATTCATGTTTTTGGGATTTCTTTACCCAGCTGAGTCCACAGCAGGTCACAGGCTTCTGCTGGCAGCTCCTTCTTTCACATACCCTTGGCTTTAGAGGAGGAAGGCTATTGCAAAATCCCAAACTTTTGAGCTGCTGGGAGAAAAAATTTCGGGTGTGAACTCTTGTTATTCCACCCCCACCTTTACCAGCTAAGGAGCTCCTTCTCCACCCCCAGATTTCGGCTGTATTGCATTAACTTTGCAATTTAATCCAATTCATTTTTAAGCACTGCCTCTATCAAGGGATTTTTTTATTAACTACACAGCATGAGAAGTTTAACCTTTACTGTGGGTTAGCTATACGCTGAATTCCTCCCTGCAAATCAGCTCCTCTTCTCTGCCTTTACCACCAATCAACCAGGCTCAGCCCTGGGGATCGCCCAGCCAGACCCTCCGCAGGTGGTCAAGGTGTTGCACATGGGTGCCCAAAGTCACCGATTGCATGAGGAGGACTTAAACCCAGCTATTGACTGGGGTCACAGAGCTCAGCCCCAAAGCAGAAAGTTTGGGACTAAGCAGCTCAATGTCTCAGAGGTGGCAGGATAAGGAAGAGGATGAAGGCTGGGAGGCGTTTTGCCAGCCAATGACCTACTAAAATTAGTGAGCTGGGTCAGTGGGGACATGCAGAGAAAGGCTTTGTTCTGGGGAATTAGTACCTGGGGAAGCCTCTATCTCTGTCTCCCCATATATAATACTGGGAGATTAACTGGCCATGGCATGGTACTATGAATACCTTGCAGGGCTTCACAATGGCCTTTTGAAACATGAAGAACCAGCCAAGTTTGGAAAATGAGTGCTAAGACCTCTGACCTTCAGCATTCAAAAAGATAAAGGCCATTTCAGGCTTGAAGACTTAACACCATGGGAAATACTCTACTGGACCCTACCAGCCCAAGGGCCCACCTAGCCCAGCGCTCAATCTTCCATGGCAATAGGGGATGCTGGTTTGGGTGGTCCATGAGCCCCGCTTCTCTCTGCTGCCCTTCCCCTCGGATGCCTCCAGCAGCCCCAGCTCCTGCCTGCATTCATCGAAGCAATGGATTCCATTCACTTTTCCCACTGCTGTCATGATTTTGCAGACCTCCACCACCCCACTCCAGCCTGAGCAGCCCCAGCATTTCCAGTCCATCCTGGAAGGGCTCCATCACCTCCATGGTTTTGGCTGCCCTTCCTGGTACCTGCTCTACCTCCACTGCCCTCCTCAAGATAACAAAAAGAAAAAAAAACCTTATTACAACTCCAAGAGACGCAGTTTGGGGCAGGGTCTTTCCAGTTCTCATGGACAACCACACACAGTTAAAAATTTTGCAGCTGGCCAAAGCAGCCAGATGTTCCTCAGCCCCATGCTCCTTCAGTAAGGGGAAAACTCTGGCTTGAGCTGCAGCAATAAAAGGGTCTGCTAAAGATATAGGGTGGATTCAGTTTTGTGCTCCCTTCAAGGCTGTGCTGAGAACAGCAGCTCTGCAGATGCTCAGATATTCCCAGCCGCATCCCAGCTGAACCAATGTGAACGGGGAAGCCAGGCTCAACGGGGCTGTGACCAGTGTCTGCCCCAGGCATCCTGAAAGGTTAAGAAGGGCCATGCCATGCATGGGGCAGGGTTTCATCCTGTCCTCAATTTGCCTGTGGGATCCGAAAGGAATTTTTTCCTATTTCTCTGCCAGGCAGGGAAAAAAAACCCCAACACTTTGTTGTTGTTTATACTGGATGGGATTAAAGTTTTCAATATTTGTTATATTTAGATGTCTTTCAGGCTCACATTCAGGGAAACATTACGCATGATTCTTGCTCGGGTTAGCCTTTGCTCTATTCCCTCAATTTTATTGTTCTTCCAGTTTATTCCTCTTCCAATTTAGGTTATGTTTCCCAAGAACCGTGCCATAACCCCAGATTTCCCAGGGAAACTAGCACCTCTCAGCAGCAGCGGCTGGTTTTGTGGCTCCAACCAGACCACCTTGGTCCTGCCTAAAGCAAAGTGCATCCTCGTGGCAGAAGTTTTATTGCCAATGATCAGCCAGGCAGAGATGGGACAAATCACTCTTTCCTGAATCACAGCCCAAATGACCCCTTAAAGTGGATAATTCACCCCAAGATAAAGGCATCTACCCCCCAGCCTGCCCTTGCTTCTCCCCCAAAAAGGGGCTCCCAACACCTGTGACGCTGCAGGGCTGGGACCAAGGTATGGCAAAACCCTGACTTCTCCAGGGACCGAGGAATTTTTGTTCCTCTTCCCCACCCTGAATTTCTCGGGGAGGAAGGGATGCTGATCATCCCTGCAGTGAAGGACTTGCAAGCAAAGCCCCGGCTGCAATATATTCTTGTAAAACCTTCCCAAAGATAAGCGTGTGAAAGATCGCTTTAGAGACAGGGCGGATGGGAGAGAAGTTTACATCCAGTGCCCATTTTCCTGTAAATCATTCCCTTCAATCTAGCTGAACACCACCCCCCCTTTTTTTTTTAACTCTGTGTCCACTACAGTTTTCCAGAGCAGACACATTTTGGTGTGCTCTTCCTTCATCCTCCCTCGCAGGCAAGGCAGGACGGAACGCCTGATACCCGATCTCTCTGCTGTGCCCTGGCTAATGGAAAAAAGCTGCTCCGATTTATTCCATAATAATCTCTCCAATGGGGAGCCTTTGACCTCCCCACAGAGGCTTCATTAAAATTGAGCCTGGTAGCTGGTAAAGACAGGTAGTTATTTTTTCCTGATAGTAACAGTTGTGCACAGTAATGTGCCATTTCTGCATATCATCTTCACCTTAAATACAAAGGCAGCCATTAGAGCAGAAGCTTATTTATTCATTTTTTGAGGTCTGGTCCAGAACCCCTCATTTGCTTTAGCTCAAAACTCTGTGCATGGATCCTAGCAGAGCTCCTGTGTATGTTTAATTTGAAGAGTGCAGACTATCTGCCCACTCAAAGCTGAGCTTGTGCAGAGCTGTGTGGAGTAGCAGGATGCAAAAGGCACTTTGACTCCAGCTAAGCCTGACCTATCCCTTCCGGCCACGGGAAACTCAGGAACAGATGTTTGGTGCTGGGATTTTTCTCCCAAAATATCTCTGATGCTTAACTCACATTTTACGGATTTGCTATTGCTGTGTATAGCATGAAGGAGAGCACACTATCAGGTTGCAGGGAGGTGAAAAACATATCTAATGGCTTTCCTCCTCTTTTTAAAAATAACTCAAGAGAAGTTTTTGTAAGTGATGGGCAATTTTTCAAATGCATTCACTATGATCTCCTTGGAAGTCTTTGCTATCTTCCACATTTAAAGCAGCGTTATTATAGTCTGAATAGCTGAGCATTGAGCATTTAGAGAGAGGGGGTACATCTTTCATTAGCCCAAATGATACCACCAGGTAAAATTACCGGATGAGGTTTCAAGTTGCAAAAATCCTTCTGTAGATCCTATGTCTGACTGTTTGCTCAAGTATCACCAGATTATTTGGTTGGCATTTGTTTTCCCCTTCAGGCTTTACACTGCTTGCAGTGATTGAGCTATTTCAGACAAGATTTTCGCTAGCAGTTGGTTGCCACATTTGAAGGAGTCTCTGCTGCGGTGAATGTGGCAAATTTTAAGACCTCCCCGCTCACTGCATCCTCTGATTTATTTCATTTGTGCAGAAGCCAGCCTCTAAGCTGGCACAGAAATATTAAGGTGCATGGCTTGTTT
This sequence comes from Morus bassanus, assembly GCA_031468815.1. Lineage (NCBI taxonomy): Eukaryota > Metazoa > Chordata > Aves > Suliformes > Sulidae > Morus > Morus bassanus. Next base: position 41,539,499 of record CM062574.1, read on the forward strand.
TACTCTTTTTTGACCCAGAAGGGAAAACTGGCTGCGTGTACTAACAGCTATGGAACGAAGCCAGAGTACTCAATCAGAAGACAAACGATGTGAGGGAAATCTCTTAGGTGACCAAATATTTACTGCGCCAATGAAACTCCCCCCAGAAAGTTCCCACTCAAAAATACTTGAAATTATCAGACTTTTTCCCAATTTTTCTCTACATGAATAGTCAAAAAATTTCCTCTGGGAAGACCTCACAGAGCTGCAGCTGTGTTCCCCTCCTGCCGAATGGTTGGGAGCATCTTCTGGATATGGACCAGGAGGCACAAAGAGGTGCAGGACCCCACGCTTCTGCTCCTAACCTGTCCCCCAAGGTCAAGGGAATCTCACAGTCCTATCTGGGTTTTTAATTTTCTTTTTTTTTTTTTTTTAATGTAAATGAATCAATGCTAAAAGTAACCCAGGGTCAGATAGAGCCTTGCTGCACTTTTCCATCAGGGCTGGAGGGAGCGTAAAGCAGCGGAACACTGTGGGGTGGTGGGGAGCTTGGCCATCCTGCTCACTTTGTGCAGGGCGTTTCTTTCCAGCATGTGAATCGATGAGGGTTGTCTTCCTGAGCACTGCAAAAAGCTGGTTGTTGTTATGTCCCTCAGCTGTCTGATCAGGAGAATAATGTCATCAGATTGGGGAGTGACCAGCATCTGCCTCTGCGCAGCTTTTGGTTCCATTTAAAGGTCCCATGAGGCTACACATGTGCTTTAACCTCCACAGCGAAGGCACTGAGCACCCATCCCAGCTGCCCCGCTTTTCAGGCAGCCGGTTACCATCCCTGGCATTGCTCATGCTCCTCGTGGCCACGCCAGTGCACAGCCTGGCACCGATGCAGCCGCTGGGTTGCACATCCTTGACACGTCTTTCCTCTCATTTTGAGCAGGAGAGGTTGTGCGTATTTTTCAAACTGTGAATTCCTCACAGGCTGGACAGACTGTCTGCAATTACAACATTTTTGCAGGGCATGAAAGCCATTTTCCACCAAACCCTGGGGACCACAGATGCCAGCCCTGCCAGAGGGTGCTGAAGCTGCGATGTTTCCTGTACTCCCTTGGCCGAGGGGCTGCTTTTTTTGATGGCTGGGCTCCAGAGAGGGCTGAGTCAACAGCCTTTCATGCCACATTATCCTCACAGAGCTGAGCCACCAGGGATCAAGTCGGGGGACCCCGGAGCTACACCCAAGTGCCCACAGGAGCAACAGCACTGCAGCAGCCGGATGAATTGCTGCCTGCCAGCCGACTGCCTGCGTTCCCTCCGCTGCTCTCCAAGAAAGTTTCTGTCAGTCTGACATGCAGTGTGGCGGGGGGGGGGGAACGCGAGCACAGACAGCTGCCGGCACCCGCCGCGGCTCTGCTAAGGCTTGGAAACTTGCTAAGTGTGTTTGAGCTTCGACAGCCAAAGGCGAGAAAAATAGGGGCTGTTTTTCTTTCCCAGCTGCTCCTGTCAGACAGCTGGTCATCCCTAGCTCCTTCCCCTGGCTCCATCCCTGTGAATGGCCTCAGGCTGGCAGCTGCCACAGGGTATGTGGTCCCCTGTCTGCTCCAGCATGCCCGGGTGGCATATCCTTCAGGACAGGGTACTGACTTTTCATCAGCCTTCAAGATCCCAAAGCCACAGCATCTCACCTCCCACAAAAGTGCCCAGACACCCGTGACCTGGCTTCACAACCCCCTTGGACCCTGTGAGCAGAAGCCTTCGGCACAGCCAGCTGAAATGCCTGGACCCAAAAAGCAATTAAATACCCCTGGGGCCAGAGCAGCTATGCCAGGAATGCTCCAGTGGGCTGCCAGCCAAAAACATGAACTCCTCCAGCAACACGGTGCTAGGTAGTTTGAATTGGGTGTTTTACTTCCATACCTATTTCTTTATTTACTTTTTTGCCTCAGTTCTGCTCCTCGGTAGTCCCAGCACGCTCATCCCTTCTTTGCAGTTCCTATACGCATGTGATGGAACCATATTTCCAGTGATCAAAGTGAGAATAAAACAGAGTTAAAGAGCTCGTATTGTGCAGGTGAGTAAATGAAAAGCAGAGAACAAGGGAAAACTCAGCTCTCCTTTGCTCCTTGGTGTGACTGTAAGTATGGGACCTTACAGCCAAAGTCTTCAGAGCTTGGGAAAGTGTGGGATTTGGGGACCTAACTGAAATAGAAGATGACAACAGAAAACCAAACCCTTAGTTCTGAGAGCCTGATCTCAAAGCTGGGATGCTGAGTGCCATCAGGAGCAATTTCCTGAGGAAATTCACATCAGCCCCATCATGGCACTGCATACAACCAAGCCCTTGCTGTACATCTCACCCCACAGTGAGGGATGAGATACCACGTAAGGTATCTCATACAGATGTGGGGATTAATAACCTGATCTCCCTCCATCCCAATAGAAAATCAGCCCTACCAGAGAGCAGCACAGCCCTGCTACCATAACGCTAACCTAAGAACTTCCGTGAAAAGTCTCCCCCTGAAAAAATGCTGCATTTCAAATCAATTCCTCCTGCCAGCATCTCTACTTATACAGTATTAAGCTCTGATGCCTTTTATAAAACCCCCTTCCCTTTTCTTGACATTAGCTTAAACTGCACTGCCAAATTAAGCAAACCTGCTGCCCAGCGTATGTTATCTCTCATCTTTTTCTCCTCTCCCCATAACCACTGCCACTACCATCCCTCAAAGGGAACAAGTACAAATAATTCAGCCTCTGCCACTTGGACTAGTTTTAATCAAAGGATTTGCTGGGTTTCTACCGCGTGGGACACCTCATTAACAACTTCACACCTTTAAGAAGGAAAAAAAGTTGTGTTATCTATTTCAGCATCCCTACACTTAATTCTGGTACCCAGGCATTTTGCACCAGGGTCCCCTCCCAGGACAAGTTTTATTTTGGTGGGGAACAAAACAACAACAAGATTAAAAAAAAAAAGCATTGCTGGGCTGACAGGGCTTAGAGATCGGCAGGAACGTATTCATCAGAAAGGAGATTAGAGCCTAATGAAATTTGTCTTTGTGTGTGTGTCTGTTTCTGTCTTTTTTGGGGGGGTCTTTGTAAAAAGCCAGGCTTATTAAAATGCAGGGAGAACCCCACACAAAAGACATTTCTTAGGGTCCAAAGGCGTGCTTATTAATGCAGAGGTTTTTGTACAGAGCATGCCAGTTTCGGGAGATTTTGGGTATTGTTTGGGGAGAAGAAAGCAAGCCTCACTGATCATTTTCTTTTCCAGTTTCAATCACAGCAGCTGAAACAAGCAGGTGCTGTGATTCAGAGCCTGCAGAAAAGGGCAGGAGATGGGGGTGGGGAAGGGAAATGTCACAGGGAAAAACTCATCTGCATGAGGGATTTTTACTATTTGGGCTCATTAAATTGCAGCGCAGTGGTGGTATGTCCATGCTCCTCATTTCCTCTGTAAGGATGGCAAGTAGCTGCTGGGGAAGCATTGCACGGGCACGCCACCAGATCTCAAAGCCTGCTTCAACTGCAACAGGTTGGCATCAATAGCCAGCAATTTTAACGAAAGCATCCATTTTCCCACATATGCTTCAGATGATGCCAAACTGTTGGCATGGAAGAAAATAAGGGGTTGTGGCCGAGATACTGGTGTGGAGAACAACTCTGATTTCTTCCATTCGTTTCAAAACACACCAGGGTCACCACCCTGCTGCAGCAAGCATGCGTGTTCACTGGTGAGTAGCGTCTGCAGCAGCGTAGCTGCATAGGAATGGTTTACCTTAACAGGGTCTTAATGCTAGGAAAATATGATGATGGCACTATGCACGTGGAGCTTTTGCACAGCTGTTGAGGACAGAGAGACTACGACAGCGATGACAGCCCAAGCACGCTGGCATGGGCTTGGGGAAAAGGAGGAGATATACAGATATGCCCCTGTCCAAAGGAGGACCCTGGTACACCTCCAAGAAAAAGTTTGCCCAGTCACTCACTCTTGAAAAAGCAAACCAGGGTTGGGTTGTACAAGGGGTCAGGACTCCACCAAGTCCTCGCTTGCAAGAGGGGAAAGACTTGAAAATCTCCACAAGGCACTTTTAGGGCTCTCAGCCCAAAGGGGAAAGCCCACATCTACCTTCTGGTTGGGGAACCTGCCTAAGGCTCCCGCTAACAAGTGCTTCTTGAGTGTGACTATCAGCAGCAGAGCCCTTAGGACTGTTTACTCAAGAACAACAACAGTAGGACTTTCTATTAACTAGCTTTTGACACTTTGACAACAGAGTTGGGTCCACCCAGCTGGCTTTTTTTCCACACTGCTTGCACTTTTCCACCTGCTACACTATGAAAACTATGAGAAAAATCTCATGTGTTTTCTTATGAGATTTCTCCTTCTGAGAAAGCATGGGAGCCAGTCCCATGCTGCCTTAGCTGAGAGAAGAGCGTACGGAGGGTAAGCACCAAGGAGGACACAAATGGAGGACAGAGAAGCAAGCCCTGGGAACAAGCAGCGCAGAGATCAGACAGAAAAGCATCCCAGAGAGGCATGCTGCAAATTCCCTTGGCACTAATTTTTCTCTTTATGTTTGATCTAAGCTCATTGCAACAAAAACCAGCACCGATGCTGAGTATAAAATACCATGAGCTACCCCTGTTATTGAAAAATTCACATGAATTATGATTCTATGAAGTATCTGATGTCTGTGTAGAAACACAAGTAATGACAATAAAATTCACTGTAAGCGTGTTACAGAACATCACCTGACTTGATCTGCAGAGCCCCAGAGACAGTCACAGCGTGTGCTCAGCAATGCCATCCCATTAAGATATTACAAATTTGTGGGTTATATGCACTTATGTCTCCAGTTAAACTTCTGCCAACATCTCCTTCACCCCTTTCAGGTGCAGGAGCAGAGCAGACCACAGCAAACATCTTTGTTTATTTTCTAAAAAAAACCTGCCATCACCCACCCACCCATCACTGCCAGCCCAGCAAGGCACCCCACAGGCAAGGGAAGCAGAAAGCTAAGGCTGGGCTAAAATTGCTTAATAAGTCTGATTGTTTTCACCTTTGCTCAGAGGATATTTTAATGGAAATCAGATGGACTGAGTCTGGGGAAAGGAGTTCAGCTCAGAGAAGCGAGAGCTTCTCCCCCTGAGGCTGGTGACGGCTTGAGACCTCACAAAATCTTTATTGTTATTGTACTTTTCATATTGCAGCTCTGCTTGAGTGCCCCCCTCAAGCTGAGGTCCCCAGTTTGCACCAAATTGCACAAGCACATAGAAAGACATGTTCCCTGACAGCTCACATATAGGAAACACTTTGATGGATCAAAATTTATATGATAATAGCATAAAAAAATGCCTGGGATAGTTCATCCCTCATCGTGCTGAATGCAGTAAAGGAGGGACCCATTGCCAGCAGCAAATGGGACTGATGAAGGAGCTCCAACACTAAGGAGCATCTTTGACTTGCTTTCACACAGGTAAAAGGAGCATCAGCTGCCTGGCAAAAGCCATATAACATCTTGGGAGGATGTTTTGCACCCAAGAGCGTGCAGAGCTCGGGGGTTATGCTGAAGGGTCAATGAAAAGATTGAGGTTTTAAAAATGGCGCATGATTTGCATGGGGTTCATCTGCTTTTTGAAGGTCACCTTTTCTACATTTTGTTCAGCACAGCAAATGGAAGGTCTTTGTAAGAGTTAATAGGATATCACAGGGCTCTGGACAAAATCATGAGGACCAGCAATAACATGGCTGGTCCAGGTAACTCAGGCCCTGTTAAGTCCCTCTCTCACGGGGAAAGGCTACAGATGGCAACATTGAGTATCAGCCAACTTAAAATGGATACATTTCTATATATATATGGAAGAGAAATACATATACCCGTATATATGTATATATATGTATATATTTTATATATATACTTTTTATATATATATATATATAATCACAGACCTGTGGAACTCATTGCCATGATATAACTGATTTTAAGATTTTACCCATACTCAAAGAAAGGATGAATATTTGTGGTACGAGCTTAGTCATCCCAGCTAGGGATTTCTCCACACTTCAAGGAGCACATCAAGCTCCACCCAACCAAAGCCAGGAAGAAATGTTGCTTGTTAATCACCGCCGTGGGGATTATTTCCACCTTCTCCTTGAGTCTGCCAGCTGGTGGCTGTGGGAAGCCAGACCAGGTGGACCACAACCACTGGATGGCCCCGACCAGATGCACTTCTGGGTTGCTTTCAGGCCCCAAGCCCATCCCCAGCTCCAACTGCCTGTGTTATCCAGCCCTGCAGCCCACCAGATGGTGCTCTCGGTATTAGTTAATGCCAAGTTAATCTGCGCCTTATCCTTCCACTGAGAAAATCCAGCACAGGCAGCATGTGGAGAAACACCACCAAGAGCAACAGATTTCTGTGCTTTCCTAGAGCACCAGCCAGATCATGTGGCTTCCTCCCAGGTGTAACGTGGTCCAAAAACCAGAAACATGTTTTTGAAGCAGCTAGAGGCGATGGTGTGTTACAGGCGCTAGCATGCACCTTCAAGTCCAAATGCAATGCGTGGGCCTTTGGCTGTACCCCAGTGTTGAGCCAAAGCACTGGGAGAGATGGGGGAAACAAAGGTGATGGGGAATGTGAGCATGCCCCAACACTCAGGACATCATTCCACATGCCAGTGGACCTGTGAGCTCATTGGAAATCCTCTGGTGCATCATTTCTTGAAGGCCTCCCTCACGGGACCAGCTTCTTGAGCTTTTCTGGAGTGATACCCCACAGCTGAGAGAGCTGGCTGGGACATCAGTGGACTTCAGTATTTCTGACTGCTAGAGATACAAAACATTTTCTATTTGAGGGCAAATGTTGTAATAGCAGGGAGAGGTTGCGCGGGGCCGTTGAAGGATCTTCATCGCCCAACGTGATCTGCTTGCACCAACATCCACCAGCTGTGAGTTTTGATGAACTCTGAGGTCCCTTTCAGCCTTTGTTTCTCCCCTATTTTCTACAAGAGGAATGTCTGCAGTTCCCATACCCTTTGCAGACTGCGATACTCATAATTATATCAGGTCCGGAGAACTGGGCTAATGCCACAGGGCTGATCCTTAGGCTTTGTCTTTGGCCCAGCAGGATGGACTGCTTTCCTTCCATGTTTCCAGCTTAATGAGGCTTTCTTTAATTTCTCCTTAATAAAACTTTGGGCAAAGGGTAACATTTAATGTGCAGTTAAATAAAAACCAGAAAGTGTACAATACTGGCCAACTTCCTAAAAACTACGTGCATTTCCTACAGTCATCCATGGGACATCAGCAACGAAATAAAACCTCAAGCACAGAAGCCTGACCGCTAAGCAAACCGGCAGCTAACTCTGTGGCTTTCATTTTTCACCGGTAATGTATTTTTATCGCTGAGAAGCCGGAAAAGGGAGAGCATTAAAGGTTGCCTGCACGGGTACACGGGAGCGCTCTGGCCATTTACGCCCATAATGAGTTTTGCTGCCTCTGAGCAGAGCACAGGTAATAACAGATCATAAAGTGGGTTTACCACCTGAATTGCCAGTCTCTGAAGGTTACTAAAAGCCTGTTCAAATGATCATGGTCAGATCTGCCTGGCTGTTTTGAAATCATTGCTTTCTTAATGATTTGGTGGAAATCTCTGTTTCTTTCCTCATTGAAACAGGTGAAAATCAGGAGTGGAGCAAAGGGAGCCAACCTGGTTTTGGCCAGGGGAAGAGTCTGGCCAAAATCACTTAAATTTGTCAGATGATACTATTTTTTTGCTTTGTCCAGAGCCATCCCATCAGCTTGTTGGCTAGTTATAAACTTCCCTGTTTTATGAAAACTGCTTATAAAGCATCTCCATGATGGACAGGGTTAATCCAGCCCTCGGACGTGTTTCTCAAGCGTCATGCCTGGAAAACCCTCCGGGGCTCAGGGCCCCTTGCTGGGTAGAAGGAGCCACCACTGCGTCCCAAGGACTGAATGTCCCCATGGCAAAGGGGGTGCCCCCCTGGGAGCGGGGCTGATGGAGGCTCTGGGGATAAACAGTCCCCCGCTCCCCTCTGCAGGAAGCTGCTCAGAAGATCCATGGGTTGATTATCTCTAATGAAAAAAAATCCATTCCTCCTTTTCTTTCAGGATATGCAGTGGTGCTAGAGCTGTCTCCAACAGCCTTTATTACAGAAACCCTCTGATTATACCACTTTTCTAAACCAAAAGGGCCCAGGAAGGTGCCTCTGACACATTTGTTGCTGTGGTTTCAGTGCCATGTTTTGCTGCTGCTCCTCCATGGGATGTGAAGAGCATCACTTCCCAGCCTACCTTTCCCCATCCCCCTGAGCTGGCACTACTGTCCCTGGCACAAGCATCTCCTTCAAACCTCCAACCAAGACCAAAAAGTGCTTTTTCTGCTCAGCCTCTACCAGAGTTTCTCCTCTTTGACCCAGCCACTGAGACATGGGGAAGAATTGAACTGATTGGGTGGGTGTCCTGGCATAGCTGTGGATGTTACAGATTGCTTCATCTCAGGGTTTCTCTGCTCCTTCATATAGAAACAGGCACATCCCTACCCAAGGGAAAGCAGCATCACTGCAGCAAAGTTGGTGCATCAATATTTTGCTTGGCCCCCAAGAACAGAGTGGCAAAGTGCCAGGGATGCAACTGCTTAGGTGTGAGGTGTTTGAAGCCCCTTGAAGACTCATTAATAATTTTAGGAAACAAAATAGATCCACTTGGAGCAGTCATATCTTTGGTCTTGCATTAGCAGACAGGCAGGAGGGCTACGTGGTCCTAAGACATAGCAAGAAAGGTGTATGCAGCGTTTGGCCTGAGGGAAGATGTGCAGCCAGTTAAGAACAAGATGTTAAAAGCACCAAGAGGTCAGTGAGATTAAGGGCTCAAGCTTAGACTTGCTCTGAAGGATGGTGCCCAGGGCCTTGGACCACCTCTGCAGCATCCCACAGTGCTCTTGATGAGAGGCAGAGTATGCACTTCTGTTCATTTTAGTTAAGAACCATTTCACCTTTTGAAGAACCCAACTCCATCTTGTGCACATGCTTTTTCATTTACAGCTGAAAAGAAAAAAAGCTGCATTTCAATTGTTCATTTAGCACATTGATTTCTCTCCATTTTCCTTGCCCTTGTCTGTGTGGGAATGTGCATTTGTGGGAACGCATAATATATTTTAATGTTTTCTGCAGTTGTTTAGTGGGTCCCCTTCTGAAGCCTTATGGACCACCATGGGCTGAGAAACTGGGATGGAAGATCCAGAGAGACAGCCTCGTGCAAATCCAGTGTCATCCCTTTGAAGTCCTTTGGGCTTCCACAGCAGCCAGAAGTAATTAGTGAGAGAAAGGGATTGTAAGAGCTCTGCTGGCTCTCCGTCAGCGCTTCCCGCTGACTTTGAATAAAGCAGAGTTGAGCCAATACCGAGCACTGTTGGAATTACGATACCAAATGTTCAACCTATTTATCAAGCACGCTGCGGGGCTCGGAGATGGCTCTCTGCAGCAGGACTTGCGCTGTTGATCTTGCACCGCTTTGGTACCAAAACTACTTAGCCAAAATACACCGGGTGTGTGGCTGAACTAGTCACATCGTCCTGCCTACACAACCGTCCCTTCAGGTCAGGGTGGCTGTAGGCTCTGATTTCCTTAACAGACCAAGTTCAAGGAAGACCAGCACGGCTACCAGCACAAGCAAGAATTACCAAGTGACTTTATGCAGCTCCTAGATTTGCAGAGGAAGTCAGTACCAGATAATCAAAATGCTCCTTCTTACCTTATTAAACCTCTCAATCTGTCGAGCAGTCCCTCTGCCTGGCGGTGCTGAGCCTCAATGACCAGGGTTGCTCCACCCTCTCAGTTCATGCGACAGCTCCTGTGGTATGATTTGGTATTCCTGCTTGCCATTTTCTCAGCTCTCTATGAAGCAAAGTGGGTAAAATTAAAGACACTTGCCTATTGCTTAACTAGCCAATTCTCCTGTGCCTTCCCCATTAATGGATGCTCCCCACGGTTGAAGATGTCACATTCCCAGAGATGCTTCATGCACCTGGGAAAATCCCTCCTCCACCACTAAACTGAGATCACATCTGTAGGGTGCCTGGAGGAGATTACTTTGGGGATATTTTGGAAGAAAAGCAGGGAAGGAATTATTAAATTTGCAACCTGGAAAGTACAAGTACTCTTCTTGCTGTTTCCCCTCCAGGCATGGCTTTGAGAAGCACGTTCCTCTAACACTGTTTTTCTTCTGCTATCTTGCTTTTTTCTCCCCTCTTGTTCCCTTGCCCCCTTCTTCCTCCACCATTATCTCTTAGCAAAGTTACTGTTTTCCATGGCAAAGAGTGAGGGCATCACCGAGGTCAGAAGGGACCTCGGGAGGCCTCTAGTTCAACCTCTTGCTCAAAGCAGGGCCAGCCTCGAAGCTGGATCCCAAGGTTTGTGTGTGGTTATCAACTTTGCGCTATAAAGAGGAGCACAGATGTGACAGCAAACTGTGTTAGGGACAAACCGCTAAAATTCCCAAAGCAGTTTTTCAACAGTAAATTCTGGTTCATCCAAAATCATTTGACTTGCAGGAGAATTTTGATTTTGAAGGAGGTGGACAGCAAAACCCCAGAAATATTTAAGTTTGAAACCAAAACCTTCGTTTCAGCTTTTTCATGTTGGTTTTCATAGTCTACCCTTTCCTTTCATGCTGACACCCGTGTTTTTTAACACTTTACCCGGCGTTTAGACCAAAACTATATGGGCTGCTTCAATAATGTTGCTCCCATGTTTCTGACTCTACATTTCACAAGAACTTCTGCTCAGTGAAAAAGCTTTGACTTTTCACCCTGATGTGGAACAAAAGCAAATAGAAAAACATTAGAAAATTTCATTCCATGGGACAGGAATTTGACTTTCTGGACAGTTTTCGTTGCTGTCAAGAAGGGTGGCTGGCTGAGACAGCTCATGAAAGCTTTGAAAGTTCATACAAAGGCTCTAAGCTGGCAACGCGTCCCCCAGTCCTTGCATCGACTGCCAATATCATGTGGATGGGATTTTTCAGGGTCCCCTCAAAGAACTGAATATACAGCTCCCAAGATGCCTGAGGTCTCTAATTCTGCTACGCTCCTTTTGAAGAGTCCTAGCCCTTTTTTTTTTTTTTTTCATTCTGCTTTAGATAACCAGAGTGGGCCTCTCACTCATGGGAAGCATTGTTAAATGTGTCACCTCCCACCAAGAGAAGCGAAGAAGGGGGCATAAAAGCCACATGAAGATATTAAAACAAGGAACTGGAATGTCTACAAACTGCTCGGAGAGTTTGTTCTTAATTCACATATCCCTATTTACTACTGAAAATGGCTATTTAGCTATTTATGGCATTGTGAGCAATCACTCTTGGTTTCCGCTTAGCCTCAGATGGATGGTTGGCCCACATGGCTCATGCTGTATTTAAGCAGGATGGAAAAAAAAGAGAGGGTATAGAAGTGAACAGACCTTTTTGGATGGCCACATCTGGTCCCCATGTGTAAGCCCAGCCTTGTGGAAAGCCTGCTGACAGAGAAAAGCTGCATGCTGTGGTTCTAGACAAGTTTCTTTTATAGATATATTACATATATACATACACATCCATTTTATATATATGTGTAAATATATATATATACACACGATAGATATTGAGCAAGAAAGAGCTTTCAATATTTTCTTTTCTGAAGCTTACAGAGCCCACTTGGCCAGAAGCGGACTGCTGGGCAGCACTGATTTATTGTGAAGCAAGGCTGCGATTCCTATCATGCTGCCAGATGGCAAGAGGCTGGGGAGCAGAGAGGAAATCCGAATACCCCCAAGTTTGGCAGGGAAGGACCTGGGACAGAAAGCAGAAGGACTTTTGTGAAGTGTTGGATAGGTTTATGTGAACTCTCTAACCCGCATCCCTCTGCAGGTCAGGTCCTGGAGATGGGTGAAATAAACACTTTGCCATCCAGCCAGATCCACCAGCCTGTGCCTTGACACCCAGAAAGCAGAGATTTTGCCACTTTTTGGCCAGCAAAGTTTGCTCTGCTCCACTCCTGTGGAAAGAGGATGCCTGGAGATGCTTCCACTTAGTTTCAAAAACACCATCAGCATTTATGCACCTCCTTCTTTAACTCAAGATCTCCAATTCACTTATACTCTTCCCCATATTTGCTTTTCAGCCATCTTGCTCTTATCAACTGGGGAAATCCACCAGCTCCCAGTCCCTTTTTTAAAGGCTTTTTTAATGCTGACACCCCTTTTCTTAAGACCAGAAGCCTCTCCTTTCTCCATCTCCATGGCAGAGTTGGTGTCTTCTTTCCTTAGAACCCCAGGACCCCAAACTTGACTGTGTCAGAACAAATAATGCTGCTAGGATGTTATGGCTAATCAGCAGGACATCTTTAACCTATTATTAATTTGGACAGCAAACAAAATAAACAGGAACAAAACCAACTTGTCTCCTCGCTCCAAACATTCATCTCCCAAGGAACACATACTCAATACGATATTAAGAAGGGAGCAAGCCATCAATGTGCAAGCACTGCCTATGACCTGGTGCTTTGCTGAATTAGGGCCAACAGCCTCCTAATACTAAATTCTTGTCAGAGAAGAGATCACTGTTGGGACTGTAATACACTTGGACGGGATAAACTGAAGCACAAAACGGGCACTTGAAGGAGTATTTTCACTTGGCGAGACCGTAGATTTGTTCATTGCAAGGCCAAAAGGGATCCACATATTTCTGTAAATTGGAATTTTTGTGGCAGTCCAGGGGGGAGCAGGATAAAGCACTTGTTTCCCTTTTCGCTTTCATGTTGGAGATGGGTGTCTAATGTCCCTGTGCCTTTCTAAACCCTCGTCCTCGGGAGACCTTCTGCATGGCCCCATCCAGTGACCCCTGCAGCAGAGAGAATTAATCCTCCCTGCCATGCAAGCACACACATCAAAACCCAATAAACGGGCCCTGAGCTAGCAATTACCTTTGGACAAGCACATCAAGCACTGAGCCAAGTGATCTCAAGTGATGGAGCAGCCTCCAGCCCCCCAGGGCAGCTGACTCAGGAACTATTTACACTCGCACTATCAAAAACATTTCACCTCATCCCCCAGTTCTCCATGTGCCATGGCTTGGAGGAGGCTCACAGCCCTCCCTGTGGAGGGAGCAGCTCCTGTGGATGCCAGCAATCCTCACCCTAGCCTTTGGGGATAGCTAAAAGCATCAGCATGAGATCCTGTTTCCCCAACGCTATGCAACAGAATACACTGGGTGCCTGCTACCCTGGGAGATATTTTTTGGTGGGATAGGGATGCCACAGCCCTGCTGCTGCCCTTTGCAAGGGCAGGGATCTCACCAATCTCCTGTGTTGCAAACCCAAAATGGGATGGGTGGAAGGAGGTATCAGCTGTTTGCAAGCCCAGTGACAAACTGGTGTATACTGAGACTCTCACATGGGAAAGAGGATAGGCAGAGAGTAGAAGGGGGGTTGGCAGTTGGAAAATTAAAAAAAATATAGTGGAATTGGCAAAAAATATTAAAAAAGACCACCCCTACTTCCTTCCACAGCCAGTGACTGCAAGACATTCTTCCCCATCTATCACGTTAGCTGGGATTTTTATTCATCAACCCATCCTTGAACTGTGCAGCAGCATCTTGGGGCAAGATCCCTGGAAGACCGGGTCTGAACAGGCTAGTTTGTGATGTGCCCAGCAACTTGTGCCGACACGGTGATGCTTGCCTTACGGTCGCATGCACCAAAGGGGCAGCCTGCCTTCAAGGCATTTCCTCCATCGCCGGCAGGTCTTTCATGCTCCTGAGCGAGTCTGCTACGGAAACTAGGTCAGGAATTCACATCAGCAAGGATACAGGCTTATCCATCATCTGCTTTTTTGGGAGAACCCTGCTCACAGTACCTCTTTGTGCCATATTGAAGCAAAAGGGCCCAGGACTGATAACTGACCTGCTTTTCTCTGCTGGAAAAAGACTGTCACATCTTCCTGTGTAAAGCTGCCACTCTGAGACCCTGAATTAAACCAGAAACCCTTTTTTCCTCCTGCTTTTTTAAAAGACCTGAAAATGATCTTTCAATAAGGCCATGATAAATACCAACGAGTCTCGAATATTTGCGTTAGAAGCTGCCGTTTGTTGTAGAAACAAAGAAAAAAATCGCAATACCTGCTCAAAGCCTATATTTCCCCCCTAGCAAACCCCAGAATAGTTTTCAACATTTTCTTGAAGTTTTTATAAGTCAAATCATTCTAGTCTGAAATACTGTATTCTGCAGTATCTACCAATACTGAACATGCTGTTTAAATAAGCCTGCTTACACTCGTAAGTGAGCAACATGTATTAATTGCTGCTGGCTTTTTCCAGGGACAGGAGCATGGTTCCACAAGGGCATTAAAACAAACATTTCCCGAGTGTGCGCTCTTTTTTATACTACAGAACACCAAGTAAATGACCAAAAAAACATGTTGTTAAGAAGTTACGTAAGTATTACATTTTCTTTTCTTTAGATCAAGCCGTAATTCTTGCAGCAGGGGGAAATTTCTGTGGCTAAAAATGATAATGAGAACCAGGGTTTGAATAAATGGTCCTTACACCCTAGGATGAGTGTGTCTGCAGCATGGTGTGGACCCTCCGGTTGGGAGTGGAGGGCTTCTTTGGGAGTTCATAGGAGATGGGCTTTGTTCATACGCAAATTTATTTGCATTTCCAAAGAATACATGCAACTTTTTCCACTTTCCTCCAGCAGTAAATCTGACTCAGCCAAAAGCAGAAGCAATTGGATTATGCAGAACATAAATAGGAGTCGAAAAGATGTCAGGTTTCCCCCCCTGCTCTATACTATGCACAAATCTGGAAATCGGCAGTTTGAAAGATAGAGAAATTCCTGGGGATGATCCAAAATAAAAGTTATTTTCCCATTATAAATGGATGAAACTAGAGCTGCAAATCCAACCCTCTTAAAAACTGAGCTGCGGTTTGGATGAGACACCCTGAATGTGGATCAGCTGATTCCCATTTTGATGTAGGAACCCAAATCAGACCACTTTCATAATACTGTTTCAGATGTGGCTGAAAAACTCATGCAAGCGACAGATCTTCCAATGTTTTCCTGCTTGCAAAATGGCTTCAAGTCTTGGTTTGAGCCAAGAAGCTCGAGTACCGCTAGCAAAATGTGTCAGTGTCAAGTCTAGGATGATTTTTCAATGAAGTTATGAGCCTGAACCCAAATCCTCTCTGGAACCTAATTTCCAACCAAACTACACCACGGCAGCTTTCCATAGCTTTCCCTGAGGCTAGCTCAAGCACAAAGTTTTGCATCCTTTTGGAAAGCTGGTTTTGGAGGTAAGCATTTCCTTCGTTTGCTTGGCTCTCCTTCCAGTAACTGCTGTTAATGTTCCTGTCTGTTTTGCAAGCTGCAAAATGTTTCCCATTTGCAAACTGAGCAAGCTTTAATTACTCCCATAATTTTGCCTGGAAGGGAAGAGCCAACCATATTCATCAGATAATGAGAGCAATTGCTCTGAGTACCATACTCCCAAATACACAAGACAGGGTATGATCTCAAAAAATAAACCTAAAGCACTATTTGGATTATATAAATGTGCATTAAAACAAAGGAAAAATTACTTCGGAGCCTTCTCTCCAGCTTTGGGTCTCACATGCCCTTAGGGATATCTGCATATAACCCCATTACCTCTCTTTCCTCCATCCCCAGCCCCTCTCTCTTCAACAAGGACCTTTGCCAAATAATAATTCCAGCTAAATCTGAAGGATAAGGCATACAAAGCTACAGTATATTCAAATAAAAATTGGAAATAATTTCCTTACAGGAAGGAGCTATCCCAGTTTCTCTTCCTTTCCTTTTGATTATACAGCTCAGACTAGGGATAGTCAGGAAATTACATCGTTTTTGGAAAAAATAAAAAAAAAAAAGAAAAAGAAAATAGAAGAATATCAAGGAAAATGAAATTTTTTCATTTCCTGCCAAAAATGATCCCACAAGTTTTTTGAGGTTTCAAAGGCTCGGTTATATTTCTTTCTTCTTCTTCTATATGGTAAAATTTTACCATAACAAATACCGCTTTACACATGTTCCTTGTTTTTAAACAAAACATGGGTTACTATAAGAATGTGCACACATTTTCTTCCAATTTAATGTTTTAATATTGAAGATGGATGGATACTGATGACAGAGCCACCAAAAGCCAACATCTGCCCCATGATCTAGAGTAGGTCCCAGGCACTGTTGAGAAGGCTAAATTTGGCTCTGTGTATTTATGACCAGAGGAAAGAATTTTGGGCTTTTATAGGAAAAGTTTATCACTGGTGCTTTTTGGTGATCAACTGACCTAGAGAAAAGCACATCTGTCACTGAAATGTGTGACCTTTTTCAGTTTTTTAACTTGAAAAGCAAGCAGGCTGTGCATCCTCTGAGCAAAAGTAAGCCTTTCGAGGTAATAAAGCAGAAAAAAGAGAAATTGCCATGAAATATGTTGTGTCTAAACACAGAATCTATGATTCTATGATCAATCAATCGTCAGTCAGTCAGCATGGACAAACCTGTTGTTTTACCTCTGCTCCTGACAAAACTTGGTGGGGAAGAGGGAGAGAGCAGAGCTTTCTGATGGATGGAGATGAAACATGGCTGAATTATTTACTTCCAGTATTAGATTAACCGCACTATGGGAATGATGGGACCAGGTGGTTAAAATACTTTAATCAAAATTATCTATGTTTGGCTTTTGTAAGAAGATATTATATGACAGGCTATACCATGCTCAGTTTAACTTGACCTGAATGGTCTTAGCACTGCCGATTCCCTGCAGTTTACAAACATATATGATTTTTCTTTTGTACCAATGTGGTGAAAAAGCAAGTCAGTTGTGTGCTTCAACAAACTGCATCTCTCAGCTTTCCATCACCCCCAACAGGCCCATGAAATCTGCTCAGAGACGGTCACCCAAATCCTTCCTCCTCCTGAGTATGGCATAGGCAAACCTGGCCCCAGTTTTCAGGGCTGAAACTGCAGCGAGGTAGGACAAGCCCCCTGCAGAAAGTGAAATGAGGACGAGCCGTCAGCGCTAGGCTGGTGAAGGAATAAATCTTCCTTACAGATTTAATCAGATCCGTCTCATCTGACAATACAAAGTCAAGGGCAGTGCACACAAGGCTGGCTGCACTAGGAGCAGCAGGGACTGGAAAACCAGCAAGGCTCGTACACAGCACCCATTCGTATTTTAGCAGGCAATCAGAGCTCAGTATAATTCCCTGATGGGGCTATGCATGGTGTTTGCCTTCATATCTTTCCCTCTGGGCAGTAACCATTTGTATATCATAGCCTGTTCACATCCAGCCTTAAATACATACACCAACAGACACATCACAAGAATTAATTCCTGATGCACAGCTGGCAAAGGGGATGCTTTTATCCCCAGAGACTGAAACCTCTCTTATCGAGGCTGGGCATGACACTGGTGAAAAGCCATTAAAGTATACACAAAACTTCTGGCGACATGATCAATTGTCCATGTGTAGGGCAATGAATTTCTCCGACATAAACCATGACTCCCTTTAAAATCAAGGTACCGCTTTCATTGGAAGCTGCTGGGGAGGCAGAGCAAGCTCAGTGAGCTTCCGGCTGGGCAGCAGAACAGGAGAAAGCAGCTCATCAGCTTTCTGATCAACTTTTCTGGCTTAAGCTTTTGCAGCTGTCCTACCCTCAATAAATATACACCCCAAAACCTTTGATGTTGCTGCCACCTTGCCCTTTCTAAGGAGAGGAATGCAGCCTGGCCATCCCAGTCCTGTGGAAGAGGGATACCCCATCTCACAGCTTATATAAAACCTGTGGGTGATCCTATTCGCTGTGGCTGTGGGAACAGTCCTTTAGTGTCTCTCACTAAAAGAAACAATCTCAGTTGTGTCTTTATCATCATATTAAGGCCCATGCTTTGCTGGGTGTCCAGGGTTGATGGGAGATGCAGCTGCCTGGAGGTGGCTGGCTTATGGCTGAAGCGCTCACCCCAGCTGGTTCCTCTCTGCAAGGTGTTCCTGCTCATTCAAGGCTCCGGTGGGCTGCTCTGTTGTCGCTTGTATTTGGGGGAATGACAGCAGCACCGTGACCACAAGTAGATCCTTTCTTGCCAGGCCAGCAGGTGCCAGCCATACTGGGGAAGGAAGGGGCAAGAGGGAGAGATTTCACATCAGGAGCTGCAGAGAAGCCACCAAATCTTCCCTACCCCTTTTTTTAACTTTTGCCCTAGCATGAAAATGCCTGAACTGAGAGGGTCCTCTTGAAACAGCAAGGCAGAGGGGAGCAATTGCTCTTGAAGTCCCGCCTTGCAGGGTAAAGTTTCCCCCTACAATTTACTTTCTTCTCCAAGGGCTGCATCAGCCAGACCGTCCCTGTGGTCTTCAGGCTCCAAGCGTGGCCACATGTGCCCTTTCGGAGAGCGGTCCTGGCCCTCTGACCTCACTCTGGTTTTACACAGCTTTGCATTAAGCCTTGGTAATCAGCAGAGATGGCGGTTTCCCATTGGGGAAAACACACTGATGCCAGTATGGTCCTGTGACAGGCAGTGATGGCATGGCAACAGTGTGGCAGAGACATGGGGTGGCACAGCACGGTGGCTTGCCCTCCCTGAGCAATTCCCACCCTCTCCATCCTGTCCTTCCTCCCTGTGCTCCTCTCCCAGTCCTGCTGCTGCAACACACCACCCAAACAACTCCTTTCAAGAAGCTCCTGGTTATTCAATTTAAATATCGCTCCCTAGGGAGTGCTCATTAGATATGAACCTTAGAGCAACAACCAGCAAAGTCTTTGCAAGCTTTGGCACCTGGGCATTTGAGACGGGCTGGAGAAAACCCATCTCTCATCTCCAATCCAACAGGCATCTTCAGACCAGGGGGAACATGAAGCATCTGTTTGTTTTCTTTTGTTATTACTGAAGATCAAAACAAAGCCAAGAGCACAGCAGAGGGTCCCCAGTGTCAGCAGGGAAATGGGAGGGGGTCAAAGCAGCATCGTTAGCAGAGCAAGGCACCACACACCGGCTCCTGCATCCAAAGCAGGGTCACCCAGCCTGGGAAGTCCCTCTGCTTCCATCCCCTCTGAGAGGAGCCTGTGGCAGTCCTGGCTCCATCCCAGAGCTGCAGGACCCTCACCACACTGGCAGCCCCTACACCGTCCACAACGACCTGATCACCACTCTGCTGCAATGGAGAAAAATCTGCTTTCACAAAACATCCCAACGCAGCAAATATTTTTGGCTAGCTCTTCAGTGGAGTAAAATTAGCACAGCTTGTAAGTGTCAGGGGAACCACGGGGTTACTTCTGACCCAGCAACACAGTTTGTCCTAACCTCATTTGTCTCTTTGAAACACCAGCACCGCACAGTAAATCATGCTACGTAGCCTAGGGAACTAACCATTGCTTCAGCTCCTGATGGCCAGAAGATGACAGTTTTACAGGAAACACACTGCTGCCTTTGACCTGGCAGCTGTATGCCACTGGGGCTCATCTGTCAGAGCCCTCCGGCACCCCCCCAGCCGGGGCAAGTCCTCCCCAGGACCGGTCCCCTCGGTGTCCAGCCACCCTTCATCCTTGCTCCCAGTCCCAGCCAGTCCTTTTTTCAGTGGGTCGTTTGGCATGTCCTGACACTACCAAGTTGGCATGCAAAACATCTAAGCTGTCTTTTAAAAGTTCAGCCTTAGGCCAGGCTTAAATCCTAAAAATCTTGCTAAGTAGAGGCTGAATTTCTGTATCCATCAGAAATTATTTCAGCTGCCTTCTGGGGCAGGCAGAAGCCCATCCTGCAGCCCCTTGAGGACCACGGAGAAGTGCTCCTACTGAGGCATGGGCACCATCCATCCTAATGCCATCACTTAAGAACAGCTGGATCACTGACATATACTTGCAAAACATCTTTTCTTCCCTACTTGAAACATTTAATATTTGTATTATTATATATAAATATTATTTAATATTCCACCCCTCCCTTCAAGTAGCATCAAGTGTCCTGTAAAATATATGAGCTGGTAAATAGCTGTGGTTTCTTGACTTTCTCTGCATCACTCACTATTTCATAAACCACAACAAGGCACCCCTTACTCTGCCTCTCACTAAATTAAACAGCCCTAATCTGTATAACCCCCTCCTTCTCCACCTGCAGAAGACTTAACACATGGTGCTGGCACCTCCTGTCACATGGGGACATTCAGGGAGGGGACGTGGCAGGGACTTCAGTTCCATGAAAAGGATGGGTTTGGCAACCCTTCAGTCCCTGGTGGCTGCTCTGTCAAAAATATTTTGCCATGCAGCATCCCTATAACTGAGGGAGAAGAATATTTTCCTCTTCCACACTAATTTTCTCTGGTTTTCCACTAAGAAAACAAACTAGTTTTTAAAGAATGAAATGAAACCAAAAGCAAAATTATTTTACTTTTCTCACAAATCCCCCTTCCCCTTTTTCTGGTGAGGAGATGGAAAATTATACAGGAGGTGGAAGGAAAATAAGGAGAAAGTATTATTTAGAATAATACTTGTTCCGCATGAAAAATTGAAGAAACCCCCAACTTACTCAAAAAGAGCTGAATTGCCATGCCTCTCCTGGGGTCACCTCATCCCTCTAAAGCCTATTGCCCTACAGTGATCCAGATATTTGCACACCTGCTCACACTGCAGCCTCTGGGCTTTCCTGCAGTACGATGGTTTAAACTGAAAAGGCAGAGGTTGTGAATGGAGGAAGGGGAGCAAACTGGATCCCTCCAAAGATAAATACTACCTTGTGGAAACTCGGATAGCTGTAAGCCTCTTGCAGCTCATTTTTCCAGAGCAAATGAGCTGGTGGTCTCCGTCCAACGATGGGCAAAAATCCAACCTACAGACCTGCTGTCTCAAAACGACAGCAACTGTTGAACAGCACTGTCTGCTGGACAGGGAGAGCACCCAGAGATGGGACACATGCACAAGTCCTCTCCATCTCTGAAGGAGGGCACAGGAGGCTAGTGCTATTTTGGTGTGCGCAGTAGCCCAAAGCATGAAGAAGATGGTCTCTATGATGTGTGCCAGCCATTCCCTTGACAAACTGCTGTTTTTCTTTAAAGGGTAACAGAGCTCCCCAAGAGAAGTGCGTGTGAAAGAAATTAAGGATCGAGCCCAAGATCAGGCAGGATCTAATCAGCCCAGCTTAAATTCTGATGGCACATCCAATTGGCCTTCATCCCAAGACGGGATGTGCAACTCAATCAAGTCAAACTCCAGCACATCAGCGGGGAGGGCTGTCCCACCTCAGACAAGGCAACACGCCCAAGATCACACCACTAGCAGATGGGCCAGTGCTGCCTACGGCTCTCTGGCCAAGCTGGTGATAGCTACTGCATCCATCCACGAGATGCCACCGAACAACCAGAGTGATTTTTCCAACCTGTCACCAATCTGTTTCTCCATGTATGGGGATTTCCATAACTTTTCATGCATATGGAGATTTTATGTTTCCCTTCTTTTTTCAATTACATGTTTCATTAACTGCCCGCACCTCCTGATTTGCTGATGACTAGCTGAGGCTTCCAGACTGAAGAAATGAAGAGAGAAATAAAGCAATGATCTATTACCATTTACAGCTGCCATGGGATGATGCAAAACTTAATCAGTTGTTTGTAAAATGCTTTCAGTAGCAGGGAAAAAAATGGAAAAAACAGCAATCCCTTGCTGAAGATAATTTCCACCCCATCTCCCTCTCAATTCTCTTTTAAAGAAATGCATAGGGAAGTGGAAGTCCACGAAGCATGTCCCACTGATGACAGCTCTAGGCACTCTGCTAAAGAAGGCTCCCAAACTCCTTCCAGCAACACCATTGCTGCTGGCCCTTACCACTGGTCACCAGATCATGGGGCCACTTTTCTTCTGGCCACACACAAACCCACTGCAGGCAAAAGAGCCACCCTTGAGGACCAGAGGGCCAGGAAATCTCCCTCTAGCCTTGCCCAGCAGTGAAGCATGAGCCATGGTGGGCTCTGAGCAAGACATGGTGTTATTTGCATCAGAGACCATGCTCTGAAGTCAATCCCTTCAGCCTTCCCTTGGTTTGTCTCAGGTTCAGAAGTCTTCTTTGGTCACCTCTGCCCGCGAGAGATGGGTTTAGTCAGCACTCCTTGGATGGGCTTTTTGACGACAAAACCATCAACCCCATTTCTGACAAGACCAGTCCAATAAGATTTGTTAACCTGATGCAATCCTGCTGGGACCAACAGCTCTGTGTAGCTCTTCCTCAGAGAAAGGGACAGCAGATAGATATGGACCTCTGAACAAGACAGCCTCTCTGCTGAACCATGCGAGAAGTAGCTTCAGCTCACCATCAGCTATCACCGCTGTCCCAGCAGCATTAGAGGAATTCGGCTGGTCCCACACTCGCCAGTTCCTCCCTGATAATACCTCTCCGCTCCCCAACTCAGCCCATGTTAATTGTGTACAAAGTCTTAAAGACCACCCAGCTTGAGCTGCAGAGCATTCACCAATGGATAAAAATAACAATTGCATTGAGTGAGGCTACACTCCATGCCAAAAAGATTAGCAATGGGAAAATTCCTCCTTTAGGGAGCTTTGCAGCCAAGGACTGGCCTGTAGGGTTCATGACCGACAGCATGCCCCACGTATGTTTAAAAGCTATGGGTAAAACGCAGGAAGAATTATGAGTCTGGTGACTTCCCCTAAATCTTGCTTTTGTCCTCGTTCCTAAAAGGGAGAGTGTGGTCAGGTCAGTGATCCTGGCAGGATGGTAGGCAACCAGCACCAAGGTTCATTTATTCAAAGACGTTACAGGGGGGAGCTGGTGACAGTACAGAAAGGCTCTATGAACTGGAGCATCATCTTTCCCTCCAGTCCATTTGTTGTTAAAATTAAAGCAAAACAAAAAAAACCTGTGAGGATATTAGAGAAGGAGGAAGAATCACTTAATTTGTTTGTCCAACAGTTTCCAGTAAGCATCTCCGAGAATGGATCCATATGTAGCCACCTCAATGTGCCAGTGAAGCGTGTGTCGTATAATTAAGAGCCATGAAAAGGCAGGGTCCAAACTATGGATTACAGAGGAAAAATACTCTCAGGAGGTGAAGGAAGAATACTGACCCTCCCTTCAAATATTTTTTATCTTTGCAGAGACTTTTGTTAGATGCAAGTGAATTAACTTGTTGCTGTGCTGATAGATACTGCTGTAGTACCCAGAAAGATTATCATGGTCTTATCCAATGCCTAAACAGGTGAATTAAGAGACCCAATACCTTTGCTAGCTTTGAATATTTGGAAGTCTGTTAAAAATGCTTCTCTTCCTCAGGTATCTCAAAGTCAAGGACTGTTGAGTCCAGCCTGTTTGTAGAAGGTATTTGAAAGAGTCAGTTACGTTTGTAACTTTAATGATCCTGTTAGAAGAAGGCTTTGGGGTGGGCACAGAGAAGCTTATCCTCTACACATCCAGTTGTCGATTGTTAAAAATTCCCTGTGCGGCTTAAATGATATGTCCATTCTCCAACCCTTTCTAACACTTGCCCTTAAAATAATTCACAGAAGTCTATTATATGGCCTTATACCTGTTATGGCTGGAAAGAGCACTTCAACACTGGACCACAGAGGACTTTATGCACAGAATTGGAGTTGTTTCGCTGCCTTTCATCCTTTAAATCTAATCAGAGGTTACTTGGCTAATTTTACAGTGCAGTGTGGACATCACCTTTATGTTACATTAAAAAAAAAAAAAAGACATGTCACATCAGAAACACAGCGAGATCTTGCAGAACTGTTAGCCTAAGGTGCAGAAGCTCATGCATGCATGAGCTACTTATGGTTTTTGTTTGTTTTCTCCTTTTCATAGATAAAAGAGTTCCCTTTCCCCATGTCCAGCCAGTTTCTAATCACTGCTAAGAAGAAGCCTTGACACCTTGTGAAGGAACAGTAAAACACTGGGACAGGAGAGCAGGCAACTGTAATATTTAATCATTAAAATAATTTCTCTGAACCTCAGACTGTTAGGAACCTGCGAAAAATTCTTCTGAATGAGTTAAGAATTGCACAGGATGACAACTGTGTCTAGATAACCATGACAAAAAAAGCCTTCTAAACACCTTATTAATTAATTAATAAGTTCCTCCACCACCAAGCCTTCCCCTGAGAGCCCCAGGGCCCAGTTTTCCTACTTTTGATTGATTTTACTTAATCACAGAGCTTGATAGTCCCTACCAAGCACCCTGAATTAATGGGGCTGCTGCATCGTGCTTGACCTCCTTTGGATTCCACACCTGGGACTCAGTGATGGTGCCACCCAGCCAGATGCTTCCAGCACCTTTTGAAAAGAAATGTGTCTTGTCTTTTATTGGACACCCTAGCAAGAGGGCCCACGTGGAATGTAAACCCTGTGTGCAGAGATATATATTTTCTCTCACTGTTTATAAACATACAGAGCCCAGTTCTTCCCCGACCAGGGTTATATGAGCTCAGAATTTATCAACATTGGAGAACATACTCCTGATTTATACTGAAGTGAGTGAGAAAATCGTTCGCAGGAGAAAAAATAGATTAGGCAAGCAACCACCGCTTTGCATATAGATTTGAATACACATACAACACAATATTTAGATTACTTGCAATAAACAAACTTGCCTCAATACCCACAAGAGTAAACCTCAAATCCAGAGGGGAAGTCAGGGAAAAAATAAGCCTCGTCTTCCCCAGTGGGAAGGGAGGCTGCTCAGACATGAAAAATGCCCTTAGTAACACCCTGATGTGGCACCTGCTTTGACTTCCCTGAGCCAGCCCTCAAATTTTCTTTGCTAAAAGAGCAGGGTCAGGGTGTCATGAACCACATACCCACAGACGTACAAAGGTCTTGCTGGCTTCTCACCAGCTTGTTCTTGCTCATCCATAGCTCCAAGCTCCCTTTCCTTGCTGCTTCTCCTGCCTTGCTTCTTGGTCTTGTACTGCTCCATCCCATGTTTGCTGGTCCTGAGAGCCGCTAAAGGCAGATTGCTAGGCTGGGTCTATTTTCTCCCACTCAACTGCTGGCCAGCCTTCAATACCTGCAAAATCACCTTGCAATTCTAATGAAAGCAGGCATGTAGTTTCTGTTCATGGGCTAAAAAGCACAAAAATCAAAGTACATTAATTTGATAGCTGGTGAGCGTATGGATGCGGTAATAAGGATGGCTAGCACTAAGTGTCCTTATGAGACAGAAGCCACTAACATCTTGACATCAAAAAATTTATGGTACTTGCAAAACTGAGCTCTGATAATGATGCATTTTCTGGCCTCAGTAGGGCTGTTATTGTTGAAATAACATGAATGTACTGGTAATGGAATAAAGTATTCTATATATACATATGTTTACACCCACGCATATTTATAGATGTACACACACATATAGGAGGGGATAGATAAATATCTGTAGTTCACAAATGAGCAGTTTTAGGAAACTGCAGGACACAAGGGAGGATTTTGTTTAGAGAACAGTTTCCCCCCTTCATCCCTTCAAGACAAGATCTCTAACATCTGCCACCCATCATCTCCCAGCCAAGCTAAAGGGGTCATGAGCGCAAAACAGACATCGCACAGAAAGCTTGTGCTTTGGTAGGGCATTCACTTGATTTCAGATGGATGAGGAGTAATAACTGTGCTCATCCCCTGCAGCCTCTGCCTGCTGGGGCTGCAAAGGTCTGTCAGGGTGCTGCTCCTTTGCCACATTGATTTAAAGGGTTGGGGATACCTCTCACAGCCAAAATGAGCCAGAGGTAGGTTTAATCACCAACACTGGATCTCTCTCTCCATCCTCAGGCACTATTTCATGACTGTATCCGAATACGGCTGTAGATGCATCACTCCTTTTATCCATTTTTTTAATACTCTTATGGGGGGAATCTGGGATCATCAGGCTTAATAAAGCTCAACATGTCTAGAAAAGCAGAGGAGGGCAGAAAAAGGGTAGATAAACATACATACATATATACACACATGCAAATAAAATCCCAGAAGGAGGAGGAAGGAAAGGCTGTACTACAGTGAAGGAGCTCTGTTAGCACAAGTCACGGGTGCACACATTGCCGGGAGCAGGGGAAGACTGAAATATGCAGCTCCCTACACTTACACTAGTGCAACTGTGTACCAGGACAGCATCCCTCCAGGAGCAGGCAACGGAACTGGACCAAATTGGTTTCTGAAAGGACTCTTGGGGGAGAACATGGAGAGGGTCTCCATGACCCAGGGACTCACCTTGAACTCTGGCTCAGGCCCGGAGAAACCCCAAAGTGAAGAGTCACGTTGGAGCATCCACCACCACTGCACTCGAGGGACCTCTCCCAGAGCAGTGTGGACGCAAGGCTCCCCCATGATGCTTGTGCTGGGGTCCCTGGCCCATTCATTTATTATTTGCAGAGCAGCATTTGAAAATGACCCAATGGGCAGCATGCAGCAGAGTCTTTTGATGCTTGCAGGACCTTAACACCGGAAGACTTTGGGTGGCTCCTTGTGAACTGACTGCTCAAGACTGCTCAAAGCTGGGGGATGCAGGGCTGAAGCAGTTTAGCATGGGGGGTTGTAGGCAGCAGCAGCACCACCACCACCCCCAGCTAAGCCTTTCCTCCTGCAAACAGTACTGCCAACACATCTGTTGCTGGACACGTTCATAGGTACGGGTCATTCACCCAGGGCAGCAGCAATGCGGGATATCTCAACATCTGGTGGCTTCTGGTGCTGCATGACAGGAAAAGTGGATGGCCATCAGCTAGAGGGAGAAGGCCACCACCAGAGCAGAGATTACATTAGCAAAGGCAGGTACGCATTGCACCCCGAGAAGCAGAGAGCTATCACAGTTTGACTTCAAGCCCAACAGCTCCCTTGGGAGAATAGATCCTCACAGTGGCAGGAAAAAGATTGATATCAAACACCTTCCCCTGCGCTGGGATATTCCTTCAGAAAAGTGGTGCCAAACCACACGGAATCACACCCTTCCTTCACGTCAAGCTGTGCAGGACAGCCTCCAGCGCGGCTGCTCAGAAATCCCTTCTGGGGCTGAGTGGCAATCTGAACCATGAATCACATGCGCTTAGCAAATTCCTATCATAAATGTCTGGCAGACTAACTTATACTGGGCTTCTGCAGAATAAGAAATGCATGCCATTTTTCCTAGGAAAAAAAATAAAATGAGGCCTCCTTCTTCCTTCCATTATCCCTTTGAGAGGAGTTTGATCTTTCTCTTTCTGTTCCAGGCTGTCTGGAGCATATGATGGGACAAAGATGCGGGGATAAAAAAGAAAATCCATCTGTGATTTTGATACTCCTTTGCAGCTAACTTTCTCAATCCTAGCCTGAGACCCATCTTCCTTTTAGCCCAAGAGTACCGTCACAATGAAGTCGTGTTGGCTGGTCTATTAAAAGCGGAGAACAGAAGATGAACTGAACAAATGTGGTAGCTGCTGTCACAACCATTTTGCCTATAAGGCTTGTTGTTCTTTAGCGTATTCTTACAGCTCTTCACAAGAGCCCGAAAAGGACAGCTAAATCATCCCACAATACATTGGAATGTGCCATGAGTCCCTGGCATCAAATATATGCACCAAGGACAACGTGGATGCTGCAGTCTGAGGGTTATTTTGCAGTATGTTTGCTCTCATAAACTAGCCAGATTAATGTGAACTATCAGGGGTGTAGCTCACTGCAGCATGCTGTGCTCGGGGGCACTGCCAAGCACCCCCAGAGAGGTGGCAAGAGCAAACTTGCTGTGAAAGCCAGCTAGAAAGCTTCTGCAGGAGAAGTTTTCCAACTTAAAAAAGCATAAAATCAAAATCCCTCCCTGGATAATATCCCTTTTGTTTAAGGAGGAAAGTAGTTCTGAAAAAGCAAAGTTTTTCTGTTGGAAAACTTGAATAGCCGATCCCTGGGAAACGGCTGAAATCACTTTCCACAGCCATCAGTAGGAATGGAAGCCGGAATACTCCATCCAGGAAAGTTCCTCAGGAAAACAAACCCTATTTGTTCGTTGCCGATTTTCCTCTTTATTGGAAGGAGGGGAACTTCTTGATGTCATCAACATGTCAGTCATCCACATGGGGAGCAGGGTCCTCTTTCCTACTCGGCTCCACCTGCCACCAGTTTAAACCACCACCCGCAAAATCCTTTCCCTGCCACCGCATAAGCTGCACCCATTCAGCCCTAGTTCTGTGTCATGTGAAGACCCCTTTCCTCTGGGTCCAGCCACCTGATGGAGACCACAAGCCTAGCAAGGCAACCTTTCCCCGTTTAATAAGCGTAACCCTCCTCATTCAAACCCTCTGACCATGGTGCAGCAACAGCAGAGAGGGAAAAATAGCCAGAACAACACAATTGGTTCCCCCATGCTCAAGAAGACCACTTGGGGGGGTCAGGAGCTGCAGAGCATTGAGGTACCCAGCCACCGGAGACATGTGCATGCTTTGAGCACTAAATACAAGATTTTGGGATATTTTTCCATGAGATGAAACAAACAGCACCACCCAAACACATAATAGTTAAAAATAAATAAATAAATAAAATCTCTTTCCAGACCAGCTCAAGATGGAGCTGGAGATGTTCTTCTCCCAATTAAAGCAGGGGATGTAGGAGAAGAACCTGGCTTTTGTATGAAGCTAAGCACCACACGGGATGAGGTTGAGACAAAACTCTTGCCTGCACATCGCAAACATCTTGAGGCTAAACATACTTCTGGGGCAGACAGGCCTCTCAACCCCTAATCCCCAAAAACCAGGAGCAGAAGAGCAGGCACCAAGGGAGGGAGGGAGAAGAGCAAGGGAAAGGACCAGAGACCACCGTGAATCCAGAAGGATTTGCCCCACCAAAGCTCCTACCCAGACTAGGACTCAGACCAAGCATGACTTGCTCAGCGACACCCGTTGTAAATTTGGGGCAGCCTTCTCAAAGGACACACAACACAGGTCCTGCTGTGGGTCCACTCCCTTTTGAAGCCACCAGGACTTCTGCCAACAATACAAATAGCAGCAGGCTCCAGAGATGGGCTTCTCATCCAGACACTCGGAGCTCTTTTAACTCACAAACCCAGCAGAAAAAAATAATAAAAAAAATTTAAAAAATTGATGTTTTAGTTGGATCCCTTTTTTGCCAGGTTAGTGAGTTAAATCAGGGTCCAACAAGCACTGAAGCCAGCACTACATAAACAGAAGGAGTCCTAGACTAGAGCAAGGATGATAAAAAAGGGAAACACCCACTTTTTTTTTTTTTTAAGGCAGCACACTATTGATAGCCTCCAGCTGCCTTCCTGAACCCAAACCCTGGAAGCCAAAATGGCAAGAAAGAGCAAGCTGCTACCAAACCCACCAGCCAATAAATGCAACGATTAAGAAAAGAAAGAGAACAAAATACAACCTGCCCAAGAATCAAGTTCTGCATTGGGCAACCTGAGAACTTGATAAAGCCAGATAGAAGAGACAGCCCACACAGATGAATTCGCAAAAAAAGGGGCTGTCTGGAACCATTGCATTTGGCCTTAAGATCCAGATTCCAGCCCAAAACTCTGCCTGTGGGAGGAAGAAAGCAGCCAGCCAAAAGCAGAAGGTGGAAGGCTCTTTGCATTTTTCAGGTTGACCCTCAGAAACAGAACATAGGAAACCCTAAAATGCCCTTCTCAAAACATCCCCAGACACCTACTCACACCTTACAGAGAGCTGATATCTGATGATCATGATGGAGATGGCCTTGCACAGGCTCCTGGACCAAGGAGGGAATGAGGAATCCAAGAGCTACTCCTCTTCCAGGTTCTGGCACCTGCATGTGTGACAGATAAACATAAAGTCTTCCCAGGGGAGTGCAGACAAGACACTCTCTTGTAGTGCTTCTTCCTATGAACAAAAACTGCTAAGTTATATTCAAAGCATCAGCTGTGACATTTGGGGTGGGTGGAACAGGAGAGAGGCAAAATAAAAATGCTTGAGAAATGGTGAAATAACTTCAAAAATAAAGTAGAAAAAAAGAAGAAATCTGTTCTCAGAACAGATGAAGCAGGTTGTGTCTCCTCCCTGACTCCCTCTGGTTTCACCAGGTGCACCCACTTATCACACACAGGGGCTGGTGAAGGACAGGTCCGCATCTGCCTTTCCTGCTGACTCTGTGATTTTGTAAATCCCCCTCTTCCCTTCTCCAGACCGAGCAAATCCAACACTTCCTGTCTCTAACTGCCTGCCTTCTGCCATTTCACCTGTACCTACCTCCACCACGCTCCTGCTCAGATGCAGGGGCAAGAGATACACTGAGTCTTTAAGACATAGGAGCACCAAAGCTTTATTTTTTGGCAATTAGTACTCTGTCTTGCTCTCATCACCCTCCTCTGGGAGACCAAAGATCATAAAGCACTTGGCACCAACACCCGGGGCCCCACTGCATTTGCTACTACTGAGCATCTCTTGGACCTATACCTCCTGAGCTAGGTCTTGGATACCACCAGGACCCAATCCAGAAAGGCATCTTTTCTTGGGAGTTTTAGGACAGTACAGGTTCCTCTCATTTCTGAAAGATCCCTAGTTCCTAACACAGCAATATCCCTGCTCTCTATGCTGAGCTCAGGCTTACCTTGTATGTGTACGCAGAGCCTTCCTACATGCAGGTGATCAGACACACCATGGGCTGGGCAATAAATAGGATGACCCCCACTGTGTCGGGGCTTTCTGCCTGCCTCCTGAGCCACGGATGTTTGCTTTCCATAGCTAATTAGCCTAGCTTCACCTCTAATGAAGATTACTGCTGTCTTTCCCTTCTCTATGTTTATTAACCTAAGCAGGAAAAAGTGAGGTTTAGTCTAGCTGAGACAGCACCAACAGAGACAGGAAGAGCAAGAAACAAGCTCAGATGATGTCCTCAGTAGCCCCATACTAATGCCAACAGCCATAAAATCCTCCTTCTCTTCCCTCATTACCCCCATGCCCAGACTTGCTGCTGGCTCAGCTCCTGCCCTATATCCTCTCCTGAGCCAGCTCCACCCCATCGCTAGGACAAAGTCCCACCTTGCTCAGCCCCATCATTCCCCTTGAAGGGGCAGCCCCACAGTAAGCACCCAGAGCTGCCTGAGCCCCCTGCAGCTCGTGGCTATGCCAGGCAAAACTGCAGGCAAAGCTCCTTCCCTTGGGGCAGCTCTACCAGCCCACATGTTTTGGGTTAAGATTGGGGTATGTTTCCAGTAAGTAATGCCCACACAGTCTTCTGAGTAGTACCACAATCTGAGATTAATTGCAACAAGACGACACACATTTTGTACTGCTGTTAGGAAGATTCAGTGCTTAATTTAATTGCATGGTCCCTTGAAAGCTCAGAGGAAGAGTATGACCATACCTCCCAGCCTTTCCTCAGGAGTCTTGAAATACCACATAAGAAAGAACATCATTGCTGCCATTTCAGCAACTGGGGAAACTGAGGCACAGGAGGCGACATGACCGTTCCTGCTCATCCAGCTAGCCCGGGGTAGAGAATCCATCTCTCCAGAGTTATGGTCCAATCTGAGAACCACAAGATCAGACACAGGGTCATTTTCTGCAGCTACTTGTAGTGAACATCCCGTGGGGGAGAGCCACTTGAAGCAGACTGTCCCTAATCAAGCTGTGAGGGTTCCTCTTTGCCAGATGTTCCTGCAGGGAGGACTGGTTGGATTTTGCAATCTCTACAAAGCTCAGAGAGGCTCAAAACTTCTATTCCAGATTTAAGGGAAAAGAAATATACTTCAGTTAAGAGGAAAAAAAAAAAGAAGTACTTAGAGAGCTCTTTATCAACATTTAGCATAGAGGATGTATCAGAACGATTGTGGCTCCCGACAGCAAAGTGCCTGTTGACAGCTAGGGGAACTACATATTCAGCTAGCACTGGGACATATTTTCAGAGGGCAAAACCCTCTCCTTTAGACCCCCACTGGACCCTTATTCCATCCATCTTTGTCTTTGAGAGGAAAACAGTGAGGTTTGCAAGCATGGGCTGTCATCTGGACCAGGCTTGAAGATACCACTGCAGCCCAAATGGCAGCCACCTCATGCTTCCTCACCCTGGAAATAATCTCTCTGCTGCATCCTTAGGGATTAAAGTTTTAATTCCCCAGGAGAAGCCTCTTGCCTGGCTCCTGGCTGGTGCAGTTCAGTTTGCACCATAGCATACTCACTTCCCTCTGGAGGGTCCGGAGGTCCATTTGCCGACATCAACCCCTGAATCGCTTTCCCCTGGGTGCGAGCTGAGCACAGGGAGTTAACACATGGGATTTTCTGGGGGGTTCCTGCGACGGGGACCAGAGTGCTCCCATGTGAGCTGGGCAGCAGCAGGCACTGCTGCTCTCTGGTCTCCCAGCATCGTTCTACGTGGAGAGGTTTAACACAGGCGATTCACATTTCATCCAGGAGAAAGGTGAAAAGCTACACATCTCCCCCCTTGGTAGAGATACACATAGCTCTGGAATTCCTGTTTATAAAACTGCAATCAGTGCAAGTGCAAATTAGGTAGAATCAGTCAAGAGTAGGAAATTGCTGTCAGAATTATTTTTTTTTTAAAACAACAACAACAAAAAAAATGCAAAAGCAATTTAAAACTGCTCTGGCTGCTGAGCTTTCTATAAAAGCTTTCCAAGACTGCATTTCTACGTTGCATGTCACCATGGAAGACACCCGAGATGTAGTGAATTCCTCCAAGTTAATTTGAATTATGCCACAAAGCAGATGTGTTCTTTGGTGCACAGAGAACCCTTTTTCTTCAATTTCAAAACGACTGCTGCCACCGCCGATCAGCTCTTATTATCCCACCTCATCGTCTGACATGACATAACAAGTCATGACACCCTCGTATATCATCAGGAGAGACAGTAGCAACTCCACTCGAGTTGGGAAGAGCAGTTATAGCACTGTTGCCTTTTAGGAGAAGGTTTGATGGGAAGCTGGGGCTACTGTCTTGACAGAAGAAGGTATTTGGGAAAGGATAGATTCCCCTTTCTGCACCAATTAAGATCTTGCAATCAGGCAGCATGCAGGAATGAAGGTGGAATTAATCAGTGAATCGTATGGAATTTCACCCTCTGGGCTCAGCTCCCAATTTGTGGGAAAAGACACAGATTTAATCAGAAGCTTTGAAAAAAAGAAGAAATCGTTAGAAACACCCAACCTGGCATCCTGCATTAGAGCAGGTTGTGCTTTTCACCCAGAAATTCCTCCATCAAGTCCAATAACCCAGGGCTGAGGAGGAATCTGCCACTGCATGACGGATATAAGCTTGAGACAAAGCTGAGAAAAAACGCACAAGATCCTTTGGGTATCTATTCCAATGGTTAAAACCCTCTCATCTTTAAAAAGCATTAATCTAGTACTCATTTTACTACTTTAGCTTGCAGTCACTGAACCTGGCTGGGTCTTCTGCTTGGTTGAGGACACGGCTACAGCCAAAGCTCAGTGAAGTGCAAGTGGCTGATCCAGGTGGCAGATTTGCGAGGCCACAAGTGCAGGACCTTCCAGGGACATTTTCCAAGTGCCCCATGGAGCTAGAAGCAGCACCGCTCCCTCCTACAATGTCCTCCTCTGAGATCTTTCCACCTCCAAGTGGTAGTTCAAGGACCTCCACAACCGCACTGACGCCAACGACACTTTTCTGCTACCTTTCCCTGGATGCCCTCAGAGCCTAGTTTACAAACGTTTTGTGTTTGGTGCTTTTGCCTTGTGTGATGGCTACATTTCCAACTTTCTCCATGCTTCCAGATAACCTAATCAACTGTAACATCAAATTTCTCCTTCCCGCTCTTGCCATGCTGGGTATAGATAATCATGACCGTGGGGAAACATGCCCTTTGGCATGACCTGATGTTGATTTAACCAGTTCTCCCCCATTAAAGCCTATAGAGCCTCTGCATAAGCCCATATCCCTCCATTTCTGCTATTACCGTGACTTGAACTAACCCTAAGTACACAAGAGTACATTTGCTCACCCACGCTTGCAGGGCAGCAAATGCACAAGGTCACGTCTGATTTTTCCTTTAGGTAAGTTGCTGTAAGAAGAGCTCAGTGCTGAGCTGTAAGGTAAATTTTCCAGATGTGAGTGATTCTCTGCATCACATTTTGGGGCGGGGGGGAGGGGGAAAGTCGAGTTTTACAGCACTTCTGGTAAAGGAATGCAGAGAATGTGTCGTAAACACTTCCCCCATCAAATAGGTGGTAAATTGAGCCATGAGTGTTTGAAACACTGTACTTTGGAGAACTGGTGGAAATGATTTGGAGTTTCGAGGCTCCTACAGTCAAATTGTTTGTTCTTTCCATTCCTCAATTTCTTTTATTTGAGATGATGAGGAAGTTTTTTCTCTGCCTGATATGCTGTGCTGGTTACTCATAAGAAGCCTACCAGAATTGATAAGGAAGAAAAAAATTGTGGCTATATATATTTTGTCATTGGCTCCCCTAGGAAACCACAGCCCAAACCGTGCCCAGAGGCTGCACTGGAGAGCACCTTCCTGCCTGTCAGATGGAAGATGGGTGTTTTCCCACCTTCAGAAGATCTTTATCCAGAAACAGGCAAACAAACAATCCACCCAGCAACCTATCTTCCCCTAGTGAAAATATTTTAACTATCCCAGATAAAAAAGCCAAGCTTGACAAGGTATTACATGTGCTTTTCATGAATTTTTGCAGGAGGTGGTTTCTGGACTGACTTAAGGAATGCACTTAGCATGCTGTTTCCTCTATATAAAAACACTGAATTAGCATTTCTCTCTGTGATTCTCAGCGTGATATTCCTACGCGTAGAACAATACAGGATAAGTAAAAACCCATAAAAAAGGCTCTCATAAAATTGCACAGTGCTGGGTTTTCTTTCGTTAATCCCTTGACTTCATCAGTTGTTTCGTCTGCTGATAAAACCAAGGGTCTCCTCCACAGTGCTCTTATGCTTATCAAAAATCTCTGCCCTCCAAGATACAAGTGGAAGAGGTGGCCATCAGCCAGCTGAAAACAACAATCCCGAAGAGTATCTGGAGATACTGTCCCTGCTTGTTTTGAGCCATTATCAGGCATGGGATTGGCAATAGGAAGATGGGACACCCCCTTTGACCCGCTGGGCAAGCAGACCAAATGAGAGCGAGCTAGCATTAACAAGAGGAACATAAGCATTTTGTGCTTTTACGAGAGGCTGAAGAATGTCAGCTGGGAGCCAATCTTCAGGGTCCATCTAATTATTCTTTAAGAGCATTTTAATTCGCAGCTGGTTCTGTTCCTGTTCAGTACCCGGTGTCTAATTTATGGGGCAATGTTTCTTTAAGACTGGCATTAAAGTGCATAACTAACAATCTAGGGTTAAGAAGGTTAGGCATTATGTCCAGATTAGTATTATCAGATGACCTGAAGCAGGGGTTATATTAAAAAATGCCTTAATTAAAAAATACAGGTCAGAACCAGTTTAAGCTCCAAACCTCCTGTTATATTCACTAATTAGAAGCCTTGGACGCATGCCTCAGAGTGATGGATGAGCTGTATCTGCCTCATGGCATCCCATGAAGAGAAGGGACACAGTTCCCCAGGCTCGGGACTCAGGCAAGATTGCACCAGTCTTCTTCATTTCAATTCACCTCTCTTTTTTTTTTCCCCAGACATTAATAGACCGCAGGCATTCAGGAACCAGAAATCAGCAGGGCACTAACTCCTCTTAGTTGCTTCACTCTGAGCTTCAACTTATGCACTGAAGCCATGCCAGCTGTTTTCTCAAGAAAAGAGAGAGAGCCTACAGTTTAACACATTATTAACTTACTGCCGAACCTCCAAAGCACCTATGCAGGAGTCAGGAGATGTATTTTCCTTCCTTTGGCAAGCAGAAGAGTTTCATACCCTGGAGGATGCCCTAGGCCTCTGTGGGGTGTTCTCAAGGTCTTCAGCCTTGCTCTGATAGAGGTCTACGTCTTGTGCACAGGAAAGGTTTGCTAGCAGACGGACCACAAGCAACCACATGTAAAGCATGTGAGTTGAGCAATCCTGAGCAAGAGGCAGGTGTTAAGTCTCAGTCCCAATGAACATCTGATTTTCACCAGACAGCAGAAGACACAATGCTGACTGTCTCCACCCCATTTGTAGACATGCATACAGATGCCCCCCCTGGTTCAGATGCAGGTAGGAAGTCTGTGTCTAGGATGTAGGTTTTATCCTAGTCTCCTTGGGATCACCATGCAAGGCAAGACCCCTACCAGAACTGCTAAGGACAATCTTGGGCCCTATACAACCCCACACTTCAGATCCAGAAGATTTCACCGGGCGGTTTTAGGTGAAACCAAACCCCTTCTGTCCTTATCAGAGGACAGCAAATCCTCCCCATGAACCTCACCAGAGTGGTCGTGCTTGAAACATCTGCCTCGCATTTAGATAAACTGCTTTTCACTCAGAGAAAAATCTCATCATTTGTATGACAGAATTGGAGAAGTCCATGGGGAAGCATCAGGAGACAGCATGAGGAGCTGAGCAAACCTGCCCTGGGAGGTGAGAGACCTACAACACTGGAAAGGAGAGAAAGCAAGCCCTTCATCAGGCTTTGTGCTAACAGCTGCAGGTTTCCCCTTTCACATTAAAAGTTCAGATGCCAGAAACCAGACTGTGCCTTCAGTAAGAAGCTCGTTAAAAAAAAAAAACAAAAAAAACAACTCCCCTTCATTTTTCTTTTTACTACAGCGTATTGTAACCCATTGAAAATTCAAATAACTTGCATGTTTCATTTGTTTATCTGCTGCCCTAAGTAGAGATTTTGCTATATAGCTCGTAATTCCTTTGGGAAAGC
The DNA here is from genome assembly GCA_031468815.1 of Morus bassanus. Classification (NCBI taxonomy): domain Eukaryota; kingdom Metazoa; phylum Chordata; class Aves; order Suliformes; family Sulidae; genus Morus; species Morus bassanus. The sequence goes on from CM062574.1 coordinate 41,576,262, forward strand.
AAATTGGTAATCTGATAGAGAAAGCCAGAAATGGGAGAAGGACTTCCAATTTAGAGGAAAAAAAAAGCATTTTCTTGCAAAAACAGGTTCATTACTCTGTTATTTCAGCATGCAAGCAAATTTAGTGAGTACTCAGTAGGTATTTCAGATAAAATGGGAAAGGGAATTGTCACAGCGACAATTGATTTCTTTGGTATTAGTTCTGCTGTGCTCTGTCAGTGTGTTTCTCCATTAAAGAACATTATTGCTGTCCTCCTGTTTTATTTACATGATGAAAATAGATGAGTTGTCAAGGCCCACCTGGTGAGGCACCTCACCCCTTTCATGTTGTAGGAGGAGAAGGCGAGGTGGTCTCCATCCCACCACCTTGTCAATCTTCCCTGGGGCGCACCTCAAGTGACAACAGCACACCTTTATTAGGCATGGCATCAGGAGGCACCAGGCAACCAACCCTAAATTCATCCGGCCCACCATTTCCATCACTCTCACTCATGCAACGCAAGAAATAACTCAGTAAACATCTCCTGCATTCAACAGCGGTGGCAGAAACGACCCAGAGCCCCCACGGTGAAATTAACAGCCAAGCACCACGAGATCTGTAGGGCAAAGAACATCTCCATCAGTAGCAATTTGTATGGCCCCTTGCACTGTGTGGCTCTAATCACTGATCAGAGCCACACGGTCTCCAGCTTGACAGATATTACATTTCTTTGTAATCCCTGTTCCTTTTGTAATCCCCATGGGCTCCAGCCCATGCCTGGGGAGCTCTACAGGCAAATGCTCATGCGTAACGGAGGGAGAATGGTGTTTGGTGAGAGCTGCTGACAGCTGAATGCATTAGGAGATCATTGAGTCAATGGCATCTTCCAGCCAACACAGTTGTAAGGCTCCAGCATCCCAAAAAGCCGCAGAGGAAAGAAGCAAAGAGGCAACGCCTCCTTTTGGAGAGCATCGTCTGGGTGTTTGGTCCTTTCCTGCAGGTTTTCCTGCATCTCGGATTTATTACTGCAGAAGATGTCTCCTAGGAAGCCTGCGGGGTTTCTGGTTCTCACCTCCTCTCTGCAGCTGCTGCATTGCTCAGCACCGTAAATTGCATAAATCAGCAGTAACAGCCGGGAGATGAAAGAGTAAATAGGCCATCAGAGAAGTTATTGACACTAAAGGGCAAATCCTGCCCTGACAGGCGCCCTACAGCCTCCCATTCATTAGGAGGGAGATGGAAGGGGTGTACGTCAAGGCGAATGTCAGCCCTCAGGATGTGGGCTTCATTTATGGCAGGTCCAACTGATGCAGGCGCCTGCAGGTCTGAGGGGAAGATGCTTCAGCCCTATCTGCTTCCCACTGTTTGAGATTTGGTTTTAGCAGATACCAACTATTTAATCACCTCAAATGCACCAGCAGAGCTCAAGCAGGATGGTGGTGCTTTGCATTGAGGCTGGCAAGGATAAACCACAGAGAGCCTCAGACTTTAGAAAGATGCTGAGAAATCCCACGTACCTTGCCTGAGACCTAGTGAGGGTGGGGGAGAGGGGAAGAAATGCCAAGCACAGAGCATCGAGTCCTTTAATTCAAAACTCTGCTTTGGTACTTGTATCTTAAAATCTTCTGTTCTTGACTTGTGGGTGAGAAACTCAGCTTCCTCTGTAAAGGGGGAAAAAAATTCTTTCTAAACTTCCTCTTTAAAAGCTGTTAACTAGAAAAGAAAAAACCCAGACATATTCACGTCTAAAACTCTGGGATTTTAAATACTGCTCCTGAGCTAAGGCGGGGGAGACCTGGAGAGTCCCCAAGGGGAAGCTAACTCCCAGGGCTTCACAGCTTGGCTTTAGCACACTGCAAGTTAAAAAAAAAAAACACACACACACCCCAAAACAAAAAACAAAACCAAAAAAAAACCCCAAAAAAAACCAACAAGCAAAACTGATTTGAAATAACACTGAACCCCAAAGGGAGTTTCCAAGAGCTTCACTAGAACATTTGCACTCAAATTGCCACTGAAGGGAGCAGCAGGACCAACATCACCAGATATTTGCACCAGAGTGCCAGCTTTTCCCCAAGCAGAAGACCTCCAAATTTTCCCCTCTCTCATATCTTGCTTCTTTTCACATCACACTTAGGCTTTCCTGGGACTGCTTCTCCACTGTAACAGCAGACAGGAGGAATGTGGCACACCAGGTTTGTTTGGATAAAGCAAGAAGGGGGGATTACCATCAGCTTTCTAATGGAAAACTGGCACCTCTGTTAGCTCTTACACTGGTACAAGGTTCCGTAAATAAAAATTGGACATAGGAGGGGGAAGCCTCCAAATTCCCCAAACAGAGCAAATTACCTATACTCCAGGAGCAGTGATTTGGCAGGATGCCAAGCCATAGGTAATTTTTTCCAAAAATAACTAAGTCAAAAGTACATAAACATCAGGAATTTCTAGCACAGAAACCACAGCCCACGTATTCTCCGATAACCAGCTATGAGCAAGCCTAGCAAAGCCTTGTGTGATGATGGGACTCATGCCACTGACTTTGGTGGTCCTGGGATTCAGCCCTAAGGAGCTGTTCACGTGGCCTGTGTCAGAGCTAAAGCAAGCCACCTTTTGCCCAATGCCCTCTTGCAAATATTTTCCTGCTGGCGAAAAGCAAAACAGGAGAGAGAAGGATTGAAAGATGCTAAAGGCTAAGTTCAGATTGCTGCTGTATCCCCTGACCCTATAAGCCAGACCTTTAGCATACCAATAGGGAAACCAAGCAGAGAGGGTTAAATCCTCACCCATAAAGCCCACCATCGAGGTGCATTATACTGACAACTGCTCTTCCCACACTGGAACTGCTACTGAGCTAGTAGTTTAAGGGTTGCTGAGATAGCCCCTCTGCTACCTCGCAGCGACGGCGGTGGATGAACACTCTTTCCTTCCAGAGATATCTCTCTCTCTTTCTGGCAGCACTATCTGTTCTGTATAGCAGGGGATTTCGTAAGGAAAAGGATAAAGAAATGCAACTGTAAAACTACTTTTAAAACCCACCAGAAACAGGCACAGAGCTGGAAAGCATTTCCTATCCCTTAACCCCTTTTGGGGTCCCAGTGCTGCTGCCGCACGGCGGGGCAGTTGCTGCCCAGAGGGTGGGAGTGGTGGGAGACCACAGAGCTACAGAAGTGGAGAAACACGAGTGGACACTACCTGTGCATGGCATGAGTCAAGATGACTGCTGCAGAGGTTTTCTTCCTAAAGATGACTACTGCAGAGGTTTTCCTCCTCTGCTTGCAGACAGTCTATTCCTGCTGCCCCACATCTAGCGGTGCAATTAGGTGGCAGCATTTGGGGAAAATCCTAAGGACTGTACATTTTCTGTTGTGCAGCAGGCACAGTGTATTCAGCTCAGTCAATACAAGATCTGTGATGTGCCGCATTTAAAACACCAGATTTGAAATGCACACATTTGTTTCTCGCCAAGCCCGACTTTGCTTATGCCATTGCTTAGCTGAGATGAAACTCAGGATGTAAAGTGACTCAAGCTTTTTTTGCTTGGAGACGCAAGACTCATCTATGTGGAAACATTTGCAAGGCTCAGTGCTTTCCCCTAAATAACCTCAAGAGGAGAGTCCAGCAATCATACTGAGGGTTTAGCACAATTCTTATATAAACTGTATTCTTCCAGTGGTACAGTTTTATTTTCCAAAGTGATAAACCATAATCTTATTACCTTGGCTCCTTTAGCAATGCAGAATACCCCCTATCTGATTGGCAAAAGGAGGCAGGGTTTCAGAAAGCAAGCCTGCATTCTCGTTAAAGCATAGGCAGTATGTTTTCAGCCTTCTCCTGTTTCAACAAGACATTAGTATGTACAATGTGTGCTCTGGAACTAGTTTGGTCTAATCCTCTTCTTTGTTTGCCTTTCAGCATTGCAGTTTTTAAATTAGTATGGCATTAGCCTGCTGAGGAAGCCAGCCTGCAAGGCTGGCTCACTCTGAGTAAGTTATAAGAGCCACAAGCTCTGGTTATGTGTGACAGCACTTCCAGAAGCAAGTCCTTTACTGAGCAAGGTCCAGGAGAAGAGCACACAGGAGCCTGGGATGGGTTTCCATCACCAGTGACAACACAGGGCGTCAGGGATAAACAAGCCCCTTCCCAGAACCATAATTATTTTTTAACTAAGCATCTAAAAAAGTTGACAGTGTTTCCCAGATTTTCACAGCTTTCAAAGTGTCAACATTTCAAGTGAAGTTGTCCAAAAGTCTCATTATCAGTAATTTCAACTTTTTGTTAAAAAAAATAATTGTGGTTACAACTTAGTTTGACATAAGTTCTTATAAGAAACACTCTTAAAATTATACCTATTTCAAACGCTAGGGGAAAACCCCTGAAACTCTAAGTTTGGAAGTCACATTTGAATTCAAATTATTCTCCTTTTCATATGTAGAAAATACTGTTGATTGATGCAGGGTTTCAAACACTTGGCAATGAGTCTTATGAGGTGAAGCATGGACAAAGAAAAAGAAAAATCTGCTTTTAAAAATCTATTTTTAACAGATAAGAACAACATCGTAAAACAGATGTAATGACACACAATCAGCCAAGCAAGTTCCAAAGTATATAAGATATTGAGGCAAAGCTTGGAAGAAATAAAGAGAGAACTGGTGTTTATCTGGAAAATAAGGATATCCATTACCAAGCACTTGTTTATCTGTTTCCATCTTTCTCTTTTGGGGAGAGTTACCCAACTGCAGTATTCCTCCAGTTTTCCTCACTACAGGTCACTGCCATGCCATGGGACTGCAGACCAGAGCCACCATTGAATAATTCCCTAAGCTCAGCTGCAGAGACCTGGAACATATGAATTACCTCTCTATTTAATAAGGCAAAAGCTCTGCCTGGAGTGAAGTTTTATTAGTGAAATCTGGAGTTTGAAGAGAATATGGCATCTGGCAGGTGCTGCAGAGTTTGCTAACCCATCCTCGCTTGTTCGTACTAGGGAACGCTGGGAGCATTTCCAGAGCACCACAGAATATGCACTCTTTTAGAGTTTTATTAAATGTTTTTCTCTTTGGTAAAGTTTGCAGATTTTCTGTCTCTTTTCAACCTCCAAAATCTGGCATCCTGGAAAAAACTCAAATGCAAGACAAGACTGCTCATTAAGGTGGGCTGGTGTGACCAAAAGAAATGCAAATTAGCCCTAAAGACTGCCAGAATTTGCTCACCAGGCCCTCTGGGTTGGTGTGCACGCTGTGGGGGCCCTCCAGCCCCGCTGTGTGAATGAACCCTAGGTATGGGGAGGGTAATGCAAAGCAGGCAGAGACCCAAGCACTGCCCTGGCTTCCAGCCGCAGAGACCTGCTGGATGGTCCCCCTGATGGAGCTAATGTGCCACCTCCCATGCTCCATCATCACTTTTTCCTACCAAAAGATGATGGCAGGGAAGAAGTGAGCCTTCTGATGTTCTCAGACAAAAAGCTAGGACAGGCTTTCAGGGAATTCACCAAGCGGCGAGATATTTTTCTCTCCAGAGTCCAACTTGCTTGTTGCCAACAAAGAGGAGGCAAATTGTTAAAAGGAATTAGAAATACCTCAAAGGCTACCAATCCCCTAAGCCTTCTGTCTTCAGAAAGATGTCCTGCTCCCACGTACACCATCCTGCTGTTGCTGTGAGCCGTGTGTGATCCCATTTAGCCAGGCTCCATACCAGCTGTCAGGAGCAGGGCTTTTCAGTCCTCCTCTACCAGGTGACACCCTAGAGAAGAGCAGTTTCCATCCTTTTTTCCATTTGTTTTCTTCCCCTCTTCCATAAACCCCTTAACCACAGAACCACAGCAGCTTTACTGAAAGGACAGCAATATCAGAGCAGTGGAAAGGAGGCAAAGCCCCACATGAAACTCATCTCACCTTCATGACAAGTCAGCCCAATTTTATTTGGGATGGCTCCCAAAAAGGCACTCGAATCAATTTTTCAACTTCATTTGCCAAGCTAAGGAATTCTAATCAAAGAATGGAGACAAGCACTGCTGGCTCATTGGAGAGCCGGAGGGTTGCTGCACATCTGCAATGCCCTTCACCCACTACTGCTTTTCCAGCAGTTACCGGAGCTGATAGACCAACCCAGGCAAACAGATAAATTCTCAGTTCAGCTGCAACTCAGCACACAAATTGCACTGATTCCGCTAAATAACAGGGCACAACCTAAACCACAGCAACCTCTGCAGTTGCACACCTTCAGCTACAGCAGCCCCAGTGGCACAAACGCTTGCGGTTGCCATTTCAATACAGTGTATTTTCAGCAAAAACCATGACCTACCAAAATAAATTACTCCAGTGTAAGTGCACTTGAAGAATTATTCCAGACTTTGGCATCAGGTCCATTCAAATCCCCTCCGCTAGGTAAGCTGGTGTGAGCGCTGCGGCTGGGCAGAGCTGGTGGCAGCCACTTGGGCAGGAGAAGCCAGGGCTGATCTTATTGACCGACACATGCTGGGCACCAGGGGGTTTTACATCCATCTCAGACCAGCTTCTGGACAAGTTTTTGCCGGGGAGGGAGAAAGCAAAAACAAAAGAAAATCACTGAGTTGCAAGATGACAGGCCTTGTAAGAGGTGCAGATCTATAGTCCGTGATCAATTCTGTGTTTCACTCTATTTCTTCAGCTTTGGGCTGCATGACACATCCATCAGATGAGATGGTAGCTCCTCCATTAGCCCTTCATGAAAGTTATTTGCCTTTAACAAAACTACAAAAAAGTCAAAAGCAACTGTTGACACCAGATGTCATTTGGACTGAAGGGCCAGACTACACAGAGCTGGTGGAGGGGAACAGTACATGATATTAAAGAGATTGCTGGGTTTCAGACATCATCTGCTGTGTTTTGAAAGGCAAGCCTTCACCCAGCAGCACTTCTCAGGATCCCAGCACAGTTCCACCAGAGCTGCACCCTCAGCTGACAGATATCAGAGCTCTGCTGAAGTCAGCGGCATTGCATCCACTTTCTCCTGCCACAGGATCTGGCCCCCAAATTTTCCAGTTTAGCATCCTGTGATCCTGACAGCACTCTGCTTCTTCCGAGACAATCCAAGTCTGGGCAGGAATGCCCCTCTGTTCAAGTGAAAACAGTCCCAATGTTGTGATTTTCCATCTACAATTACCAAGAGATTAACGTAATTCATTGTGAACAAGCGTGAATCCTCCCTTAAGACTTGCTGATGCGTGTGCTTTCAGAGAGAGGGAGATGGAAGACCAGGGAAAAGAAGAGGAAGAAAGAGGCTGAAAAGGAAAATCGAAACAAAGCATTAATTTTCTTTTTGTAACTGGGTTGCAGTAACATAGCAGATTGTCCAAACTCAGTATATCCCTTGGCTCAAGAACAACCTGCCCAGTGGTGGAACGTGAAATCAAAGCCATGTTCTCTGGCAAGTAAGACAGCTACTCTCCATTCAGCTTTCCACAAGCCACAAGCTTTATTTGGAGGCTGAAGAGTCACATGCTCAGCTAGCACAAAGCAGCACCCTTTCACTCAAGGATCCAGCCTGCCCAGGGGTCAAATAGACCTTTGAGAGGTGGACCAGATGCTTCTGTTTAAGTAGCCCAGTGGGAAAGGTCACAAGCAAGTTGCTCCTTAATGTCCTGCCCTCTACTGCCAACAGTGCATTTGAAGGTACATGGGCTGAGCTTCCTTCCATAGTCCTGCCCTGGATGGTTCCCTCTAAGGAAGAGTTTAAGCCTCCAGTCTGAGCTCCAAGGCAAATCAAGGCCATTTACCAATTTTTTTTTTTTAATCTTTTTTGCTAATAGTACTGCGTATTGGAGTGTGAATTACAGCCATCAGTAATAATGAACTCACAAGATAACGCCCCTGGGGAGCGAGCAAGGGAATTCAGGGCCAGGATACAGAAGCTCTCATCAGGCAGATGGAAGGCTCACTAACGAAGGGTTTTGCAGCGGGGGACTGTTTGGATTCAAGCAGACTGACGCATTGAGCCTTTTACATCTCATACAGTTTTTCCATGCTTTCTACAGCCAATTCTTGCCAGAATTTTTCAGACTCCACTTGGCGGAGAAGTGTTTAATCAGCATTCAGCCTCTTTACAGGGCTGTCTCTGAAGGAACGGATTCAGGCGAGTGATAGCAAGTGGTAATTTTGGCTGCTTAATCCGAGTTGATTCATTTTAACAGTCTGCTTAACAATAGATACCATGTGGCCACAACCAAAGAAGTTTCATGGTCTTTACTGAGATTTAAAGTAGGTGTGAAATGCTTTAAAAATGCATCATTACTGCAGGAGCGATAAAAGCTTCATTGCCCTAATGAGGAAAAGGATTGGCCCAAGTTCCAGAGCGATTATTGCTTTTTTCTGTAAGGTCATTCAGTGTTGCCAGATTCCTGAATTTCTTTTATAAAGTTGCAGAGGAAAAAACAAGAAAGCTCCAGATCCTAGAGTCAAGTGATCATATGCATCTACCCATTCTACTGAACTTCTGCACCACCTAGGAAGGAGAAGTTTAGATCTTTCAACCTCGGAGCATGACCTCTGTAAGGAGGTTCAACTAAAGGAATTACCAGAGAGACACCTCTTAGTCCATCCCATCCAAAGCACATCCTCCTCCCAACCCTTTAGCCAGATGGGCAAAATGTTATGCACCTGATTCTAGCTTTGACACTCTATGTATTATTCTTGCATTGCTCTGGGTTTTTTTAAATTTTTTTTGAGACAAACAATAACCATAGAATGTCTTACCTCACATTATAAAGTATGACAGATGTGTTTCTGTAATACATTTTGCAATTCAGAATTACAAGCAGTCAAGGAAAAGGTTTTGAGATGAGATAGTAATAAAATCATTTTGCATTCCTAAATCAATGCATGTGCTGGTTTTAAATTACATTTTTAAAAGTGATCTTTACTCGAATAGTAAAGTGGGCTATTATATGAGTGACTGAAGGTCCAAGACTAGAGCTAGTTCAGGTATTGAGTTTCCAAGCTGCAATAATGCCAACATTTTTGGAAAACAATGTCACCTTTAGTCCAGCTAAAAAGCAAAGATCTCTGGTATTTCTAACCTGAAATCACATGGTAGAGGGCTGTTTTTGTGACAACACTTTTTTTTTTTTTTTTTTCCAATTATGTAGGATTGTCCCCTCTGACATCCTAACCAGTTTAGGTCAGCAGTGGCCAAGAGACAGCTACAAAATGGATGGCTCATGGTCTCCTGAATGACCACTGCAGATTTTGGGTTGTTCACGGGAGCTCAGGGTGGGCTGTCTGGTCCAAAGGGCAGCTATCTCTCCAAGCTGCAGAGCTCAGCTTGGCTGGGAGACACCTGACTCAGGACACCACGTCCCAGGGCATTGCTTGTGAAGTTCAGACGTACAATGCTCGGTCCCAGGGCAGCCATGAAACAAAGCTGCCCGAGAGCTGAGGAACCCGAGGAGCAGCAGTCCTCCTCCTATTTCTCCTTCACAGAAGTTGCAGTCGAAAAGCTTTGATCATTACCTTCATGACACTTATGAGGACAAAGCCTGGAGCATTTACTGGAGCATTTCCAGCTTTTTATAACAGCACCATTTAGGTCTGAACTTCCCTGCCCACTTTGAGGTTAGCAGCAAACACCAAACCTTAGTGACAGAGCTGAACTTGAAATCCCTAGTGCACATCTACCTACAGTCATTCAAGTGTTTTACGCATAAAATCAGCATCGCTCCAAAGGCACAAATTGTAAACAGGTCACTCCCTATCCACCAAGGGGTTTGTTTTAGTACAGCCTAGCTGTTATGCTTACGTGCACATATTTTCCATCATTTCTTAGAAAACGTGGGCAGAGTGCAAGCATATGCACCAAGAGAGGAAAAGAGGACAAAGGAAAGGAGGAAGCCCATCTCCAAGAAATCACTGATTAAAATTGCTCCCAAGTTCCCGTTTCCTCCACAAACAAAACAGCTTGCAAAAGTCCAAGTTGGGGTGGATAAAATATCAGCCACGTGCCTGACTTACAGCACTGGGACTGAGGTTTGGGCACCACTTCAAGACTTTCCCCTAGGAGTCTATCCAAACCCTCTTTGCTTCTGATGTGGAATAATTTGGAAGTGTATTTAGGCTGCCGGCTGGGATAACACACGGGCTATTGTAAACACACATGCAGCCGATCAGCACCAAATCCACACAAATATGGTCTGTACACACATAAATAACCACTACATATTCCTTTTTTAAAAAAATATTAAATGAAATGTTGAATTAAAGAAAAAGATGAAATCACTGAGCAGGTCTCAAGAAAAAAGTAAATATTTATGGAAAGAGTTATGTTTCACCTAATTTTAATAAATGAAACATACTTAAATGCAGGCCACTAGATTTAAAGAGCTATGGATAAGACACAACCATAACCAGCTATCATATAGTGTGATACATCACATAACAAGTGTGTGCAGTGAAGCAAGACCATAATTTCCATGGATGCTGTTTCAAAAATACTGCTGCTAGCCAAGAAAGTTTGGAAATGTAAGAGAGCATAGCCAGGGCATGGAGACCTGCACAGGCTCAGAAATAACCTGCTTAAGATACGTAACCCAGCCTGGAGCTCTAACCCCGCATAACTCCTGCTTGCCTGACTTCTGCTTTGGGTGGAAAAGGAGAGAATTGCTCTTTCAGACTCATGGCTCTCTGGGATACTTTGGGTCTTCTCCACTACAGTGGCCAGGAAGAAATTCATCTCACCTGTGAGACATGACCCAGCTGGCTTGAATGTAGAATGGTGTTTTGGACCTGTCCCAGCTTTCAAGACAGGCTGATGGGAGCCTAAAAATGGATGTCTTCATAGATAGCCTCAAGGGAAACCATAGCCAGATTTTGGCACCATTCAGGCATGGCTACACTGGGAGATGGAGGGGCCTTTTCCTAGGATTCCTCGGTAGGACTTGCCAGGTCTGGTCTGTCTCGTGGCATTATACCCATATGCTCTATTATTTCCTAAAAAATCCTCAATTACCTCTGGTATTGTCCTCTGCCAGCTAGTCTTGGGCAAGCAGATGAACCAACTCATGCCAGCAGGTGAGCAAAGTTGTCAGAGGCAGGGACTTGCAGCAACTCAACTTCCCTTCCCCATGAAATGCTGAGCATTCTTCCTTTTCCATCTCCTCTGAGAGGTGTGATGTGACAGAGGTCAAAACACCTCACATCAAGGCTGCTATCTACCATGGCAACTGCTTTTCCTGCAAGGAAAAGAGTTTCTCCATATCTGGCCCCAAAAGGACTAAATATCTCCAGGCATTTCTGGAGATGCACCAGGCATTTCTGTCCACCATGCCAAGCCTAGACTGGGATTTAAAGAAAACAACAGCAAACCAGGCTGTCAAGTTTATAGAACTATAGAATGGTTTGGGTTGGAAGGGACCTTTACAGGCCATCTAGTTCAGCCCCCCTGCAGTGAGCAGGGACATCCCCAACTAGATCAGGTTGCTCAGAGCCCCGTCCAACCTGACCTTGAATGTTTCCAGGGGTGGGGCATCTACCACCTCTCTGGGCAACCTGTGCCAGTGTTTTACCACCCTCTTTGTAAAAAATTTCTTCCTTATATCTAGTCTAAATCTACCCTCTTTTAGTTTAAAACCATTATCCTTTGTCCTATTGCAACAGGCCCTGCTAAAAAGTTTCTCCCTATCTTTCTTATAAGCCACCTTTAAGTACTGAAAGGCCGCAATAAGGTCTCCCCGGAGCCTTCTCTTCTCCAGGCTGAATAACCCCAAATCTCTCAAGGCTTCCTTTATCGGAGAGGTGCTCCATCCCTCTGATCATTTTTGTGGCCCTCCTCTGGACCTTATAGAGGTTGAGTTTTAACATCTCACCACTGGATGGATTTTGAGCAGAATGATTCCACACATTGGCAGGGAGATTGAACCTCAGGGAGGGAAGAGGGGAAATGAGATAGCAGAAAGATTTCTCTGCAGCACTAAATCCATCTTGATAATAATGGAGCTGCATACAACCACGTTGTGACTGCACCATCTGCAAACAATATTTCCCCACGTAGGAAGTAGCTGGAAATTGAAGAAACATTTCATGTGGAGAGGCATAAGTTCTTTGCTCTTCCCTATCCAGCCCTACTTTAACCAACCTTGTACTTGAAGCAATGCTTAAAATAAATAAAAGGAGTCATTCAGCCCTTACATCCATCTTTGGTATCTGCTGTAATCACAGAGCTTATGGGTTGGATCCCACTTACCAGGCCAGAAGAAGGACTGATTAGAGCCCTCTGAATGAGAAATCTTGTGATTCCTGCTCCAAGCTAGGCTGATCTTGCAGGAAATAGCAGTATGTTGACACTGTCTTCTTAGAACAGCTTTGTTGTAGACTTGATCCAAAGCCTGTTGAAGTCTGTGATTAGACTTCCTCTGCTGCAGCAGCCTCTGGGAAAAACAATGTCATCAACTTCTTCTGGCCCATTTGTGGGGCTGGTCTGATGCATTTCCCAAAGCAGAACACTGATGCCAAGTTCCCACCAGAAAAAACCCACCACCAACTATTGTACAAAGGAAGACAAAGATCCTGATGTTAAGTACATCTAAGACAACATGCAGAAAAGGGTGTAAAACAATTAAAACACCTAATAAAGTACTGAGGGAAGTTGAGAGCATGAATTTTACATGAGTAAATCATGCACATTGCTTAGTTTAATTTAATCAAGATAGCACCCAAAGTGTGACCCTCCACAGCGAAATCCTTCCTCAAATCTTTGTCCTTGACCTTGCCTGAAAGGCTTTGCTTGAGCCCTCAAGACTGTAGTTGAGACAAGAAAAGTCTGAATCACCCTTTGTTTGGTAACCAGTTGGGTCACACATAGAGGGCAGGACTGAGAAGAATTGAAGATACAATCAAGCGGCAGAGAGTCCCAAAGCATTTCTGGCAGCAGGGGAAAGTGCCTAAGGAGAACAATCCCAGCCCGCAGGGCTTGACTTAAGATCAAGTCATTCAGCTTGGAGGTACTTCAGCTTCCGATGTCTGGAGGTTCACCCACCGCAGCGTGACAGGAGGCTTCTACCTGTACCAGTATGGCTCCTGTCCTGAGCCAAGGTGTGGGATGCAGTCTGGATACTGGTTTATCTCTAGCCAGGTTCCCAGTCACCAATAGGTCTTCAGGACAGAGCTGTTTGGCTTGTTTTTTTCATGCTGTGACCCATAGCACCACTGAGAAGACAACTCCTGCAAGAAAACTAGCTCCTATTCGGAAGCAGCAGAGATGTCAGTGTGGCCACATGGGTCTTGCTTTAAGCAACAATTTGCCAAACTATTGGCAGCGCACAAACACTTTCCAAGGAGAACCTGTGATGAGCGAAACATAGGATCCAAGGACCTTCAGGGCACCATGACAACTGCTCTAGAAAGTGGAAAGAAAGTGAAAGACTGACAAGGAACACACAGGCTGGAGTTGGGAGAAGCAGCAGGAGGTGATGATCTCTGCAGAGCCCATATTCATTTGGGCTTATAAATAGAAACATTAAGGACACTCTCTCCAGACTTCAGTAACTTATTTTTAATGTGAGAAACATTAGGAGTACATGGTCTGCAAAGTCATTATCATCATCCACAGAAAGATAAGGAACATTGATTCAACTCAAGGCTCAGGACAGTTGAATATCAGAGAAGCATCCTTCACCAAGCCAAGGTTTAGTGGCGGTGGGGGGGAGGAGGGACAAGGTTTCATGCACATCCTTTGAAGGGCTGATTAGCAAAACAGTCTAAGAATATTCTCAAGGCTGGAATAAATTAAGACAGACATTTTCTTGAGATGCCTGGGATGCTCTGTAATTTTATGACATCCAAAGTGCTAAGAAAAGCAAGGTGCTGCCAAGATTGCGTTGCTGTTCATGTTTTAAAGGTCAAAGAGTTGCAAAAAGGTCAGTTTTGTAGGTTATAAACATCTGTAGCAGTTATAATCAGAGTGCATGCAATGAATAAAGCTATCCTTATGGTTAAGTAACAAGCAAGAACTATGGTAATGATGTAATACACAAGTTATAGCACCCGTCGGTATCAACTTACAACATGAATCAGTGTCTGGTGCTATAGATATGTTGCAGCATACAAATAAGACCTTGCCATTTGCACAGCCTGTTAAGCCTTGTCTAGCCTCGGATGAGGGGAGATGGTACAGCATGTTTGGTAACATGAGCTAGAAACACTGACCAGTCCAAAAAGCCTTTCAGACTTCTTAATATTTTTGGTTCTCTTAAGGCCACTACAGAGGTGTCACCTAAAGAAGCTTCTTCCCACCTATATGAAGCTGTACTGTCATGAAATGCCAGATGAGCAGCGACATGGCAACCACCTCACCAATAGTCAGGAGTCAGAGGGCAGACGAACTTATATAAGCTCTTATGGCAACAACATGAAAAAACATATTTCTAATTTCTTTCAGAGCTGCCTCGTCTTGACAGAGAACAGCAGAGATGACAGTTGGGTTCCTGCTATTGCCAGCAGTCATCCATTTACTCACAGACAGCTGAAAAGTCACAGACAGGAGGCAGAAATGGATGTGGTTTCAGTCTCTTTTTCCTGTAATGATCACTTTACATGATCTCAGCTCCATTTCCCCACCTCCTCCATTTCTGCCAGTGGAAGCATTGATGGTGAGGACACACTAACCCTGCTTCGGCAAAGCCAAGCTCTGGTTGAGGTCACACCCAGCTGGAACAAGTGATCCCATAACACCAGATGCAGATCTGAGGAAAAGAAAAGCAGAGCTCCTTCTCCTTGCTCTGCCACAGACTTCCTGTGGGACCTTGGGCGTGTCACTTATGGGAAAACGTGGCAAAGTCAGGTTAGGTCTGTGCTAAAAGGGGATTTTGGGGATTTTTTTTTTAAAGGCATGATTTTACAAAACCTGTCCAGTCTTTCAATGCACTTTCAGCCAGAAATTTCAATCTGCAAAAATCGCTGTATATCAAAGTTGGGAAATGGCCCGGTCAGGTCTAATTAACATTATTATTCCAAAATGAAGGGGTGTAGCTGCATGGATTTCAGTTTAGACAAAAGCAGATGTGCTTCCACATCAGACACTTCTCCCTCTGAAATACACAGAAACTCCCCCTGCCCATTTCCATTTTACTTCATGGTGCTTTGGATTACAAGACCTCAGGCCACCTGTGGATTAAAAGTCCTGACCCCACTGCCAGGTCCTTGCACAACACAAAAGGGAGGAAACTCTACCAGTTGGAATTCAGTTAAAAACCTTAGCTTGGGGGAAAAAAAAAAAAGTTAAAAAAAAAAAAGATAGATCTGCCCAGGCAGCAGGGTGGAAAGCACAATTCTTCAAACTGCCATTGCATATTTTTCACTGCAAGTCAGTGCAAAGTGAGACACATATCCCAGGAAGCAAGAGGCCAGAACCCCAGCCAGAAACATTTTCACAAGATATCATCAGAAATCCATAGTCTTGGCGCAGCAGAGGCACATTCCTTCCCACTTCAGAATAAGGCATTGCCTGCTGTATAGGAAATAATAAGCTGAATAAAGCCAGTTTGACTTGCATATGGGCCAGGATTTCAAGAGCCAGATCAGAAATTAGTAGGAGCTACACGAGAGCCCTGTAGGAAAACCCTCCTTTTTGAGCACGTCAGCCTAGGCTCTTCAGAAACATCTACATGAAGGTGTTCAACTGTTCAGCCAGCCATATTTCCCCATGTTGTGATGACAACATGAGCTGTTCCCAGCACTGGCATACCTCCATGGTTATTAGCAGCTAATAAACCAAGTATTTCTGGGCTTATCATCAGAGTGTCTGAGGGTCTTTCAAGAGTTTAGAAGTATTTAAGAGTTTGGTTTGCTTTGGCTGTGGGGAGTCCAAGCTGGAAATCTGTGTGGCTTGATCCTGGACATTAGCTGTAGGGAGACATGAATGGTGCTGGGCTCTCCAAAGGGGAATCATGACCCAGAGGGCAGCCCCCTTGTAGTGCAAGTGCTCCAGGTGGGGGGAGGAGGAGGTGCGGGTTGCTTTCCTTGCCCATCAGTCTTGCCATCTTTTCTGGTACAGTAGCCTAATTTCAGAGATGGAGTTGTGGTGGGGATCTTTCAGGCTGGGGAACGAAAGGCAAGTGGCCCAGGTTGCCTGTTCCCTTGGGCAAGTGTTTCAAAACAAGTCCTTACAGGGGGAGAATGAGGGCACATCATGTCCTGCAGCTCCATGCCAATGGATGGAACCACAGCTGGATTTACAAGGAGCTTATACTGAGCTTATACTCCCATAAGCTTTTACTGGGGAAGCTGAGTCTTCAACCTGAGACATGCAGGTACCTGATTTCTCTGTCCTGATCAGCCTTGGTCAGTTGATAGAAGCCAGGTTGTTGAGACCAATGCAGAGGTAGAACCTTAAGCCACCCTACAGACTCCAGGATCAACCAGGCTGAGTAGAGGTACTCACAACATCAGCTGGGAGGTGAGTAGGGAGGCCTGGGCAGTTTCCAGTTTTGGACGTTGGACCCTCATTTCATGAAGCTGTCTCTAGAGGGGATCTGGTGCTGAATCACTGCGTCTTGCAGAGAGTACACTGAAGCCACTACTTTGGTGGTGGTTTCATCTGTAACACTTGCTGGCGCTGTGAGAGAGTAAAACAGCTCAGTGGTTATCTGGCACCTGACCCAGCTCCAAAGGGGTACAACCATCAACTGTAATTGGATGAGAAGTGAGGGTCCTCCGTACTACATCGAAGCCTCATCGATTTTCACCTTCTGGGAGAACTAGAGCTGAGCACCAAAGCCACTCATAACACTTGTCTCCATTCCAGTTTTTGTCCTAGAGCTCAAACGCATCTGGAAAAGCAGAAAAAAACACCAAGAAACATACTACACTGAATAAGATGCCTTCGACCTGAGTCACCGAGTGGGATGAAGAGGAAAAAACAATTATTTGGAGACAAGGTGAAAGGCGTTATGCCAAGGAATTGTGCAATGAGCAAAACAAACCAAAAACAAAAAAATCACACCCATCAGGGAAGCTGCCTGCCTCAAGGAACCCCACAAAACAGAACCACCCACAATAGCTCAACTATCTCTCAATGTCCCTGTAACTTACAGAGCCAAGACATACAAGCATGCTGGGATCTCCTGGAAGAAATTTCAAGGCTCAGTGGTAAATATAAATCACATCTTAACACACTTACACCTAAATGTCCCCAAAGTGGTTCACTGTATTACAACACTGCTCTCTCCCATTAGCTTTCTAGTGGGATAAGTGAGTATCGGAGGCTTGGAATTGTAATCACAGTGCATCCCTTAATCACCACAAGCGTCTTCAAAAGGTAGCCATCAGCCCCGATCGGAAGGTGAAAAGTCAGCTTGCCATCTCTTGTAGAGACGACATTTCTATGACCTGCTGTTAGCCTACCGCCCCAGGCTGTGCTTAGCAATAGATTACAGTCACACCAAATACAGCTATGGGCTACTTTCTACCTATAAAAAAACCCTGTTGTGGTTTGGGGTTTTGTTGTTGTTTGGGGTTTTTTTGTTGGTAGTGGTTTTGGGGGGTTTTTTTGTTTGTTCTTTTTTTTAACATGTTAGTCTTAAAAGAACATAGTTCTTCACTTCAGGGCAAATGAAAGATATTGAATCAAAAGCATTTTTAACTTTTCTCCCAAGTGTCTCCCAAAAGCCTTCAATAGGGTCAACCGAAATAGCTTTTGATTTTTATTTTTTTTTTTTTTTTTTTTAGTTTGTCCAGCCAACCAACGCACACTTCAACTCTCTACTTGAACTTTTCTTTAACCTGCATTTCTTCTTTGGCAAAGCTGCATGGTCCTCAAGCAGGTATCCTTACCATCTACTACAGGGACATATTGCCACGCTCTCCAGCTCAGCAGACTTTGAATCCTCAATATTAATAAGATTCATGAGACACTATCTGCTTTTGTTAGGCATTACTCTCATCCCTAGGGGACTCTTCTCTTTCCTTTGAATCTGGCAGAACAAGTCCTACTGCCGGTAGATTCATATGGAGGTACATCAAGTTCTCCTTTCATGGAGGGCTCCAGTACATAGGACTGTATAATCAATTCCGCATGAAGATTTGTGAAAAAAAATTTATTCTCTGACAGAGCCTTCCATGGAAGGATTTTTAAACTGCTTCCAAGTTGCTATTAAAAAAAAAAAATAATAAAATAATTTATGCAAATAATGAAGTGTTAACAGCTCTTGCGATATTTGGTGCTTTTCCCAAAGCCACAGCTCACAGGGGTTAACATGAGAACCCAAGCAATTGCGTGTGCTCCTGAGCCTCACATTTGTAAAAAAGAACATTTCAACAGTCCCAGAAACAGGTTAAACAAACATTTACAAAGAATCACACAGGTATCACTGAGCTTGCCTTGGAACGAGAGGAATCTGCTGGATGGGGTCTCTGGTGCCTATTCCAGAACTATTTTCTCCAATCCTTTTTAAGTCTGTGTTTCCAAGAGTTAAAACCTCACTGGTTTTAGTCAAACCCTCATTTTATTTAAGGCATGAATGGAACAATATTTATCATTCAAACAAATGAGCTAATTCTCTTTCCTCCCTGCTCCCATTTTTGTCTTCTGCCCCTAGACAAGAGCATCTGTTCCCTGTGCTAATTAATAGATGGATATAGACTCACTTTGAGGTTGAGAGTTTTACAGAAAAATTAATTACAGACCCTGACTTTACAATTACCAATCAAGATGCTCACATTATCTGCCACAAGTCACCCCCAGGATTTATTTGGCCAAAAAGAAGCTTGCAATGCACTGAGAGATGACTTTGAAGGCTGGAGTGAACGCTAATCTCTAGAGAAAGCATAAGATCATAGGAAGGGCCACCAAAGACCTCCATAATGATGACCCATAGCTGGGGGATATCAACAGGTCAGAAGGAGAGAGAAACAATAATAGGTAAGATAAACTTTGGCAAGTACATTATAATGTAAGAGAATGGAGACTAAGACCATAAGAAGATAATGAATCTACTGCACTGACAATACGACATCTAGCATCTACTGAGGGTGCTGAGTAGCTGTAAGTCTATTAAACAGGCTGAGAGTGACTGGAAGAAGATGCAAGATCACAGCCGAGAGAAAGCTCTCCTTAGACGAGATGTCTGAAAACGTCAATATGCAAACTGTGCTGCATGTTCTCAGCTCAGCCTGTGGACCCAGCAATACGGAGTGACTTAAGAAGATCAAGACCACTTGCATACTTACATCTCCAACCTCCAAACGCTTACATACACGCTTTGGTATTTGCTGAGTTGGTGCCTCATGCTCCCCATTCCATAAATCCTCTTCCCTTTCAGGCTCAAGTGATGGAAAATGCTCTCTGAGCACACAAAATACTCACTGAAGTCAAAGGGGAACTTCAGCTAGAGAAGTACAGCAGAAAGTCACAGTCTGGAGAATACAAAGGACTCCTCATTTATAAAACCAAACTTTTAATAACCAGGAGACCTAGACAGAATCATATTGGCACTGCGCAGCCAGGGTTGCGCGGACAGGTCTGCATAGGTTTCATCAGCGCCCTGGGAGCTCGCACTGCCAGTTGCTGCAGTCTGGGACATCCTTCCACTATGTGCTTGTACAGCCCATGACACATTTCGGGTCCATTCTTTATAGGCAACTTTGGGCACACACGTAACTTAGAAAGCAGTTTAAAGTCAACGCCTTACCTATAGAGGTTTATACAGCAGGAGGAACATCGCAGTTCATAACCTGATACTAATTCTCCTCCATCCCCAAGGTGCTCAGAGCAGTTAGGAGCACATCTCCCAGCTTTAAGAGGAACCACTCATTAAGGATGAGCTGGTCCACTGTAGAAAGAGCTCCATTTCTCAGTGTATGCAATGCTTTGCCAGCCAATTCTATAAATCAACTTGTTGGAAAAATTACCAAAACAAAAAAGCAATTAAGTGTCATGTCAGCAACATATCAATGCAAATGGGAATTCCTCACCCCACA
The DNA here is from genome assembly GCA_031468815.1 of Morus bassanus. Lineage (NCBI taxonomy): Eukaryota > Metazoa > Chordata > Aves > Suliformes > Sulidae > Morus > Morus bassanus. Next base: position 41,596,182 of record CM062574.1, read on the forward strand.
TACTCCCAAGCCATTTTTACAGTCCTTATTAGAGGCACTGTTTTACTGTGGATAAATCCTTTAAAATTGTCTTTCAAAAAGCCTATGAGATAGAAAAAGAAAAAGTTCCCAAGTGACTGTCACAGGGAAACAAAGCAAGAAAAGAAGAGGAAACAGTGAGTTGTGGACCACCGTTGGTGGGCACTTGAATAGGAGCCCTGTGCTTGACACCACCGCGTCTTTGAACAAAACCGAAGTCAAACAGCTATTTGTCAAGGGGTACCAATGCACACAAGTGGTGAGAACCTGGCCCTGCTGTAAAAACGTGTCAGGGACTTTTCTGTAGGGCTGTGCCGAGCCCCCTGATGGATCGTTGTACTCGGAGGACAGCATTGTGAGCAGCAATAATAAGACATCTGGTCCGTTCTCTTTCTGAAAGAATATTTTGGCTCGACTGAAACCACGTGAGCAGCTCCTTGTACAATGCACAGACGCAGCGCCTCATTGCTACTGATCCGCAGCGCCGGGTCCATCCTCCCCCGCACCCAGCAGCATCCCTCCGATCTCAGCTCTACCAGCCTGGCTCCATGATGCGCAGCTGGCATCCGGCGTGCCCTTCGCATCTCTGTCTAGACAGCTATGAAAGCACCGACATTGCATCATCCACTGCAGCCTTCATCACTCCACTGCATCCTTCCTTGTAGGTCTTGCCCTTTCCTCTTGCATGGCCACGCAGCAGTGAGCTGGAAGAAGAGCTAGGCACCAGTACCAGCTATTTCCATACACAGACTTTCCCCAGCAAAGAGGACGAGCTCTGCCTAAGAAGGGTTTCTCAGACACGATGCTCAGGACACCATGTCCAAGCTGACACACACACAGGCTTATGTAGCACGGCCCCTCTGTGTTAAATCTGCCTCGCGGGCATTGGACTGCAGCACACGGCATCATCTCCCCAGCCAGAGAGGGAAGGATGTGCAGCAGGACGTGAGGATTTTAGCAAGCTGCCAGTGCAAACAGCCTCCTCATCCACAGGTAAATCAGCAGCTCCTGGGAAGCCATCTTCCTTCCCATGCATGGGCCGGATCCAAGGCTGCTGGCTCACAGGCACAGCCCCAGGGAAGCAGGCATAAATTATAAAGCCTAATTTATGTAAGAAGTACAAAGTTTCTCTAGCGAGTTTCAGTTCTGAGCATGTTTTAATAAAAAGAAAAAAAAAAAAAAGGAAAAAATAGGGATTTAATGCACTTCAGCAGACCTCTTGTGACACCCTGCACCCTATGAGTGACAAGGGGAGCTGAGAGCTGGCTGGGGACAGACTCGAGACATAAAGAAAATAAGGGAAATAGAAGCAAAAAAAAGAACAGCAAAGCAGAGGAAGTAAAAAGAGGGATGTCTCTGTGCTTCAGATATTTCAAAACAGAGGCCCCACTTTCCAAATAACGTTTCACTGGGGGAAGGAGGGGGAGGAAAGGGTAGGCTGGTTTTCATTTCATTTGCACTTTGAAAACACCATTTCTCCACACATCCACTGAAGTGCAAATTTCCACTGAAACCATTTAAAAAGAGAGCATGCCTCACAGCTGAAGTTTTCAAAAACACATCTGTTCAAATTTATATATAAAGCAGCAATTGAGAAAGCCCCCAGCAGCCCCTCGCTGAAGGAGCTGTGATCAGCATTTCCCAGCACAGCATCCAAAACCACCCCAGCTCCCAGGCACAGCAAAGAGGGCACCAGCACCCAGCAAGTCGGAGTACTGTGAGACGGGCAGAGCAGGACCCACCAGCTGAGGACTACGGAGACGACAGAGACCAATTTCTTCTGCTCCAGCCTTTGGCAGGGACCACGCCAGTGCTGGGAAGAGAGATAAGGAGCTGCAGATGCTGAGTGTGCAGGGAAGTGATAAATGGGGTGCTTGGTCATGCAGCCCCCACGCTCCTGGCACTGACCACCAACACCTCCGCAGCTCCTGGCTCGTCTGGAGAGCATGGGGCTGCCCAACTTTTCATCCTTTTATAGGGAGTTGAGCAGTGCAGGCAGCCACAGGTAGGTTGTGGGTTTAATATTAAGGGAAGAAGGGCGTCACCCATTGCTGCGTCTTTCCAGCTCCGCCACAGCCGTGCCGGACCCCAGCTCCATACCTGGGGCAGGCAGATGGCTTTGTACAAACAGCTCATGGGGGAGAGGTCTGGAAACCTCTCCAAATTCCCCACTGGCACAGTGGCAGCCTCCCCCTGCCCAGCCGGCAGTTGGCACTGATAGTGCTGCATGCCCTGAGATGATGCATGCATGGAGACCCTTTGCCTGCAGCTGCAAGGGGCCAGAAAGGGAAGGACACGGCCCCGGGTGTGGGGTCAGTCCCCATGCTGGCAGCTGCAGCTAATGGCAGGGATGCCTGCGGGAAGCAGGTGCCCCCTTCCCAAAGGCTGGGTGCGAATGCTGGCACCCAGGGCCGATGGTGCCTTTGCAGAGAAGCGACCTGCTGGCTGGGTGCCCACTGCCAACATCTGATGCCCTGACAAAGGAGCTGTGCATCCCTAGCAGCCAAGGGAGGTCAGCTCTGGTGCACCCCACAAGGCTCCATCTCCCTCTAAGAAGAGCTAACGGGGGGACATAAACCATCACACCCACACGGTGATCAGCTTCACCTTCCTAAAAAGCCTTTCTCTGCAGAGTGCATTGCTCAGGTTGGCAGCTCCTATGGGATTTTTTCTTTGGGGGATTCTCTCCCCCAGCCACATGCACCAGCGCCCTTTGCAGCAGTGTGGCCAGCACTCAAGGTCTGTGCTATTTTGAATCCCTGACTCTGCCTCTTCCCAGCATGCTCTGACGATGGAGCCGGTGGCTCACTGACACCCCAGATCTGCTCCCAGAGGAGGAGACATGCCAGGCACCAAGCTGTACCCTGCCACTGCGTGGTCCTCCCCTACAACCTGCGTCCCCCTTTTTCTGAAGACTCTCCCAGTCTGTCTGCAACGGGATGAGGACACGCAGACCCTCCCAACTCCCACCAACCCCACCGCAGCTTATATTCTGGGTCCACAGCATTCCCATCATCAGCTGTGGAGACTGCTGTCCCAGAGTCATCCCAGTGTGTAAAAGCATGTATTTGGGGCAACATGGGCACCAGACCCCAATTAGGTGGCATTAGAGCACAGTAGCTGGTCAACGTGCTGCTCTTTTCCTGGAAATTTTAAGGTCCACAGGTTTTGCGGTGCAAAGGAGTCCTTTGACATTCAGTTGAATATATCTAATCCAGCCTGTGGAGCAAACACGCCATGGTCTTTAAATGCAACCAGAATAGCTGATGACTTTCTACTGGGAAGATGTGAAGAGGGCAGTAATTCGCTCCAGTCCACTCTCCTGTGCACACTCCCGCTGTTTCAAGGAAGAGGTCGTGCCCTCTCTTTCCTTCTCACCAGCACCCTGTGCCTCCGGCCTCCCCCTTTGCTCTTTGCCAGGTGCCAAGAAGGGTCCACAAAGCCCCCAGCAACCACTGCACAGCAAGCTCAACGTGCTGGGCTGGGCAACCTATAATTTCCCTAACCCGTGCCCTTGAAACCAGATGGCAAGCCAAAGTTTTCTCTGACAAGCAAAGGAATCAGAATTGACATGACTGGAAAAAACAAGCTCAATTCCTCTTGGCAGGATATTAATTTAGAAATCTCTGGTGTCGTTGCCCCAATTCACAATGAATTTGGATCCAAGCTTTCCTAGTGCCAGACGACACAGAGATTTGACAGAGAAGGTAATTGGAGGAAATGGCTTTGTAATCTAGCTATTGTGCTGGCAAGATCCAGCTCTCCTAAAGAACAAGGTTCACTTCCTGGCATGGCTGATTCATCATCCTTTATTTGTCCCCAGTGCCTCTTGACTTTCCTCTGCTTAGCAGGGATAGCACAGTCCCTTCAAAGCAGCATCAGAGATCTTTTGGGCATTCAGGCTTTCTCCCAGCCTGGTGAGCAGCGGCAACGGAGTTATGAATCCTGCAGTGTCAACAACTCCAAGTGTCCAAGGGGCAAGCTGAAGAGCACATCCCTTGGGAAGCATGCACACCAAGCAGATGAAGCCAAGCTCCACCAGTGGTGTGGATTTCTGCCATGCCGGTGGCAGGAACAAGGATGGGGAATGTTAAGGTGGGAGCAGTCCCACCCAGACAGCCCCAGGGCTTCCGTCCACTCTACATAAATAACCGTGAGGGCGGGCAAACCTGAACTGGAGCAGAGTTTGGACCAAAGCTCATGATCGCATTGTTAGTGATGTCCCGAAGTGGCACATACCCCAGAAAAAGGAGAGCACCCACTGAGGGGTCACCTGCCAGATACAGGTTCTAATCATTATATCATCCATTCTTATCTTTCTTCTGAAAAAGATACTGTTGACACAGGCTGCACTGGGGTGAAAAAATAAGTACTGAACGACAAGAGAGTTTGCCCTGGTCCCACCAGGAAAGGGGGGAAACAGGGTGGAGAGGTTCCAAAACGTGGTCTGCGCTGAGCTGAACAGCGCTTACCTAGAAATGTTCATGTACACAGGTCCCAGGTCATCATATGCAGCATTTTTCCACTGCTCTAATAACAACCATTCTGTTGACCTGCATTGTTCATGCCATTCCACTAATCCCTTTGGTTTTCTAACCGCAGTTATCTAGACTGGATGGTGAGCTGCTCTGGATGGATGTCAGATCCACTCCTGAGCTGCACCTCCAAGATCTGATCATTTGACGGCTGGGGCAGCGTGAAACCCTATACCTGCCAGCTCTGCAGATCTCACCGATGGCCTGAAGTCCCCTTTGGGAGCCCTGTTAAAATGAGCTCTTGCCCTTCAGAAGACTCCTCTCTATTTAAATAAACAACTTGGAGGATGGAGCATAGCAGCAGTCTAATGTACCCTGCTATCTGGATATATCTTTTAGTTCCACGACCTGATTCCCTGATGAAGCTAGCACCAGAACATTGAGTGCATGCGAAGCCAGTGATTTTGTGGAGGAGGAGGGGAAGGGCTCAATTATTTTTCTTCATCTGCTAGCAAAAAAGTATTAGGATAGTAAACAGCTAGCAATCACATGGGAATGGCTCGGAAAGCTCCTACCTACTGGCATGCAGATCTCTCATCTGGAATTCATTTATTCATGTTCACTATTGATGCTATTAAAGTACAGAGGGGGTTGGGGAAGGACATATTCAAAAGAGACCTGAAATTATTGAAGAGGCCAGTCTCCACTGCCAATGTCACCTATGGAAATAATGTAACCGAACAAGCACACTAGCATTTCAGAAGAAGAAATGCCATTTTCAGCAGCACCAGCACTACCTAAAAATCTAGCATTATCAAACAGATATGGCTCCCATCACCCGGAAAGGCAGGATACTTCCACCTCCTGTCTGCAAAATCATTAGTGTTATTAGAAATAGAAGGCACATCTATTACACCACAAGTCACAAAGGTCCAAATTCATCCATGGAATCAACCAAGATGAGTTAGTGATGCAGTGTCTGGTTCTGCAGCTGGTAACTGCCCATCACACCTGGCATTACCACTGAACAGCTTAAGTGGGATGAATCCTGGGGGTCTCAGTCTCCTGGAGGAAAGACTGCACAGAAGAACAGCGTATTTGGCCCATGGGTTTTATTCTGCATCCCATTTTGCTGCTAGTTCCCTCAGAAAGCTTTCCTAGTGCAGAGGATCTCCTGCATCTTGTTTAATTACATTCAATAACTTAAACTGCCGGAGAAAACCCGCTTTAGCTATAATCATTTTGAGCTCTGAAGAAATCCCATAGCCTAGCAGAAAATGCAGATCTAATTTGTACATTCCCCTTAAGTGCCATCTTATATGTCTTGCAACAATGCATATGTAGATAGTACGTACTGAAATTCACTCAGCTTCCCCTGAACGTGGTTCCTCCAGGGTCTGAAAAGCAAAAGATATGCTGCCTACCTCTTTTCTTGGGGGTGGTAAGTGGAAGGTCCAGCAGATGCCTCCTGGGAGCCCTGCACTGCTCTCCACCATGAGTTTCTACAGGCAGCTCCAGGGCTAGGCTTATGCTCAGCACTGCTCTAGGAAGGGACCACACATACTCAGGTTGAAGGAAAAAAAAAAAGCACATAAAGATCATGGAAGTCTCAGGGCAAGTAAATTACTGTTAATTGTGAGATATTTGATTGCAAGAAGCACCAGATGGCCAGCCATCTGTTTTTTATTATAAAATTAAACAAGATTAACCCAAACAGGATTTCCTCAGCATTCTTCTCTGACTGGCTCACAAATATATCTTTAACACCTATGCTACAGATACAGCACAATCAGAAGCTCTTCCTGCCTCTCCCTAATCTACTTGGGTTAAATACTCTGCTGAGTAATGCCCTTGCACGTAAGGATTTCCAGGGGATGGATTAATTAAGAGATGAGAGAACTGGGAAAGGGCAGCTCAAACAGAAGTAAAGTAACCCCAGCAGAACACCTTCCTTTTACTCTGCTAAAACAACAAACTCAGATTAGAAGGGCACAAGCATATGGGCAGGAGAGGATGTTGCCAAGGGTAACAGGTTGCCAGAGGCAACCACAGCTGGAGTACCAACCTCTCCTGCCAGCATCAGCACCCAGTCAGTGCTGCGATGGAAAGGGATAGAATAGCAAAAGATGGGGAGAGTGGCCAGAGCTCCTGGCCTCTGAATGTCTCCTCTCAAAGGTAGCAAGACTGTCTGATGTCCCCTTATCCTCCTCCCCGGCTTGGTCCCCTCCATCACCATCCCTAAAGGCAGGAAAGGCCAAACCTCTCTCCTTAAGACTAATTCAATCTGTGCCTGTGAGGCACGGCGGGCAGCTCAGCACACAAACTCATCCCACCAAAGCGAAGTGCATGACAAAGAGAGGTGGCAGCATCCTCCTGGCTGACGAGGGCGTGCACTCGTCCCAGTTTAAGCACATGGCTCAGGTGCTACGTACACAGCCTCACATCACTGCTGAAAAAGTCTTTCACTGTAGTGCCTCTACAAGCTCAGGCATTTTCTTTGCCTTTCTACAGGTATGCCTACAAATTTCAGGAATTTCTTCCTTGCCCCCCATTGTCTGCATCACCAAAACACCACTCCTGCCTTTGTCCCAGGAAGGTCAGCATTGCAGAAGCTCAATTTTGCTTCTTACGATTAGTGATAACAATGTCTTCTGCAGGCTTTAGCTGTTCTTTGTTTCAAGATATATAAATTCTGAGATCAAGCTCTGCAGAAATCAGCTCAGACAAATTCTCCCTAGCAAGTCAGGCTTGCAGGACCTGCTAATCCAGACAGTTTTCAGCCACCAAACCTGTTCTCAGAGTCAGCTGCCTCTCACGCTCCCCCTGGAAGCTGAGCTGCTGCCAAGAAGGCCTTTCCCAGCCCACCCAGTTACCCCATGCACACGTACGGTATCAGATGGGATCTCGAAGCTGAAGTCCGCCAGCCCCTGTCCCTCTGCAAGCTTTTTTCATGCAGATTACGCACGTCTTCATTTGTTCGAAGCAAATTGGTTGTGAATTGAACATAAAGGGTGTTCCAAGGGAGATCTCCCCTTGCATCATTCCCCAGCATAAATCCCCAGGACACAGTGCATCCAGAAACTGTCAATAATACCCGACTCACACCCTCCTATCTTATCACGTACAGACACACAACCTGTTGGGAGAATTTAATTGCCTATCAGCCGACAGACAATGGGCCAGGGCTCTAACTCATGTACACATGATTTTTTGTTTTGGTTTTTGGTTTTTTTTTGGTTTTTTTTTTTTTTTTTTTTTTTTTTTTTTTTTTTGTTGTTGTTGTTGTTTTGTTTTGTTTAGTTTTGAATATCTTCACTTTCAGGGCTACCCTGGAGAGAAAAATGCCATGGTCTTCTTTTTTGGGTAGCAGCAAGCCAGCTCGCCGCACCCCAGGCTGTTTGCCCCCACATCACTGCTATTAGAGGCCGGGAAAGAGTGCATGATTCCAGCTTGCACCCATTTGCAGGGTGACAGGGTGACACGGCTCCTCAAGGGACGTGTCCCACGGCCACTGCCCCTTTGGCATCTTCTCCGAATGTGAAAGGAGAGAAGTGTGGCTGGGTTTTGTCTGGCTGCTCACCCACAATCCAGAGACAAGCTTACTGCTGGGCAAGCTTCTGGTTTGCATCTGGACTCAGCTCTGGCCAGATACAGCAGACCTGGAAATATAGTCTGACTCCCACCCCGTCATATCTGACCTTGCATTTGACTGATTCATGGTCATTTTGCATGCAAAGACACACACATGCTGCAGAATCACTACGGTTTGGTGTGGAGTCTCTAATAAACAACAGTTTAATCCCCCACTCTGCAATACCAAGGAAAATGAACCCAAAATGCAGATGCTGACAGAGCTGATCTTCCCACCTGCAAATGCTGGACGGCCTGGCTCAGCAGCAATTACCAAAGGGGACACAGACAGAGGAACCATCCTCTCTTTCCCAAACTGTGAGTCCCAGGCTGAAGGTGGCCCAGCAGTCCAAGCTGCCCATCATCTACTTCACTGGGATGCTCCTTCCCTGCTAGCCACACCAGTTCTTCACTGGTGTTGCTCCTTGCCAGAAATACAGGCTGCCTCCCGGACCTCTGCATGTCCTGCTGCCTGAACGAAGCCAGCTCCGTCCTTCTAGCGGGCAACTTTACATCCCCGGTGGTTTTAGGATGACGAACTGCCCCAGGCACACCCCAGTGTGATTAGCTCATCCAGGCTTTTACGTGTTATGGAAACCATATAACTTCTTTCATTTTGTGAAATGGTCTGTCTTTTAAAAAAAAAAAAAAAAATGGTCTCAAACATGATAAAACATGAACTGCAACAAACTGGTCATGTTTCCAGACAGTTCACTGCTTCCTTTCATCCCACTGGAAGCCACCAAATGGAGATCAAGTTCCCCTCAATGACAGGCCATCCATCTCTTTCAGGCCAAAGCCCTTCGGCTTGCACAAACACAAACATAAGGACAGTTCTGCCCTGTGTTCCTGGGTGCAGAGAAAGACATTGGTAAGATAAAACATGGTCCATGTATAGGCATATTCAGGGAATTAACTGAAAAACTCTAATACATCTTCTCTTCTTTTCCCCTTGCCTTTTCCACAAAAGAGACCCAGGCTTGCCTCAACGTGGACTGAATTATTTGGTTTTCCACAGTCTTACTCTCAGAAATGACTGTTTCACTCTGAGCTGGTATTTCCCCAGAAAAACTCAGTCCGAGGCAGACAGCTCAGGTGGAAAACTCCAGTCCCAACAGGCAAAGGTATGTGCAACTAGGAAGGGCATTCTGTCATAAGAAGGAGCAGAAAATTACTATATAAGCACATATTTACAAAGCATAGCTTTAAAAAAGCCAGTTTTTAAATGAAGGGAACAGATGCTCTAAGAAAAGCCCTGTGTAAAAAGTTCCTTTTGCCAAAAGAATATAAGGAAACCCACTTTAGCTGAAGAATCAGCTTTTAAAGGCAGTCCCTAATAAATAAGGTATAAAACTGAATTCAGAGCATTTCCACTACTTTATTTCCAGCAGAGCATCCGCTGGGCTGGGCTTTCACTGACAATCACTCCTCCATGGCCAGCTTGGGGAGAGGCCCCAGGAGGTGGAAGCACACAAAAAAATAAAAAAACCATAAAAGCAGTTAAAAAAAATTTACAAGCTTTTTAAACATGATTTATCCATGCTGGGTACTTCTCTATCTAACTAGATGCTTCCAAATGTCTGGCACTAGAGAAAAACCTGTCATTTTACCCTGTGATATATTACTAACCCATATTAGACTTGCACAGTAACAACTGGCTGCTGTTGCAGCTGGGCAGGGGGTGGGGTGGGGTGGGGGCGGAAAGTAAGTGGATTACACTATAAAACAGAAGAGACTTCAATTAGCTATGATATTATCTCAGTGGAGTTTCATACCAAGCCGGTTCAGTCTGTCAAATGTGGATTGGAAGAGGGTCATGTGTAACCCTGGCTCTCATGAGCTGCTTGGGGAATGCGCTTATGGAGATGCTTTCTACCGAGAGAAGAGACCCTCGCACCTTTGTAAGCAATGGAATAATGGAGTATGGATGGGAAGCCCCCATCCGAGCAGGGATCATCTACCAAGGGGCTTTCAGACAGAGGCATGCAAGAATTGGACTCTACCAGATCACAGGTTGCTGCCAATAACAGGCATATAACTCCAGCAATGTCTCACAATGTTTGATAGCACGGGGACCACAGTGCATGTCTTATCAGCTGGCTATATGTGATGAACAGATACCATTGGAAAAACCAGTGCTGATACATCTGGAGAAAAACAGATGTGCTTTTAGCCTGAAGAATGGCTTGTCCATTTTTTTCCCAAATCTATTGGCTAATCTAACAAAGAGGTGGGAGCGCTGCAGGCAGCAAGACCATCAGTGCATAAGGGAGGGAGCTGGCTTGAGACAGACATTGCTCTTGTTCTCACAGCTGTACGGCTACAAAACGACTTTTACAAAGCATCTTCACTTGTGCACGTTTGTGAAGGGACCCAGAGAAATGACCCTCAACTGGAAAGGGCCTGCGAAGGTAAGGGAAAAGATGAGCAGAGAACTTGGTGCTCTCTACCAGCCCTGCTGTTAGGATTTCAGGTGCTGGCTTGTGCGGAGCTGTGCCTGCAGCACCAGAGATAGCACAGAGTCCTGCTCCTGGCTGCAAGGCAGAGATAAGGCCCCTGGGATCGATGACAACGCAGGGCACAAACCAGTCCCAGGTTGTAGGAGGAGGTGAAGGCGGCCACATGAGGCAGAGGAAGAGTACAGTCAAGCCACAGCAGAACACCTTGGATAAGTTTTATCTATCCTGACAAATACAGTGCTGGTTATCAAGCAGATGCTGCTGCTAAAAATGGTGCAAAAACCTACCACTTCAACGTGGGCTCCTTGGCTCTCCCAAACCCACAGTCCCATCTTCACCCCCTGCAAATGAACAACAAGAGCAACCAGAGAGGCTGTGCACTACCAAAAAGCTTGAACAACACCTCAGCTGACTCAAAATCAGAACTGAAAGTGTTTCTGGTTAAGTTAAGATGGCAGCTTATATCATACAGCAGCAAAGGACAAAAAAAGCCTCCTTACCTGTGAACCACAGGTCCTAGAAACAGTCAACAGCTTTGCTCTTCCCCTGTCAGTTGTCTCCGGCCTTCTTCTGCTATGAGGCATGGGACGATGGGTTATTTAGAGTCTTGTTTTGAACCTGTCTCCCTTGCTGTCTTCCTGTAATGCATAACTTCAGCTGTCAGTGGAAGGGGGGAAGGTGATTAAATCAGCTAACGACAACTCCCTGCAGGAAGGTACTATTTGTGTAATGCAAATCTGACAACTTGCAGTTCATCAGAAGTTCCCTTTTCCATCACCATGCGAGTTGAAACAGTTTTAGCTCCTAAGTGACATGGACGTAATCCAATGCCTTGTAAAGTGGAAGCGGTGGGTCCCTCACCTGAGGAAAGGAGAAGAGATTTGTGAGATCCCAAGTAGTATTTCTGGTGCTGTATGTTGCCATGTTCTCCACCCGCAGGGCTAGCTCAATATTAGTATAAATATGTAGTATAGCATGTGCATGTGTATATATAGAGACAGTAGAAATGGTAAAAAGAAGCCAATTTCAGTAAGTGCTAGCAGTCTCTTTTATGGATGACCATACAATTCTTCTTACTAATGATTGCTACTACCCTAGTATGTCAGACTGAGACCACATTATGCCAACCACAAAACAAGCCTCAAGAGAGCTTGCTGTACCGTTGTCAGATACCCCAACTTTCTGAACAGCTGAAGGTTACAAGAGGTCACAGGGAACACCCTGAAGGCCCCAAGGTCTTACAAGTCAGGATTAGCTAAGCAAACATCAGCTCCCATTTGTCAATGACATCCCATCGGCTTCAGCCAGGCCAAGATTTCTTGCCCTGGATATCAGCCATGAGCACAGGAGCACTACCTGTAACTCTGGAGTGGGCATCCCTTGACGGAGACGATGAGCCGCTGATGTACGGGATATCCCATTATTCACGGGAGCCATCTCTGTGTTGGAGTAACACTCAACACGTGGAAGTGGATCAGAAGATACATGGCCAAAGAGAAAACCCTTCAAGCCAGGGCTGCTTTCCAGCCAACGCTAAATCATTACCAAAACTTGACTCATAATCCCAAGCATTTGCTTCCGTTTATGTTCTCCATGACAACAATTTATCTCTGGGGCTATACCATCTCCAAAGGCGTCTTTGCTTGCATAGACTTTCCTTACACACAACGCAGATGGCTTAAATGGAAAACACCTTCCCCTTCCCACAGTCACCTCCCAGGTCCAACACACACCACAGGCAGCAAGCTGCTGATCTCACAGAGCAGAGGGGAATCAAGAAGCCTCATATGAAGAAATCCAGGCTAAGAGGTGTCTGGGACTTTCTCACTGACAAAATATAAAAGAGGTTGCCATAAAGAACAAGGGCACATTGCAGGGAGAAGGCACAGCATACAGAAGCACTTACCCACCCATGCAAGTAAATCCCATTTACTTCCACCTAACTACCTGTACCAGACTTTCCAGCTACATAAAGGAGTGTAACCCACTGATGCTGATGGATACTAGCAATTTAGACCTTGAGATGCTCTTAACCCTTATCAAACAGCACCCAGGGTTGAATCCAGTTTGAAGACTTGGTTTTCATATTTACAAGACCAAATCTACCAGAGTAAAGTGAGAGACTTCTGCAAGCCTACAATTTCAGAGGAGTCAGAGCTGAACCTCTCTCAGGGTCTGTTTTTTTCTCTTTATTAATCATTTTCATGGGCCTTTGCAGTTTTGGATTCCAGCCTGACTGGAAGCAGCAAACACTGGAAACCTCACAAAGCTTTCAAAGAGTGAAATCCCCCTCCCTGGAGAAGGTTTAATGCACTTCAGGTTTGCATCCAGACTTTCAGAAGCTGAGCCAAGCAGCCACCCCTCTCAGACGCTCAGGATGTTCACCTGTTGGAGGGTTTCCAACCTGAAATACAGGCTTTCATCCTGAAGCATCTTTTACAGACGCAGGACCAAGAGATCACCGGGTGCAAAGGAGTGATGGGGCTGACAGGCAGAGCTGAGATGGTGTCCAGAGAACAGCTCGTGATAGCAGGCTATGGGGCTGCTGATGCTTTTCTTCCTAAATGCCCACTTTTCATCCTTTCCCAGAGATCTCCTAGGCTCCATCACCCTCATCCCATAATTAGGTTGAATAAACAATGCCTGGCGTTTGCCTCCACAGAAAGACACAACTCCCAGGCGAGCTTTAGAAAGCCCCAAGTAATGCCAAAATCAAACATGGCCAAGACGTGCAGAGCAAAGCTGCCTCTCAGCCAAGAGAGTTGAAGCATGCATGGGGAAGAGCCTCCCTCTCTCTCCCTCTTTACTATTTTATTCTCCAGACTTACAATGAGGGCTATTCTCTCCTGGAAGGAGGAATCCAAAACCTTCCAGCTTTTTATTGATTCACTGCAAAGGGAAGGTATAGATTCTCCTCCGCTGGCCAACTTCCACATTAAAGCAGCCACCTCAGGCCCATGATGAACCGGTCGAGCTGAACCAAAAGGAAGGAGCAGCCGGTGGCTCTTGGGAGCCTGCAGAATCGGCGTTTCCAACTGACTGCCTCCCTTGCTCCTTTAAACCCCTCAACCAAAAACACCGCATTCACCGGGCCAGACGGGATGGGAAATGAGAAGAAAAACTTTCTCTCCATCACCACTCTTCTTTATAAAACTGTCACCCCCGCCTCCCACCAAAGCAACAGGGCAACCTTGAAATTCAAGCCAGCCATTGGAACAAGTTGTCTGGGTTAGAGAGCTCTGGACCATGTCTTCAAGGGCTTTGCATCCTGTGCACAGCACAGGATTCCCATACCTTTCACCCTGCATTGTTTTTTGAGTGAGGCCACATGGAAAAGAGAGAGCCAGGAGGGAGCATGGCCATGCTGCAGAAGGCTCACAGGCTGCGTCGTGAAGTCACGTCCTGCATTCAGGTAATGTGGCCTCAGATATTTTGCCAGTCCCTGATGAAGGGAGACAAAAATTACTAAAATACCCTCCAGAGGAGGTTCGTGTGGCTGTCATGGATAATCCCAAGCTGAGCAAGTCCTCTTTGCCCCAGATAGCGAGTGACAACAAGGTTGCAATGGGGTGCCTAGAGGAAGGAAGATGCCAGCTCGCTGGTTCGGAGACCAGAAATCTGACTTTCCTTCCCTCTCACAGGTTCTGCTCTCTGGAAACAGCATCCCACAGACCTAAACCAAAGCAGCCTGCAGCAGAATCTGTTTTGGAACAGCCCAGGGGACGCCTTAGTCCCAGTCTGGGACCCCCCCACCAACCCATGCATACCAGGCAAGTGCTGGGACCAGCAGGGCTCCCCTATCTCGAAGCCCACCTTACCCACCTTCAACAGGGTTGGGACATGAGCTCCTTGGGTCAGGTGCTGCCTCCAGCTGTGTTTGCACAGCCCATCTCAATGGTTTCACTCTGTTGGGACTCCTGCCACCCAAGCCCCAAATAAAAAGAATATTCAGGTGTCATATGCCCATCGAACTAAGACCCATGGCATCACCCCCATCGATATGCAGCTGATGGAACAGATCCTGGTGAGCTGGTGTCGATGGGAGCCATAATCCTAAAATGCAGATAAACGCACCCTGATGCACAGCGACCGTGACTTTGGCTTATTGTGCATCCTGATTCCCTGCTGCCGAAGACATAAATGTGCCTGTAGGTGGCCCAGAAACACTGACTTATTGAAAGGAAAAAGGGTGGGGGGGAAGAATGAATGCAGCGTCTGTCACCCTTTTGCAGAATTGTTATTTTTTGTGTGTAGTTGGTGCTTGTTTTCCAAAGATTTACATTTTTGTGTGTGTGTCATTTGCTTTTCATGCATTTTGAGACCTTGGAGCTTAGAAATTCAAAACCCTTGTCAGTCACGTCAATCCTCCTGGACAAAACAGAGCTGCCACTTGGATGGATTAAAAAAAAAAAAAGAAAAAAACAACAAACAAAACGCACTTTTCTATCAAGCTGTGACTCGGTCACCCTACTCAATGCAAGCAAGACAATGTTTAGAGAAAGCAAAAAGAAAGATCTGAGTTTTCATACTCGTCGGTGGAACTAAATTGATTAAGGTCATTTCCTAGGTACGTTTGAAATCTTCTGCAACAATTTTTTGCAGAGAAAAAGAAAAGTGCCCCCCCAAAAAAAGGGAAAAGTCACTAATGCAAAAACATTAAATCTGCTTGGGTAACTCAGAATATATGTTGGCAAGGCAACATATCTCAGCTTGAACAGTAAACCTGCTATGTCAGAGGCTCTGCAACATATGAAAGAGACTTGGCTTTCAATATATCATGCTGAATTTTCTTCCGTCAGCCTTTCATGGCAAAGTATTTGATGTTTATCCTTTCACTGTTGCAATCGATAGGGCGACCTCACTTAAAAGTTTCCTGACCTTTGCTGTTGTCGGTATTGTTCTGTTAAAATGTAATTTAACTCTTTTTCTTTAGTCTGGAAATAGCACTGTACAGACAGCAAACATGAGAGGGGTTTGTTTCCACCTCCCCACCCCAACCTAGAAGCGAGCAATAAAAACATCCATCATCAGAGTTGGCTTAAAACCAGATGATGTCAAGAAGTGTACAATGTACAGCGGCAAAGACCCTCTGCTGAAGTGGACCTGTTGAGCTGCACTGATTTCATTCTTCGCATCGGAGCTAAGACCACTGGCATCTACAGAGAGTCTGGTTGGTTTCCCAGCACTTTCATGTAAAGGTATAAACCTGCTTGGTAAGGTAAATAACCAGAAGGGCCTTGTTCTGATGCTCTTACTCCAGTGCTGAAGGGCATCCTACTCAATATTTTAGCCATAGGACTGAGTGGTCTCCCTGGATTCACAGCATCACTGGGATGTTCGTATCTCATAAGGTTATAACGTTTCCAGTATAGAGACCTTTAGCTAGGGTCTTGCACATATTCTACATAATCCCAGAAAACCAAATAGATCAAAACCTGCAAGAAAAAAGTGAACTCTTTTCAAAGAGCAACTACCAAAATGGAAGGAGACTGATTTTTCTCGTGACAGTGGGTGTTGGAAGAGTCAGTCACATGCTTCAGGGTTACAGCTGGATTATCTATCACAGGATTTTTGTGAGTCTGGTTTGAATCGTATTACAACCCTGTAATGCAAGTACTTTGCAAAAGCAAACCCACATCATTATCATCCGCTGTTTTACTATTATTATGTCTTTGCGTTACTGCTATACATGGGTATTACATTGCATTAGCAATGCAGATGCACACATCTGCACTCACACCCATACATTTGCACAGGATTACGGCTAAAATTTCTGATCCTACTTACAAAAAACCCTATAAATCCTGGATAGCTCCCTTTAAATCAGCAGCATGATCCTACTGTAAATCTGGGGTGTAAATGAGAGCAGGGTCTGGCTCAGATGCTCTTCAGCCGCACACCATAATGCAACACTGAGGCTAAAAGCAAACCCTAGGCTCCGTACACGTCAGTTCCCCCCAAAACCCATCCCCATCACAGGGGCTGAGCCCCAGTTCTCAAAGTACCAGCCCAACTCTTTTCATCAAGAAGCTCTCTGAAACAGATTAGGAGCTGACTTTGGCAGCGCTGCCGCCGCCACGTGCTTAAATATTGCTCACAGCTGAGTTATTTCTTGCTTCTTAGGAACTTTAAATGGCTTTTATGCTCAGTGAACTCATGAAAGACTAGTATCTAAAGTCAGCAGCATTGAAACGATGAATTAGCCAAAGGAGAAACAGGCCAGTTAGGCATTTCTTACAATACATTATCTAGATTGTTGCCAGAGGAGCTGATTTAAAGTCACTGTGCTGCACCTGAATATCATTTATGGCTCATAAAAGGAAATCTGTGTTTAAATAACAATAAAGCAGTACTGTACTTTCTATATTTAAAAAAAAAATCCTTTCTCACAGAGCAGATGTATTTTTATTTGCTCTGTGCCTGCCTCGGAGGCACGTGGAGTCTGACAGCGCTGGGATGCTTTCAGCCATAAAGTCCAAGAGTTAAGCAGGAGAACTTGTTCCAGCATGGGTTATGTTTGATTTTTACTAATTTTTCCACCGAGGCCTTTACACAGTGAATTTGACCTCCTTGCAACATCTGTAGCTGTCAGAGGAACAAGGGAGATCCCCAGGCATGGGCAGCCAGCCCCCTAGTCCTGCCTCAAAGCCACAGCCCCGCAGCAGGAAGAAGCAGGGAGCATTCTTAACACCCCCAGCTCCAGGGTCAGGATGTTTGGCCAAACAAGGTGACAGCAGCCATCACGTAAATCACTAAGTCACAGTCACACCTACCCGAGGACCCGAATTTTCACTCACCTGTTATCTGCCAATAAATTCCCTTCATATCAGACTCCAAGGGGTCCAAACCCACATTTTTGGTCTCAGTGCAGATACTGGCTAGGGTACTATGTGACACACAGCCATGAGGAAAGCCTCCTAGAATATGTACATATGTTTTTTTCTATTATACCTCTGCCAAAGTTTGATTTCTGAGACTTTTCTGCACAAAAACAAGTCTTAATGAAAAATATGCAATAACGACAGGCAAACTCTATCCTTCTATCCCTCTGCAACGTTTTGCCCGCCGCTGATTTCCCATCATCTGTCCACCACCACCCTTCTCACAGAGTCACAGCCACCTCGGGGCTGCCCACCTCCACATAAGTAGTGCCGATCCCTGGAGAGGGCCTCGGGGACCCTTCCCAAGCCCCAGTGCTGCTGGCAAAGGAGAATGCTGCCTGCCAGCTCCACCTGTCCCTTCAAGAGCCAAGGAGATAAGGTGGGTGCTCAGCCCCAGGTCTTCCCATCCGAGGAGCTGGAAAGGACCCATGCCTGTGGTAGTGATGCTACAGCTGTTGACAGCGAGGGTCGTGGTCCCGACCTTTACCTGCTCTCTCAGTCTGACCCGGCTGTTAGAAAAGGCATATGTCCCACGATTCGTCTCCCCAAGGAAGAGGCCTGCAGACAGAGACTTTACCAGTCCAGTCTACACAGCAGGTCTGCAGTACCTCCCCCCAACACTCAGCACTGCCCAGGATCTCCAGAGCTGACGCCGCGCTGCGAGTACCAAACTGCAGAGAAAAAAAAGAGCTTGTGAGCTTCTGCCAAGTCAAACCTCCAAACCAGCTACAGCATAGCATGAAAACATCACACTGCAGACAGCATGTCCTGCAGACAGGACGCGAACTGAAATAGTTACGCTGCTACAAACTAAGAAATACCCTGCAGGCACCCCAGCACACAGGAGGGGGATGCCAGAGCCGTACCCAGCACCTCTGGGGAGGACACAGCTACACATACGGATGCTGGGGCACGAGAAGCAATGCCCAACTAAATCAGGAACATTGATTTCTCAGCATTAACGCACCACCTCCAATCTTAACTACTGACGTGAGGGAGCACTTTCCTTGCAGTTCAGCAGTACCTTAAGAAAGGCTTATGTGAATCTGAAGATGACCATCTCTTCTAAGAAGCATCCACACAAAAGGCTATGCTTGTGTAGCGATGTTGTGACTGTTACGCTGGCAGCCCTCCTCTGCAACAAGCTCCTCCATTTGGGATGGATCAGTGCTTTTTCAGAAACGCCAAGTACAAGGAGGGGATAGTACACTCGGCAAAGTTGGCAAACTTCTATTTTTATAGGATCATCTTTGAGAAGGCAGTAATGCAATGTATAAAAAGAAACAAAAGACAGTCATTACAAAATTGCTTGGCTGCTGGGATCTCAGATGGATAACGGCATGCTTTGCTTTAATAGGAATTTAAGTGTAGCCTTGACAGCAAAGCAGTTAGCACTGCACCAGAGTTGCAAAACATGCAAACCAGCAAAAGCAAGTCAGCGATGGCTGTGAGATATTGATTTAATATTAGTTACCTTGTCCTGAGACTAAGACAACCATGATTCGCTGGCTTAAAGATCCACTTCATACATCCTGCAGCAGCTGAATCCTGCCCCACACTCTGGCAGTACGGCATTGCAAACTCAACACAAGCCATAACAAAGGGAAGAAGAGATAAAAAGGGATTTAATGCTGTCAGGACTGCTAACCCCCAAATTCCAGTGCAAGCAAACACTGTAGAAAACTGAACCTGGATTAGTCCAAATATCCACTCCATCTGTGTACTTCCATATTTTCCTCCCACGTGTTTATTCCTAAGCTACAGACACAGCCTTTCATCACTCCCAACAGCTTTCACCTTATAAATCCATCAGCTCCACCTTCCCAAACAGCACAGGCTTCCGCAGCCCCGCTCCTCCCACCCCTTCCCCTCTCGCCATGCACCCTGCCGTCTCACATTCCTCCATTCAATGGTTTCTACCCATCAACAACAAACATCAGGAAAATACAGACATGTTTGCTCCTGCACCAAACAAAGGAGAGAAGGTGGCTTTGGGATTTCTTCCTTCTGGCATTTTTTTTTTAAGGAGGAGGAGGAGGATGACAAGTCAAACCACTGGTAGGCACAGATTTTTTTTTTTTTTTTCCCAGATCTTTATTTTACAAAAATAACTTACAAATAGAGACAACTCTCAGAAGTAGGATCATTCATTCTGTGCATAAGGATACAGCTTTGTGAAGTGTAGGCGTAGGAGTTAACAACTCTTACAATACTGTTAATATTAACACGATGGTAACTATATTACAGTACATCCATTTCACGCTCCAGACACGTGGGTATGACCACCACATAAAGCTACGGTCTATAAAGTGTGCCAGCCAGGGAGGATGCACCTAAGAGATCATTTCCATACTGCTAATAATTCGCGTCCTCTTAGCTATGATAGTTTAAACCAAATGGCAATCTAACACTCAGACTACAGCACTCTGGATACACTCATCAGCAATATACTTCAAATACATGATAAAAATATATTTAACTTTCAAATACAATTGTATAAGGTACACCAAGAGCCAGAAAATAAAGTCTCGAGCTTTTAAATACAACATACTATATATATAACATATACAAGGAGACAAGAGGGAATCTACACATGGAAGAAAAAGCTTATCCTGGAAATGCATGTTATCTATGGTACACAATGGCTTTGTCTGCTAGAAAGTCATTTCCATTTGCATAGCATTGTCGAGAAGTCCAGACTGGGGTAGGAGGAGATCAAACAAAACACATCACCAAAAGGCTTAATTTGGTACCACTTCCATTTTGCACCTGATTCTACTTTTAAATTACAGTTTGCTATTTCTCTTTTGTAGGCTGGAATTCATGCCCCGTTCATAACAAACACAGGGAAAAGGAGAGATTAAAAAAAAAAAACAAAACAAACAAAAACCAAAAAAACACCACCACAACAACAACAACCAAAAACCCAAAAAAAAAAAAAAAAAAAAAAAAAGAGTCAAAGAGGTTTCTTTATGGGGTTGCAGTCATTTTGCATTTTGCTCCAGAGCAGAGTATTCTGCTTCCGACACTCTGGAAGCATCGATAAGTTTAGTGAGACCAGTTTTGGCAGAGTACTTGAAAATAAAGGCTTTCATGAGCTCGTATCTGTAGTTGCGGTTAATGAAGCTGTACAGGATGGGGTTGACGCAGCAATGGACTAGAGAGAAACACTGAGTGATGTGAAGAGTGGCATACAAGAAGTTCTCCATCTGACAACTGAAAGGTATGAAATGGAGGCTATAGAAGATGTCAAGTAGGACAGCTACATGGTAGGGTAGCCAGCAGACGAGAAACACGACAACGTAGGAGAAAATGATCTTCCCGTTGCTCTTCCTCTCTTGGTCACTGGAGGCGGAGATGGTCTTCGCAAGGAGGAAATAAAAGAGAGCAATGATGGGAAAAGGGATAAGAAAGCCCAGCACAACAGAGATGAGCTCCATGCCAATCAACCACTCTTTGAAGCTCTCCTCTGGATAGACAGGACGGCAGTAGGTTTCATTGTTGGAAGAGACAGTCTTTAGGTAATAGGTGTCTGGGAGAGATGCAGAGAAGGCAAGGAGCCATACCAAGATGCAGATGCAGCGACGAATTATCTTCTTCTTGCGATTGCTGGAATTGGTGAAATAGGCAACTGAGAGGTAGCGGTCCACACTCATGCACGCGAGGAAGAAGATGCTGCTGTACAAGTTGATGGAAAATATAAGGTGAGTTATCTTGCACGTGATTTCTCCCATGTACCACTGGTTATGCTGGACGAGGGAGACAACCCACACTGGAAGGGTGATGACGACGCACAGATCAGCAATAGCCAAATTAAAGATGTAGAGGTGGGTTTCATAGCCTGTCATTTTGGCTTGGAGATTGACCCATACCACAACCGAGTTGGCCACCAGCCCTATGACAAAGATGAAAATGTAGAAGAAGGACAGGGTGTATAGCAGGGCGCTTTTGTTGAGCGTGCCAGGGCATGTTGTCGCATCAACCGTGATGCAGTCACCATTGTTGCACGTCCAGTTGATCTCTGTCAAGTTGGCCGTTTCCAGAAAATCGAGGATGGAAGTCAAATCAAGTGCACTCATGTTTGCTCAGTTTGGAGTTCAAGTGACCTACAGGCAAAACAGGATCAAAAGAAACGACCTAAGTTAACAAGAGATATTTCTGCTACCATCTTCATACCATAAAGCACATGCAGGTCACGCTGTTTTAGTGATGTCCTGCTCTTGTAAGGCACTTTCCATTATAGAGATGCGTGGAGTAAAACCACCAAACAGACACACAGCAAAACTCATCTGGTTAACAAAAAAAAGGAACAGCACTAGCTTTTTGTGTGATTTTTTTTTTTTTTTTTTCTTTCCTTGCAGCTCACATCTGACATCATCAGGTTGGCTATTGTCCCTGGGTGTGAAATCCGCAAAGTACACCGTGGCCAAATAAATGTCAGGCGACTAAATCTGTCTTCTCCAGCATAAATGATGATACTATCACTTTCAGCAGGGGAATCTTTAAGCCATTTTATCTGCAATCCCTCAAGCATAGTAGAATTGATCTGGCTGATACACGGTACCGTAAAACATTTACCACAAGCTCTGGTCAGCATCCTGTCAAGCCCAGCTCCAGCTGCATTAAGGAGAAATGGGGAACTAAGGGGCTTTGTACCCTCATCCAATTTTAAATTTAAATCCTGCTCCGTCCTCACCCCTTCCCTTCAATTCTATTTTACAAAGCATCCCCTGCATTTAACCATTATCACGTAGCTTTGAGAAAAGAAAAAAAACCAGTCAGAGCTTGACCTCTGAGTAGATCTGCTAGGCTTAAGTTTTCTTTTTAGGAGAGTGCTTTGATTTACAAAACATTCCCCCATCACAGCTGGCTCCACAACAACTGCTTCCTCCCCACCCTCTTGCTTTTCTAAATCGACTTTTCTTGCCTCTTCAGGGTCTTCTTCCATCGGCAGGCAGCGGATAAAGGAAGGGGCTCCTCGTTAACGTCCTTGGCTGTAGAAAGAAGGGCCCCAGCAGACCCACAGAGCTTACGCAAAATCCGAAGCCAGGCTGCTAATTACCGTTGTGCTTTTGGGGCGGCATAAAAATGCTGCTTCCCCTGCTGGGACCCTCCCATCCCACAGGGCCAACAGTACCACCCACAGCAGCAGCCGGCTGCCTTGGCCCATGACTGCCTCACTTTAGCCAAGCAAGTTTTGGAGCCCTGTGTCCGCAGGCTCCAGCTTGGGGCACACCAAAATAAAGATAGAGAGGTGGGTTTCCAAGGAATGGACCCCATCTCGTTCCCCTACGGCTTCACTTAAGTCAGAGCATCAGGTCTACCTGTAGTCCCCACTGTGGACACTTCTAGCATCCTGAACACTGGCCACCTTGTTCTTCCCCATGCCCCCAGCACCAGCAGTGAGAGGCACCCCCTGATGCCAACCCAGCCCTGGGGGCAATGCCAGCATGAGTGAGCAGCCGGAGAGAGCAACGGGAGGAGACAACTCCCGCAGCCCCCTGTATCTCTGAACATCCTCAACCCCACCGCAGGACCTCTTGGCGGGGCTTATGGGAGAACGGAGGGAACAGCAAGCAGTGAAGAACTCAGACACACTGCTGCGCTGAGCGTCCTCTTCTCACCCCCGCTCCCCAAAAAGGGACGTCGGTTGACACAGCGCCTCTGGCTCCTCTATCTGCGTAATTGGCTCTTCCCAAACCTCCCACCCTCCCCGCCTGCCAGGGATACAGGCTACAGAAGAAAAAGAAGATAAGGGGGGAGATTACCAGGGAGGACTCAAGGCACTATTGTCCCAATGGAGGGGAACCTGGTGGCACTAACCATGAGGGGGGCCATGCATGCATCCAGCAGAGATCAAATCTCTCCACAAACAGGGCCTAAACTGGCCCTACAAAAAGATTTAGACTATCGCTTCAAACCTAGGCAGCCCTCCAGGCTTTTATCCTGCTGTCCTGCTGAAAGACAGAGTTCAGATTCAAACCAAATTGAGCATGGATTTTGTTAAAAAGTTGGCTAAAGAGAGAGCTGAGACAGTGGCAGCTTTCTGTCCTGGGACAGATAAATCCCCCATTTCCAGCTCAGGAAAGCAGAGAGTGATTTAACCCATGCCTACGCAGGGCAGAAAGGCTGATCCTGTGCCCCGCAGAGACGCAGGCCACCCTCAAGCTGCCTGTACCACCCGGTTGGTGCGGGCAGCAGGGATGTGCGCTGCCCAGGTGCAGCTCCCCAGGATCCTCGCTTCAGCCCAGGGCTGCAAGTGGGAGAGAGAGATGGGTCTCCTGCTAGACCTCATTCAGGGTCCCACCGCTACCGCTGCGTCCCTAGCGCAAACACTTTTCAAGGCCTCTCAGGCGCAGGAAGAAGCAGCACCATCCCCAAGTCCCTGTAGCTCAAAACCCCACAGCAACTAAAGCAAACTCCCTAAAAGCCAGAGAACTCCCAGCCGTGTGGCATAGGCCACTGTCTCCAGCTGGTATTTGTGGACAGTGAGATGAGCAGATCAGGAGGAACACCAGGCTACCCCCATAACACCCCACAGAAGTGGCATGGGTGGGCCTGGGCATCTTCTGCGAAGGCACGAGGTGCAACAAGGGGAGTGGGCTCCTTCCGTATCTCAAGACCCCAACTCAAGCCAACCTCCAGGACGGGACTGTGACCACCCACTGCCAAGCCTCCGGCGCAGCCCCTAACAGAGAACAAACTCAGACCTGGCTGCGGGGTGTCAGATGACCAGTGCCAACAGAGAGGCAGCAAGGGCGAGCAGGGATGCAGCAACAGGGCAGCAGAAAGCCCTTGAAGCTGGGACTCACACCAGGGGATGCGACAGCCACCAGTCTAGGACAGCAGCTAGGAGAAGGTGATGCCATCCCAGCTGCTCACTCCCAACCACCCTCAGGATCATACTGAACACAAACGATGCTCAGCCCAAGTCTCAGCTTGCCTCCAACTCCAAGAGCACGTCTGCTGCATGCGCGTGCATCCATCTGTCCAGGGCTGCCTGCATGCCTGCGCATTTTCACATCCCCAGTGGGGTAATAAAAATCTGAAACCGATACGGCCTCCCAGGCTCAAAGTCCTGCTGGGGAGAGTAGCTATATTCAGAGATTACAGCCTTATGAGACCAGGCTCCCTATAGTCTGGGATTAGCTGCTGTAACATGATCTCCGCTTCCCACCCAGATTAGCTGGGAGGTGGTGTGGGGAGAATCCACCAGACAAACTCAATAAAGCCACTCTGTGCTCCCAAAAAAATATCTTTAGCGCTCTCTGCAGACAGCAAAATATCCTAAAAAACTCATGAAGGCAGCTGGAACTGCATTTTTTATCCACGGCACTGCAAAGCTCTTGCAGGCCATCACCCCATCGCCTGGCAGGCACATATGGTGTGGCCAGTTGCTGCTGGATCACAGGAGTTATAGCATGAGGGAAAGGATGTGCACCCAAAATCCTGCTCCAGACACACAGGAGTGTCCCTGAAGCCCAATGCAGCCTGCAGGACTGCACCCTCCCCATCCCACCTCCTGCCCAGGACCTGCTGCAGGCTGTGAAAAAGTGAAGAGGCACGAGCATCCCGGCCTAGGAGGGCAGCCTAGCACTGCACGGCAGCGTTCAAGCCCTTCACACCATTAGGAAATTCTCAGCACCCCCTTTTCCACCCAGAGCATCTCACAGCCCAGTCCTGCCTGCACTCAGACCTGCCTCCGGGCAGCTCAGGGGTGCAGGCAAACCGGGCTTTGACCTTCCCGAGTGAAAGGGAAAATAAGCTACGCAAGGAAAAGCCAGGATGGCTGGTGAGGCTGTCACCTACACACCTTCACCTTTCCCATGCCGAAGGACCAGCCTGGTTCTCCAGCATGGGGAGGTGGGCAGCACGGCCCCTTCCAGGCTGTTTGGCCACCACAAGAGGACACCCATGCCCCCAAGGAGCTTTGCAAGACTAAACCGGGCACATTTAAACTCTTTTGCAGTTATGAGTTGAAAAATAACTAATAATAATTGGGGAAACAAGTGTCCCACGCAGCTTTAGATCACATCTAGGCATGCAAGGGAAAGGAAGACCCAGAAGCAAGCAGCACTCGGTGCCGGGACGCTGCAGTGGCCTGAAGCAGGTGACTCCAAAATCCCTGACCCTCCCAGCACGCCACCACCCTCCGCCAGAGCGAGGTGTGCCAGCGCGCTAACCCGGCCACGGGAAAACCGGGTGGGGTGCGAGAAGAGGAGGCTCCCCTCCCCACGCCCCAAAAAAAAGCGATCCCGAGAGGGGCTGGGATGCAGCCGAGGGAGGCTGCGGGGGCACCGGGGAGCTCGGGCCGAGGGGGCTCGGCTGCGGCTGTCACCCTGCACGGCCGGGGACGGTGGGGGGACACACGGAGACCCGCGGCGCGCCCCCCCCACCCGCCCCGCAGCCCCTCCCCGCTGCCGGCCGGGTTTAGGCTCCGCTTCCCCGGCCCTTAGGCCCGCCCTTACCTCCCGCACCCTGGGCACCGGGCGCCGGCGGAGCGACTGAGCGCTGCCCGCCGCCGCCGCCCCTTATATGGGCGCGGGGGTCCCGCCTCTCG
Organism: Morus bassanus; assembly: GCA_031468815.1. Lineage (NCBI taxonomy): Eukaryota > Metazoa > Chordata > Aves > Suliformes > Sulidae > Morus > Morus bassanus. The sequence continues at coordinate 41,622,205 of CM062574.1, forward strand.
GCGGCGGGGGCGGCCCCGCCGCCCGCCCCGCCCGGCCCCGGCCCCGCAGGGGCAGCCCCGGGGCGGGGGAGCGCGGAGGGGGCGCCCCGCTGCACCCCGGTAAGGGAAGGGGGGTTAAACGTGCCGGCGTGGCTCTGCTTGTGGTCCCCGCTAGCATTAACGGGGGGCGGAGAGAGGGTTGGGGGGGGGGGGACAGGGAGCCCCGGGCACCCGGGGGCGGGGAGGAAGGGGACTGAGAAAGGTGGGGAAGGGGGGAGAAAGAAAAGGGCGGGGGGAGAGAAAAAATTAAAACAAAACAAAACATTTTTACTTTTAAAGTTAAAGAAAAAAGAAAAACAGGTTTCCAGTTGTCAGGTTTGTTTTGGTTCCCACCACCACCACCATAAAATACTGAGAAAAGGCGAGGGGAGGCAATGGGGTTCTCACCTCTTACTCCCTCACTCAGGCCAAGAAAAATGAACACCAAGGAAAAGTGACAGGAAGCCAGGAACTCCCTAACTAAAACTGAAAATCCACTCCTTGGCACTCCTCCTCAGCACAGGGAAGGCAGGTGATTAAAATGGCCCGTGGAGAGGGAAGGGGTAGGTCTGTGTTAGCTCCCGTGGGACAGCCTGTCTGTCTTGTCCCAGGAAAGATGCTAGGATTAGGTGATAACCTACCTGCCAACACAACAGCCACAGGATACAACTTGCTGAAGCCTGACAACGGTGCTGACAGCTCTGAGGGATCTGATGCACGTATCACCAGGCTGCTCCGAGAACACCAGATAACCCGGAGGGCGTGGGCTTGGCTCCCGCCTGCCCAAGCCCTGCTGCTGGAGCACACACCGACACGTACGGCTCCGACAGCCTAAATCACCTTGTACGGCTCCAACAGCCTAAATCACCTCGTCGTTACTGAGCCACCATCCAGCCAGGAGAAATGGGTTAGCTAACGCATTTTAACCAGCGCTTTTTGGAAGATACAGGGCGTTTTAGCACTTGCAATCTGAGGACTTCAACACCCCCAGAAAGTATGAATTTTGTTTCCCCGAAGATGCTTAATCGTATTTCCACCGGCAATTAAAAGCTTGCATTAAAACCTGCTGGCAAACACACGCTTAAAAAAGGGAACATGTTTTCCCATGAAAAAGCGCCTAGCACAAGTTCTCAAGCTTTAAGGATGTCAGGGATGCGGCAAAACAAGAAATTTTGTTCTGTGGCAGAAGGTTGAGGGTTAATAGGTCTCCTAGTTGCCAGCAGAACAGTCTTAATTCTGAAAGGAAAAAAAAAAAAAAAAAGAGATTGCTAGTCTAACTGTGGTCCATTTTGCAGCCCACAATGCCTTAATTCTGCCCCCATCAAGGAGCGGAGTCAAATGCATCAAATCTACACCCCTGCAAGCAAAGGCACAACTAGCTTTGGCTTATCTGCCAGCAAAGAGAAGATTAAGCTGTAGATATTACACTTCCTGCAGCTCCAAGCACGCACCAAAGATTGCCCATTGCTCACCCCGTGCTGCCTCCCAGCTCAGCCCCGCGCATCCCCAGAGACCTCCAACATCTCCCAGCTGACACTGCACCGGGGCGTCCTGCAGAGCACGTGGCAAAGAAGCATGGTGGAGAAAGGCCAGACCTGTTGGGCGTTTGGTGGTGCCTCTGTCCCCACAGAGATCTGGGCTGCCACCGGCTCACAGTGCCACCCTGCAGCAAGACCTCAAGAAGCCACCAAGGTCCACCTGGACCATCCCATGGTTACAACACTGCTGCGGGTTTCGGTCTCAGGGAAGGAGGACAACAGAGGGAGGAGTCTCCCACCATCCTACAGATGGAGAGGGTGAGATGTAAGGTCCCTTGTCCCCCTCCCCAACCTCCACACTTCCTGGATGAGGGCAGACAGGTCCTCTGAACTTCACAGCTGTCAGTGAGCAAATCGTTTCGGCATCTGCTTAAATTCTGAGCGCTCACTCAAGGCCGTGGATGTTGGCAGAATTGAAGCACAATGAGTTCAGACGATAACAGGACTAGGTTTAAAAATAAGCATGTACTGAAGCTCTTGGCTAAATGGGGCTTTGCAAATCCTAGGGAAAAAAAAAATAAAGGCACTCTAGCAGAACTCCAGAGTCACTTGGCCAAAAAAGCAAGCGGAGTGGTTTTTCCTTACTTAGCGTGCCAGAAAATAACATCAAGTAGGACAATCTCTTCCACAGCTCTCCAAAAATACTGGCCGGCATCTGCAACCACAAAGCTGCTGGCTGTCCAGGAGTCGCAGGCAACCTCCTTACTCCTGCATTCACCGAGAGCAGAGCCCTCGCTGCCCTTTCCAGGTTCCTCCCTCCAGCTATCTTTTTATAGTGAGCACGTTCCTCACGCAGGAGAGATGGAGCTTGTTCCCTTTCCATTATGAAAGCCAGATTTTGCTCAGCGTTCAGGGATGAAATGCTTGGGCGGTAAGCAAAACAACGCTGTCTTGAAAAAAAAACCAACTGCTCAGTATGAAACCATCCCCCTACAACCCAGTGAGCAGAGCTGGGAAGAAGCTGAGCACCCCAGATAAGATCAGTAGAGGGTTGATGCTACCTGCTTGCCATGATTAATTCGTATCTGCTGCCATTAGACTGCTGTTACAGCCAGCCCAAGCAGGTGTCCCGAGAGATGCAATAGTCCAGCGAACAGAAACTCCCTGTAGATGCAGCTATCCAGGCAAGGTGATCCATCATTCACTGAAAAGGAGTTGGCTCCAAATATTTAGGAAAGGGGGAAAGCAACGCCCCACAGCTCTTCACCCTGCTACGGAGGAGTCTGTGGCAATGTGCCAGGGAGGGACTGGTCACCTTCACAGGGCACCGGATTCACCTCGCTGGGTTTTTCTTGGGGTCCCTTCCACATCGAGCCTCTGCTATCCCCACAGGAACCATGGGCAGGACCACGGGGGGCCCTGCGCAAGGTCAAGGCTCCAACAGGCTCAGAGCTGCAGATAAACACACCTAAGGGCGAGCTCTGACCCGCGGAGATAGGTACAGCAGGAGGGGCAGGCACAGGGTCTTGGGCAAAATGCGGCACTGAAAACCAGATTATTATTTTAACTGCTTATCCAATTGTTTTGCATTTATATTTATTCTGTTTAACTGTCTAAGCTACAGCAATATATTTTTTTTTCTCTCCAAAACCACAGGTTTTTACTAACGTCAGGGTGGGGGGAGAGAAAAATCAGGAATTTCTCACAGTCCCCGCAGCCTCTCCCTGCTGGCATTGGGAACGTGGGCTGAAAGCATCCTCATTTTCTCTTAAGGCTTCCCTTTCCAACTGGGAGGCAGATGGAAGCTAACACCCAGCCCTGCCTACTCAAGTCAACTGAGAAATTTAAAAAAAAAAAAAAAAGCAAGTTGGCAGCTTTAAGTGCTAGAAATAGTTTTTGGGGGTGAGAGAGGAAGCCAATAAGGCAAAGTGCATGTATGTGTTGGGTGGGGGAGCATTTCAATAGCACAGCAAATATCAAAAAGGGACAAAGGGAAACATTTCTCCATTACACAAGAGAGGATCTGCGTGCAGCAAGAGCAAGGCAGGAGCAACATCACTGAGCGGGTGTCCAAAAGCAGCAGCCTCACGTGCAGGCGGAGAACGTGCCGGCCAGGAGCGCAAACACCCACATCGAGACGATAAAGCCAGGGAGAGCCCTGGAGGAAATCAGGCTGTGATCCGTGAAGTGTACAAAGGTAAAAAAGAGCTTCCTGCAGTCCTGGGAGCCAGCGCCAGCGGGCTGCTGGATGAAAATGCAGCGCTCATTTCCTCCCTCTTCCAAGACAGCTAGTTCTCTGTCCTCTCCCGGTCACGTTCCTCGCTGCATCGGCTGGATGATGGATGGAGGAACAAGCAACTCAACTAACGAAAGGAATAAATAGATGACTACATCAGGAGTCACCTCTGAAATCACAGGCAGAAAGGAAACAAGTAGTGAATTTCCAGCAGGCAGCGACTGCAGTACTGCCCAGCTTCACTTCCCCTACGAACAGAAAACAATCAAGTCATTTAATGCCAAGCCATGCCTAAAGCAGCGTCAGCAGCCCCCGACAGCCGTCAGGAAAGCCACAGGGCTGGTATCCTGTCCAGCTCTGTCCTGTACGGTTTGGAAGAGATGCAAGATGAGGAAACCAAGGGGAAGAGAGCAGGGAGAAAAATACCCTCCCCACTGCTGCACTGCAGAAAGGTGCTACTCGTGCTTGCGGCAGCGCAGGGAAAGGCACTCATACTTGTAGGCAGCTCCAAGGAGACCGATGTCCTCCCCTGCGGAAGGATGGAGTGAGCCGGGGGTGCCCCAAAGCGAAGGGGCTGCCATGGCCCAGGAGAGTGGGAAAGCCAAGGCAGGAGGCATGGTGGCGGTGCTGGGTGGGATGTCCAGCATGCCCCGGGATGCCATGCTCAACACTTGCAAACGCACAGCATTACCCTATTTTACAGCTAGGGAAACTGTGGCACAAAGAAGTTGACCTCTTAAAACTGGGGAGCAAAGGAAGAGATGTGCAGGCAGAGGCTGCCAGGGCGACAACAACCCACCCTAGGGAAAGGCTCCAGCAACCCCTAGCCTAGCCTAGCCTAAACCACCAAACCAAGCAATTAAAGAGAAATCACAGTGCAGGGCCTCCCTTTCTCCTCCATACCACCCACCCATTAGTTTAAAGGTTCATGAGATACATTTTTTTATTTTTTTTAGCAGAAAGCCTGGTTTCCATCTATGCTGTAGCTCCAAAGCTTTATTTTCAACTTCTCCTCCGCAACAATAAGGACCAAATTTAAAAGAAAGATCTTAGAGCACAAAATCTGAGCTCCTTAGGATGTCACAGGCCTCCAGCATCTGCGGTTTGAAGCACTGCACACCAAAAGGCTTGTGAAAACCTGCCGGTAGAGATCTGTGTTTTCCAGGCAGACTGTTCAGCCCAGGGACACTGCTGTCAGCATTCACCTCTTGACAAGTGACGGTGAACAGCACTGATTCAGAGAGACAACACAAAGCACACAGCACTTCACGTGGGTCTCAATCAACTGGGCCACCCAGGATTTTAACTGCTCTTTGTCTTTCCCCCCAAAAAAGATGCAGAGGAGAGAGGTTAACACTCCCTCACCCAGCCACCCAGCAGCACACCTTCCGTCAGTCCCAGTGGGAATTGCAGCCATCGTCCCCAGCAAGCTTCCCAAAAGCGAAGCAGCGGTACGGCACATATTCCAGCGGGATCCGCCAAGGAAAGGCCTGGCAGAGCAATCAACTTACCAATTCTTAGGAGAAATCAATTGGTGGTGTAATTACGAATATTACCCATGTAGCTAATAATTATCAAAGATGGCCCTCTCCTTCACAGTTCATTTCCATCTTACCCTTCCACTAAATAAAGGTGTTACCTATGGATGTTATTTGCAGCTTCATAATCTACTGTCACAGGCATTGTTGCCATTTATTTGAGAGTGTGCCAGAGCGTGACCACAAGGAAGATAAAATAGGACCCTGAGCCAGAAATCCTGCCTGCAGCAGCTAAGCAGCCAGCAGTGAAGATTTTTCAGAGGCATTGATTTTTACATAAACACTATTCATAAACTTCTCCTCTTCGCACAGCACTGTCTCAAATTAGCAAGGTGACATTAATGTGTCAGGGGTAGGTTTTGACAGAAGCCATGCTATGGAAAGCTGGACTCTAACTTTGCACCAGCATCAAGGGTAACAAGTGGCACGCTGGGGACAGAGAGGGAAGAAAGGAGTTTGAATTAGGATGATGGGATCCCCCTCTGCCTTCGCTTGCTTCCATGGGAAAGAGTCCTGCTAGGTGTAAAACGACTAAATACTATATGCCAGTAAGAAATAAAAAAATTCATTAAATAGTAAATCTTTTGGAAAGGGGATCTACTGGGGAGATTATATTCGCTTTTCATGGACATATTAATTCAATGGTGGCATATCATATTGTTCTCTGTGGGGGGAAAAGACATATTGTTTTAAAGTATGATATTTAGAGCAGTCCTTTAGGAAGGAAAGCAAATATAATCTTGGCAAGGAAAACTGACTGCATGACCATTGAGTAAGGGACATGAAAAGCAGGGCCCAAGTCCCAGCTGCTGAAAGTCAGCATAGCTTGACTGGAGTTGTTGGAGCTAAGCCCATGTATGGGAGCTGAGAATGAAGGTCACCTCCATTTAGCTGCAACTCCCTGAAAATGTTAAGTAAATGAACACCAACGGTAATTTTTTACTGGGCCCGTTATGAACAGTCACTGTTTGCCCGCTAACAAACACCAACGGCAAGTGAGAAGACAAAGGCATTACAGCTGCATTCAGTTTGATGTTCGTTGGTTGGGAACTATCTCTGGATCACTTCTGGCTCAGCAGCAGAAATTGCCAAGCTCTCCTGGCTCTCAGTCCAGCCAGACACTCAGGATTTGGGTTGAACTGCATGGCCAGCTGCTAAACATGGGCTCACCAAAGCCCTCCTTTGGCTGCTGTCCAACCCAGACTTCCTACGTGCCTGGTCTCTGTTCTCCAGGAGGCTCCAGTCCTACTGTGGCACATACCCAGAAGTGTCTGCAGCAGACTGACACCCATCTCCTGCCTAAATTGCAATCAGATCGAGGCCAATAAACACCTCCTTCCCCTGAAGGACCATACCTAACAGACGTTTGAGGAGCACCTTGCACTCGGCCAGCCACAGCGTATGGGCGAAGTCTCCTCAGCTTCCGCACAATGCTGGGCCGGGACTGGTCTCACGGCCCCCTTTCCCAGCTACAGTCATACTCCACCTTTGGCTTCCCACCTCTCTCCTGACCCCACAAATCTTGTATTCCTTTGAAATGGGATCATGCCTCCCCCCTTTCTCCATCCATACCTTTAGCACGGTGGTCAGTGCAGCCCCACAGGTAATGTAGGCTCGAATCTCCTCTAGCTTGGCTCCAGGTGTGGAGGACACAGGGATGGGACTCCTGCCCACTGTGCATGTTCTCCAGACACTCAGCCCACGCTCAGGTCCCCGATGAGCCTGCTGTCTCTTGGAGCACATCTTATGAGAAGGCTGTGGATCATAGGAAAAAAATAACAAAACAAAACCAAAACCAAAACTACATGCAGATCAGAGCTCAGATCAAATTCACAAGGCACCATAAGCACACTCCCAATCATCCCAAGCAGTGCTGTTCTGCCATGTGGTTGCTCTCATAATAGCTACGGGAAGGTCTTCAGCACACATACAAGTTACCATACACGACCATGTCCTTCCTCTGTGACAACTCGCCAAAGTAGCTTATTCCAGAGGAACAAGGCGAGAAGACAGCTTAAACTTACTTCACTGAGAGGGTGGCCGGTCACTGGAACAGGCTCCCCAAGGAAGCGGTCACTACACCAAACCTGTCAGAGTTCAAGGAGTGTCTAGAAAACACTCTTAGTCATATGGTTTAGTTTTAGGTAGCCCTGCGAGGAGCAGGGAGTTGGACTCAATGATCCTTATGGGTCCCTTCCAACTTGAGATATTTTGTGATTCTACTGCGCAGAATAACAGTGACTGTTGAGCAGCTCTTGCACCATAAATGCACCATTCATGCCAGTCTGACCATGTCACACTCTTAACCAGCTCAGGTACAGATAACTCAGCTTGGATCATCAGAAAAGATGGGATTTGCTTATCACCTGAATTGCATAGGACACTCTGCACAAGAGAGCACACACATGCAAACTCCTGCTGGACTTCTCACTTTTCTCCTTCCTTTTGCCAGCCCAGCTATCTTCATAAAGACTTCCCCATCCATCCCAATGAGGTGTAAAATTTGAAGCGTCATTGCTCCGACAAAACTGCACACAAGACTGTTCCTAGGTAATTAAATAACTAGATAAAATAAAAAATGGCTATGAAACATGAACCATGAACAGTCAAAACCACAAAGTCAGCACACACAAACCACAAAGATTCTTAATGCAACATTGTCAGTTGTATGTTATTTATGTATTTGCTATAAGTGTATTCAACTACCTGTACGAGATGAAAAACACTAATCAGGCTGTATTTTTCTCCATACCTGGGCCAGGTTCCCAGTTGAGACAAGCAGTTTATACTAGCTAAACACTTGGACAATTTTAGTTTCTGTAGAAACCCTGTTGCTGGGGTCCTTAATATTGGCTTTAGGTGCAAGGCACATTGGCAGCAACTCACGGCCCAGTGCTGTACGAAGCCAGAGAGGTCTTAGACTACTCAAATTATCCAATGCGAGCACAAGAAGGAGGCAGCCTGTGCTTTAGCTTCTGTGTCCAGGGCCCCTGGAAAGTTAATCCTATCCGATTACACTGCTTCTTTTTTTTCCATAGAAGAAATAAACAGCCTTTTGTACTAAACATAAGGCTGCCTTCTTTTGAAGGAAGATTTATCATCCAGGATAAATTCATTAGTTCATTCCATTTTTGTCCCAAGTCTTCAAAGTGGTGTTTTTACTTCATGATGCAGTATCACTTGATTCTGCCTCTGTGCCAGGCAGTCCCCAAAAAAGATCCCACTTTTCCAACAAAAAAAAAAAGGCAGAGCGAGCAAGCATGAATGCAGATCATATCATCAGTTGCTCAAAGCCTGCACACCAAATTCCACGCACGCATGTTAGAGCCGTGCAAACACGTACGTAAGGAGCTGAGACCAGCTTTCCTTCAGACCACAAACACCAGGAATGCAATCGATGACATTGTTTAATGAACAGAAGTGACTGGTAGATGACAAAATCTGCTGTGAGTTGCCCCAGGAGAGGACCCGGCTCTGAAATAAGAAGGATGGCTCGGTTGCCTTCCCCACGCTGACAGGGACTCTGTTGTACTGAGCTGAAACCTTGAACTCATTACAATGTCACTCTGTCTTTGGATGCGATATCCTGTGGGGGAATCTTCTGGGAATGTATTTTGGTTCAGACTTGGGTCAAGGAGAGTTGACTTGACCTGAAAATAAATCCAGGCAATCTCAAGCTGAAGAGCTATTGACTACTGTTTGCAATACAATAAAGTGAGGAGATCAAACTCATCTGAAACCCAGGGTTAACGTAAATCCAAGGAGAAAGGGGAACAAGAAAATTCATTCACCACCATGACAAAGGGGACATTTTTTGCATGGGCATAATTCAGAGCAGGGACTGAAAGTACTTCCCAGGCAGCACTTTTAGTGTCCCATATGGTAAGTGCGTGCTGTTTAGCTGTGCTGATATCTTCAACAGACTGGCAGTAAGATAAGAGGTACACGACAGCATATGTGTGTGAAAAAGGTTTTGTGGGCTTTTTTTTTTTTTCCCCTCTCTTTTTTAACGTCACTAGATGGAGTTCCTCTGCTTGCACACAGGGCAGCTTTTGTGAAAGGCATTTTATATGGATCCCCAAGGAAAGATCTCAGTGGACAGGCTCTGAGTACTATTGTGTGCACGTGTGCGTAATAACTCTTGGCAACTTTCAGTTTACAGTCCAGGAGAAACACTGGTTGTACTTGCTGCAGCTCCAACACAAAATCCTGCTCCTGGCTCATGCTAAGGGGAGTTGTACCATTAACTTCACTGAAGCTAGCCTTTCTCCTTGTCCAGGAGCTTTGTTTCTTTAACGTTTGTTGGATAAAGCAATTTTTCAACCAACTGATAGATGTTCTCTATCCACACCACAACGTATCCTCAGAAAAAAAAGCAGAAAATCCCCTGGACTCTCCTCCTTCCCAGACCTCAGATCCAGAAGCAGTAGTTTGACTCACCAGCGCTTTGCCCAGACCTATAACACATACCCCACTCAATAAGTCTTCCACCTTCTCAACGTGGCTGGAGCTGCTGGTTGTCCAGCAAATGCTCAGGAGGATCCTCTATCCACCCAGCAGTCAAACCACAGTAATTTGGTAATTTTACCAAACTTAACACTTTAAGAGTGCAAAGCTGTCCTACAAGGATCCAACACATACAACCCCAGAACAAGTCATGGACAGTAACAAGATTTAGTGGGCCTTGAACATTAGCCTTTATTGTGGCTGATGAGTGTCCTCAGAGCCATGCCCAGCCCAAGCTTGCACACGTTTCCAACCTAGAACAGCTGGCTCATCTCAGGATAAACATTAAATGTACTTTAGTCCTTCTGCTGGCTTTCATTATCTACCCCACTTAGCAGTAAGGATCTGTCAAACTCCTCTAGTCTTTCTAGTCCCTTTTCATCGTCCCCTTCTCTGAAGCATACAAAGGGACACCTTCTTCTGCGCTTCACCAGGAAAGACACAGGGCAGCTCAGCTCATTGCAGTGCAGAGATGCACAGGGCTGTGCCCAGGAGCCCTGGCAACATGGACAGGGCAGGAGCTTCACCAAGGACACGTCAACCCAGACAAGACAAAATTGACCTCGATCCAGACAAGTCTGACCAGGGTACCTGCTTACCACAGAGACTGGCTTCATCTCCTGTTAAGACAAGAGCACCACATTCCCCATCTGAGTGCAACTATTTCTAAACACAGGCCAGGAAAAGCTACATATTTATTTTTTTATTTCACTAAAACCCATTTTATTAACCAACTTGTACATCATCATGTAGATGATCCCTTTGTTTATAGGATAGATGATGCTGCTTCTTCCCATCTCCCACTGTGATTGCATGATTCCTGGTCAGATTGTATAATGTTTGATCTAAGAATGTATAAACTCCATTAAACAAAGCTGCAATAGAAAGTTGAATAATAAGTTGAGACTCCAACTTCTCGGGGCGGGGCGGGGGAAGGTGGGTTTGACAAAGTAACACACTGAGAGAGCCTGGGAATCTTTCAGATGAAATAAAGTATTTTAAGAGGGACTCAATATTCAAACTCAGCATTTCATATCTACACCCTTTAAAACTGTCAGGAACTTCACCCCTGATTCAAGTGAAATCTTTGCAGATTGGGATTTCTTTTACCACCATGTGAAAATTAACACTTTCAATTGCAATTAGCAGTACCACAGCCCTGCTAACGCTTTTGCTCCAAAAACAAGTCGCACATAAATATTCACAGCCAACCAATGCCATCTAACAGTAGCTTTCTAGCACAGACATGCCCAGCACACGTCTCTCCTCCATATCAGGAATGAGAGAAGAAAGGCACGGATCAGTCTCCCTACAGTGGCTTTACAGCTAGGTGCCCAACCACCAGTCATCTCAGAGAGCTCTGGGATGATCTCTTCTCATCTAATCAGCAGTGCAGTGGGGATTGCTGTGCTGAGGACAGGTCTAGGGGTTACACGCGTCGAAGTACAAGTATTTTTTAATGGACACATCTTTCCTTCACAAAAAACATGTATCACCACAGCAACTCTACTTCTCAACCCCTATCTTCCCTGAAACGTACGTTTGCAGGACCTACTTAACCCTCCTTTTTAACACTCAGTTCCATCTACAACAGCAAAAACATGAGGAAAACCAATCCTGGAGATTTTCCACCCATCAGCAGAGGTGACAGTGACAAAGGGACCTGCACAGTCTTTTATCCACTACCTGCCCCTTCTCTGCTCGGGTATCAAGTGCACTGCAGTCAAAGTATCTGAGCCCTTTCTGCACAGCATGACAACTAGCACCAATAAAACTAATTGGAAGAGGGGGAGAATTTTTGATTTTAATATCATAAGTTTGATGGAGAGGGTGTTAAGGATTCTTTTAATGCATCAGTCTCCAACTTAAAACTGCATCCATTTCAACTCTATCTCTCCTGTCCGGTGTAATTAAGCCTGAAGCAGGGGAAGCAGGACAAGAACTGCAAAGAAGGAAAGTCACTAAGGAGAAGGGGGTGGGAAAAAACCCAGTACTACTTGACAGATAGTCATATTTCAAAGCGTATGAAGAAACCCCTAGTGAAGCAGTGAAAGCCAAGTATTCCCTCTTAAAAACAAAAAGTTATGAGCTCAGTTCCAAGCCTTCCCAGTGCACACTGATCTGCTACCAACCAGACTTGGACCAGAGACTCTGCCTAGAGCTTTAAAAATGCAAGTAAAGTACCATCCCTTGGTGTCATTTCATCCCCAAGCCAGTGTGAAGTCATCACAGAATGTGATGGGTGGTGTTACCTATGATTTACTGCAGAGCTAAAGCACTGACCTCACTCCACCCTTTGCAGAGAGGATGGCCCATCCTCTCCTTCTGCAGGACCTTTCATCTCCAGGGTCTGCTCCACCACCTTTCAGCTGCACCAAGTTCTCAAGGCAGAAAAGAAAAAGAAAAAAAGTCACTGTTTTCCAAGCGTGATATTACTGGCACTTGTCAAAGAGAAAAAGCAGATACTCCAAGGCTCCTTTCCACTCTTTAAATAGCTAAAAAGTTGTTCTCCACCAGAACAGCTTTCAAATGAAAGGACAGAAAGAAGTTTGGAGCTGATTTCATGTCTATCGGCATAAATTGGTGGGAGCCCCTGCTGTCCTCAAGGAAGCCAGGAGAGCAGAAAGCAGAGAACCACACACCTCTGAGTTTAAAATATTTACTTAAAACTGGATGCCAGGAAGGTGAACAAAAACTAATGTTTGAAAGGAGAGGGTGGCTATTTAAGGGGTGGAAAGAAAGATTATATTTACAGGGTCATGGGATAAATTTAACATGTCTCATCTGAAACAAACTGAGAACTGATTAGGCACCCAAAATGAAACAAACACCTAAGCTGTTTATTAGCTCCTACTTACGGCATTAGAGGAAATTCAGTTTTAAAAACTAGTTGCAGATAGCTCTGGAAAATGCCTTCTCACTTTGCAGATAATTTTATAAGGGCAAATCAGGTACTAAAGTTCTCACCAGCGGTTGTTTTGCTCAGCTGTCTTAAAAAAAAACAATCAAACAAAAACCCCAACAATGCCTTGCGTTGCCTAATGGAAACTTCAGGCTAGCCCTGGAAAATTCCCTGGCCCACCAATAGTGCTGGTGGGGAGCTTTCCAACAGATGGGCTTTGGAGAGAAAACAAAAAAACCACTGAAGTTTTCACATTGGGTTTCATGGAAATATTTCAGTTTTCCAGCAGGAAAAAAAATGAAGGAATGACATCTTAATTTTCAGGCAAGGTTAAGTCATCCCTTGGTCTAGATCAACTGCTACTCCCCACCCTTTGCGGGTGAAGCTTTCTGCTGGAGCTCTTTTAACATGATTCATCCAACTCTCTCCCAGGAGAGACATTGCTTCATTGACGTCCCTCCTGTATCTTGAGAAACACAGTCCGGCCAGAGGAAAATGGAGGCAGCTGCTCCAAGTGGATTACTTTTTTTCTTGCACAGGCCTGTCGTGTTTCTTGCGCAGAAACAGGACTTAATCATGTTCTTGACACGAAAAAAAAAAGATACATTTGCGTTTTAAGCCAGGCTGCAATGATCAGAGTTAAGATGCTGATGTCAACCGCAGCAGTGTAATCAGCACACACCCACAACTGACTCCAGAAGCGAGGGAGGGTTATTTATGAATTATTACATGAAGCCAGGAGACAGAGCTGCAAAGCAGCAGAATAGCCACCAGGCCAGCTGCAATTTCTGCTGGTCCTCTGGATCCCCAAACAAGCTATTAATGGCCAGATGGATGAAAGCAGGGTCAAAAGGCACTTCCAACAGGTCTGCAAGCTCTTCACCGAGCAGTTAGTTGTTCAAGGCAAGAGTCCCACACATCAAGGATGATTGGTCTTGCAAAACAGACAGTACACATGCTTTTGGGGCTTTTCTGGTTTTTCAATGCAGGCATTTTGTTTTATTCTTCGAGATTTGGGCATGAAGTGTTTATTAGCACAGACAGATGTTTGGTTAGCAGGGGCAGCCAGCCACGGCGGGGCAAACATCTGGAGCCCATGACCAGTTGCTTCAGAACAACTTCTTGTGCAAGTGAGGACATGCTGGGAGGTCATAAGCAAAACAAGAACAAATTTCACTCACTGGGACTCATAATTGGTCTCACAAGCAGCCACAGTATGTTTGCACAGAGCAAAAGGTACTGCTTACTGTGCTTGTGCTTTAACTATCAATAAAGCTTTGTGATTGCCCAGGAGTTCAGGGCAGGTCAACATGCCGTGAACAATTCCTTTGCTACAAAGATCAACGTTCTGCCGTGACTGGTATTTACTTTATGCCGCGAGCGATACAACCACTATCAGTTTTGCATCAGCTAATATAAGCAGATGGGGCCGGGAGGGAGGGTGCTGATGATATCTCAAACCCTCAAGATTAGTTTTGTCAAAGGACCACCATGCCCTGCCTTACCTACAAGAATTTGCTAGTGTTCAGTGAGCGCACCTGGAAAAGCGGTTAGCTAGAAACCCCAACATCAAGCCAGAAATAAAGATTTTTTTTCTTTGTTTACTTACTTAACAGCAATCTCATGGCCTCCCCACTCAAGAAAAACATACCCTTGTAAGATTTCCATTAGCATTTACATCCCCGTAACAAATCCACACAGATTAACACAGAACTTTAACAGGGGAACACAGCCAGATTAAGTGTCTATGAGTGTTTTCAAGGTCATTATGGTTAAAAGCTACATAATACAGATGATAAGGAGCACTGGGAAAGCAAAGTGGCAGTTTAAGGAAATGACTGAAGACAAAACAGCATATCTGATGCACTCATTCAAAGCCTCAGATGGTCAGTATCTTGGGGAGCTGTTACACAGCGCTGCTGAGCTTCGAAACTCTTGCATAGTAAAGTCCCTTCAGGTGTCAGTCATTTTAGAATTCAACAGAGCACTCTTCCAGCAAATTTCATGCTGGGCTTCTCTCAAATAATGGAAAACAAAGCCATTTCTTTACTCTCAAAAATTATCTGGGATGACATAAGACTCCCTTACCAGCAAGAAGCAACTGAGGCTTTTCATCCTTCACATATATTTGGTCACTGAGGTCTTCTCTGAGTTATACCTGAAACTTCACACTTGAGACAGGCACTTTTGACATCCTTTAGGACCTCATGCTACCAGCTCAACATGAAACAGCCCATCAAGTACTTAGTCAGAAAGAGGGTAAAGCAACACTACCAAGTCTCAAAACATGGCTCTGCTGAAGATAATACAAGTTATGTTTGTCCAAGCCATCCAAGGTTAGACCTGGACAAACATACTTGTACCACCAACTGTAAAGCTGCATAGTTTTGAAATACAACTGATTCCGTCCACAGAGAATTACGCTCTTTGAGAAAAGGAATTACTCACCGAGACTTGCACAGAAAAACCTGAGCTTTTCATTGCCTCTGCGGCCGAGTCCCACCAGCAGCAGTCGTACTTGGCAGAGACAGTCCTCTCCACAAAACCCTCTGCTTCTTAGAGGAGCAACGGGACCATTAAGTCTTTCACCTGTACTTCATCATCAGGATACATATTAGCACAAGTTGAGGGATGTAAGCACTGATGCTAATTGCTTTTAGTGGGTTTGGCTCACACCTGCCTAGATTTTTACTAGGTCAGGAGAGCAGCTAACTTCAGAGCATGAGCCACAACACAGCAAGGAGAGATTCCAGTGGGGACACCAGGAAGAGGATCCAGGAAGCAAAATTACCATGTTTACAGCCTTTTCAGGAGCTTCAGTGGCACACACTTGCCACACAGGTTCAGGAAAATTTTAGACTTACCATTTCTATCTTTCTTTTCTCTTTCCCACAGATGATACAAGGGTTTTCATGTGAGCCTGGTACACGTCAGTGCCATCTGTAAGGACCCTCATTCCTGGGTATTTACAAATGGTTTATTGCACAGCTGGAAAACATGAGAAGAAATAAATTACAAAGCATCTTGAGTGATCATGCACTCTCATGAGGCACTTAAGATACTTACAGATATAATTTAGAACTGCATTATAAAATCCCTTGTCCTTTAAAGTGATGCTGATGCTGCAGAAAAACATAAATCAATACTGCAGAGGGCTTTCAAAACGGCTGTTACTTAGGGTTTATAAGCGGGCTATGCTGTCCAAGTTAAACGTGGGGGTTGCATGCCTACAAACCAGCTACGTTCTTCCCTTCTAGGGGCTTTAGGCTGTCAAATCAAATTCAGAAATAGCTTCAAAAAGGGTTCAGAAGATGTAGGCACACCCCAAGAACCTGAGAAATTGTGCCTGCTCTTACAGACACAAAGCCATTTGAACTACTGAGGAGCAGAAAAGCTTTAACACATGGAGAGTTATAGGCTTTTGGTGGCATGGAGCTATTGGCAGCTGCCCAACTCATTATGCCCAGCCATTCTTTGAAGGCTACCATCCTGTGAAACAGAAATCAATACCCTATGCACTTCTACAAGCTGAGCTTGGGGGTTGTGACATTTTATGACCAGCAAAGCTAAGAACGAAGGGATATGTTGGCAGCCCCAGGCGCAGCGTGTTCCCCCTCAGCGCAGGATAACGTGCAGGTAGAAAGCACGGCATCGGTTGATCCTGCAATCCGGAGCAAAGGAGAGGAGCTTCTAACACAACACCTCCAGGTTATTGCTAGCTAGCTGGATCTGGGTAACATCAGTGAGTCTGGATCATGGTCCCTCCGGGCTAGCACAAAGGCAGATGCTGCTGATGGGTATTTGCAACATCAGCCCGGTGTCAGACCAATGACTCTTAAAAGCACTGCTTCCGCTCAAAAACAACCACAAAGTCACAGAAGAGCATTCCTTTGTCATGAGAATATCATTACAAGTTGCAAAGGAAATGCACCAATATTAAACACCTGAAGTGTTTTAATATTGATCAACTCAAGGAATCTGTGCTAGCAACAGATGAAAAAAAGCTTTAACCACATCCGACAGGATCACAGTTGTTCAAGTCTTTGGATCTCTTTGTTGCCCTATCAAGATGCTACACCGACCCACTGGGCTCGTACCCCTCAATGCCGGAGGCTGGCTCCAGCCGCCCTTCCTCGCTGTCTAAGAAATTATCACAGGAGACTTCACGCAATTAAGCCTCAAAAACAGGGATGTCAGTCCTCCAGGGAAGCTAAGCCTGCCTCACGAAAGCTACTTCAGCCTTTGCTTTCGCTGCACAAGGTGCTTTTTTACCCTCAGGATTTATATCAAAGTAAGACACTAGCCAAGATGCGGCAAGCCACTGTAGTTTTTAGCTCTTTGTAGCTTGTCAAGGTGAATGTCAGTGGAAAAAAATCTCAGACGTGACCAGACACAGAGATAGCGATCTAAAGTTACATACCTCGATATAAGAAAAATAAAAAAACCCACCCCTATGTTTTTAGTAAAAGAAACCTGGTCTCTCTCAGCAACAGGATTCCATTTAGAAATCAGCAACAGGAACGTAATGAGCTGCACAAAGCCAGCCATCTCACACGTCGCCATTTCTCCCCACGGACTGAAACCTCTCTCAGGATCCACCGCCTTTTTATGATCTGGCCAAACACTGCCCATCCCAGGGGTGCTCTACCTTTCAGTCACCATTTGCATTTTCCTCTTAGCTGGGCCAGCGAAAGATTTTTTTTTTTTTTTTTTTTTGAGGTGATGTTTCTCAGGATAGCTGTAGCGTCTTACGGAATCTGAGGTACGCACTGCAAACTGCTGATCCTGCACACAAGAAATAACAGGGGGAGGATGTATAGGGATAATATTTGTACTGAATGTATGTTTTTCAAGAGCATACTTAAAAACCAGCTGTGTAAGCAAAGCAAGTAAGGAGAAGTATCTCTGGTTAAGCCCAGCTCTGCAGCACATGGGCTAGAGGTCAGCTCAAGAACAAGGTGGATGGTGGATGAGAGAAATTTAGGGCTCTGGATAGCACTCTCACTTTTCCTGCTCCTTCCACTCCTGACCATCCCTGATCTGTGCAATCTCTCAGCTTGCAGAACAAACATGGGACATCCCCAAAATAAAAAGCCTGCAATGGTATGACTGCTTTAAAAAAACCCTACTGAACCCAGGCTGCTGCACCTGGCACGTTCAACCTATCTGGATAGGGACTAGTGCCTCAGCAAGATGTGCCATCTGAACCGAGATGATGCTCCTATTTAAGCAGCCACCTCTTACTCAGCCCATGGTGAAATCCCAAGGATGACAAGATTAGGGAGAGGAAATGCCAGTTCTCACTTCACCACTCCCCTTAGCATCTTCCTCTGAAAAGCCTAAGGTTTATAACGTGGCCAAAGTGTATCTTGCATTTGCTCCAGTTATGAAAAGCAGCAACAAATTGAGAGATGGAGTAGAATGGAGGTTTTCTAAAAGAATCACCCTCGTAAAGCTTTCAAAAGTTGTAGCTGACGTACCCACAGGATAGATCCAAGCCATTTCCAAAAAAGCACCCAGAAGGCAAACAGTTCCATCTAGAGAAAGAAACTACACGTTGCATTTGGGATGGGCTGCACTGCCACAGCATTTATTTCACGGGCAATTTAGGCCTATGCAACAGCCATTCACCTACAGCATCCATCACTCCTCCAACTACCCAGGCATCCCCGAAAATGGGGTCCAATCCCATCCTTTTTCCTCCTGAATATGGCATTTATTCTGAACTGAAAACAAAAAAGCTAAATATCTGTTAGCTTGAATGACTGCAGAGTTTCACTGCAAAGGTTTTATCCAAAACATTTCCTAAACATCTTCATTCAGCAAAATAGGGTTGACATTTTAACTTCTTATTGTGCTTTAAATTTTTATTGTGTCTCTGAAATGGAGACACCCTAAAAAAAGATAGTCTTAATCCATTTCTTCCTTAACTCTGCATTCAGGGGAAACTACAGAAAGAACTAAAACAAAAACTTACAGATAAAAACTGTATTTAGCTTTATACAGGAATAAAGCTCTTCATTGCTGGACAACTGTTTTGAGCCAGACGTTTCCCTACTGTGGCTGATCCAAAAAAATATCTGCAAAGTTTTTCTTTCATTTTTGGTCTGGATATGAAATGTCACTGATGCAGAGGATACCAACATCTGTAAAATCTTCATCCTTTCTGGCCCTCACCATCAAGCAGAAATTGTCAGAAAAGAAGAAAATGAGAAATTGATTCTTGGCTGAACTACAATTAAGTTGTAGCTTTCCCTTAACTTCTAGAGCTTTATTACACAGATGTTATTTGATGAAATAAATTATACGGTACACTGGAGATAAGTTAGTGAATCAGCTTTGCTTATGCTAATGCTTATCACTTCAGGGTGGGTTTTGCCTGGCAGAGAAGATGGGGAGAAAGCGTGGTATTTAATGTGATTTGTTTAGGCAGGAATGATGCCTCATCATTCTAGGCCAGGAAGATGGCTGCAGGGAGGCTTCCACACAGAGAGCTCCTCACGACCATCACCCATGGCATCTGGATGCTAGACCCTGCACAGTCTAACAGCAGCAGTGCTCGTTTGCTAATGTATTTTTCCAAAGCCCACAGTACACAGAAGTTTTTTTGACATTTTTAACACAAGAAGGGGTGGGAAGATGTCAACATCTTCTGGAGCTTTTGGTTGGGTGTTTTTTTTTTCTTGGACCAATTTTTGGCTCATTATTTAGTTTTATTATTATCAGTTCTGGTTAATATTGATTCAGAATAATAAAACCAGCACTAGAATACTGGAAAAGGGTATGACAGAGCCAGAAAATCTGCTTGCGCAAGTAGAGACAAATTGCTTTCCTCTCTTCTAAAAAATGGTTCAGCCACCTTAATACAGCATCAAAAGTGCTAGAAAAAAAAGAAAGGACAGATTTTCACAGTTGCTATTAACCTATCTCATCTTGAGATCCTTGGGAACTAATCCTCTCTAGACAGGACTGAGAGCCTTTCAGTACTCATTGGACACTGGACAAATCAAAGGCAAGTCCAAAGGCTTCACCTGATTTCAGAAGGGGACAATTATCTGCCAATGATCCTTGCTGCAAGGCCCACAGTCACACTGAGCTGGATGCAAAGCTTAGAAAGCACAATGGTGCTGGCACTAGAGATAGGTGCCACCTTTCCTTTAAACTTCATTACTCAGAGACTGCTAATAAACTGGAGACCAGGGAGAGCAGCGCTTTCATACCCCATCCCACAAAATGCCACGTACTCTGATCCTGGTCCAGCAAACATACATGTGAAACAGCTTTCTCATGCCACTGGTGTTGGATAAAGTGATGGCCACCACGCATAATGTATTGCAGGATGACGTTGTTAGTGACTAATTCCCCGAAATACTAAATCTGTAAGAGGGTCCGGTGGTCCGTGCTCAGCTTACTGGCATCAACACAGAGAAATCCTTTAAAATGAAAAGAAATCGCTTGAATGTCCTGTTGCAAACTGAGTTTTAGGAAGCTTCCTGCACCACTTGATAAAGAAATACATTTCCAGAAAAAGAAAAACCAAATAAGCAGAGTCAAAACCAAGGTTTTGTTTGCTTTAGCAAAGGAACCAACCCCCAAAAGTGAAACCTTATCCTGTGCCTCTAACGGGCTGGATTCCTGTCTTCACCTTGCTCCTAGACTTTCCTCCATCAAGGCTGTCTCTGGCTGTCTCTGGAGGGTCCTCCTCCGGCCACATGAAGGGCTTTTCACACCCCACCATGGCACCAGCCTTTAATACAGCCTAAAAGTCAGACCGATGTTTAGTTCCCTTCCTGCTAGACCCAAGCTCAGGCTGCTGAGCTTTAAGTCTCCAACACAGACACAGAGCCTAAATGTACCGTGAAGAGATCTGGAAAGAGGCACTTAGGGCTTTCATAAATGGAGATTTACTTAATTTGAAACTCAACATCGGATTTCTGCTGTACCTAAAGTAAATACTATCCATTAATGGAGGAAATATGGGATTTTTTTTCATAAATAAACACACAAGACATTTAAAAGCTACAGGCCTTAGCTTTCTAAGCATTGTTTCTAATACATTGTACATCTGCCTGTTTTCAGGCATGGAAATGCATTAGACTGAAAAAAACAAAACAAAACAAAACAAAAAAAAAAGACTGTTCCAAAGCTATGCAGCATTTTTCTCCAGCTTCATAGAAATGACGCTGAGTTCCGACTGCCCTAAGGGAGACACATCACGGAAGTTCCTATAGCTTGGCACTGCATAGGTCCCTGTGCCAAGCGAGTTCACACCTACCCACGGCGTACTGCTGGGGCATGTGTAAATGGATGAACCAGACAGACGAAGCAGGGTGTGGGGAGCAAGGCTGAGAAGGTGGTGGAAATTTTAAAAAAAAAAAAAAACAAACAAAAAACAAACAGAGAAAAAAAAAAAAAAAAAAAAAACCCACAAAACAAACAAAAAAAAAAACCCCGGAACTCAAAGCTTCCTGACCTGGTTCCCAGCTGATATCAAATACCAGCACCAGCTGGTTGCTAGTGGATATAGTCCATACAAAAACGAGAGGTCTGGTTTCTGTAATTCACAGCAAGAGTGAATGGACTAAGCCCCAAAAATGCAACGACTGAAGCTGTCTTTGGGGAAAGCATCTGCAAGGCAAGCTGACTCTTCTTTCCACACGCCAGCAAGGGACACCTGCTTATCGCCAGCACTTCTGCACCGGCCAAGGACAGCACGTGATGGCACATGGTGCCAGAGGCTGGTGCCCGTGGACAGGGAGCAGGCACTCGCGTTTCTCTGACAGCAGAAAGTAATACAAATCCCCACAGACTGCACCCATCTGCACCCATTCGCAAGCGTTTTAACCTCATTTCACCCACTGCTGCAAGTTATTCTTATGCATTTCACCTTCAGAGACTTCCCCACCACCTACAACAGCATTTCTCACAGGTGCCATTCCTCTGACCTTTCTGTTGTTCTACTCCCCTACCTGTATTTACGGATGTCACCTTTAAAATAGAGTCTCAGGCAGATCTCCATGACCTATCCACACCATACAAAAATTCCTCATTCTAACATTAGACATGCTTGAATTAGCAAGGAAATAAAAACAGGCCACAGGAAAGAAGTGGTCTGGGGGAAAAGATAGAGATGTAATGCTAAGCAACCATGTCAAGTCATGGCCGGCCACATCCCATTAGCTGTGTTTGAGGCTTCCTCGTGTCAGAATAGCACCTCCATAGCAAAGGAAGAATTCTGCATGCCCAATCCTGCAGCACTTTGGGCTCTTTTGTCAGGCACAGGCTCCTTCGAGGCATCAGCAGGCAGCAGCTACATGTCCCATAGCTCCACAACTCCACTGCTTTTTGCCAGGAGAACCTGGAAATCACCAAAGTCTCAGTCCTGTAAAAACAACACTTTCAAAGATGCTTTACAAAGTTACTATGCAATTCTGGGAAAGGAGTTCAGATAGGAACTAATGACTTTTGTTTAGTATTTAAAAATTGGAAAGTTCTGATAAAAGTCATGAAAATTCCTGAACACCCCTCCCCTCCCCCCCCCAAAAAAAAAAAAAACAAAACCAACAAACTGTTTCCAAAACAAGCTTGTTTTCCCCATTGCTATTTCTAACACAAACACCAGGAAAGATTCCAGTACTGATACAAGCAACTGTCTTACCCACCTCATAAAAATGGCAGAAAATGAGAAAATAAGTTCATTTTCTTTTCTTCTAATATCTCTTCTACCCCCTTTTGTGCTTGAGGATCTAAGGAGGCAGCACAGAGGTGAAGAGAACACCGATAACGCCCTTTTAAGGTTGAGTAAACTGAAGCATTGAACAGTTTCTGTGATTTACCCAAGCAGAACCATAATCCCAACTTATTTGCATGTGAAATACTGTCTCCCAAATTAACCTAGCCAGTTAAAAATATGACACTGTGGGGGGCAGGGGGGAACTGTAATTTAGTATATGTATATTTGTATTTCCTAGCTCAAGGGACTGTAAAACTATTTCCAATACTCATTATGCCCATTTCTTTAATGTATTTTTAATACTGTGATGTAGTTTAGTATTTTTTCATTGTTAATGATCTTAGTGGCCCATCTCCTCCAAGCACCCCTTCAGAAGAACATAAGCTGCAGGAGCGAAAACCACAATTAGAAGGGCTGGGATCCAGAACATGCAGGTTGGGCTGCAACAGTGACTCTGCAGTGGTCAAAAAACCAGAACAAAACAAAACAAAACAAAAAAAAAACCACCCACCAAAAACCAAACACTCACCCCCCCAAAAAAAACCCCCAAACCAAACAAAACATCCCACCACCCCCACCCCCCCAAAAAAACCCCAAACAAACAAACAAACAAAAAAATCAGTCTTAGGCTCTTAGTAGGTTAAATTAACTGAGAAATCAGGAGGACTTGCTTCCCAGGACAGACTATTTTGCTCTCGGCTGCATAACATAGAAAAGTCTCTTATCTCTTATGTTAGGCGACATTCTATCAGTTGTTCCTAAGCTCTCCAAATCTGACCACACTGCCATCCTGTAGTCTTCAACATAATATGGAAAGCAATAAAGTGTCCACTTTTAAAATAGCTCTACAGATTATAACCCCAGGAAAAGACACCCAAGAAACATTAAAGGTCAGATTTAAATCCAGAAATGTAATGAAACGCGCAGTTACAGATGAAACGCCCTCCTTAAGAGACTGGACCAAATTCAACCCTGCTACAAACCACCCGGCAGATGAACCTGGCCCAGCTGTGGCTCAGATCTCCAGTCATAATGAAAGCTTGTCCATGGGTTGAACCCAGCAACAATTAACCTTGACAGGGGGAGATAAGATTCAAGTTTCAAAGAACACAGAGTTTACTGGGCTTTTGTGTGCCTTCATGAGGCTTTGATTATTATTATTTTGCAGTTGTTTGTGGTTTAATTTCCTTTTTTTTTTCCCCCCACTCCTTAACAGCCACATTGAAAAGATAAAAGTCTACACACTCATGGCAGGAGCCAAAGGATGGCTGAAGTCCAACCTACCTCCACCCTGCTGCACTCATCTGATATGCTTCCAGAGAAGGGGGAAATCAGACAAATAGATGCTATGGATAAGTTTAGGACTGACTCGCCTCAGACTTTTTGGAAAAGGGAGAAGAACTCATTAGGCTAAAAGGAAAGCCAAAAGTAGTTATGAGCGCGCTCTTTTAGGGGACTAAAATAAGAAGCCAACAGACCTTTACATACTTCCCAGCAGGAAGTCTACAGTCATCTCTAACACTGCTGATAACCCTCCATGCTTGGCAAGGTTCCCATTCAACCATCTGGAGCTCATCCATCGAGGTGCAACTTGGAGGAAGGAGACTTGAGTGCTTGGCAAAGGTGTTCAAATACCAGCTGGGAAGAGGGTTTTGGCTCCCAAGATTCCGCGCGGTTTCACTTGACAGCAGCTGAAGGTACATCTCTTCTGCAGATGGTGCAGCTGCAAACAGCACAGGCAGTCCTAAGATAACTTTAAGATAACTATCAGTCACTGCTGACAGCGGCAGCAGAGTGCAGCATATGCCCTGAAACCCTCCCAAGAGGCTAAGCAAGTAGTTGGGCCGTTCGCCCAAGTGGCTGCTGCACTTTTATCGGTACCAAAGCTAGTTAAAGCCAGTTCACCTCGTGTCTCCAGGAACCACAAAGCCACTGCAGCTCCTGCATCATAGAGGAATACCTGCATCACTTCTCTTCTCACCAGCTGACGTTTTGATCTTGCTGATGTCTTCAGCAGAGCTCCATCCGACTGAGGGCCAGGAGTTTGCTCTGTGCCTCCGTCTCTCCTTTGAAGGTAGCAGCGATATTCACCCTCCTCGAGGGCTGTTAATGAGAGCGTGTTCTCTAGTTAGGGGGAAGTACGGCTCTGAAGCCTCTACCAGAGCTTTTCCAGACAATGCAGCCACGGGAGGTCTTTAAATAAGAGGAAAGAATCAAAGATGGGGAGTGACCTGGTCAAATCAGCTGGGGAAGAAGATGTAGGGGGGAGGTGGGAGAGAGCAAGTGCACTGGAAGCACTGCAGTTTTCTTCCTGTGTCCATTCAATAGCAAACTGGAGTGGCAAAAGAGTTCACAAGTGCTCTCAATATTGGCAAATACCACATAGAAGGGCTTGCTATCTACACTGCCAGAAAATGTGCCATCAGCATAAGAGAAAAGCAAACTACAGTGTAATATAATGCATATCTATATGCTCTTTATAGCCTCTCCCAACACACACGCTTGTGTCCCCATGGTATTTTCTTGACTGCACTTACAACCCCTGCTTTGCATTCACACAACATTTACTGAAAACAGCTATTAAGTGAAACACAGAGTTTGCTTCTCTTATCCTGAAGTTAACTTGGAGGACACCTTGCTGGAGGTGAGGGGAGTGGGGGAGAGAAAAAAAAAGGCAGAGGAATGAGAAAGGGAAACATTTTTTGCCATGAAGCCACTACTAGAGCACGTAACAGCCACCCACTGCAGTAATGAAAAGACAGCCTAGGTTGAGCTGTTCCTCCCCAATGCACAACTCCATGTAAGATGAAGCTGACACGCTGCTTTGCTGCCACATCCTCCCCTTCCAGTCCACTCTCATACCTCCTCCCCATGGAAGCCCTCAAAGATACAACTCACCCACCTTCAAGTAAGGCTCAGTCCTCTCTTACCCACAGCAGCTCCTCAAGACTCTTCCCTGTACTTAAGAGATATTTTGTTCTTTGTTGGCATGCTGTAGGCACACTCAGTTCTCTCCTTAAAGCTCCTGCAGCTCTCCGGCCTCATGGTAGGAGTGACTACTTACTCTTTGATGACCACATTTGGCCAGAACCTGGGATGCTCTTTTTCCAAGGGCTGTATAGACCCCAGGACTGCAACGTGGCCTTTAAAGAATATTGCTTTCACTAAGACCACTAGCCAAAGTTAAAGCAGAGCCTGTTTTCTAAAGAGCAGTCCTACAAGGATCTGCTGCTACTCTCACCTGGCAGAGGAGACTGGGGGGATGAGGAGGGCTAGACTCAGGTATGCACCTGGCCAAGCCGTGCAGAAAAGATGCACCTACAGGCAGAACTCAGCCTCCTCCCAGAGCCCAAAATGGCACCAAACCCACAGCTGAATCGTGTCTTATTACAGACTTTCAGCCACTAGATCAAAGGCACAAGGGGCACAGTAATAATCTGCAGTCTGACCTGATTTTTTGAACTAGCCTGGAAAGCAACTGCAAGGCCTTCAGGAAAAAATACTCCTCCTAATAACACAGAAGAGCCAGGTTTTAATATTGTGTGCATCATGGTCTGGCTCGCAGCGGGTCACCAACCTCGGATAAAACCTGGTTAGAGGGGGAAAGTCTTTCTAGCAGTCCAGGAGCCTCTAAAAAGGGGAAAAAAATGGGGCATCACACCTCCAGGAAAACAAGACACGCTAACAAACTGACTGCACACAGCTTCCAAGACATAAACGAGCCATGGGCAGACCTGATTTTTAAGAAGTAATCAGTAATGGTTTAGTAGAGACCTAAAGAAATAGCTCCTGGGGCCAAACAACGACTACTTAAATATACCACAGCTTGTGAAACCTTGCAGAGCAGCGCTCAGACCTGCTGCTGAGCACAGGATGA
This sequence comes from Morus bassanus, assembly GCA_031468815.1. Lineage (NCBI taxonomy): Eukaryota > Metazoa > Chordata > Aves > Suliformes > Sulidae > Morus > Morus bassanus. The sequence continues at coordinate 41,648,493 of CM062574.1, forward strand.
TTCAGCCTCTGCCACATCCTCCCCTTTACAGCTTGAAAGTGCCATCCAAGCATAGCTTTTTTTTCTGCTGCTTGATGCTTTCAGATCCTTGACCTGGTAACGGTATCACATCTGCTAGCTATTATCAGAGGAGGAGAAAGGCTCTCCCCTCCTCACTTCCCCCCATACGCAAGCTGGTGTGAGCCCAGTGCAACACAGTGTTGTGTCTGTGAGAGCTGAAAGCTGTCAGGCTATAATTCAAACAAATCAGATCTAATCACCCTTATCAGAAGGGCAATAAAAATCAGCAAAATTGAGAGGCTACGAAAACACAAGCTGAGGGGGGTATTTGGCAATGGGCACAGAAAGCCAACACCTCTGAAGAGCTGTTCTCCTGTAGAGATCCCACCCCATAGAGGACATCAGACCACAGTGGGACGTTGCTGAAGATCAGCATCTGTGCAGGTTCTCTGCCATCTTTTGCAAACCTAAAAAACGTTATTTCCTAAACTCTGCCACTGGAAGAGGGGTATGAGATGCAGAGGGCTGTGTTCCAGAATCCCCTGTGGCTCCTAAATTTTGGACAAAGTGGTCACAAAACCACTACAGATGGACAGACACCACACTGGCCAGATACCTAATAGGTGCAATGATGTCCGAACAAAACACGGAGACCAATCCAGGTGCTGCAGAGGTGACCACAAGTCTTACTTTCTTCACACACCTCCCCAGCCCAGAGCTGGACCCTGGCACAGGCACACAGCTGGAGATGAGGGTTTCCTGCGACCGGGACCCCACTTTAGAGGACAATACAGTCCTGGATGTTCAGAGAAGCACAGTGAGTAAGCGTCAATCCTATATCTGCGTGTAGTGGTATCCCACAGCTGGTTCACCTTTGCCCATTCAGCAAGCCATCACCAGCCCCTGATCCCAAATCAGCCAGCTCAATGGCACCATACCATAACAGGAACAGTCCTTGGCAGGTTTCCTGCCTTGGGCTGCCTGCCTTTTCTGAACCAGGGTTGCAATGAGATTTTTCAGCTCCAAAGGAACCACCTGGAGTCCTTGGCCAGCTAAAGGAGAACCTCTGCCCTTGTATGACTCACCCTCCCATCGCAGAAGAGCTTGAGAGGCATTTAGGGGAAGAGCATTTTGCAGGATGAGGAGCATACGAGTACGCAGACGCACAGGGAACTTCCTGACACACACCCCGTAACTGTCTGTTAGTCACAACGGCCACTGAGCCCTGACCTCCCTCCGGCGAGCATGACGCAAAACAAAGCTCCACTAACTGATTTCAACACCAGCAGCGAACGTCACGCAGCGACGGAAAAATAAGGGTTGGAAAAGACCTTGGGAGGTCAGCTAGTCCAGCTCTGTGTCCCGTGGAAGAGTCAGCACTGTATTATGCCCACAAGGCACACATCTAACCTATTCTGGAAGGCCTCCGGTGATAAAAGCAACATATTCTAGGCTTTTGCTATTTATATCATGATTTTGAGCACTACTTGAAGAATGGAGGGCACAGAGGGGAATAGCTGCATAATAGCTGAACATTGCATTACAGAAAGGTTGCAGGGCCAGGGGGGGAAGCTGCTGAATAGATAAGCATATCTCATCAGTGTGAAACGTAAGGACAGGACCACCAGCAAGGTAACAAGGGCATGAGAGTGGAATGCCCCAACATATCTGGTCAGGCCACCTGGCAGGGTTGTGATACCTCCAGGACCAGCAGGGACTGACCCTCCCTTCACCATGCAATGTGCAGGTACAGACCTTGGTGCTGCCTGGATCCTGCAACCGCTGCCTCCCACAGAAGCTGGTCCAACATCTTTCTAGGGGATTAAAAAACAGATAAATGGAAAATAAAGCCGTGTTCTCAGCTGCACAGGAGAGGGTGTTTCAGCAAGATGAGGGTCTGGGCATATTTACACAAACACGCAGACTGTTGAAAAGAACAGTGGAAACGCTTTGCACAAAATCCCATTAGCAAATAACGGGATTTCTGGGAGCACCATCTGTGCACCACATTGAACACTCGCCCCGGAGCACGGAGACTAAAGCACGTTGCATACAGAAACCCAGACAAAAGAATATACAATAATACACAAAGGCAGGGAGAGCACATATAGGATGGGGAAGAAGCCAAAAGAGACGTTTTCCTCCCCATCCTCACAATACCCAAATCCCATTCCCTCCACAGCTTCCCCACAATGCTTCCTGAGGCATCTCACGTCCCTTCTGTGCCCGCTGTGAGGCCCCATGATGTTGCCACAGAAGGGGAAAAAAGCCTTGTCATGAATGAGAATCAGCTGGCAAACCAAAACTGTTTAGTGCGAGGCGATGCAGAGGTCTAACACTGGAAACATTTCTTTTCCTCGACTGTTTCCAAGGAGGCCTCCCATATTTCTAAGCCAAGGGGTTACCTGGAAAAGGCTCTGTCTCACCTGTGAGCTTCTTCAGCTCCATCTCAGCAGAAAGGGCCCTGGGAAAAGTCCAGGAGTAGCCACACTGGGGTAACTCTGAAACAAAACAAGAGAGGATTTGGTGTGAGTGGGTTTTAGAGAGCAAAACAAACCCAACTTAACAAATCAGAAGCTTGAACAGGCCATCTCCAGTGACTCTCAAGCACCCCTTCTCCTTTGCGCTTCCAAATGTCTCCCTTTTGTCTGCCCTCCCAAGGGCTCTTCAACAGCATCCTCCAAAACAGCTATTACAGCAATTACTGCAATTAATTGATTTGCATATCCCCAAAGCCCCATCATTAGTGCAACACAGCCAAGCGTGTTAGTGTTTAATAATATCAATCAACAATTATTCATAACATCCCACCCGGCAGACCTAAATATAGAGACAAGCATTCATGCGAAAACAAAAAGGTGGGGGGGGGGGGAAGCAGCAGCTAAACAAAAGAATTCATTTAGAGCAGAATTAGGATCATAGAAACAAGACAGACAAGAGACAAGGTCAGATGTCTCATTCCCAGCTCGTGTACGACTCTCCTAACCTGCCTCTCTCAGTTACTTATCTAGCTGCAACTAAATAAAGTGATTTTGTCCTTGTGGGTAAATAGCCAGCGAGCCACAATGAGCTTATATGCAGTGGGGCAGTAATGCCAAGAGAGGACTTTCACAGCCTGCTGGCCCCAGTTCAGAAAAGCACTTCAGCGAAAGCTCAAGAGGGCCTCCATTCAGGACAACACTTAAGCACATGCTGAAATTTAAGTATGTGCTTAAATCCTGCTCCTCCTCAGGCCAGGCACTAGTAAAAGAGAAAAGCTGCTATCCAGTTTTCCAGGCATTTTTAGCAATACAAGCTGCACCTCTCAGCAACCATATGCTCTTTGCTAACCTCCGGATTCAGAGCCAAAGCTCGTTTGCGTAATGCGCGAGCCCTTCAGGACACAATCGGTCCTTTCGTGCTGGGACGGGAGAGTGCATCACACCAACACTGGAGCCCGGAGGTACCATCCACATGGAAATAGTGTACAGCAACACAAGCCAATGGGAAAACTGGCATCAAGGCTGCTCTTTATCAGTGCACTTTAAACAGTCCAAAACTAATCTAAGGCTTTAATTAAACCCAGGTCCTTGCTCATAAGACAGGCGATTCACTGAGGGAACCACACCTAACCAAGCCATAGCTCAAGAGCCAGAAATCCATGCTACTGATACAAACCTGCTGCATTTCACACATCAATAGGGAGACACAACCGCCTCAGCCTGGTCTCCCTTCCCTGCGATGCAGCACTCAAAATTTAGTCATCTGCCATTTCTTATAGCTCCCTCTCCTCTTGTTATGGAATCTCCTCCCCTCCAGTGCAGGAACAAGCTGGTCCACAACCTGTCCACACGCTACATCTGCCCAGGACCAAGGTACTCTACTGTGGGAGAGTGAAGACCTGGCCAAGGAGCCTTGCCAGAAGGCGTATTTCCCAGCTGCAGTCACACAAGGAGACGTGAGGCCAATATGAGACCGGCACCACTGATGTGACTCAGCACGCACACGAGGCCATCAGAGAGCTGACATCCTCCACCATCCAGTGTGTTTTGTGTGGCTCAGATATGCCCAGATCCCACCTACACTGCTTCATCACTCACTCCAGTGAGAGTCTCCATCAGCACCTTCAACAGCAGGAGGAGGTCTTTGCAAGAGCCCAGCATCAGATTACATTAACGTAATTAACAAATAGGTTAATGTACACACTGACCAAGCAAAGGGAATGGCATCTTGCTCTGAAACAGCCTCCAAGCAAAATTTAGGCATTCAGCTCCTGCACTGGTGTAAATGGATGGAGTACCGCAGGCACCAAAGGCAAGACCATGGTGATACAAAGCCGCAGCCTTGCTGCAAGTCACAGCTTTTCACTGAGCTGGTGGAGCCCTGCTCTAAAAACACAACTTATTTATTAATTAGGCCTGGAATGGCTCAATAGGTGCTTCCCACTCCTGTGGATGCAGCCAGCTGGTGGGGCAGTGATGTCTTCAGCCTTCATCACTCACTACATCCCAACCACCCGGCAGCACCCCAGGCCGTAGCTCCAAAGCCATCTTAATCTTCCTTCATCCTCACCCAGTGCATCCCGAGGTCCCACAGACAGCTCCACCAGCACAACTGCAGGGCAGCAAACAGTCCAGAAATAGCAGAGGGCAGTGGAAGGAAGGACCTGGCCATCAGGATGAACGTCCCTGCAAGAGTGGGCAAGGAGCACCCCTGCCCTTGCATCTCGCCCTCCAGCACTGAGACAAGCTCTCCAGCACATTCCCTCTGCTTTGGCTTCGTCAATCTCACAGCTGCGATAGAGCTATACTCCAACACGCCAGCTGGAGAAGGAGGACACCCCGCTTCTCAGCTTGGCGCCCAGGGCCCACACTAAGAGCAACCACCCGCTACCAACTGCAGACTAAGCAAGGGGGTTTTTTGGTGTGGTGTTTTACACTGCCCGCAGCCTGGACTCCTAATTGGAGACTCACCTAGCATGAAATCTCCTATTCCCCTTTCCTTCATACTCCGCTCAGCCCCCAACACTGCTGACGCTGGGGAGATATTGCGCCTTGACGGTAGGAAGGAATAAAATGCAATGTCTCGTTAGTGGCACTCTAAATAGAAAAAGAAATAAATAAGGTTTTAAAGCCCCCTTGCCTCTTGTTGGCCTTCCAACTTCCCCCACCGCCTGTAACCACACACAACGTGCCGAGAGGTGTGCCCAAGAAATGAACTGCTGAAAGCATGAGCAGGAAGCAAGGCAAACTGCGATTGCAGCAAACCACTTCAAAAAAGCTTTGGTTTTGCTCAGAATCGCTTGAAAGGAAACCTGCCGCTCACCGATGTTCATCTTTCATCTCTTACCCATTTTAAAAGAAATACTGGTCTGATTGTCTCCATTTTTCTTGGGCAAAAAGAGTTTCTGGAAGGCAGGATCTAAAAGCAAAACACAAATAGGAAATATAAAAGCTTCCTTAAAACCATATTTGGTTTCTTTGAGAAAATACCCAGCAGCTTTTCACTGCCTCCCAACAGCAATTGATAGATTTTAGGGGAAAATTAAGACATTCATAGCCACAATACTATTTTGCAGAAGAACGTGGAAGGGGAAATCCAAAACAACTAAATGCACAATGCTGAAGACCTAGAGAGAGGTTTGCCTGGGGCAAACATCTTCTGACTGCTGTAATTACCATGAAAGGTCATCAAGGACACCTCCCTGTGCAAGCTAGAAAAATCCATGTAAGCATTTCACATGGTTAGTGCAGCTTTTTTAGGAAACGTAGCAAAGCTCTGACATCGTGCCCTACAAGATGATATCAATAAACAGGCATTTTCCTCAGAAATCTCATGCATAAGAAACCTGAGGACATTAAGCCCATTCCAACCCCTTGCTATCTTGCTCTTAACCATGGCCATTAAAAAGAAAGGTCAAACCAACCAAAACACTGGGTAAAAAGGAAAGGCTGCACACGCAGGACTTTAGAATGACATAGCCACGTCCTGAAGGGAGCACAAAAGAGTTCAGTGAGCAGATATAATTGGATTTAAGAGACAAATTCCTCTCGGGTGCTGGCTGTTGAGAAGTTATCGCGTCCCACCTCCAGCCCGGGAGGGTCCCCATGCATCCTGTGCTCCAGCAAAGGTCAGCTCACGACAGCTCTCCCGCCCGTGGTGCCTAGGGGGTGGCACCCTCCGGCAGCCAGATAACGACACGCATACTACACGCTGCTTGTTGCACAGTCCAGAGACAGCGTGTGCTCCTCTCATATGCAGACGTTGACACACCAACACGCTGCTCTGCATTTTTTTGCGTGTGGCTTAATTAAAGGCAGATGCAAAGGGTGGTTCACACAAATGTTTATCCTTAGGTTCTTCCCTCCCTAGGACCCCACTCGCAGGCTGGGGGCTGAGGAGTGACAGCAGGAGGATGGGCCCGCTCTCCAACAGCCTATGGGTCCCTCCACAGCTTCATCCCACAAGTGGAGCAGTGTCTTCTCTCCTAGGACACCCCGAACAGCCCAGGGAGTGCAGGAGGACACGTGGCATGCTCTGAGCAAGGAGTCCTTCGAAGCCTGCCCTCCACTCTGCACAACATCTAGGGCTGCCAAGGGGCTGACCACATCTGTTCCAGCAGGAAGAAGCCACAGCACGTGCAGGTCTGGCCACCTGATTTCACCTGTCTCAGGCAAAATTATTATTTTGGGGCTTGACTGCTTCCTTTACAGTCCCAGATCTCATTTTCAGAGGTGGGGGGAGAAAGCCTTTGACGCATTAAAGTGCCTTTGTAAGGGACTCACTGCTGGCATCTGACTCTCAGCAAGATAAATATACAGTAATTTAGGTTGGAAGGGACCTTTGGAGGCCATCTGGTCCAATCCCCTGCTCAAAGCAGCAGTAAATAAAATCACAGCACATCTCCTCTGCTCGTGCAGCCAAAGGCCCAGGTGGGGGACACACGAGGAGCGGGGAAGCATGCAAGAGACCTCAACACAAGAAAAATCTCTCCTGCTCTGAAGACCACCGTGGAAAACAAGCATCCTACCTGAGAAGAGGCTGCTAAACCACACATTGGCCTGACCGACCATCTCACCTCTCTAATCTCTCACTCCGGAGCCTGGGAGGGTCTTCAGTTCCCAGAGACCTTCCCAAAAAGCAGATTTTAGCCCTCAAGTACCAACCAAAGAAACATTTGGGTGCATAGAAGATGCATAACTGACCTGTACCTGCAGAAACAAGTGTACTTGGTGCATTTGGTCTAACTTTTACCCCTGTCTTCCAAGGGATGGTGGTATTATTGCGCACCTTGTAAAGCTGTCCTGTCTCAGCAAGGGTCTACCTGACTTCATTTACCCCACGTGGCCAACCTGGGAAGAGCTGTAACTGCAATCTCAAAGGTGTTACACCACAATATCCTAGTGTCAGACAAAGAAAAAGCTGCAAAGCCTCTGTTCAACTGAGCAAATTCACCTGCTTTGTGCTTTGATCTTGATGCAGAAAACAGAAAAACCCCATGCTACCCTTCTCCAACTCAGACAAAACCTTCCCCTGTGCTCACTCCTAGCTACAATCCAACAATAGTTACACGCTGTTTCTCTGACTTTTTTATTTCATCTCACCATACCAAAAGCAGAGGCCAGCCTGGAAACTGAATTGCAGCCACCAGTTTCATTCATAAATTTGGTTGCGTCCTTGTAAAGCAAGCTATTGTTGTTATTTCTCACCATTTACCACCTTGAAGCCAGAGAGTATTGTTTTTATTGCTATTGTGAGAACAACAGCAGGGAAAAAAAATAATCTTGAGCTTCCCTTCCCCTCCCAATCAAATATAATGGAGAAAAAAAAAAAAAAACAGGGCGGATGTCAATCCTCAAGGATTTTTTTTTTTTTTTTTTTTTTTGAGCTATCTACAGGCTCTCAGCCTGGTGATGCAGGTTTCTGAATTTTATCAATGGGCTGCGTTGGGTCCATTTGAAAGGACAGCAGGTGTTCGAACAATGAACCCAGGCTGCCTTTCTACATCTGGGCTACAAAAGCCATCACTGTGTTTACAAGAAACAGGATAATCAAGAAAACATCCTGCCACAGGCACCTAAAAAACTACAGCCCCTTGTTATTCATTTTTCTCTCACACTGTGCTGTTTATTTATAGCACAAGAAGTTGAACCAGGAGAAGGAAAAAAAAATAAAATAAGTTTCACACTCATTTCCACACAGAAGTGACGCACGTGCAACGTGGAAGGGACTGACTCCAGGCGCTTGGCTTGTATTGTCCTTTCAGCTCTACGTGGGACATCATTAACCCTTGAGCTCTCGCTGTAACTCATGAATTAGCCAGGCATTAAGTTGTTGGTTCTGCTTCATTCATGCAACCACATCAGTTGAACCTAACTCATCCTGGGACACTCCAGATGGAAACTGAGTCCCCACATACTGCATATAATGTCCTTAGAGCCTAAACACAAAGAGATGGGTAATTATGGGGGAGGGATCATGGAAACTGCTCATCCATCTTAGCCGTCAGCTCTTAAGCTTAGATCCTGATGGCCAGCAGAGTAAAAGAGGCTCTTCCAGAGCTTAGAGAAGACATAAAGGGTCCTCTTCCCAGATACCCTCTGGAGGAACCCTCTTTCCCTCCATAGGCAGTACTGGCTGCCCAGCCTCCAGGGTCAGAAAAGTGACCATACAATGCATCAAGCACATTTGCAGAACCAAAGATTGCCACCGAATTTCAGCTGCTGATGGCTTGTGGCTCCCAAAAAAATCTCTGTATTTTGGGGTTACTTTCTGATGACATTTTGTTCTGCTTTCTTTTAACTTTTCAGCCCAAACAAAACAGAGTGGATCCAATGTAGTAAGAGGCTTTTTTTTTTTTTTAAATCAAATTTGTTTCATTGAAGATGCACCAAAATGGAACCTCTAGAACATTTCTCACCATTCTCAAGAACTTGGGAAGCTCCAAGGTAACTCCCCCTTCCAGACTAACTCCCTTCCTTGAGTTTCGTGACTCTAGTCATCGTTATGTCCAGCAAAATTAAGTATTGCTTCCCCTTATATCCTCCTTTCCCTGCTTTAATAGTTTTGCTTCTGGAAGCCTTCAAAACACGCCAGCTAGAGCCCCTGCACAGAAACCTGGGGAAATGAGAGCTGAGCTGTACAGCCTCTCAAGGAGTTTGACTTCCTTGCTTTTGAGTTGAATCAAAGAGGATTAAGTCAACAAAGTGCTTTACTGGAGAGTGGGAGGGAAAACAAAACACAATGAAACAACAGCAGGAATAACAGATGAACTTCTCTTCTGGGGAATGAACTGCTAAAGCAGGCGGCTAACGTTCCCTTCTCCTTTAGGCCCAAATCACTCTCAGTTCTGGCTTTAAAGACATCAAGTCCTGGAGCTAAAATGCTTCCCTTCAATCAGGCAGTGGGTCTGGAAGAGGATCTTCCTGATCCAGACTTGACACCTGAAGGGTTGAGCTGCCTCCCTTGCCCCTTACTCATGGTCTTCTCTACCCTGATCATTCTCAGAAACACCAGGTCCCCAGCTGGAGAGCAAAGGACTTTCCACCAGCCTCTCCATCTCATGCATTGAGTATGATGGCTGAAGCCAAGACTGCTGCCCCATAAATTCATGATAACACCTCACAGCTATTTTTTTCATGAACAGAAAGACCATCAAACAGTGCACATATAAACTGACCACATCAGAGACCAGCATCTTTGTCCCCCTCCTGCCATGGAAAGCAAGTGGCACTTTGCTGTTCTGACTTCTCACCACCCCAGAGCTCCCCAGCAGGCTGGTCCCACCAAGTCTGCTGCCCATTTACCGCAGCAGGAGGCATGGGGGTTCAGGTCAGCTAAAATCCCACTCCAATCCAAAGGAGCAAAAAGCGGCTTATGCTGTGTAGCACTTTATCCTTGTTTGCTTAAAAATGTGAGAGCCTTTGAAGTTTTCAATAATTAATGTGCACACATAGCCAATTTAACAGTCAAACTTTTTGTCATTTTTTCCATCAAAATCATAAGGGAGAAATATATACATTTTAAATTGCTGACTAGTGAGCTTACAAAGTGAGTAAATGGCTAGAGGATCTGTGTAACTTAAAAGAACTGAAATGGGTCTGTCCAGAAGTGCCATTTCACATGCGATATTAAATACATCTTCACATTACAAAACCAAAAGAAATGCTACTTATTTCCAATATTTGTTTTGCAGAATAATATAGAAGCAACCTTTGCCCTCCTAAGTGACTAAAGCTTGACACGGTGTTTGTGTTAATTTATTAAAAATTTTCTAGCTAAAGCCAAATGTTCAAGCCAACCAGTTTTCTGAAGCCTCTGCTAACAAATTGCTTGGATAATTGCCAGAATCCCGAGTCCAATCCCTTTTTCTATTTCTTTCTCACCAAAAAAAAACCCAAACATCTGGTGCATGTTAATTGTCAATCTGTATCAAATGCAAGATTTATGCTGTTAGGCATCTTTAAGAACAGCATCCTAGATAATTAAATAGCCGAACACTGATGAACAATTGTCAATACAGAATAAAATCAATGCACTCCCTGATGTTTCCTGATGATAGAGAGCTGATACTATTTGGAACCGGCTTCTTTTGAAAGCTTTAATATTATTGAACAACATTATTTCAGGAGAGATGATATGGGGTTTTACTTTTTAACAAAGAGAGAAGTGGAGTGTGGCATGGCATTTAATATCTAGCTGAGATTTAAAACGCACACTCCTTATGAAGTATGACATTTTATACCTGAAACCACAGGAACATTTCCCACATTTAAGTGATAGAGGGAAAATTCTTCAATTTAGATTTGAACTTTATACCTTCTAATTCTGCTCCAATCCTCCTCCTCCATGTACCACGCTCAGGCCTGATGAACACGCTGGTGCTATATCAAAGTCTAACAGCCCTGACTGCCAACAAATCCCCTTCACTTAGCCTTGAAGTAAGCAGCAAACCTCCTATGGATCCGGTAGTTAACATTAACTGGCAAAATAGCTCAGCGACTGATCATAAGGCTTAATGAACTGGTCAGCACAGCCCACCTGGCAGAGCCAACCCTCCTGGGTGTCAGCGTGAGCTGGAAGCCAGCACTGAAGCCACAAGGCAGACCTAACTCCCCAAGCTTGCAGCAAAGAGTGTTCCTTTACACACTTTAATCCAAGCCTAAAGGAAAAACAAATACCTGCCTGCAAGGAAGCCCTGAGCAACATCTCCCCAAGCTTGCCCATCACAGGTCCTACTTCTCACTTTCCTGGACTCACAGATCTGCTGTGCTACTCAGTTGCAACCAGGCCCCCACTGGGGAACAGTTGCCCTGCTGTAAGTGCTGTCACAGCCACTGTCCCTTGCAGGAGAGCTCCTCTGTCGAGCACTTCAGAATGAGAGGGACACTGGCGCTCTGGGGCAGCACTATGGAGCAAGGCGGTTTTTCAGTGAGAGACATCCAGCAAAATCCACCCTCCCGGCACTGCTTCACAACCCCAGCTTCATCCCGCTCATTAGTAGCAGGCAAACCAGCCCCTTCAACAACCCCTCACGTCAGCAAGAGATGCCTAGTAGAGCACATCGCATCCTACACCCCAGAGAGGTGCAGCACAGATACCTCACGCCTGTCCCCATGGCCAAACAAGCAACAGGATCCTTGAACTCCAAAGCGGTGGCCCAAAGCCTTGGCTCATCCATCCCGCATGATAGAGAAAGCCCTGACCCACAGCCTCTTCCTTTGGCATGCTCTTTGGGCCAGCAACACGCAAAAAAAAAAAAACCACTCCACCTTCCATCCTATGCCTTGAGGGACAATCCAGACTTTTCTAAGTGCTTTGAAATACGAGTTGCAAAGGCAGAACGTTTTTCCTTTTATGTTCCTTGCTTTACTTAAGCCCCTACTCAATAGGAGACAGGTGCATTAAGCTCTTTGCCAGGGACCTGCATTTAGAGGAACAAGGCCATCCAGTTTTATATGTTACCCCCTCATAAGCTCACTAGTCGCCTCTTAAGCTCGTAATAAAAGACTTCTTTGAGAAATGATGGCACCTAGTTTCCAAGGCAGCAGTACTTTTAAACTCGTGTTTGCAAGAGCCTAAGGAATTACAGATGCCAAAAGGAACACGCTGTATAAAACCCATCACCTATTCCTGCCAGATAGATTAATAAAACACTGTTCTATTTTTTTAATGCAACATGATCTGGATAAGGAAGTTGCTATCAATGCTATACAAAAAACATACAACGTGTAGAATAACAGGTACAAATCCCTGTAATCTCTAGTGGTACCTAGAGATCTCAGATGGTTTGGTGCCCATAGGGATTATCAGACACGTGTGATCCCAGACTGGAAAGACCGAGATACTTCATGGTATTGACTGACTGTCAACAGTCTGCTGGACCTCAGCTGGAATTCAGGCTGCAGTGCTCCAGGGGAAGAGAAGAGAAGGGAGATAAAGGAAAGAAAAGTAGAAGAAAGCTGGAGGTGGAGATGGAAAGTGGCTGTGACAAGCCTGAAGCACAGATGCAGCCACAGCAGAAAATATATCACAGGGCAGTCCTTTGAGCACTGTCTATGCAACAGCTGAGGCAAACCTTCATCCTCTCACTTCAAATTACTTGAAAGCTCAAGGATTCAACTGGAAACCTACAGCAAGCCAGAACATCTCACACTCCCCAGTTTCTGTTTATAAATGTCTATTTTCTTAGGCTAAACCAATTACTTATTCTCAGTCAGATACTACTCCCATTTCAGCTACAAAACAAGCTCCTTTCCCATGAAAATAAAATTAACGCTGCTTATTTCATAATTAATTTTACCGCATGACTTTCCCTAGTAATGTGATTCATTATTTTTTTCAAGTTCCCTACAAACTAATGAAAACAGAAAGCCCCTCAGCTCGTGCACAGGCTCCCTGCACGCTCTCACACACATCACTTTTTTGTGGCTTAATTTCCCATTTTAAAAAGGAAGATGTTTGCTTTCCTCCAACTTTTTTTGGGGGAGTATGGAGAAGGAGGGGGGAAGTGAGCAATGGGCATTACTTCATCTTTAATACAGCTTCTAGCACAATGAAGACCATCCTTTGCACTGTAGCACTAAGGTGCTACCAGAAGGCAATAAATTCAAGTTAATAATTAACATCCACATCATATCAAACACATACAATAGGTTGCTTAGCTATTAATTTTAGAAGCTATTTTTAAGTGATACATTACAGAATAAAAGAATGAAAGTCATTTTCAACTCTGACTCCAATTCCTGAATTTACTTATTGAATTGCAAACATTACTCCCTTTCTTTTGGAGGTTTGGGAACGGTATCTTGAGGTCTATGGGAAAAAGCATATTGCTTAGGGATTATGGCCAAATAGGTCCTTAAAACCACATGCACTGATGGAGACAGTACTGCTGGGACTCTGCGGGTAAAACTCTTGGCTGAAAAAATAATAGTTCAGCAAAAAAAGCAATACACAAATGCCCCCATTAATAGAAATAAAAACGTAAGGGCCACAAAGACTCAGTTAAGGTATTATATAAGAACAAAACACAAGTTAGTTACTGCTTTTGAGATCCCCTCCACCCCAACCTGCAGATGCATGAGAATCAGGCACCAAAAGGAAGCCGACAAATTTCTGATGTAAGCCACACCAGCATGAAGAACCGCTTCCATGTTAACACCGCTAATTACAAGTTGATGTTACACCATTTTCCAGCCCTCCCCCAAAGAAAAAACAACAGGTACTCAAGCTCGCTTACTCCTAAAAAAAACCCACCGATCCAACACACCAGAACAAATCACGCAATAGGCTTAGCCACTGTACAGCTCAAAAAATAATATGCCTTTGATGCTTTTTATTACAGTCTTGATCCTTCAAGGTTCACAATTTTAAGCTTTTCCTTTAAAACCACTGGGGCTAGGAACTTTATTTCAAAAACTCAATAGCCAAGACTCTCACCTAATTATACAAGCTGGGGCTTCAAGGCGGGGGGGCAGCAAAGGAACGCAGACACCCAGAGATTTATGGCAAAAAACGCAATTGCTGGCAAAACACTCATTGTCCCAAACTTCTTGCTTTATTCCCTTCCCCTCCTGCTCTGCGGAGGAGTGCATTTTTTTCCCCAAAAAAAATGTGATGCGCCATAATCCTGTCTCACCAGCTTTGATTTTTCCCCTTTTGAAAAAAGGAGTCTTTTAATGTTCTGTAATGGATGCTTCTCGCTCTGCACACAGGCAATAAATTAAAACAATGATTTTTAAAAACTCTAGCTTCGCTGTCAGTTAGACATCATTTACAAGGAGGCAAAACAGCTGTATCGCCCTCAAAGCCAGCCTCCTGCCAGACCAGGGCTCAGAAAGCACAGGTATGATCTTACAGGCTATGTCACAACATGCTTGTGTTTCCCCTGTTACTGTTGGTTTGGGGTTTTTGTTTTGTTTGGTTTTTTTTTTAAAAAAAGGAAGCAAAAAACCAAATTATTAAACCCTGCTAGGAATGATGAAGCACCAATAGCTGGGATGGGGACAGATGTTCCCAGCCACCCTTGGCGTACAGATGTGCTTCGTTTGGGGATGCAACTGATGGGGGACGTACAACACGTGAGACAGGTTTCCAGCTGTTGTGAGGCGAAAAAATAATAATAAAGTGGTTTTTAAGTGCTGAGGGAACGGAAGACCGCTAGAAACTTGCCTCAATAGGTACTTGGGGCAAGCTGAAAGGAAAAAATAAAGAGAGGAAAAACGCGAATGCAACTGGGACAACCCCCTGGGAGGATAATAAGGGAAAATGAGAGTAAAACTCACTTTCTTCCCAGGAGCAGCCCAGAAGGAGCACCGGGGAGGGGACCCCCCCCGCCCCCCCCCCGTCTCCGCGGTAACGGCGGGGCCGGCGCAGGCCGCCCGGTTGCCCGGGCCGCGGACAGGCCGCCGCCAGCCGGGGCCGGGCCGGGCCGGGCCGGGGGCTCCGCGACGCCGGGGGCTCGGTGTCGGGGCGCCGAGCCGCGCCGGTCCAGCCCCGCGGCGGAGGGAGGAGCAGCCCCGCCGCGCCTCGCCATGTCTCAGGCGTGAGTAACGCGGGGGGGGCCAGGCGGGGCGAGGGGCCGCGGGCACCCGGGAGAAAACCCTCTTTAAGGGGGTAAAAAAAAACCCCCCACACCCCCCCCCCTCACGCGTACCTCCATAGGGAAACACCTGCCGGTGCAAAGGCGGTGCGACCGGCTCCGCCGGGCCGTGGTCGCTGGTGCGAGGCCCCGGCGGCCCTTCCCGCCGCGCCGGGCCTCCCCGGAGGGATGCTTCGGGGAGGGCGGGAAGCAGCCCCGCTGAGCAACCCCATCACCTCAGCAGGGTTTAGGCCAATAATAATATCATTCGTACTCTGTAATATTTTTCATACTCGGGCACTAGGCCCCTTTTCTGCTTGCAAAAAATACTTTTCCCCTCTCTTACAGACCAAAATTTACACATACTGTGGGGTTTTTTTTTCCCTATAATGAACTCCTCATGCACTCAGCACAATTCAAAGCTTTAAAAGTTTATTTGCAATAACCAGACACTGATGATGGCACTGTATCAAAGTGCCTGCAAGGAGCCGTACTTATTTCTCCCCAGAACTATTACTAAGATACCAAGCCCCTATGCTTAAGAAAGTGTTATTGCTGTACTACAAAGCTGGGAACCTAACTGTGAGCATCTCTCATGACATGATCCGTCAGTATGTTGCTGTTTGCTGCCTCCAGGTCCAACAGTACGAAACCCTGGGCACAGCCAACCCAGTTCGGGGCAGCTCGTTTCCAGTTCCAAGCTGGATAGGGCTTGCTCAAGTTCAATAATTAGTAGTACATTGAGGGGGCAATGACCCTCTGGCAGTAGTTCCTGCCTCCTGCGGCTCCTCCTCTGCACGGTCAAGCTCTGACCAGGTCAAACCTGACCATATCCAAACTGCTGCCCCAGCAGGTTGTGAGCACAGCCTTTCCCAGCTTCTTACCCATGGTCTTCTCCTCTGGCATCTGTGGTACCAGCCTCAACTCCTCCTCTTCCTTTTGCTCAGCGTCCTCTTTCCAAACTCTGACTTTTTGCCACATAAAACCCCTCAGACTCTAAAACATCCCTCTGGCCTCAGAACTAGAGCAGTTCTCCGTGTCACCTCCACGTTGGGTCTGCACTAGCCTCCCCTCCAGCCACCTGCCTCGATGCATTTGCAGTCCCAGTCAGGTACCACCACCAATGCTGCTGCTTTCCAGCCAGGCAGCTTCCTTTCTTTTGCTTCTTGGCTCAGGAGAGAACAGTGTGCTGAGAGGAAAAGAAAAACATCACCAAGGGCACAGCCTCAGGTTTGAGTAAGGCTTGGTTAGGTCCCTGGCTAATCTGGTGCAGGGCTTGGTTTGTAACAGCACTAATCACGCCTTGCAGCAGCGTGGTGACTCAGCTAAGGGAAGTTCACAAAGGAATGGATAGTTATCTAAATTGCATTGTTTAAAAGAAAAGAAAACAAAACCAAACCAAACCCAAACCCACAAAAGTAGTGTTTGACCTCTTTGGAGAGAGTTATCTCAGAATCTGTCCTTCCTATTGAGTGTCTGCATCACGGCTGCTCTTATTTGAGCTAGATTAACACAAAAGGAATTAAGTTGAGTATAGTTAGAAAATACTTGCGCTTCAACTGTTTGCCTTAACTCAGTTTAATTTTAATAGCAACAGGGCTCTTTAGCGTTTCCTATAGCATTGAACAGCAAATGCATAGAAACATGATACCCATCTCCGCACCATGCGACAAAAATATATACTGTTTGTTTCCAAACGAGACAGGGATGCTGGTAAAGGACTCCAGTCTAATGTTCGTGCTACATGCCTCACTTAACTATAATCACTCTATAGCTGTGCCCAGCACAGCATTTATAGCTTGGTTAATCCACTCCTTTGTAAACACAAGTCTGAATAGACACCAGTTCATTGCCCACTGCATCTATAGAGCTTGAGTTAAGCAACGGGCTGGACAGTTTTGTTTACCCTATTCTACACCTCAGCCAGTGTACCAAGCTTTCCAGACAATTTGTGCTCTTCTTTATTGCCCCAGCAACTGGATTCAGGTTATCGCCTCAGAATCTCAGCATTCCTTTTAAAAAATAAATAATTTAAAAAAAAAAAACAGTGACTCTGAAATGCTCCCAAACCATCAGGAAAATAAAAAGTACTAAATTCTTACCTGAATATACATGGCCTTAAAGGTTTCATTTCATTATTTTTAAGTGGTTGGGGCTGACAGCACTGACAAATCCATAAACATTACATCTTAATGTTTACTGTTCGCAGCCTTGTGTGTCCCCAGCTAAGTTGCAGTCAATGCCAATAGTTACGAAACAGGAAGGCACTTTCCTTTTGTCCTAGGCTATCTAGTTTTGCAAGGTACACCTGAGTTGGTTCTCAAGCAAGTTACCAAGGCTACTGTTACATGGTTGTATGTAGTGAGGTTAATCTGGCTGCGTACCATAAATCAGGCTAAATTAAAAGTATTTTAAAAGCCATGTGACAAAAATGTCTTATAACAGACTGCCTTACTTGAAGGCAGTGAAGAAAAGAGCTAATAATGCATGGAATTTATGAGAAAGAACTTTGGTACTTTGGGCAAAAATATTTTAGGGGACACCACCTTATTTGGCTGGGAATGGGGATGGCTGCCTATCTTGCCAAGTCACATGGAAGACAGACTCCATCCTACAACAAGGTAGGCACATCAGTAAGTCACAGCCAAGCCTATAATACCAGTTTTTCAGTACCATACAGTCACATCCTGTGTACTGTATGGAAATGCTACACAGCACATAGCTTTTTTTTTTTTTTTGAGTTTGAGGCAAACAGCTGCTTTTTAGACATCTGGAAGAACAGCTGCTACACACATAGAGAGAAATTGCACGCGTCCCGTGCAGCCAGTTGGACGTGCTGGCCGTACTAAGTGTGCGCGTGGGGCAGCTGTCTTGCATGCACCGCAAGTCCGAGCGGTCAGACTGGCAACTTTTGCAGCACAGAGTCACACTGCGCACAATTTACGTGGCTGGGATTTCAGTATTTCCAGTCAGTTTATGAGGCGTGTTCACCATCCTCAAGGCCCTATGATTTTAACATCAGTCTGGTCTAAAGCTCACAGAACCGTGTTATTCCACTGCTTTAGTAAGCTTTGTATCAAGATAGAGACAGGACACTCGGGAAGCGCTCAGCTATATTCTCTTAGGGTCAGTAAGTTCCAGCAGCCAGCCAAAAGAAAAGTCAGCACGTCCAGACATGCTTGACATTTTCTAAGGACAGGCGTAGTGCTCACGAGAGAGCATGCCCATTATATTTGCTGTAGGGTTGATTAAGAAGTGCTGGGCGTATCGCACTTCCTAAAGTACTCAAACCCCAGCATTTGCATACAGATGTACATTTTGTTCCAGATACAGAACAGGAGATTTACATAGCTGTTTTTGCATTTATGTTTTCCTGCTGCGTTTCCTCCTCTTTTATGAATTTGTTTACCATTTACTTGACCTGTAGGATCTTGACCAGTAATTTCTTAACTTGCCCTAACAGCCCTAGTCCAGACACATTCAAAACTGAGTTTTGGCACTGCTACCATTTGCAACAGGTTTCAATCAGCTACAAGACATTTGCCACTACCACTAAGGAGCTTTAAACAATCAAAAAAGCTTTAAAAATTTAATCTCATGTCACAAATAGAACTTAGATTAATATTTAACCACTGACTTAATATAAGACAAGATCTTTAGGATCTCCCCTTCTGCTTCCCACAGAAACAATCAAAGGAGAGCAATGTATTTGGTATTATATCCCATAGGCTCAGTTAAAGAAAATCAAGGTTGCAAAACCAAAATGTAAGAAAATGTCCGTGCAACTTTTAATCCCCCTCTTCTCTCCCCCCTCCACCTTTACGTGGCTGCATTACGATGCAGTTTCTTATGTTGCGATCACATCCTATTTTCTTCCCACAGGGCCCCAGCCTCATTCAGTGATTGGGCTGTTGTTGAATATTTCTTTTTATCCCCTCATTCAGCATGTGGCCCCAGGCCATATTCTTCAAATTCCATCTAAACGCCACAATTATTAGCTTCCTCCTGGGCATTCCTAGCATGTTCTCTCTCATACATCTCCTAAGCATTCACGGATTCATCTTTGCCCCTCTTTCCACCCCTGGTGAGCATTAGCGTGTCATCCTGCTTATGTTAAAGCAGGAAGAGAGACAGAATCAAAGTTATCGCCATTAAGACTCAAAGCTGCAACTCCCTCCCATGCCTCCCTTCAATCCTTAACGGGCAGGTAGGGAAAGATCTTGTGCGTTACTCGTACATTGTCTCCTTTGGGAAAAAGCATTGTCAGTGGAAATATCCCAGCAGCACTTGTGCTAGAAAACAGTGGAAGAGGAGGCTACAGTTTTTGAGAAACTGAGTAGACCGTGTTAACTTTGAGCTTAAAGACTCCTGATCCTGGCAGAGGCAGAGCAGCACCCAGACGCAGCATTTGCCCTTTATGCATGCAACTATAGGCAGCTGGACAGGCAATTGCTCTTTCCTTTTCTAAGGGAAGGAAAAAAAAAAAAAAGATGATGATGCACATAAGGTAGTTAATGCTGAAATAAACTTCCTTACCACACCCAGTAAAATGCTGCTTGGAGCTTGAGTAGGCAATGTCTTTTCAGCCCTGGCCTGTTCCTGGCTATCCATCTCTCAAAGAACTCACTACAGTATCTGCTACAGCAATGCTAATTGGATATAAGTTACCAAAGCTCTCCTTCACCATCGTTTCATGCTTCCTTGACCAGGAGGAATACTGCTTACAAAGGAAAGGAGGCTGCTGTTCTCTTCCTTACCTCAAAGGAAAGGGCAGGCTCCAGCCCAGGCAGGAGCTGCAGCCTGACAAACAGAAGAATGGCCCTTGGAGCATGCTACAGGAAAGTTTAGCCTAGGATAATGTCTCCTCCACCTCAACCGCTTCACAATGTCCTCCTGTAAGAAAACAACCATTTTTCCAGTCAGCCTTGTGAGTTTGGCTAGAGCAGGTGCTTGACACCTGCTGAGGTGCGGTGTTGCCACTGCTGCTCAGTGAAGCAGGCTTCCTCACCTTCCCTGCAGTTTCCCATTACATTTATGCCACAAAAAAAAAATCTTTTATCCCCTATTTGCTTTCTGTCACAGTACCAAAGACTGCAGTTGGATATGACAGAAGCATGGAGCTGTTCACATTAACAATGCCAGCAGGCTGTATGTTTTCTTCCCCAGCCACAAAGCCTACTGAGGTTTATCCTTTATTTTCTCCATATGCTTCAAACTCTGTAAAACATCATGGCTAGAGCAAGCATACTTAAGGGAGGTCATCTGGCAGCATTACATTCACCACCAGCTAAAACGTTTGGCATAATTGTAAGGCTAATCTTATTTTAGGAGCAAGGCAGGCCTGACCAAGCTCAGGCCCATGAGTCAGCACTGCTCCAGACTGGAGGCTAAAGGCTTTTAAAACAGGAATTTATTCAGACAGCCTTACAGTCAATTAATTTGTGTCATAAGGCCACACTGATCTCTGTTCCTGTCTGCAAAAAGTTTATAATAAGACAAAAGAAGAAAAGAAAAGAGAGGGCTGCTCCTGTAATATATTTAGCCCAGCAGTCACCATGCAATACCTGAGCAGGCTGTAGCGGAGGAACAGGTAACTGCTGACCTGAATAAGCCAGCAGTCATTTTAAGTGTGGTGATTTTTAGAAAGAGAGAAGAAAAAAGAAAACCAGCAGCATTTGCGCAAGCCCTTTTTCCTCTCTGGGCCCCACTTTCCCCTCCCAACTTTTGTCTCTTGTTTCTTTATTTTACAGAGGCTGCGGGGCAGGGTTTCCCTCCCCTGTGTTTGCCCAGGACTTAGCACAATGGCTGACCTGTCAAGCCCCAAGTATCTAGAGGAGACCCCAAGGACTGGCCCCTGCATGCACTTCCTTGTCACTAGACTCAAGTCTCAGCCGCCTCTCCTCTGCTCCACAAGTGTTGGCTTGACCTGCACAGTGATGAATAAGTGCTGGGCTCCTTGTGCCCAAAGGAGCCCTGCTCCATCGCACAGATCCCTGCTGCAGCCCAGCTCCAAACCCCCTTGCTGTCACAAGCCCTGCTGGTGCTTTCTCCGTCGCCTGTTAGATATCCCAACACAGTGCAGTCCCATTTTCTGAGAAAGAAGAAACGAAGGTGGTTTGCAGTGGCAGCATAGATGCTTCAGAAAAGTTTAAAAACACACAATGTAGCGCTCATTTAATTAAACGGGAGTTTACTTATTAGGTGAAGAGAACTAGGTCAAGTCAGAGTAAAATTTTTTCCCTTCCATCTCTTGCATCTGCCCATCCATCAGAAAAAACAGTAGGGCCCGTGCAGTGGTACACTCTGCATTTACACAGTTGATGTGTGAAAGCGTGAGATATTTCTCTTTCTCAGAGGAGAGACAGCCCAGAAAAAACAGGCATCAAAGAAGCCTAGGTTCAGCCCATATAAAATCCAGAGACAGAGACAGCTTGGAGTGCAAACTGTGCCATGTCCTGGAAACACAGAAATAGTGTTCCCTTTAGCAGCTGAGTAAAAACATCAAGACACTTCAGGGGGAAAAAAGAAAAACTACACAAAGGTAACCCCACTGATGCCAGATTCCACTACTGGCTCAAGCGTGGTCTGAGGGACAGTTTGCACACTCAGCACAAATCTTTTCCAAGAAGGGCATGCTTAAGTCTCAAAACCAATTTAACACAAGTAAGCAAGCTAACCTTAGCTGCACTCAAAACCAACAGATTTTAAGTGTAAGAAGAGATAGGTCAAGCAAACATGCAGAGTTAGAGGGCCCTGGAATATTGAAATGAGGCGATGCATAATTTGGCAGGATTTTAAACATCTCTCTGTAACTTGAGCAGAAAAATGTATTTTTAAGCTTCACTCTAAATAAGCAGATCAGGCTTTATTTTGAGCAATAAAAGTGAGATTCAAACTAGAAGTCGTGCTATGGCAAAAGAGTCTTCTTAAGCCCTTGTTTTAGACTCCGTTTCTGCTTTGTGGGAGTGAAGAAAAGGGACATCAGTTACGAGGTAAAGCCTTGACCTCCAAGCTGTAAGCTGCCAGAAAGCACTCTGAGGGCTCTGGAGTTAAGTCACTTTATGTGTTTTTTCCTCATCCCATTACAGTGGTGCTTATTTTCCCCATAACACTCCTATTCTGTAGTTGCTCTGACAATTTGCAGCATTACTTACAGCGCTATATACATGCAGAGATCAAGAGGCAGACTTCTTTTCCAGGATTTAATAATCTTATGCCTCGAATAGGAAAATTGTGTTCAGTCCTGCTAGTTACCTGCACTAGTAGGCTAGTTGGATACTCTAATTCAACTTAATTCTGATGCAATATCATCCTCAGGCCTGGATACAGCTCACAACCTAGCCATTACAGAACAGGAACAAACCTATGAGATGAATCAGTAACAGTAAATAAAAAGCCAGCACACACAAGGCTGTGTTGTACTCCCCCTTCAGTGCGCGGAAACAACTTTGAGGGAGTTTACAACTTAATGCAGAGAGAGACTGAGCAAATAGGCAAAATTCAAATGGGGGTTTAGGGGTCGCATGCTGTCTGATTAACAGGGAAGGAGAGTCAGTCCTGTCCTTTGCTTTTAACATGTAACTTTGAAGACACACGTTACTCCTGACTACCCTTGAACGTGTTTGTTGCCAAAGCTGAAGGGCTCCCCAGGAATACAGGAGCTCTGCCAAGTCCCCCAGAAAGGGCTATAAACACCAAGCACATCTGATCCTTCAAACTAGTCCAGAAGGGCTCCCCTTTGGACACTAGTAAAACTTGAAATAATTATTTTAATCCTATTTTGGGGGAGGGGAAACAGATAGCTGTGCATATGTCCTCTAGTTTTTAGTCAGGGTGAACCAAAGAAACACTCAAATCACATTTCTGCTTGCACTGCCCAATTATCAAGTGTCTGCTGTTCCCCATCACGTGCCTAACAAACAGAAGCACTAGGGCCAGCCCCCTGCAAGGTGTCAGTCACTCTGACCGCAACAGGTACACAGGAGTTATCAGCTTATCACAGCTGAAAATTTAGCAGTTCCACATAAATCTTTTCCTTCAACACTTCATTTTCCAGTGGGCCTGTCCCTTCTTTTGCCCTCATTTAGACAGAGCATCACTGCTGCAAAAGCTACAAACATACCATAATATCCATTGTCTTAACATCTGACCTACAGCAACGTGCTTGCAATCATCATAATGCTTATCTGATTATGGAAGCAATTATGTTCCATCTATACTGCCTTATGTTAACGTACTCTGAAGGGCTAGAGCACTCCATCCCCCTCCTCCCTTAAAAAGTCATTCAAAATATAAAAAGAAACTGGATATTAGCTGGCTCAGCAGGAGGAACCACTTGACATTCCTCAGTCAGAGGAGGCAGAAAGGGAGATTATTGTAAATTGGAGTGGACAATCGTGGAGTCGGTTCTTGTTGCGGTACAATCTGTTGTCTCCATGCAATAACCTGCATTCAAAATGCTCTAGCCCAAGGATACCCACTGTTCATAAATCAGCAGTGTGGTTGTGGGGACAACCTCCAGGGCCAGGCTTTCTCAAAGATTTATAACCTCCATGCTATCAAACGGTCTGTGAGTAGGCACAGCTAAGTAAGTACAATACCGCGTTGTTTCCTTCTGTGCTGGAAAACCCCATGAACCTCACACCAGTGTCCGTTTTTCCATGTCCTGACTTCAGAGGAAGCGTACAAAACTCCTATTGATCAACGGGCAGAGCTGTTAGGTCAAAGCTAATGCTGGTCTTGTTTGTGCCAATCTTCTCCACTCTGCTGGTTTTATTTTGTTTATCTCCCGCACCTGGTTTAATTGCTGCAGTTGAGTGATTTGGGTGGTGCAACGGGATGTAAATGAAGTTGGAAAAAAGGAAGGGGAAAGACCTGGGTGGGCTGCAGAGATATTAGGAAAAGCAAGACCAGCTGCATCCTGCAGAAACCCAGGTCAGCTGAAAAGTATAATATGCACTTTAAAAAGCTAATGGTGCAAATTCAATAGCAGCATTCAGATTGTTGGTGTTTTTGCTGACTGCTGCAGGGAGTCCCAGCAGCATCCTGGACATGCAGCACACGCCCCACGCTTGGGGTATTTGTGGGCTGGAGTTTGTCCTGTCCACCCCACCAGTCCCTCTTGCAGGACAACCCTCAGGTCATTCTGTACTCCGAGGTTGGGAGTGATAAGATCAGCTGACAGAGCTCCAACTTAGACATTTATTATCAAGCACAAGCAATGTTAATAGCTGCCCAGCCTTCTTGTCAGAATTAATACACAAGCACTCCCTCAGTGTTGCTCAGACCAGCAAGAAGTCTGCTTGGAAAGCTCATCTAATGGAGGCAAGGCCTTTTCCTGTCTTCATCCTTCTTTGAGAGGCTCTAGGAACAGCAAGCAATAGCTAGATTAAGCAAGTGGACGGGTCTAGATTGCACCATTGAGGCCAATGACCTTTATTTCTAGGTCTAAGCACCAAAAGTCAGCTTTTTCTTGTTACCTTAGCCCAGTTTTCCCCTCCTCCTGCAAATGTGGCAACATGAATCAACTGTTTTTCTCCCAGCATAACCGAGTCTCAGTACAGAAGACATTTCTTAGCTCTGCTAGTAGAGAAGCACTTTCAAAGATTTTTTTGACGCCTGTCACTCTCAAGAAAGAGTCTCCACTTGTTAAAGAGAGGTTATGAAGTAAAGAGGACCTAAAAGGGTCTTTCACTACCATGCATGTTAGCACCTTTCAGTGACAAACCTGGTGTTTGAGCTCTTCTCTGAATAAAAGTCTTATTGCCCAGAGTACATTTCTTGCTCCTTTAGGATGATTTCCCACAATATTCTGCACTGATCTGCTTTTATCATGAAAAGCCACTAACAGCCAGTCCATGCTCACATCAGAGCTCCACCTATTCCGACCAAAACTACCAAGTAAAAAGCATTTTGACTTCTGGAAATATAGTTGGCCTTAGGTGCCGTCTTCCATATCACAGAAGCCTCTAGCCAGTGGACCTGACCTTTAGCAATATCTTGGAATGCAACAGTTGCTGCCATAGAAATAAATTATTTTCCTCACTTCACATTTGAAATAGCGCCCACAGCTACGCTCTAGCATTAGCACCAACACAGCCCTTACCCTACAATTAGTTCCGAGCAACCACTTCAGAAAGGCAGAAAAGCAACACACACTTTAGAAACATCAGTTAGTTCTCATCCCAAACATGGAAAGACCTAACAGAGACCTTCCCCCGGCGGAAGGGCTTTGAGAAGGAGGCACTGTTTCTATTAAATCATCATCTTGGTTAGCATGACTGAATGAAACTTATGACCCTATCAGGGTTGCAGCTTCAAGCATATGTTAAGGATGAAGTCGAAAAGTTTTTAACTTTTAAGCTTTCATTAATAAAACAGCATCTTAAGATTCCTATTTTTAAACAATCAAGAAAGATAAACTTTTGCTAATGTTTTTTAAAATACATTGTGGTTAAAATCACTTTATAAATATAATGGCTCACATTTCCAGGCTGACTTTTTTGAGAAATTCACACACATAGAGCCCTGGCATCATTGTGTGCTAACTCTTACTTTCATGTCGCATTAACATAGTCTCCTCTTTTTCAATTAGCACTTACAATAAAATGTGGACAGATGCCCAGAAAGACCTCGACATCCAGCTCCAGAGAGAAAGAGAAGAGTTCCTCCAGCCAGAGAAGGACCACGTGAAAGTATTCAAGATGTTAGCCACTTCCTACATCAAATACATTCAAATCTTCCGTAACTTGGAGACGGCCCACGACCAACTTATTCATCGGCAGAAACGGACAGTGATTCGGCAAGTGCTAGATGGCGTGATTGGCCGAATCCTGGAGATGAAAAAAGAGATGGTGGAGCTGGACAACTCCGAGTTTCATTACATTGATAATATCCTGGAAGATCTAAAGCTTCTCCCAGTAGGTCTACCTCTGTTATGAACAAATTAATAGGAACTTTGCCTACCCTATATTTTAAGGACAGTCACATTTACTTGAAGTCTGTGAAGTTCCACTTAGTGATTTAGCTTCCTGCATGTTCAGTACTGTACTGGGCGATCAGTAATTATGGCATGTTTTTTAAAGATCAGAGTATATTTGATCTATGATAAGCATTACATATTGGAGCAAGATTTTAAAAGCTGATCTGCTTGATCAATATGTTGCATTTCTGCTTCTCCAAAGCAGCACAGGCTCTGTGGATTTTTCCACTTGCACATGCCCTAACATGAAGTCATAATAGCTCAGACAGCTTCACTATTAATATCAGTGGCTTAACGCTGCCTGATTCTACTGTGGGATTAGATGGAAGATAGGCAACCAAGGCACTTCAGTCTGCACTTTGCCTTACTGTGAATCAGACTGGCCTCAGGCCTCTTCCAGAGATTGCAGGTAATGCTAAAGGTTGCATGGTCTGGTCTACTAGCTCATAGTACAACGAACTACTAAAGTGAGACATCCGAGACAAATCTCTTATTGTAAAGGAGGCAGGAGCTGGGAGCATATTCAACGTCCAGGGTTCAGGATTGCCTAGTGTAAAAGCAGCCCCCTGACAGACAGCCCACTAAACCAGATGAATACAAAAACAATAAGGCAAAGTCTTGAAGCTGTGCTGTAAAAGCAGTGTGAAAAGTTAGCTGCAAAAAGCTGGTTACTTCTCTCGCAGACAGCTCCACCTATTGTCAAATTCAGGTACCGCTGCTAACAGCTTTTCTAAAGAAAAAAAAGAGTTGGAGTTTTAGTTACTGCTTTTTCCAGGATCCTAGTTATAACATGAGATAAGCGCCTAATATCATTATAGCGTTATTTTGATTTACAAACATGTTTATGTTTGCAATTACATGTGTATTTCACTCTGCAAATTTAGGATAACAATTGCTATGAATTTTCACCAGCTCTTTACCTTATGACATTAGTCATAGCAGAGAACTATTTTAAACTATGAGAAGGCATACTGGAGAGCATAAACACACCTCCAGAGAAACTGATCCCTCCAATCATATTTTGAAATCAATAAGTGCTGCTGTTTTCATGACTTATCAGTAAATCCACCTGCAGCAAAATGTTAGTGAGTCTGAAAAGTCATGCTTGACATCTATTAAAAAACAAGCATAAATTCAAATTCCTGCACCACACCTTAGTTTTAAGAAGGGATGACAGGAAAAAAAAAAAAAAGCAGCACTGTGGAGATTTCGGGCTTTTCCAGAGAAAACATTATTTTTCATAGTAAATAGGAATACAGATTTTTGGGTTTTTTTTGTAAACTAATCACATATTCTTGGTTCCAAAACAAAATTACTGGCCACTACCTGACAAATTAATGGCTGTTCCCTAAAGAATTTGCCCAGAAAGGAGCTCTCTAGTCCTTTCTTTCACTGTATTACCATGGGCTAAAATCCAGGATGATTGTAGGCAGAGAACACAGAGTAGTGTCATTTTATATCTTATGCAATGATATTGCATACTTTTTACTCTGACACTGTAAGGCTAAGCTTCATCTTTCTTTAGTTCTGCACCTCATGTTTTTGTACAATTGGCTT
This sequence comes from Morus bassanus, assembly GCA_031468815.1. NCBI lineage: Eukaryota > Metazoa > Chordata > Aves > Suliformes > Sulidae > Morus > Morus bassanus. The sequence goes on from CM062574.1 coordinate 41,676,092, forward strand.
CCAACACTCAGTCACTCAGTTTTCTGGGGTAATTGTAAAGGTATTTGGATACACAAATTCCATGCAGAGCCGGGAGTGGCTAAAAGGCTGCATATTTGACTTGAGGATAAACATCACAAACCTAACTTTTCAATGCTGGGCCCCAAAAAGAGGTTATGAAGAAAAGTACTCTTCCTACCCCTCCACCCCCTTCCAGCCCCAGTATTATGGCTTTGATCTTATCTTTACAGTCAGTAAAAGTCACAGTCCAGAATCACTTGTAATTAAAGCCCAGATTAGACATCAGAAATACTTATCACCCCTACACTGACCAACTTGCACTGCTACCTGACAGCATAAGAAGCCCTCTCATCCTACGCGAGGGTGTCCAGACAAACTGCTTGATTTCTTTTATCTAAAGACAACCAGATTTGTAATTCATCCTAGAGCAATTTGCACTCTTGAAGTACAACGTATAACCATTTCCATCACTAGTCAAGGATGTTAGAAGGTGCAAACAGGGAGCTTAACAAGACAAATATTTAGAAACTTTAGCAGACCAGACCTGCATTGATAAAATCAGTAGGGATAAACACAGTCCTAGTTAGAAGCTTTCTTATGCTGCCATAACAAGTATGTCCCATTCTGCGCAGCATGCAACTGAGGGAATTTGTAATGAAATCTTTAAGTTTGTAGTTCACAGGGGCTGTTTTCATTGGCCACTGCCTTCCCTGAAAATTCTTGCTCTAGGAATTGGAAGGCCTTAGAGCTTACAAGCAGCACATTTACTATGTGCCTGTATCAAGCCAGGAGTGGTGCTTGTTCTTTACAGCCAGCAATTTTTCTCTCTGTCCATACCAGAGATAACATTAAGGCTGCAAAGGATCACATCAAAGGTCTCCCTGAACAGGTCAAAGCCTACCAAGTTTCCATATCAGACAGAACAGAGAGCGCTGATAGCACAGCATCAAGTCTTGTACCTGTCTTAGGCTCACTGGGCAAAATGACCAACTGCCCAGATATACCTGGGGACAAATTACTGTGTAACTTGACTGTGCAATTCCTCATGAGTAGCACAACAGGGTAACTGTACTGCCTTTCTCCCCCTGTCTCTCCGGGTGAATTGTTTGCTTGAGGAAATATTCTGCATGTTCCTGAAGCATGTAGAAGATGCATTCCTCCCCTCCCCCCGCAAAAACAAGATACTTGCCAGTAAATATTCCTGAAGAATTATCTCCAGTCTTCAACATGATACAAAGAACAGGTTATGCCACTCCACAGCATCTTAACTTTTGGAGTGTTTTTTTGTCTGCCTGTCTGCCTTTTTCATTTCTCAACAAGAGTGAAATTTTACAGGAGAAGAATTGGTAGAAACGTGAACCAGTTACATCTTTTTAATGATAGAAACAGGGAAAGACAGCCACTTCTAATCATGCCTGATTTTGAGAAGTGACTGCAATATCACAGTCACAGTTTGTCTACAGGTATAAGTACCTGTAGATTAACAGAATTGTGCTTTAGTTCCTTGTAATGGTTAAAAAAAATGCAAGAGAACAGACCTGTTTTTCACACTGATTAAAAAGAAGTGGGATGATCATACAACCAGAGGTATTCAATTCAATGGAAATCATGTTTAAGATCCTGGCAACCCTGCCAAATATTTTAATGGTTTGATAATATAATTGAGCCATTATAAAAAGAAAGATTTCTGGGCTGCCATGGTTCAGAAATTGCGTTGATTTATTTGTTTTTGTTGAATTAGGTCTTAAGTAATTGCAAAGAAACAGCTCAGCAGCTGTTAGAGGTCAAATTCCCCAACACTCCAAAATATTCAACAATCTCAATCCAATTTAATTGCTTAGTAAAGGTGTTCAATTAATAAGTAATGTGATTTTAATGCAGTTCTAAAAAGTATCTCATTACTATTTCTTCCTCTAGGAAGACATAGAAGTACCTATCCCAAGGTATTTCATTAAAGAAAAGCTGCAAGTCCTGCAGCAGAGGGAGAAAATCCTTGATCAGATTTTGCTTGATGCTGGATTGCAAACACAGGTAATAGTACATACCTACAAAATAACGTGCTTAACTTTTTTTGTTTATAGCCACACATGTCTGAACACGAGACACTAAAGTGAAAAGTACTTTTGTAACAGTTAGGAAGTAAAAGTCTGTTTACAGATAAGGCACAAATAGAAAATAACATTAAGAATTTTCCTGTCTAACAACATCCAGTCACATCTTGAGTCTGGTTAGGACTGAAATGAATCAAGACTGCTTTATGCTTCTGAGAGTGTCAGAGAAAGGGCAGCACTTTGGCCAAGTTTAGTAGGTGCTTTATTTTTCTAACTAGCTCTCATCACATAATTAGTCCTACTGAAATCAAGTTGGGCTTAAGTTTTACTGAACCAAGATTCCTAACTGGAACGGGCAAAACTCAGAGTTCAGGTCAGCACGACTGTTACTGTTCAGTAGTTTATAACCTCTGAACAATGACTGCAGTCTCTTCTATACAGCTATAGAGCTGCAGCTGCTAGGAGGAGTAGAAAATTGAGTTTTGGCAGAGCAAAAGCCATTACAGAGAAGTACATGAGTGCTCCAGTGAAGACTGTTCTGGATTTGATATACTTTTGACCTTTTCAAAATGGCGCATTGCCTACAAGCAGTCGTTGCTAACCTCCTGAGATAACTGACTGTGCCTACATGTCTGGATGACTTAGATTCATAGATGTTATAGCCATAAGAGACAGTCCTGATCGGACCACGTAGTCAAACTGCTGCACTACCCCAACGGTTGAATTCTCCACAAGTAATTGTGCTGGTGGGGGAAGTCTGTGTGTTGATCCCAGAAAGCAACAGAGGAAAGGTTTCCCAGGGAAAGACACAGCACCAGTCAGACAGAGGCAGTTTGCAGAGACAGAGCACAGGCACTCTGCTAGATTACTTTAATGGGCAGCTGCAGTCCTCTTGGCCTCCATCTCTGGGTAAATTCTCTGCTCTTCTAGTGGTCTAACGGAGATCCCCTGTTTCAGTACATTACATCTCGAAGCCTTTTCATTTCCCACAGTTTTGCTCTCACCCCCTTTCTGCGTTGCATCCATTTCAGATGAGTCTGGTGTGCAGCCAGCTCGCCTGGGAGCACTAGGCTCTTGCACTTTGGACACTGGCAGGGTCCAGGTCTCCCTTGCCAGGATGCCACAAGAGAGGCACAGGATTCAATAAATGTAAAATAAATAATCTCACACAGTATGAATCCAGCGCCCTGTGCTGCGCTTCCAGTTCAATCACCGCTGGGATTGCTAGAGGGTTGTCAGCACTTCTGCATGCATCGTAGCAAGCCATGTACACTCAGGAAATCCTAACTGCTGTGTAACAGACCACTGTATTCTTCAGTGCCCATGGCAGTGCTGTTACAAGCAGTCTAACGTACATCAAAAACAGTGGAGTTCATCACAGGAGTCTGCTCTGCAGATCATTTGTCCCTCTGTGTAATTCTGTTATAGAAAGCCCTGCTGAAAACGTAGTATAGTGAGCTCCACACAATATATATAGAAGCATCAAATGTGAACTGTCTCTAATAGGGGGATTAACATCAAGAAAGGACAATAATTCAGCTTTTCCATGGGGAGCATGAGGAGTTAACAAGAGTTCTCAGGAGTGAGAAGGGGAGAGTCCCTCTCTCCAGCTGCGCTGTTCTGATATGTTTTTCCCCAAGCCTCTTCCATTTGGGCTGCCCAGGCCTGGGCTGGCTCAGAACAGCCTATCCTTCCATTTAGCAAGAGAGATGGGGTCCCAGCAGCACAGCCAGAAACCCATTCCTTCGGAAAAGTAAAAGGAAGACATTCCATAGCCTAAGAAATTCTCCTTTTAATAGGACAAAGCCTTGTGGTTCTTTATGTCTTTTTTCTCAAATGGGTAAAGTTCAGAACAATGCGTACACCACATAGAGCTGTTCTTGCTTCCCACTATAGCATCAGGCTTTCCTTGTCACACATTAACACGTCAGGTTCACTTTCTCTTGAAGGTCCTCAGAAAAACACATCTCTCAAGATATCAGACTTCCAAGATGTTGCAAGATAGCACTAAGACAGGAGTCTCTGCTGTTTGTGACAGGGATTTTTTTTGTCTTATAAAGTTTTCACAAGAAGTTTATTGGTTGTTTTGTTTGCTGAGGTAAGCAATTAACAAAACACATAACTAATACTTTGCTTTGTCCATTCCTTTTTGGCTGTGCTGTTGAAGAAACCTGTCAAGGCCATGACATTTGAAGAAGCCATTAAAATGATCCAGGTTGCAGAACGGGCTCGCCAAGGCCGTCGTCGAGCAGCATTCATGAAGCAAATTTACCTTGAAGAAAAGAGAGAAAGACAAACTAAACTTCAGGTCCAGATGGGTCCAAATCCCGATGATGCTGCCACTTGCATTCAAAAGGTGAAATCTCTGATTTAACAACAGTTCTGGCAGAACCTAATGACAATGTTTTGTTCAGAAGAACAGCAGTAGACAGAAATACAACTCATAGGACTGGAATTGTTCTGAAATGACAGCGTTCAAGGTGTCTAGCAAGGTGAAATACATCATTTAAACCACTTAAAATGAGACAGGACACTAGATGTGAGATCAGTAGAAACAGTCCTGCACTGGCAGTGCAGGATGACTTTGACATGTTGTTTCTTCTGTTCCGATTTTTATGACCTCAGTTGCTCCTGCTGGCATCCCCTTGGAATCCAGTGCATCTCAGAGAATTCGTGCCTTTTCCTGTGATCTCTGGGGAAAGAATTCATTCCATATCTTGCAAAGATGAGAATGGGAGATCACTGCTAAATTCCAGAAAAAGTCTTTGCGCATGTATAAGTCAAACAATTCAGCCTGATGAGAACAGGAGCTCAGTCTAAATCTTACGTCAAACACTTTCTGAAAACCTGATAGTGTTATGTTTAGAAGCTAGATATACCAGTGTGAGGGGATAACAAACCTCAGAACTTGTTTAAAAAAAAAAAATAGCAGATGGCAACCTGTTGAAGAGTAATAGTTTCAATTGTATATTGTGCCTTTCCTTCCTCTATTTGTTTTTTCCTGTGTCTGCCACAGTAAAGGAAGCTGTAACAAGGCCCATTTATCTCATTAGAGTTTTGTTTACAATTCAAGGTTTGGCATGGATATATCCAGCGCAAGAAAACAGAGAAAATGAGAAAAGAGGAAATGATATTTCTGGGGATGGTAAGTAGTGCTGCCTAGAGAATATCAAATGCCACACTCTGTTTGTTCTTCAGACTTTTGTAATTTAGCAGAAGATGAGAAATTAATTTCTAAGATTCTTCCTATTTTAAAAGGAGTCTCTAAGGAATACAGAGCTAAACTGAAATGATAGATGGCACAGAAGTAGCACAATTTGTCTTATGCTGCATGCTTTTGTGCTATATATACACATAGTCCAATGTATACGGCAGATGTGGAAACAGGCAGTGTAGAATTTGCCCCAAGTTCTAGGGAATTTACCCCAGGCAAGACAGAGCAAGGAAATTTTATTTATCCATTTTCAATTCATAATTCCAAGACACTTGAGCTGCCTTATTCCTGAAGTAGAATTAAAGCACCAAAGTCTCCTTCTCCCACCCCTTTGCAAGCCAGCATATATGTATGTCAAGAGTAGGAAAAGGGACATTAAAACTGCCATATTAATATAGCAATATTTCCATAAGTCCCCATGGAAGTAAGCAAAATATTCCTCACATCATACTGCAAAAGTACAGGGAAGTAAACAGCTGCCATGGTCAGTTAGATTGTGTGGGGTGAAAGAAAAAAATGAAATCACCCCTTCCAGGAGAAGGAACCCCTTCCTCCCACAGTTAGAGAAAGTACATCTCCTCCTCCCACCAACATCTCCCTTCCTAGCAAGTACCTGAGAAAAAGCATAAACTCTTTACAGTTGACATTTTCTTTGGGTGTCACCAAATCCTTTTGGTGCCTTCATTAGGCACTAACAGCTGTCAAGCCTCACAGCTATCTTCAACTCCAGCTACAGTAGCAGCCCTTGTACCAAGTCCTAGTAAAGCTACTGCACAGCACCACATTACAGAAACATTCATCATTGCTCTACTTTTGGTAGGTTTATTTATACCTCCATGTTCTACAGATCTTAAATTATTAATTTATAAACTAATAATTTAATTTTGAATTAAAACATGCTTTCTGCTTTTCCCAGACAATTGGGATTATTTTCTTACCCAGCAGCAGAATTGTCCTTAGCTACATTACAGGTTTATGAAAACTAATTGTGCCTATACACCTGACAAACATGTATCATCAGTTAAGAATGACCATAAAAATCTTATCTTTAAGAAGTAACATGTACATTTTCCGAAGTTTTGCCATGTTAAATACAGATAACACCTTATGGAGTATCGTCTTCAATATCTGCTGGTCATTAAGAGTTAAGCATGGCCAACATAGCTAAGCAGAACTTTGGGTGCCAATTCTGCCTCTGTTTAAGACAAAGAAAATTCCCAGAGATTTTAACTAGCGCAGACCTAAAATGGTGACTATTTGGAATGTACTGAACATGAACCTGTTGCAAAACAAGGGATCATTTCCTATCAAATCCCACGACAGTTTCTGTCGAGTCTTAAAACTAGAGCCTTAGGAAGGAAATCTAAGTCTGGTATCAGTTATCGGAGGGTTCACAGCCAAGCACTCTTTTCATGGTGGCCAATGGTAGGAGTAACCGATAACTAGGATATAAATAGCCTAGTTTATGGGGAGGAAATCTATATGGTCATAGGGATGAAGGGAATTAAAACCAAACACATACAGTGTATTTGTTTCCTGACCTCCATTTAGGAGCAAGAGAATTGATATTTGCAACTCTGCACTCAGACCCATTACTCTTTATCAAGTATATAATCAAAGAATGTGGGGAAAAAATGGACACCCTCTAAATAAAATAAAAAAAAAAAAATCTGTTCACCTTTCCAGTGTTTTTTTATATTCCCCATTTGTGTTTCCCTTCTACTTTTCATGCTGCATTCCCTTCCATGGTCTCCAAAGGAAGCGAGTGGCAAGCAGGCGTTGGTTCGCACTGATAGATAGGCAGCGAGTTCCAAAGGTCAAGTCCCTTTGATGTATGATCATGTCAGCCCTCTAAAAAATGACCACAGATCTTCATGTGTAAATATGTTGAATTTGCTTTTCTAATGCTACACGACTTAGATAAATTAGAAGACCTAGCCATCCATTACTCCAAGTCCATCCCAAAGGAGACTTGACTTTTACTGCAATAAATATAATTTCTCTTTTAATTGTAGCTATTTAAAATGTCTATGTTATTTTCATATAAAGACTGCTTTGCAAAAAGAGCTAGCCCATTTGAAGTTCTGAATAATGATTTTTTGGAAAAATTCTGTTGTGTTGGCCAAAAAATACAGAAATATGTGCAAAGACCAAGAATTGTCTAGTCTTTTACTTAATTCAGTATTATGTTCTTTACTGTCTACTTACTTCAGAAAAATTTATGTATCTTTTCTGGAATTTGATTGTGTTTCATCTGTTGCTTGATGACAGATTAGAAGCCTATGTTTCAGAGATTTTTCTTGGCTCAAAAGTAAAGGCTCATTATTATTATTATTCCTATTATTTAAAGCTTAATTACAGAAACAGCATGATTCCCTCAGCACATGTTTTTCTAAATCTCCGATAAATCACAAGTAGCAATACCGGTTTAATTTGTAACAAGAAGCAAGCCTCACTAAGAGCACATATATCTTGATAACTGTATCCTGACCTGTTTCCTGATCTTCCTCACATTGCTGCCACAGTGCTGTTTACTACCAGCTCCAGCATGACCACCATAACCAATGTTCCAGGCATAGGCCTGTGTTTAAGCCACACCGACCACACTGATGTTGCAAAGAAAACCCTACACTGTCTTGAAACCATGCACGTGCTGTCCAAACAAACCTGTATTTCCTTGCTTTGACTATTTTACTGCTACAGCCCAATTATAACATACCATTTTTGCAGTTTTTAAACTAGTGCATAATTCCACTTGTCTGTTTCTGGCATTTATAAGTTCCCTGTCATTAAACACCACAGTTAGAGGTTGTTGTGATTGTTTCATTTTGCTGCAGCACAACTAGCTATCAGCCTAGTGTAACTGGATGTGTGAACTGTTTTTTGTCAACTGCTTTGTCTCAGTGTGGTGCAAGACAGCCCAAGCCTAATAATGGATCTACACTCAGCGCTCTCGCTAACAGACTCTCCTAACAGGGCAGACCCTGCAGGAAGTTATACTTACAATCTCAGAACACAGGCTACTGGAAAGAGGAAAAGCTGTTTTTAACATAAAATGTTAGGATAAACAGTTTGCAGTCAGACTGATTTATGGAAGGGTAGGAGGAGCCTGGGAACAAGGAATACAAAAATACAAGACAAAATCCATCCCAATTTAGGGGCTCAGCCTACTATTGCAACTTTGAAGCAGGAGTACTCCGAAGGCTTGGACATGCCCTTGCTCATGTTTTCACTTAATGAGCACAAGTAATCAATCCCATTGTAGCCAAGTGCTCTATATGCTTAAACAATTTATAGGACTGAGCCCTGCATGCTTTGGACATGGATACACATAAACACCTTCTTGTCTCATAGATTGGTCTATTGATTTACAGTTACACAGCTCTCACACCACCCTATTCCATAATTTCAGCCCTTAGAATCATAGAGTGGGTTGGGTTGGAAGGGACCTTTAGAGGCCATCTAGTCCAACCCCCCTGCAGTGAGCAGGGACATCCCCAACTAGATCAGGTTGCTCAGAGCCCCGTCCAACCAGACCTTGAATGTCTCTAGGGATGGGGCCTCCACAACCTCTCTGGGCAACCTGTTCCAGCACTCCACCACCCTCATTATAAAATTTTTTTTCCCTATATCCAGTCTAAATCTACCCTCCTTTAGTTCAAAACCATTACCCCTTGTCCTGTCACAACAGGCCTTGCTATAAAGATTGCCCCCATCCTTCCTACAGTCCCCCTTTACTGGAAGGCTGCAGTAAGGTCTCCCCGCAGCCTTCTCTTCTCCAGGCTGAACAACCCCAACTCTCTCAGCCTGTCCTCGCAGGAGAGGTGCTCCAGCCCTCGGGTCATCTTTGTGGCCCTCCTCTGGACCTGCTCCAACAGGTCCATGTCCTTCCTGTGCTGAGGGCTCCAGAGCTGGACGCAGCACTGCAGGTGGGGTCTCACCAGAGCAGAGCAGAGGGGCAGAATCCCCTCCCTCGGCCTGCTGGCCACGCTTCTTTTGATGCGGCCCAGGATACGCTTGGCCTTCTGGGCTGCGAGCACACATTGTTGGTTCATGTCCAGCTTTTTGTCCACCAGTACCCCCAAGTCCTTCTCTGCAGGGCCACTCTCAGTCTCTTCATCCCCCAGCCTGTACTGATACCAGGGGTTGCCCCAACCCGGGTGCAGGACCTTGCACTTGGCCTTGCTGAACCTCATGAGTTTCTCACAGGCCCACTTCTCCAGCATGTCTAGGTCTCTTTGGATGACATCCTGTCCTTCTGGCATGTCAACTGCATTGCTCAGCTTAGTGTCATCTGCAAACTTGCTGAGGGTGCATTTGATCCCACTGTCTAGGTCATTGGCAAAGATGTTAAACAGTATTGGTCCCAGTACGGACCCTTGAGGGACGCCACTCGTCACTGGTCTCCATCTGGACATCAGGACATTGACTACTATCCTCTGGATGTGACCGTCCAACCAATTCCTTATCCACTGAACAGTCCACCCATCAAATCCATATCTCCCCAGTTTAGAGAGAAGGATGCTGTGGGGGACTGTGTCAAAGGCCTTACAGAAGTCCAGCTAGATGACGTCTGTGGCTCTTCCCTTGTCCACTGATGCAGTCACTCCATCATAGAAGGCCACTAGGTTGGTCAGGCAGGACTTGCCCTTGGTGAAGCCATGCTGGCTGCCTTGAATCACATCTCTGTCCTCCATGTGCCTTAGCATAGCTTCTAGGAGGATCTGTTCCATGATCTTCCTAGGCACGGAGGTGAGGCTGACAGTGCGGTAGTTCCCCTTTCTACCCTTTTTGAAGATGGACACAATGTTTCCCTTCTTCCAGTCCCCAGGGACCTCACCTGACTGCCATGACTTTTCAAATATCATGGAGAGTGGCTCAGCAACTACATCAGCCAATTCTCTCTGGGATGCATCTCATCAGGTCCCATAGACTTGTGTATATCCAGGTTCCTCAGGCGGTCACAAACCTGATCTTCCCTTACAGTGGGAAGGGCTTTATCCCCCTGGTCTCCATCCTGCAGTCCATCGACTCGGAAGGGGTGAGGAGGGAGGTTACCAGTGAAGACTGAGGCAAAAAAGTTGTTGAGTACCTCAGCTTTCTCTTCATCTGTTGATACTAGGCCACCATTCTCGTTCATCAGGGGGTACGCTTTCTCTGCCTTTCCTTTTCTGGTTGGTGTACCTGTAGAAACCTTTCTTGTTGTTCTTCACATCCCTTGCCAAGTTCAGCTCCAGCTGTGCCTTGGCCCTCCTGACCGCATCCCTACACAACCAGGCAGCGTCCCTATACTCTTCCCAGGATACCTGTCCCTTCTTCCACTGCCTGTGCAGTTCCCTCTTGCTCTTTAGTTTGACCAGCATGTCTCGACTCAGCCATGCTGGTCTCTTCCCTTCCTTGCCTGATTTCTTACACCTGGGAACTGAGAGCTCTGGTGCTGTATGGAACACGTCCTTAAAGATCTGCCAGCTCTCTTCAGTTCCCTTGTCCCTGAGGACCATTTCCCAGGGCGTCTGGCTGATTAAGTCCTTGAAGAGCTGGAAGTCTGCTTTCCTAAAATTTAGGGTCCTGACTATACTCCTCGCTTTTCCCATATCCCTCAGGAGCATGAACTCCACCAACGCGTAATTGCTGCAGCCCAGGCTGCCTCCAATCTTGATGTCACCAATGAGCTCACTTGCATCAGGTCTAGTATTGCATCCCCTCGGGTAGGGCTGTCTATTACCTGGCTCAAAAAGTTATCCTCAACACATTCTAGGAATCTCCTGGATTGCCTACAGCTTGCTGTGCTACTTTTCCAGCAGATGTCAAGGTGGTTGAAGTCCCCCAGTAGAACGAGAGCTTGCAAGAGTGAAGCCTCCTGGAGTTGGAGGAAGAACCAAAGTGGTAGTGGCACAATACGTGCTGATCTCTGATTTTCTCACAGAGTATTTCCACCATTATTCTTTCTTCTATATCCCTTTCACATGAAAGGATCTATGTGGTCTTAAATAAAAAAACTGTTCTCTCCTTCTTACCTCTTTTAAACATACCCTAATTTAGGCATTTTTGTCTTGGATAATGCTTTTATTTATATCTGAGAAAACAGTTTGCCAAACATTCCTTATTCTTTGAATTCCTGATAAAAATAATTCATTTCATCCAGTCAGAAAAAAAAATAGCATTTCCCAGAATAGCCTTCTGTGTAAACATTAGACTGTGACTAAATAAATATTTTATGGGATTTAACAAACTGCAAATTCCATAAGTAAGTGAAATTTAAAATATTTCTTCAGCTCTTGAAAGTGGGCAGTTACAGTAGTGGTACACACCAGGCCTGTTTTTAATCGAGCATAAGATGAAAATGACTTTTGTTTTACTTGCAACCTAGATGACGTTTAGATGTCAGCACAAAGTTATATGTTATTTCATCAGGCATACATGTACATCTAAATGGTGATAACTAATCTGTTCCGTTTTCAATAGGAATTTTAAACCTGCTTATTTTTGAAATAGAAAGATGCTGGGAAGCAAGAAGCCTGCTAAATAATTTGGCTTTCATTGGCTGCAGTCACACTAACAATAAAATTACTGCCTTTCACAGTCCAAAACATACTTGCCATTTTTAGCAGAAGTTTGACAGCATGCCCAGGTATAATATCAGAAATAAACATAACCAAAATTATATAAACTTATATGGTCATGAATATAAATGTTTTCTCCACTTTAAGTTTTCTTTCATCTTATTAATAAGTGTTGCGTGCCGATACTTTTGTATAAATATAATATAAATCTATAAAACAGCCATTTTCAATATTTTTCTAACAAGGCCTCTTACTGCAAATGCTCTGTTTGAATGCATATGACAATTACTTTAATTGGCAAAGCCATTGAAGTGAATCATATAATAGGGAAGCTTTAATGAATGCAATATATTTTGCTTAGTTGTCCCTTTTTGTGCCTAATTTAGGAATTCAGCCATATAATTGATGTGGCTATCACCATTTGTGTACCACGGAACCTATATGAATACAATCTTCATAAGACAAGAGACTTCTTTAAATATGTTCTTCCTGCAGCCAGACAAAATACAGTGAGGAAATGAGAAAGCAAGAAGATAGCTAACTGATACCAAACTTTTCAAGAGAATTTGGATCACCATTGAAAATTCAGTAGAATAACAGCCATGAGTAAAAGAACAGGACCTCAATTGCTTAGGTGGCAAATTCCTTTAGTCTACTAGTAAGGAGTTACTTGTCTGTGTAGTCCAAATGTTTTAAAAAAACCAAACAAACCCAAACCACTCACTTTCACTACTGGTGAAAATAAATGACCTTTAAAAATACTTACTTTGCTTAGGAAATAAAGCCCTTCAGAGAAGCAAACTATACTACTACTGAAAATGAGCAATCTACAGCAAAATACTACACAGCTACTACATCTATCAAAAGATTACAATTATGGACAATACTGTCTGTACAGAACATTTACTGAAGAAGTCCCATAAAATCATTCAGTGTGTGTTTGAGCTGTGCTGTTTCAGGTCTAAGAAAAGAAGCTGTCCTAAATTAAGTACCCAGTAATAAAAGCTGCAGTAAATCTACCTTTCAGGCATAATATGAATGTTAGCCTTAAAACATGAAGTAAAATGAATTTCATTTATTTATTTCATTGAAATGAAGACTATCTTTCCTTGTAAGTGTACTTGTAATGGAACAATTGAAGAGCAGTTAGTTCCACAGCATGGGGCCTTCTATACGTAGAACTGTAGCCTTAAGCATGTTCAGCCAGCCTGCACACCTCTAAGTGTTTTATAATGAACAATAAAGCAGTCTGCGTTGGAAAGAGTTGTTGAGCTGACTAAGCAGAAAGGAAGGTTTTTCGAGCTAGGAAGGAGTGATCGGTGCAATTGAATTCTTAAGTCGAAAAGGGAAAACGTAGAGAGATTTTGATCACATGAGCTTACCTGGGAGGTATAGGAAACTTCTTCCTTCCTTCTGCTGGTGGGTCTTCCATCGTCGTAAAACCTAAATTCTCTTTGGAAGGATAGGCGGAGGAGGAGTAAAGAACAGAAAGATCAAACAGTGTTCTCATCAGCATACTTGTGACGGATGAGTTGGAATAAAATTCTCTTTTAGACAAATGTCCATTTTGCCATATTAATTTAAACAAGGATTTTAAAGACAAAGCCCATCAAACATTAGATAAGCATTTTAAGTTAATGGACCATGTAGTCCTATTTTCCCCACAAACTCAGGAATCTTCATATTCTGTCCTATTTTTACAGCAACATCAATTATTAATATGTATACTTTTGCTGACAGAGGACCACACTAAAAATGTGAGCTTCGTTATCCAGTTCTGGGTCATTAACTGTGAAAAGCTTGTAAATATAATGGTTTATTCACATGGGAAGCCTTCATTAAGATGCATTATTCTACAACTGATGTGGCAGCATTACATTACCAAGTTCACTGTCTCCATCTAATATTTGTAATTTGTTTCTAAATGAGTTGCTGTTTGTAGGGCAAGTTAACAAATTTGAATTTCACGTGGCCAAAGAAATTTCTTAAAGATGGGAAAATGCTTCTTCCCCCAAGGAAAAGCTATTTATTAGTGTCTTACTGTAGAATGCCTCCCTTTGATTCAGAAGCAGAAACATTAGAGGCGCTGAGAGAAGTGATGTTAGAAATAAATTGGCTTTTGTCTTCCTTTACATGCACATTAAGTAGAGAGGGCTATAAAAGCAGCACTCATCATATTGTCTCAGTATAACTCTTTAGAGCTCCAGAACAAGCACGTGGACACACGGAAAGTTGATCTGCAATACCAGAAAGGTACAGGTCAAAGACTGGTCAGCAGGGAGGCATTCCTGCTGGAGCTGTTTGAAACCATCCCCTCTCACTGACCATCTGCCTTGGCACTCTTTCTGCCATTTCAGTACCTATTTTCTCTTGCATCCCCAGATGGCCAAAGCTTTTTCAGACGTACTTTCTTCTGAAGTCTGCTCCTTGACAAGAGAACACAAACTCCACTGGGGCTGATACATAGACTCTGTCTCTGTTTGAAGACCCAAGACTGCTTCCACACTCAACTTTTATCTACTAGTTCATCTTCTCACTTTCTACCTATGCTCTACCAACTGATTCCTTTTCTTGATTGTTCACACCCTTAAGTACACTTAGATCAGTTCTTATAGGCGAGGGAAGCAGTTTTTAAGATAGTCTCTGTTTTACTTGTTAGCCCACATACACATAAGTTCTTTTGATATTTCCTCATCCTTATTTTCCTCAAGTCCAATTCATTTTTTGTTGACGTAACTGCATTGATTTCAAAGTAACACAGTGGAAAGTCAGGCCAGTTGTACATTCACCTGTAACATTGTAGTTAAAAATCAAATAACCATGGCATGATTTCCTCACTGCCGTTCAGCGCTTGCTGCCTCCTCCTCCCCCAGAACAGAAGCCAGCTTTCAGTTCCTGACATGCGTCAGCCTCCTGGTCTTCACTCAAACAGGGCGCACTGCGTATGTTCCACATTAGACAGTCACGAATCCTTCAGGACTCATTTATCACAGGCAGCTCTGCTCTTCATTTCATACTCTCCCTCGCACATCTGAGCTGGAGCGTGTTATTGCCAAAGCTTTTGCACTATAGGAGGAGCCCCTGGTTTGGCAACTGTCTGTCCGCCGCTAGGCCAGCTTCAAAGGATGTCATTTGTTGTTAACGGATCTCCCTGCTACTCATCGCAACAGCTTGCCTGGCAGTGCCAACTCCCACTCGGATCAAGTGTCTTTTGGTACCATGTCATCCTATCTTGTTGGCTTCTCTCCAACACCTACCCTCCTTGCCAGCTTATCTGGCTGTCTAGGTCTGAGCCAGCTCTACTTTCCCAGTGATGGAAGCAATCAAGCAACAGCACATTTCACATCAGCAACGGCCTTTTCCTCCGTGTAAATAAACCCTTTTCTACAATTTCGCACATTTACACAGTGTGAATTTTGGGGTCGTCCTGTGCAGGGACAGGAGTTGGACTCGATGTTCCTTGCGGGTCCCCTCCAATTCAGGCCATTCTATGATTCTATGGTACCTTAATTTAGAAAAAGCTAATAACAAGAAATCAAGAGGATTGGAAAGAGAGACAGTCAAAAGAGCATACGGTCTTACCAGTTTTCCCTTTCTCTTTCATTCCTTTCTTTAGTGGGTTATTGAACATGGGTAGCTGGACTCTTGTTGGTAGAAATGGTTCCCATTTCTTTTGTTTTCTTGTAGTAAAACAGTCTTTGGAAAAGAAAATGAGAAAAACGTGGAAGACAAAATACAACAGAGCTTCTTTTCATAAGCTCTTCTACAAGGTCATGTCTGTACTTCAGCCTTAGGGCATTGAGTGCAGCTCATAAACTAGTATCAGCAGATATATTGATAACTGTAAGGTGCTCAGACAGGTAGCTGCACAAATATTTACTCAGGGCTTGGTAGAGTTTTGCAGACCAGAGCACGTTCTGTAGCCCTGTTGCTATCAGCATCTTAGCCAGCTGGTTTAGAGCTATCTGGACTGCGTCCACACCAGCTTCGTCACTCTGGACTCAAATATAGATATTGTCTGTATTAATTCACTTAGAGATAAGAATCTCCTACTTCTGGTGTTGCTCACACAGG
Source organism: Morus bassanus (assembly GCA_031468815.1). Lineage (NCBI taxonomy): Eukaryota > Metazoa > Chordata > Aves > Suliformes > Sulidae > Morus > Morus bassanus. The sequence goes on from CM062574.1 coordinate 41,691,994, forward strand.
CACTTTCTTACCAGTTCAAACAGTTCTTACCTTGTCTGGCTTTGGTACTGGTGAAAAATATGCTGATATTAAATTCACAGTGACAAGTAGCTGGTCATCAAAGGCTCCCTCAGGAGTCAGCAGAGGCTGGTGCAGAGGAGGAGCTGAACAAAGGAAGGGTTCAGAGATGGTGAAGAGGAGCTTTCCTACCTGTGCTGCTGCACAGGCCATCCAGCTCTTTACCTTGTTCTGGTACTGTGCTCACCCACCACTTCCCTTGGTACAGCTCTGGCCCTCAGCTGCCTCCTTGGCTGGCCAATACATCTCATTATACCAGGAAACAATTAACCTGAAGAGGTGGGAGGGGGAGAAAAGATAAAAGGGATTATTTCCCCACTTCTTGGAGAGCTGAACTGGTTCACCACAGGGTCAGGTGAGTGCCAGAGCCGGTGCAGGAGGAGGGAGGGACCACACATCCAGCGGTTAGGGTGGAGGAGGAACTGCCCCTTCCCAGCACCAATCAGCTGTTCATCTGGTGAGCCATCTCACAACATTTCACCCTTACATGTTCAGATGTGCCCTGTAGAGGCGCCTGTCTTTCTGCATTGGCTGCAGATCAGACTCACTGAAGCTGGAGGTACGCTTGTGCCCCTCACAGCGAGGTGCCTAGGCTTGAGTATGGATTCTGTTGCTTCCCAAAGGAGACAGGAAGGGAGGCCTTCTGCCCACCCAGCAGGGCACCTTCAGCATTTACAACTACCTTTGCTCGTGGAAAGACTCATTCAGTCCTTTTTTGTGCTCCCAAATTTCTTTCCCTTATCCCTTTTCTTCACATGCGTCTTCAGCAGGAAACACTGGAAGACACATTTCTAAATGAAACAGCCCTTCCCCAGCTTCCCCTGGTGCACATCTAGTAGGTTGTCCTCTGTGCGTAATGCAGCCTCTGTTCAGACTGTGCTACAGCAGCATACAAAAAAAGACATGGAAGAGTCATGTCGGCTCTAGCTGGCTGATCTCTTCAGTAGTAGCCTTGCTACCAGTACCTCTAAGCAGTAGTACTCTGATGGGAACATCTCAGAAAAACAGTCCCTTGAGCATTACTGTAGTGAAGTGAAAGTGGAAAATAGCTTGAGGGAACTGGATCTTGTTTCTAGATCTCAATCTGGGAAGCAAGCCTCGTGGGTCCTCCTCTGGTTTCCAAATGAGCCCTGAGAAAGCATCATCACATCTGGCTATTCTAAGGTTCATTTAATATTAGTAAGGCAGACAATGGTGAAATACAAATAACTAGTGTTAATATTAGCTGTGCCATACTTAGAAATAGGTGCTGGTGAAGGTGAAGATTGGAAACACTTGACTTCTATGGAAACTGAAACATGAGTGAAGGTAACATCTCAGGGTGAAAGGCAACATTTTGGGTCATATATTCAGGAAAAGAGCATGTGCAGCTGCCTTTCACAAGCGTGCTGCTTTGCTTGTTTCCTCCTGAATATTTTCTCACTGGTGGCCTTGACCAATCCCTTTTGCATAGTGCGAGTCACACATCACAGATGCAGGGAAGGCAGTAAATTGCTTTCCTGAACGGGGCCTCTGCGCTTACTTTGGATAGTGTGCAATCCCGCTGTGTACTTTCTGAAACCAAATTTGCTTGGCACTTGTTAGTGATTTTTGGAACGTGGTCGAAGCATGGAAAAACACCGAATAACACATCTCAGATATAAGCTGGCCAAACCTTTGACAGAAGCTTTTTTGTCTTCGCAGGAGAACTCTGGAATTAGGACTTGGAGCACACTAGAAAATACATCACTAGAGCAAGGAGAATGTATTACTAAATTAGTCTGAGATGTGCTGATTTAAAGACAATTTCTGTACATTCTGACTGTGGAAGGCCAGAGCAGAATAGTATCGGGATTTTTCATGCAAACCAACAGTCCTAGGCTTTTGTTCACATATGCTGCCACCTATACGTCAGATAGTCACTAACTTTGACAAGTAAAACACACCATATTACAAAAACATTATCATATTTTCTCCTCTTTTCCATACTTAAATTTGACATACACTATCAGACAATATGATTACTACTTCCCCAACTACACGGAAGATATTTTGTTCTAGAATTGCAAAAAAAAAAGCTAATTTACAAGTTAATTTTTAAAATATACTTTTCTCTACACTTAGAAGGTAGTAATAGCTCATAAAACACCGGGAACATCTTAACTTTATCAACCATTACAAACTAAAAAATGCAAAGTTTCAGACCACCCGCACAGATGGTATTTTTCATGCTTCTGTATTTGCATACCAAAAAGACTTTCATTTTTCTCTCTCAAAGTACACATGTAAAATCAATCACAAAGCAGAAATTATTGTACGACTTTAAACCAGCTTAGAAGTCCTTCTTGCCAAGGTTATCAAATCATGGGAAACTTGGGGAGCTATGATTTTGATTACAGCATTTGGGGGTTTGTTTATTCTTTTGGTGGTGGTGGTGTTCCTCAAGGGAAGTTGATTTCCTAAAGGAATATAACCAGCTGCAACAAAATACCAGGAAACCACTGACCAAGCAGTGCATATAAAAATTTAACTGAACAAATTAAAAACAATACTGGCTAATCAAAAAGTACCAATGGGAAGTCCAAACATTTGAAAATTCAATTAAAAAATCTCTGGCACCCTTCTGACATGGATAAAGTCGGCATTTGCAGAACAGCAGCTTTCTCACCTGTCTCATTGAGATTCCAGGATCCCACGGTGGAAGGGTTGTTTTCGTACATTGCAATGTTGTTAATTAATGCTGAAACACTAACAATAGACCATTGTGTACATCCAGGCGCTTTTTATGAGCACAGGGTTTTTTCTTGACTTCCTGCAAATAAATTAAGGCTTAAGCTCAGATTCACTGTCAACCTGGCATTCCAGTTTATATTGAGTTTCTTTTAATTTGTACCTTTTGTTTTCTCCTCATGTCATTTTCAGAGCCTACCTCCTCACTTAAAGGCAACGAGTATTGCGCAGACGCGTTCTGGGCAACCGAATGCCCTGCAAGGTGAGGTCCTGGAGAGGCAGGAGGAGGTATTCATCAAGGACAAGCTCAGAGAAACAGAGGGGCTCGACATCAAGGAAACTCTCCAGGATCAGATCAGCCAGTGTTTCATCGAGTGCCGGTGAGCAGAGATAAACAATTGCCCCTTAATAAGTCCATTTGCTCCAAGGAGCCTGATTCTGCAGTTCTTACAAATTGCAAAATCCATCTCACAGTGGTGATCCCAGTCCCAGCTGCAGAACTAAGTTCCTGAACAGCAGGACTCCTAATTGGGAAAACCAGAATAGTGCATCACTCCTTGCACAGTCCAGCAGGGATCGGAGGCGCACCCTGCGGAATTGACTGCAGAATCAGGTCCACAGACATTAAAATGGGAACACATTCAGATTGCATATTAGCTTGGGCTCCTGCTTTGTAATTATAAGCAGCATACTTAAAGTTTAGGCACACTAACTTTTTTCCCCCTGTCTGAATAACATAAGTTTTAAGAGAGAGAGCGCAGTCTTCCATGAGATAGAAGTATAATTATTTGCTATAGCAAATCACATCACGTCACTAGTACAGCAGTCCAGGTGCCTGCTGCTGGTATTATCCAGCAGCCAATATGAATCTGAAGTACTTTCGTACTTGAGGCCTGACCTTCAAGACACTCCTCCAAATGTAACTTTACTTAAGCAGTGCTGCTGATCTCAGTGAAACTTCACGTCTCAGTAGAGTTAAGCACATACTTACACATTTTTAAACTGAGTGCTGACACCTATAGTTCTCTCAGGAAGTTTACTTTAGCTGAAGAAGTTTTGAGACTGGCAATTTTTATGTGGCAATACTGTAAAGCCTTGTACTAAGGAATATAGGCTGGTTTTATAATATAGGTAATTTTTTCCAGGATTTACCCCATCTAGTGGGTTAGTATGTGAAAGTAAATTGGGAAGCAACACCCAAAATTTCCAGGATTTAGCAGCAAGGTTTCAACTGCTCTGCAAAAACACTTCCCAGTGGTTTTGTGTCTTCAGCTGCTTGGTGATGTTACAGGGCTTGTATTTGCCTTGTGGTCTAGTGTCATTAATCATTCAGTGTTTCTTTCAGTGTACTGGACCTGCCTGCAGCATGCAGTTTCCACTTGGAAACACAAATGCATTCGGAAGAAATCCTGCTCTATTTATTCCTTGACTACTTTAATCAGGTTTTGGTAGCTATACAACAGTGTAGTGTTCGTTAAAAAAAAAAAGGGGGGGGGGGGGCACAATCAAAAATGGCACTCTCACAGGTCTGCCACAATCTATTTCTCTTCTTTCTTGTACTTTTGCCTCTTACAGACACTCAAGACTCTAGTACATTTTTACCCCATCTAGCTGTCCCTTAGAAAGAGCTGCTGGTTTTACAAACCTCAGTTATTACAAAGCATGTCCCTGTTCCCTAAATCAGCCCTGTTCCTAGGGCCCAGTCTGTGCACTTCTTGAGCCGTTATTTCCTGCCGCTCCCCACAACTCCCAGCATGTTCTCAGGTACAGAAAGATCTTATTTCCTTCGCTTAATATTACTCATCTAATAGTAATTCCCTAACATAGGTCAATTGTGTCCAATTAACTTGACTCTAGAGCTTGAGGAAAACTAACTGAAATATTGTTTGAACCAATAACAATGTTTCTATAGGAGATTAGCAGAGAACAGTCAATCTCCCAGAGAATAAGGCTGAGCCATAAACCTCTTTAAAGACAGTTATGAGACATTATTAAAAGTAAAATCCATTCCATGGAGACACTTAACAGCAGAGCCAACCAAGACCCTAACCAATCCAAAGGATCATTTGGAGGAAGCCGAAGCCATCATTCAATCAAGGGACATGGAGAGAAATGGCTGAATGAGCAGTTCATCAAAACCCTTGTTACCTAATGTATAAGCGACCTCAGTCTTATGTATCTATGAAATACTCTGAAGTTGTAAGGTGGAGCGTAAATACTGAACTATCTTATTCAGTAGCCCTTACAAGTGAAATGGGACCTCGTTGCTACATTTATATCCCAGATGTGCCCAGGGGCCCTACTTTAGGTGAGACTTCAAAGGCTATAGGCAGACATAGTCAGTATCCCAGCATATAAATATGTGATTAAACAAGTTGTAAGGAGTTCTTTAGCTAACCTTTAAGTTGTCTGGTCTAGTCAGGTTCAGTAGTCTTGAAACTCATCTAGAACTGAAGATTAACAAAGATTAAAGCACATGTTTGAATATAAGCACCACATTAACTGATCTTGGATAGCTTTATGGATATACTTTTCCCAAGCAAGTGATTATATTAAATAGGACTAAGATATACCCACAGAGTTAATTAACTGCTTATAGATAAGCCTTTAGTCAGACATGTTGTTCTGCCGCAGCTGAGACTAAGAAAACAGCTCCCCTCCAGCCTTGTAGAATAACCACAGAGCTGCTTCTCTACTCACCCTCTCTTATCTGAAACAATCTGATATTTAAAAAAAACAAAAAGTTAACCAAAAAGCAGTTTTAAGCTAAATCAGACCATTTTCCATTTTGATAGAGAGCAGTTAAAGAAGTGGTGTCTGTGCACTTATGTGGTGTGCCTGAGCGCAGGGTCAACTCTGATGGCAGAGGGGCAGTGACAGACTTAGTGCAGGCAGAGCAGTATGTTTGATCATACTCCCTGTTACTCTCTTCTTTAAAATTAACTGTCCAGCATCACCTCTAAAAATCAGCAAGTCACATTTCAGCCAAGACTCAACAGATCTCATTGATAAAAGCTATTCTGGTGGTTTAGCAGTGTGGTAGATAAAATCCTACCCCCAGCGAAGCCAGTGGGAGAGCTGCCATCAGCTTCAGGAAAGTCTGGACATCACCCAATATTTTAGTTCATTTGCATCTGGATGAGTGATGCAGTGATTTACGGGACTGAGAGGGGTCAGAGTGAGCTGCCTGCCATCCTGCTCTTCACAGGAGGCCTCTATTTAAGTGACAAAAATAATTTTCTCTGCAGACATATTCACTTGCATCCAAAATAGATTAAAAAAAAAAATCAGCAAATTTCTACACATAGGGAACATGCATGTCACGCAGAGCCAAGCTTTCTGTGTGGTGCATGCCAAAGACACTGCAGAACTAGCAGGATTTGTGTCCTGCTTCTGCCTGGCCTACTGACACAGTAGCCAGATCTGAAGTGTCAAGGTTTTCAGTAATTATTACCTGCCAGGATATATTTTGGCTCTCCACTAAGCCAGTCTACAAGATCAACAGCTAAATATAGCTTATAAATTATTCTTTAATTAAGCTTTTTCACAGAGTTTACTATTTTCCATACTCTATTAAATAAACAGATAGCTAAAGGGGAACAAAGATTCTCTTGAATAAATTTTGCTGTAGGTACTAAAAAAAAATAAACCCAAACTTCTGTATTTTATCCTTCAAGTGGAAATGGATATGATAGGAAATACAATTAGCAGGTATTTTCTTTCAGCACAGCTGCTATTAGATTACAAAAGCAATGAGTACATATTAAATTTTTCCACTTGTAAGAGCTGCTGTAAATGTTTACCACTTTCTTTGCACAAGGGAACAAGCATAGTTTCAGTCATTTCAAGGTCCAAAACAGCTTCTTAAGAAGATAGGTTCTAAAAAAGCAAAATAGAGCAAAACCCAAAGGAATTGATTAAATAAAACCGTTCCAGGTGCTTATAGCAATTCCACTGGAGAGAAGACAAAATATTTTTGATATAACACTGTACATTTCACAGCCTTACCATCCTTCATTCTGTTCATCTATATTGACTTCTGTGGAGCTGTTCTTACTTGGCTTGCAAATTATTTGCATAAAGCTTTCTAGATTTCTATTTGGCCTTGTCCCTATGCACCATACTAGAAAAGAAAAATATTTTTTTTAAAGCTTTTTTAAAAAAAGCATCATATAGTATACCTACAGGCCTCCCTTTATTTTCAATATAGCTATATAATTAATAGAGCAGGAGTACAAATGTTCCAAAATTAACAGTTGCTATGATTCTATACATTAAGTCTGGATTTTAATCACTTGACTCACACAGATTCCAGCCATCACATTAATAACAGTTTCACATTAAAATATAGCAATTACATAGCTGGGGTTCTAGTTTCAATTTCCTGTACTATTCCAGACCAGAAACATTTTTCTCTAATTTCACATTTAGGGTTTTGCACTCCATGTGCAAAAACTGTCATCATCGTCTTGTCCGCTCTTTACCCACTGTACATACCAACAGTTCCCAAATTGCAAATTTTCCTTGGAGTTATCCCTAAAATAAATTAAAAAAAAGGGGGGGGGGGGGGGGGGGGAAGAAGAGGGGAGAAGGATTCCCTTATTATACAGAGAAATATAGTAGTATCTTTGTCTAAGAAAAGTCTTCTCTGACAGAAATCAATATGAAGGATAAGAAATCAAGATGAGATTTTTATTACCAGAGATAGCCTCAAGAATCACAGGGGAGAGCCTAACACACAGGCTTTGCTGTAATGGATCTTATGCCCTCTAGCTGTAACAAATTACGCTGTGAATTTCTTGGAGGATTTATATGCTGCTGCTCAGTGCTCTGGGGAGCATTTAATCAGTGGCATTGCTGACCTAATAACAGGGGATCTAAGTAATAGCAACTTTTATGTACGTTATGTGTTATTCCCACAGATTTGGGGATTGGTTTTCTGGAGGAAGGAGGAGGCGAGGGGTAAATGTGCTTTCATAATAGGTTTACACTGTACTGATTAGCTTTGAATGATCTTCTTGCTCTGCCTGCTGACTTGAGTACTGTCAGAAAAAGAATTGGCCAAGCTTCATGGTGAGTGAATGAGACTCCTTCTGAATCAGGGGGTTCCTACGCTTTATTTATTCATTTTGAACATTCCTGACAGCCAGCCCAGGCTTTGATGCAGAGGAGAGGAGAAAGAAATAGGAAGTGATCATGTTATATTTCCCTTTTTCTCAAGACTGTTTTGTGGCGCTGAGTTTACTGCCAATATGCCTGTTCACGGGGCTCCCTAGGTAGCAGGGGGTGTGGAAGGAGGAGGCAGGAGGAAGATGAATGGAGAGAGAGCTTTTACGCTGAAACTCCATAGAATAGGGAAAGTATTCATTTGTGTCAGGCACTGCCCATATCGCATTTCACACTTCGTACATGCCGCTTTTTATGAAGTTAATGTTAACGTGCGTGAAAGCTGCCAGGCAATCCATCAGCAACTGGAATCTTGCCAACAGGACAGAGACAGATGACACCTTGGCAGTGCCAAGCAGTGGCACCCCCTCCCTGTACTGCCTCAGCTCTGGTTTGGAGTAATTGTTGTTTTAAGTCCATCAAGACCTGTGTTGTTTTTCAGTCCCATCTGGCTCATTGTACATGCCCTCAGCCTGCCCGAAGTGCTTTCCAAGCAACCAAGGAGTATCAAGTGCGGTCTCTACGCAATATGGCAACAGTTCACAAAACAGCTGATAGGAAAATTGCTTAATAACCAGTTTTAGTGCAATGAACCTCTATGGCAGACAGTTCTCTTAAAGAACAAGCTCCAGTCTGGAAATTCTTGCAACACAACTAACCAGAGACATCACCAGCCCTTTAATCACAGTCCTCTTGCTGTACAATGCCCCATTACTCTGGAAAATGCATTCCCTTCTTCCCTGCCACCCCTGCAGGGATATTTCTCCTGTAGGAACCTACCAAAAAATGCCTCTTTGGTATCTGGTAGTTTATATTCAGTACAGATAGGAGTTATTGCCCACAAGAGCCATTTATAGATGGGTGACGAACCGTTCTCTTTCACCTAATCTATGTTGTCATTACTTGTTTTCCCTGTCATCATTAAAGGATTGTCACACACTCACAAGCCGCTGGTATGCGACATTCTACTCGGGAGCAAAAATTACCAGCCAGAAGCAGCTGTGAGCTCAACATAAAAATCGGGATATTCTGCAAATGGAAGTTGTCTGCTGATTCCACCAGATGAGAGTGAGCTGAACTAAGTTAGAAGGAGGTCTGTACCTGTACTAGTTTTCTCCTGTCCTTTCCTGTTCACTGGAGTTGAATATATCTTCTTCTACTCCCTTGTACTTCGTGCACTGAAAGCCTACAGAAACCAAATTCTTTAGGGAATAGCACAAAACAAGTAGAAGCTCCTGAATCACTCTGCAGCCAGTTGTATCTCTTCTCCAAGTGTTCTCGTTTACCTTGGGAGAGTGCAGACAAGCTCTGAATTGTGGAAATGAAGCTCTGAAAGAGGATGGCACAGGCTTGGGTGTCCTCTGCCCAAATACTGTCTCTTCCTGCAGAAGTACAGTAACATCAGTAGAGACAACAGCCATTGTCTCTATCAATAGTTTCACCTCTGTTTTCTGACAGAGCTAACAACTCCAGATTTTGCAAAGGCAGTAATCCCTGTGTATCATAACAATTAGTGCTGGTACAAAGTGCTCTCTGAATGCCTTTCTCCCACACCAAAAGGCCATTCTGCAGGAACAGCTTACATTTGACATCAGTCTTCCTGAACATGGCTCAGCCTGCTCCCAGATGTTTGACTGTACCTCGTGTAGACAGTCAAAGCTAGCTTCAAAATCCAACAGGAACAGCACATCTGTGACAGCACATAGCTCTGACAGCAAAACCTGTCCAGGGCCCTGCATAAATATTCTGGCAGCTAGACCATGCTGAGCTCCACGCTGCAAGCAGCCATGCCACTGAGTTGAAGTACATCTGTGGGAACTAACATCCCGCCTTTGGGGTCCCGGGTGAGACAACCTCTAAGACTGATTAATTAACATAATTAGGAGCTGTAAACATTAATGGGTAATGTTCAAGCCCTTCCTAACACATTCTTAAAGCTTCCACTGAGTAGTTATCTATTGACTAATTTTGGCAGACATCTTTAGGGCTGGAGGGAGCAAGGGAATGGAATGCAAATGCATCACTGGCTTACCGGAGGAGTACCAGAGCAAATAGCCCACCGGGTTTCTTTGAACAGAGGGAAGATAAGTTATCATAAACAAGAGGATTTTTTGTGTAAGGCAGGAGAGAGTGGAGCCCACGGTTCTGCAACCTGTTTTCCCATTGATTGGGATCAACTATCTAGCTTTGACAGCTATTGAAAAATAAAAAAAAAAAAAAAAAAACCAAACAAAACTTAAGTTCTTCTTTCTTGCTTATGGGAACACCACATTGTCCTCTTTTCAAAAAGTGTGAACCCCTCTAATTCCAAAGGAGGGACAACTGTTATTAAGTCCATCTGCAGTTAATCTACTTTATTGGGTGTCCGTGGATTTACAGGAGGCAGGGGACACCTGGAAGCTTCTGTGCAGTGGCAGAAGTTGCCTACTTCAGAGCATGCTAAAAATTTATGAGTGTGCTGACATTAATGGAGGTGGCTTGATGGCTCTTGGGGGGGATCAGCCGGAAGCCCCTGGATTCATATATTTCTCATACTTGGTGAAACACAGATAAATCTTGGTGGCGGGTATCTGAAACAGCAAGACCAGTTGAACCCTGGTGTCACGCCTCCAGAGAGGCATTGATAACATCACTAGTTCTGCTTTCTAAATCACCACAAACTCTGAAATATGTTGCCATTCCAGTTCTGTAAGGCCCTTGAATTTATACTTCAATTTATGATTGCCGCCTCTATGCACTGATTAAAGACATATGCAAAGAACTCTGCTGCTGATCCTTAATTTTGCTCACTGAACTATCAATTAAGGAACAGAAAGAAGATTCTTAAAATCTCTCAGGTGCAAATCCAGATTCCTAAGGGGTTTTCAACATAAGTCATCCTCATGAACTATGATTTCATCAACAAGTGCACCAACACTACACATAAGCACATCCTCACGGGCTTTGCAAACGCTACTATTCCCTTCCAGATTGTGATTTAAGATAACAGAACATCTGAATTATTAGTGATCTTCCCTGAATGATCTCCCTTGCCCCGACAGTTTGCTTACTGGCTTCCTGTTACTGAAAATAGGTTTAGGTCCTGATACTATTTAACACAGCTAAGTCCTTCTTCTAAGCAGACTCCCATCAACTTCCGGGGGGGTTCGTGGAATAAGACACTGTTTTTTCTGAGCAGGTTTATCAATATCAGGGCTTTTTCAAGGGTGTTACAGACAGGTAGAAGCACAGACTCTTGCTCCCCAGGCACTTGCTCTCCAAACAGTTCACTGCCAGTGCAAGATCAGGGCAAACTATTTCAGTGCCATGGCACTTGAGCTATTCAGCAGAAAAGACTGAATCACAGGCTTTCTAGCTGTGATGGGACTTTTCCTCAGCACGTTGCAGGAATGCTCAGAACTTCGAGTATTCGCAAACAAATATTCATCTTTTCATCAGGTGTGATTTGCATTGCACACCTCTTGCCATGCTTGCATATAAATTATGCATTAGCAACATTAAAAGCTCATTCAGGTCTGAACAGTCACACATTAGCAAAGCCATAATGAGCATGGTTCTTCTTCAGACCAGTCTCGCCTCCTCCACTTTTCTCCTCAACCTGCTTGCTTCTAAACCACTTTGCCCAGAAAGACTTAACCTTTTCCCCATTGCATTTCACAGTCTCAGTTTCTGTCTGCAGTTTTCAACTGTAAAGCTCTAACCGCTCTGGTGACCATAGAACAAAGGCAAGTTGCAACTCCTTGTTCTAAGTTTTGGGAGCAAAAGGATGGGTCCAATTAGACATTCTTATTTATTTAGCATAAGCAAAATTATGTCTTTAACTAATCTCCATCTTGGAAAAACCTGAATCACATGGGCCAGTATTATCAGACCTATATATCATAAGTTGAATGCTCAACATCTAAACTTCCAGTCCAAATGGTTAATAGCCTGACAAATCCATGATCAACTGAGAAACAGCTCTGTAATGGATAGAGTCAAGCAGTGACACCAGGGAAGTGCTAAAACCAGAACTGGAAAATTAGTACAGCTGTTTTGGTGCTGTCAGTCCTTGCCCAGTGCACTGCAGATTGTGCACCATTGTTCATGCACGACAAGAGCCAGGATAAGGTTAATCATCCGAGGTTAGAACACAAGAGGAACAGCAGCAAGCAGATAACTTGAGCACACAAGAGAGACATCCCCCATGAAGCCCCAAATAAGGCAGCAACAGATGAGAGGAAGCAGGTCTTGCACCTCCTTCCCCTCCCCCCTGCCCAGTGCTGCCAATGACCAGGCTTTCTAAGTCCCATTTTTGGTCCATGACTTTTCCAAATATTTTATAGAAATCCATAGCCTCCCCATTACAGGCCCAGTTCCAGCAAGTTAGGCAGTGCGGTGTGGAGAGAGCCATAGGTGTACTTCTGCATGTACAAACAGGATGTCTCTTTATTCTCGCTCTCTCATTCCTAACAGCACAGTATAACATAGGAGTGAAGTGGATGCAATAAGCAAGGCCAAAGCAATCATAGAATCATTTAGGTTAGAAAATACCTTTAAAATCATCAAGTCCAACTGTAATAAGCCTCAGTACGCATATTTGGTGGTACAGCTGCTGTTCAGCAAGGGAAAATTAGAGGACCAAAACCAGTCTTAGTACAAGGGCAAGTTGCTCTGTCCTATCTTGCTGATCATTTCTAGCCCTCTTCTTGCAGACATACCCATCCTGAGTACGATTCTGTAGAATTAATTTATAGCTTCATTTGCTTCCTGCTTTTTGATTTGTAGCACCACAGAAGCAACACTGACAAATTTAGGTTAGATCTCCTTTTCTACCTTCCTGAAATGGCTGAAAGTGACCCACAGTCCATTGACCTCAAGTCTAAGCCTCCCGCGTAGCATTAAATCTCCTAGAAATATTCACTCCTTTATATGTCTAGAAGTCTGGAATCAGCTAAAGTAAATAGCATTACTCTGGTCCCATTTGCAAACAAGAAACAAATCTTGTAACTAACTAGTTCATTTTCCTAAAGTACTCATACCCATCTATAGTAACACTTAGAAGTTAAAAGTCTGAAAATGTTGTTACCAACATAATGCAACAAACCCCCCACTGATATTCTCAAGAACACTTCCCAAACATTAGATTTATTTGTTGTCATAGATACTCACACAGACAAACATCAGTTACATTCAGGGCCTCACACTTGCCAGCGGCTTATTATAATAGTTCTACATGTTTTACAGACTGAATTGGGCTTTTTCTGGGAAATGCTGCAGTAGTGTGCCCTGTTCAACGGACGTGTTAGGTTGCTGTTCTCCCACACTGCACTTTCTTTATTCCTTTTTCAAGCAGAGTCCTAACGCAGCAGACAGGATTTCTGAAGGCAGAAACAGACAAATAGGGTGTTTAACACTGATGACTGGGGCCTGATTTTCACCTCAGAGCTGGTTTCTGTTCCAGTAATCCAGCTAGATACCTACTATGCCTGACCCAGAGGGGCCTGCTCTACCATCTGATCTATTCTTGGTTTGACCAAGATGGCATAGTCCTAATCAATTAGAAGAGAAGAAGGGAATGAATACCAAGGGGAAGAGGAAGAGACCCAGCCCAGCTACTTTTTCACTCCACTGTGATAGGGAAAGGTATCTTCTCCAGCAAGTTAATACAGAGCAGGTGGAAGAACTAATTTTCCCCACTTCCCCATTTCCAACAAGCAGAGTGAATGAAGATCTGCTAGGATACAGGAACAAGAAACAGGCAGAGAAAAAAGAATCAGGAGTCCTACTGGTGCCTGGTAGAAGGACAGAGAGGCACTGCAGAGCCAGTGGCTGGCAGAGGAGAGGTGTTTGAGGGATATTCTGGGAAGAGAAAGACTAAGGAAAAGCTTAGAAGTAAGGAGAATAAAAATGAACACGAAGCACAGAGCAGTGGCTCCCAAGCTACAGCCCTTGCTCCACAGAACAATCTCTTTGGAGAAGCAAGCAGAGGAGGTAGAAAAGACATTTTCAGCCTTAGCTCTGTAGAATGCAAAGAAAAAAGGAGGCAAGTGGGGAAAAAAGAAACGTGGCATGGACTGACACAAGCAGAGCAAAGGGGTAGCAGAAACAGTCACGAGGAGCTGGAGAGGCAGAATCAGAAGAGGAGGGATGAAAGAGACATATAACTGGGGAAAAAAAAACCCTGTAAGTTACCAATTTGAAAAATAGGGACGGTTAGATCCAAAGACTGATAGAAAATATTAAGTGTGTCCAAGGCAAAGACAAAAGAGCAGTCCCCAAACATGTATGCCAGCAAGCAAGCTGAGGTGGATATATAATAAAAAAAAAAAAATAAAGACTTGATTGTCAGGAAGTTGGACACGACTATGGAGAGGATGAAGGCATGCAAATTATGGCTGGGAATGTGGCTGTGAATGACAGCCTGTTATTCTTTCTCACAAAAGAAGAGGGATATATTTAATTCTGAAATACAGTTGTTTCACTCTCTTCACTGGCAGTGGGATTGTCAGATTTTATATACTGGGGACCGTAGCAGCAGAGTATCTAATAGAATATAAGGCTGATTCAGGGCATTGTGGCTTCAGTATGCCAACATGTTTATTTAACAAACTGTTGACAAGTTACCCAAGTACTGAATTTCAAGTGAATTCCACACCGAGGAGACTTGCATCATCTAGCATAGAAAATCCAGGCTTACGCTGGAAATCGGTGTAACATTTCCCACACCCCTGAGAGCACTTCCCCTCCACTCATTTCTCCTTGCCCTCCGTCACCTGTACCTTGGACAAAACAGCTCAACTCTTTTTGAGTCAAATGTTAAATATGCAATTAGACTCAAACTTGGCTGCCATGAGGTACCACTAAGGTTGAGAGCACAACTTCAGTGAAAGTAGCGTCTTAGGTGGTTAATAAAAACATCCAGAAGCGTTTAAATAGAATGAGCTTACGCCCATCAGTTTGGGGCATAAGTCAAATTCCAGTAGGGTTAAGCAGAAACCGTGGAGTGGGGAGAAGAACACAGGCAGCAGAAGCAGGTTATCCCATCAGCCTCTAGATCTCCATAGTGGACTAGCTGGTACAGGCTCCAGGTGACAGCAGTACACTGACTGCAGTCCCAGGGTTGGCAAGCATGTCAAGGGCACATGAGGCGAGGCATATTTTTTTCTTTGAGCCAGTTATTTCCCTTGAGAGCACCACACTACCCCTTTGTTAGGTGGGCAGTGTGCTGCATGGTTTGGTAAGCATCTAAGTAAACTCTTCCCAATGCAAAGGTAGTCCATCCAAATCCTATACTTAGACTGAATCTTGACTTAACACTGGAAAAATCTGAAGATAGTATTTCTGTGGGTGGAACAAGAACTTGCCTGAAACCTGAGTCTCATCCATTCCTTCCAGAGTCAATATGTTTCAGTTTTACGGAGGAGAATTTCAGCACAAGGGAGATTAGTCAGACTCCATCAAGCAGGTTGTTTTTATTATCCAGGTCAGAGTCCAGGGCTTTCAAGTCATGCTGCTTTTCAGTCATGTGCAGATACAACAGAAAATCTAATTATTTATAGTAATTTACTTGAAACACACCCAGCTATTAGCATCACAAGCTAGCTATGTTTTGTCTGCTGTCAGGCATCCTTAGGATTTATGTGAGATTACTATTAAGAGTTCCCATCCTAGGCTGAATAAGAGACATTTAACAGTGCATATAAGGGGGGGTTGCTGGTTCTCCTTAGGCTCTACCTGTACAAAATAACTATATCAACATAGTACCATTCAGTAAGATATCGTACCACATACAACATTGTTTGACTTGGACAAAGAGTGTAGAACCATAAAAGAGCTGGTTCAGTATTTACTGAGATATTTATGTAATACTGGGAAACGGCATTACCCTCAACTAAAATCTCTTCAGATCATATACTCCCCTCTCTCTCCTTAGGGCATCTTACTGACTCAGTAATCCTTTGGTGATTTGGAAAGGAAGTTTGTTCTCTTGTTTTGTATTCCCCATCACACAGAGAGACTGGCTCTTTCCTGCAGAATTTTCTGGAAAGCTTCTAATCTAGCAACCAATTTTGAAGATATTGGTTTAAAGCATGTCTATAAGTTAAAGGCTGCAGTCTGTGTGTAGCTGCAGGAGACCTCAAAGTATTCCAAGTCAAAATACAGTTGCTCTGAGGGAGCAAATTCCAGAGCCGGAGCTCTGCCATCTTTCATATTACATACATGTGCTTCCCATCATTGGCTCAGCTCTCATAGCTGCTACAGAGGGGGTAACGCTATGCCCAAAATATCATTTCACCTTCATCCTCTTCTGGGAAATCACGTATAATGCATGGTTTTATTCTTTATGTATTGCAAGGTTTGCAATTGCGGGAGGCCTGGGAACTAGTGGGAGTGAAGGTGGGAGCAGCTGATTGTAGCCTCTCCCACGTATGTGCCTGTATTTCATTCCTGTCCAAACCTAATCTTTACATTCTTTCCCCGGGGGAGCTCTGCTACCTATAATAAGGCCATTCCAGACAATGATCCTCTATACAGGCCTGTGAAGCAATACATTTAGATCTCCAATACTGAAAAAAATACAAAAGAGCCCTAAGATTTGGCAAGTGAGTAAACCTGCCCTTCAAGTCTCAACCTTCAAATTGCACTTCCCACACCACCTTACCTGTTACACCACTTTGGTAGAAGGAAATTACAGATGTTTAGGAACTTTGCTTCTACCAAGAGTGGGCTGCAGGTCCAACTCCAGATTCCCAGAGGACATCCCCATGCCTGTCCCTGGGTCTCCAGCCAGGTGCCTGCCTCTTCTGCCACGTTGTCAGTAACTCTCTGCAGCACTGGCCCTGTCAACAAAAGAGAAGCTTAAAAAGCACATTATTAAGCCATTATATAAACAAATATTTTTTTTTAAAAAAAAAGCTCCATTTTGTGCTTATAATTGATTAAATTTGAGCACATCCCACCGAATAGCACATGCAGAAGTCAGTCATTTAGAGAGGCAATGCCAGAGTCCTACAACAGGCATTCGATTCTTTATCGGTCTCTAAGATTGTCCACGTTTTCAGCCAATTTAAGGAAACTATAGATCATACACCAGAGATGCACCAAACAGGTACAGAAATACAGCACTCCAGTTTTTCTTTCACAAAACTAAAAGGTGAGGGTTAATGAACTTGGCATCTCAAGACATTACAATGTGTCTCTTGGACTGCAGAGATGACTGGGTTTTTCAGTTAACACTGTTGATAAATGGATGCTCTTAATATCAGCCTGACACTGGCTTCTAATTGAGCTCTCCTTGTCTTTTTTCACACTTCTTTAAATTGCCGAAGTAGAGATTCTAAATTATTTTTCTTGCTACTGAGCTATTTGGTTATTAGCATTGACCAGGAGTCTGTAAACATCTCTAACTTTATACGGATTCTCTGCAACATTCTTCAATATCAGTGTCAGTTTCTTCCTGGTTTTACACTGTGTACACCTGATTGTGATTTATTCAAATAAGGCTGCACAAACCAATTGGGATGAACATTGAAAAATCAAGCACTGTGACTGCTTTCATATGCATGAAATTGCCTCAGGTTTATCATTAAGTAGTTCATTTAAACACTCATGCAAACCATAGAGAATGGGATCTCTTGAAGTGGACAAGAATGTTAGCAGCAGTGAAATAGAAAGGAGCATATTTGGTTGCCTTTTTAAAACTTCGGAACATGCTCTGTGCCATTTATCAGCTTCTCGTTCCCCACTGAAGTTTTTCTTCTGCATCACAAGTGCTTTTAAAGGAAGTGCAGTCTTAGCTACAAGTAGTGCCGTTAGCACAGCACTACGATATTGGTCTTAAATGAAGTAGCAAGCCGCTCTCCCAAGCAGTAATGTAATGCCTGACAGATGCTGATTACACATTGTCCTTTTCAAACGCTTAAAGTCAAATCGTGGGCAGACAGCAGGTCAGAGGCACAGTGATCCGTGAATGGGACAGCCATGATATAGTGGCTGAAGAGGACAGTATGCACATACAGATCATTTTAATCCAGGGAGGCAAAAAACAAGGCAAGCTGAAGTTATGCCAGACTGGACTGTCTGTCTTTCTACATTGATACTATAGACATAAGGCAGACAGACATCTAGCTGCTGAAATGTATCTGATGCCACCTTCAATATCACTTCAGATTTACCCATCTTCATCACACTGTGAAAGAATGCAAGGAGTCATAAACGAGAATCACATCATTTTACCGCACTTGCATCAGGTAGGCTAGGTTGTTTCAAATACTGACACAAAAGGCTACATATTACTCCTACGTGCTATGCTGTATTTATTCCAGTACTTAAATAAGGGTAGATCAAAGCACAAAGCTTCTCTGTTCATTTTCAGGCTCTTAGTCCCCAATTTTCTGGACAGATATAAAGGGTGCGTATGCTGCATAACATGCACAGGAAGTTTGACATGCCCCAAGTGCACTGAATTTATTACGCACGCACACAACTATCCATCCAGCATGCAAGCAATAGCTTCAGGGAGAGCACAGTCATTTCAGAGAGTTTTTAATACTCTAATACCCTTGAAATACTTCAAGTACCTTTCGCAGTCAGGTGGTGGCAGAAGAAATACAGCATATGCAAAACCGTTTTAGAACAAGGAGGAGGGCAAAGTCCTGAGACAGCTGACACAGAGCTTGGGTGCAAGTGTCACTTTTCCAGGTGGGCGACCTGTCCAGGGCACCATGTCTCAGCCCTCCCCAAAGCATTATTTTCAGGTTAAAGAGATAGGCCGTGGCAAAACAATTTAAAAGCAGCCATGCCCAGTTGTCAGCCTGCGTTCCCTTCCATAGACATGCCTTTTGTTTCGCTAACACCTTGACTTCTAGAACCAAAAAGTAATTGCCTGAATTTCTCGTAAACAAATCCAGTAAGACAAAATGCTCTCTATACTCCATTTCACTCCAAATCCCAAAGAAACTTGTGATGTTGGAGGGCAAGTTATTTCTTTTGGCTGGCCTTGCTACAAAAATCACATGCTTTATTTTCCTCTTTACAGAATTCATATTGTGTTAATAAAGTACTGTTGATTCCCTCTGGCTGACTCTGCAGGAAAGCTATTCTCGCAAAGCTTGTAGTCTGAGTTGAAGTAATCTTGCTTAAAACTGGCCATAATTGTTTCAGTCTCTTAAGTTTAATACTAAGCACAGGTAATATTGCCAATTTGAATCAGGATTCAGCATTCTGTGAAGGCAGGATAAGCTGACCAAAGATAAGGAATTCAGTAAATGCAAGGGGAATTTGACCTGGTGTTTCTTTGAGCCAGCTTCTGTATTTTTGACCTCACTCTAAAGAGAACAGAAAGATACACGAAAATCAAAACAGATGAGAGTTTAATGAGAGTTGTGCGCTCCAGAGTACTCCTTAATCCATCAGCCAAGTCCCCCAGACATGGTGCTGGGCCCTAAGGGGAGTTCTTCCTCTGCAGGAAGGATTGCTCAACCCACTCTCCTTACAGCTGGGTTGACAGGATCACATTCCTCAAAAGGCTGTAGACAGTCAACAGGAAGCTGACACTGGAAATAAGCCTAGGGACAGTCTGACTGTGTGTCACCTGATGATGAACAAGGCCAAAATATGACAGGCACTCAAAGAAGCGTAGACCTAGGAAGCAAAACATGGGTGCAGCGTTGGATGTCAATATCTGTTCTGTAGCTTTCAGAGAAGCAAAAAGGGAGGATTTCTGGGTCTCTCAAACCTGTTTCTGATAAGCAAGATTTTACCCCAACACAAGTACATACAGTCAGTTTGATGAATTCCTCACTAACAAGGCAGTTGCCAGGAGGCCTGGCAAGGACAACAGCAGTAGAAATACTGTGGACTGGAGACTGCTGTGTGACATCATGACATGCCCTGCTCCCTGCTCAGAAACCATTCCCTCTAAGGGCAGGGATGGGACATCCAGGTGGCCTTGGGTCCACCAGGAGATGCTTTCATTGTTACTGCAGAGAGCCTCACACCAGGCTTACCAGCAGCTCTGACCAAGACTGTTCTGCACTGCAGGAGTGAAGCCAAAAAAAAACCTAAATAACCTTATAGGAACCTGCTTTCCAGTCCCTTTAATCTTATTTCCATTTCCGTGCCAAGGTGGGTAAGTTTAGCGCTCATCTTGTCTAGGTTTGCCTAAGCTTTCAGTATGGGTTGGATGTTATTAGCTCTTGCAAAGGAGTTCAGTTACATAGGTCAGGATGTGACTTCTCCCAGTCCTGAGTTAATTCAGGTTGGAGCTCTGAGAAAACTTTTAGCAATACTTTTTGAGGGTAGGGAGGGACATACAAAATCAGAGCACCAGCACATTTTGTGAGTGTTGATATTGCCAAATTTTTGTTCTGATTTTTCCATTTTTTTTTAATTTAAGTTTATATTGGAACTGTAAAGTAAATCTTTTTTTGTTTCCCTTGGCATTATTCATGTCCATATTGCCCTTTATTTTCATTCAAAAATTTAGTAATAATTTGCAGTGCTACCTTCCCACATGTCCGATTCATTTTGAGAAGAAAAACACCTATTGCCATTTTAAACCAGAAATAGTTTTTATCAGATTTTTTAAGGTACTAATAGGTCAAAAAGTCCTTTTCCCTCCTTTTCCCCTATGGTTTACAGCAGGAAGCAGGACAACCAGGAGTCCTGGTAGAGAAAGCTCACACCCAAGTCTGTCTGAAGGGGAACAGAGAATCCCTTTTTTCCAGTATACTAATTACCTATTGCTATCCTTAAAAGACCAGGAGGATCCTTGAAAAGGTAAAATAACTTTATGACAAAGCAGAACAAACTATTTAACTGTAAGAACTCAAGAAGCTTAAGAACTCTACTGGGTCAGCCAAAGGTCTACCTTTCCTGGCCAATATTACTGCATGTAATAAAGCTATCAGAGATAATTACCACATTCCACATTTAGGTCTGTCCCCTCCAACAACTGTTCCCAGCTATTACTTGGCTTTGAAGCTCACTTCCAGCATTTCAGTTCTAAGGCAGGCATTGGATACCCAAAAGACCATCTATTGTTTCTAATTATGATAGTTAATGTAATAAAGGATATCGCCTTTCCCCACAAACCTTTCACAGTCATTCCTCCATGGGAATGTTTCTTCTTGTACATCCTTGGTCTCACAACACTTGATCTTAAATTTTTAAAGCTGAAAATTTATCCAGAACAATAGAATTTCCAATCCTCCAAACACTTCTCCCTACAAGTCACTCCACTGAATTACTTCCATGCATAATGATCACACATACAAGCAAATGCTTGAAGGACCAGGACCTTAGATAAAACATAAGTTGTAATATGTCTGTGCCCAAACCCATTAAAGATGACAAGAAGGCTGTGGAAATTAATCTTGCTGTATAAGTAATTCTGTATTTGCGTAGGTTATTTTTTCTGGAAGTGATTTTCAAAGAGCTAAAGAGAACACACACAAAAGGGAAGAAAATGCTGCAGCAAATACCCCTAAAATAGTTTGAGAGAACCCATATCAGGCAGGATTACAGAAACAGACAAGAACTACAAAACAACGGGGGGTTTATTTCTTTAAAATGTTTCTCCCCCTTTGTTTTTGTTCATTTTCTGCACAGAACACTCTGCTGTCCCTCCACCTAGAGCATACAGCCATCATTCATGCCTTTTCTTCTGCACACAGCCCACATCCTTTCTTACCCTGAAAAGAGTTAAACCCTCTTTTTCCTCCAAAGAACAATTTTTTATTTTTCCTGACAAGACCTTTTATGCAATTAGGTAGAGAAGCCATGGCCAAAAAGAAAGAATAACACATGTAAAATCATGCCAGAGAACAGAGTAGGTAGTAACTTGTTGAGTCTGTTACCAGACAAAATGTTTAAATCAATGGTGCATTCTCATAAATCAACAGCCATATTTAGCCTTAACTATAACCATTCCTGAGCAATGTGGAATAGAGAGAAAACACTTAAGAAAAAAATTATGATGCTCCTGAAATGAGGAGGGGAGGAAGGAACAGATGAGACAAGCACAGTGTAGGCTCATCACGCAGACAAGGAATTTATTTTATAGGTCAAAATTGAGGGGCTGCAGCATTTGGTGCTGAGCAGCGACTTCAGAGACTGCCAATCACACTGACTCATATCAAGTCTGGTGGTGATTTGGAGATGTTAAAGAACCATTCAAACCTTGTTAAAACCTGGACATTTATCTAAGTTGTGCGTTAAAACAAAAATTGGGCCCAGAAGAGCCAGAACTCTGTGCTACATGACTGGAGACAAAAGGGTTTGCATTGCAGACCATAAAAGATCATTCTTTTTCAATTACACTTGATAGATCTAAGTTATTATAAGAGGAATAAGTTTGGAAAAGGGGAGAGCAGTAACAGTGAACCAGAAAACAAAATGTAACTCAAGAAACAGTGGAAGAATCTTATTAGACCCTTTTCTTACTTTGCTGGGAGTGGAAGAACATCTCTTTTCACTCCTCCATCTTTGTTCATCCCCTTACTCTTCCGGTTGAGCTGGTCTGATTCAGATTTAGGGCCCCCATTCATTCCAGTTAGATGGCTTTTCTGTAAAGCTGTTTACGAAACCCATGCTATGTTCCCATTGACAGGATTTCACTGCTTTCCAGAAAAGTAATGGATTTCTCACATACCACAATTTCTAAAGGCCCCTTCTTCAGCAAAGTCCTCCACAGCGTAGAAACATTTAGTAGTTCTGTTAAAGCAGTGGCTCTCACCCAAAAAAAAGATTTTTTGCCTTCTGTGAACTCTGTTTGACACTCATCAGGTTGATTTGCAGCAGCACAAGCAAGGCTCCCAAACACAAGTTTCTGTTCCATGGTCTGTGAATACCCAACAGGGAGCAGATCACCCAGAAGAACCATCTTCAGCTCCTTGCCTGCAGACTGGGAAGTAGCAGGCTTCGGGGTCTTTAGTCTATAAGGGCTTCCCTAGGATACTGCTGAAGCTTCTCACAAGGTGGAGATTTCTTCCTAGCCCTACCCTTCTGTCTCACTCTCACCTTATTTGATTTCTGTACAGCCATTGAGTCCAGTCCTACCAAGCAGCCACACTTTTGTGAAATTTCATTTGATAAATTTAGGCAAACAGTTTTACTGGAACTGCATCTTCCATATGAAATCTGATGGTTACGATAGGATTTGCTTCTGCTTTTGCTTGCAGTCCTTAACACATTGTCAACACTCCCACTGAAGCAATCGTGTTGAAATTAAGAGTTGCTTCTTCCAGTTCTGGCATTTGCACATTTTTATGAGATGCTGGAAAAGCACAATTGGATTTTTTTTTCTCCCCTGCAAATGTTGAAACAATAATAAGTAACAGATTCATTGAGTTTTGACTTGTCTGGAAACCAGGTGTTTCTGACATGTACCATGTCGCTCAAATATATTACACACTCCAATACTCTTCTTACCAAGAGCTTAAGCTTTTTACAGTCTCCTCTCCCCATCGACATGCAACAAGACTTTCAGACTTTCCTGACCACCAGTTTGGTTTTTGCATAGTGCTGCCTTTTCAGTGACATGCAGAGAAAGCATCAGGGTGTGTGAACTTTGTGGGTAATCTGCCAGCTAGATATAGTGACTGATGTGCAAAAAAAGTGTCAAAGTACTATGAATATCGAAAATAAATGCTGGGCAGATTAGAGGAAATACAGACCAAATAGTTTTCTTTTCTTGCTCAACCAAGAGAGCAATCTAACAAACACCAGTCTGAAATTCACACTCGGTGATCTCTAATGGGCTAAAGCCTTACAGTTACTGTAGTTGCAACTCAACTTTTGGAGTCAACGAACAACGCAGGTGCAGGTATAATGCACTTCTACTCCCCAGTTCGATTTTCAGCCTAGTTGCTGACTGTAGGAACCTCTGCAGCTCCACCTTCTGTAAGTCTTGGTTTACAGCATGCTTGTGCCATTAGTGCCACATAGGTGGAACCAAGGATTTCCACCATAAAGCTCTCTTCTACGCTTCCAGCAAAACAAAGCAGCATACTAGGCTCGAGTTTGGAGCAAGTTCTTACATCATGTAGATTAATTTTCTTTCAGTATTATTGTCTTAGAACTGGTTTTAGTCATGAATACTTCATTGTTTCCAGGAAGTTTCAAAAGGGGAGAGCAGTTTAAAATTATTTGAACAACTATTATTGTAAAGCAAGCTCAAAATCATTCTACACATTTGGGAGATCCTCCTAATTCAAGAGCTGTTCACTGTTCAACATGGGACATCCCTGGTGGGACCCTCTTGAGCTATATAGATGACTTGTAGGTTATCTGATGGAATAAAGATATAGGAATATCCTTGGCTGTTTGTGGAGAGCATACTGGCTGCTTATTTTATCCTGGTGTTTTGTCATTAGCAACACCTATAAAACAAGCTTATACAAAACAGTTTAGGTCCAGTTGAAACCAAATTAGCATCTTATGACAAATGCACGAGACAACCCATTGTGATGGTTCTGAGTAGAATGCTACCAAAAAGTGAAGGGGGAAAGACAATTGAGATTCATTGCATTTAAAATGGACTTTTGACCAAGAAGATCAATGACTGCATTTTTCTGTGCAGATTTACAGGCCAAATGAATCCCTGGTTTAACCTCTGAACTCAGAGGGTTTCATAAAGAGAGGAATTTGTCTGTAAGGGTCATGCATGTGCATGCTTTCCAGGCATTACAAGATTGAAGTTATAGTCATTTAAACCTTGAAGAGAAAGAGGAAAATCCACAAGAGGTTGGATAGAGAAATAAGACTTAAGAATACTGCTCCCTGACCATTGGACAGCGATTGATATGCTAAACAACAGTACGCAGGAAAGGATGAAGTCCAGAAAGAAAAAACAGATGTCCCTGAAGAATTAGCATGACTGAAACGCATGGTAGCTGTCTGCTCTCAGGTCACTGATGACCATGGGAAATTACATTCTGCATTGCCCTCAACTGACGACCCAGTCCCCGGACAGCTGACTGGTTAGTAAATGGCTGACACTTTTCTTCCACTTGTGTGGAAAGCTTGGCATTACCTTCCCTTCACCTCAAGTTATTTTTCAACATAAGCACTTGCTGTAGCTGCCACAAAAAGATGAGGCAAGCCACATAATCCCGAACAGCTGCACCAGAATCACACAAAATACAAATTATAAACAAACTGGAACCCACGTCCAAATTTGAGAATTTGATAGAATTTCTACAGCACTCAGATACACACTCATCATACATATCCAAAGGGTAAATATTTCCATCTCCAAGACCTGTAAATAATTTAAAAGTGAAAAGCTAATACAAATACCAAATGTAACACTAATAAATATTGAAAGCTGGCACTGATACCACATTCAGTGGGCAGTGGACTCCAAACTGACTGTCACCTGCAGTGCATATTGCCTTTCTTTCCTCCCAGCTGATATTAGTAAAGTAGCAACAGCATTAATATCAGATTTTGAGAAATTTGTTGCTGTAAGCCAGACTTGTAGCAGCATTTAACAATATTGCATTTAAGATAAAGTTGAGCTATTTTCTGGCTGCTTGTAAAAAATGAAACATGATCTAACGTTAAATAAACTAGATGATGCAGGTTTTTGAGGTCAAAAATCCCATTCTTACTAAATTAAAAAAATATATATATATACACACACACACACACACTAACAATGACATCCCTTTGTTCATACAGACTGGTTTCTGGGAATCCAGTGGCCAAAGTTTTGCATCTGTTTGCATATAGAACTAGTAATTGTTGAACATGGAAGTCAGAGCTTACAATCACAGACAAATGTTTGCTTATTCTTTTGTAATTTGTATTACATCAATACTAGCTAGGGATCCAAACTGTACACGTGGTACTACAGAAACATAACTGATGCTCTGTTCTAAGGTTCTCAGTTTAAAATTGAGTCTACTGCTTAACAGTAGACTAGGAAAATCCCTTAAGGTACCAGTTGTCTTTAAAAAATGAAAGCCATTTTTATGAATCACATTGACCTTTCTGAGCTATTTTCTTCTCGAGGGAAATTTCATTTCATTTAGAGGAAACGTTACCATTCTGTTGGAAGTAGCACAAGGATTTTTCTGAAGTGTCAGAATTTTCTTTGGAACAGAAAAATCTTCCTGATATTACCAGAAAGACTTACTGATATAATCCAAAATGCTACAAAAGTGAAAGAAGTGAAACATTCTTATGAGTATAAATGGCCTTTAGATTGTAATTATTCTTTATATCTTGTAATCTCTTTCTGAAAGGTCTGGAAGTACCCTATATTATCCGTGCCATGCATGAAACCTTACCATAAAGCCCCTCATTGCCCCCTCCCCAGCTTCCATCACCACCTAATTGTGCAACTACATGGGAAATTTTTAAAGGGCGAGATCCTCACATGAAAATACAATCTGGAATTTGTAGAACAAAAATTGATTTAAATAAAATGAATATTTTAAAAGAGCTAGATGTTGAAAGCAGAGACCAGAGCTATAAACATAAACACTTTAGCTAAGTTTCTCAGCTGTGAAGTGATGTGCAGTCCTAAGAAATTCCCTGAGAACTTTCAATGTTTGGTGGGCCACAGGACAAGAGACATGGGTTAGTAACTGGTTTAATGAACTTACTGGACAAGAAGCCAATGTAATAGGAGGGACTACAGCACTCTGGTTTTGAATAGGAGGTGAGGGAGGGTATGCTTGCCTACCATCTAACATCTTTGTCAACCAGATGAAAAAATTACAGATTTTAATTCCTTTTCCATCTTTTGTTTCTCACACAGGCATATCATAGGCAAGTTTCCTGACTATCCCACTGAAGAGGCAGGAGGTTCAATAGCTATTCTTTCTCAAAAAACTCCAGAGCAGGTACTGTCACTCCTCTAATGCAAAAGGTTAATGGGATCGGGGAAGGAATCTCCACAAAACACATCTGTTTATTTAAGTAATTTTTCATAATAATGGCCTCTAGCACTCCAGGAACGTTATTGTTAAAGAGCTTTTTGCTGCAAGTGAAAGGATTTTCTTCTTCCAAGGTAAACCACAAAACTCAGTACCAAAATTTATTCCCTTTCAGGATGTGCAGCCACTTAGTCATGGCGGAAGGTGCTCAGGCATGCAAGTTACACATAGATAAATGTCTGAGGGGGCTGAGAGGAAAGAGCTCAGATACAAAAAGTTGCTTTCCTGCTGCAAAACCCATGTAGTTAGACTGGTGCTAGCTATTAGTAGAAATATATATTAAACAGAGCCTTGGTTTAAAATAGTCATCCAAAGCTACCCCAGAGGCTGAAATTGGTTCCAGTGTGTTTGCATTCAGTATCGGCACAGTCTAGCAATAATTAGTTTAGTTTAAGCAGAGAAGAGTTTCTTATGCAGGCAGGCCTAAGCCTTGATTTACTGCCAAGGATCCATTAAGCGAGCTTCAACAAGGGGCACATTCAAGTGAAGGAAGTATCTTAGTTTATTCTTACATATTCTTGTAGTGAACTCAGATGTTTTCCCTGGTAAAATCCCTCTTCTGACTTCTCTGGCTAATAGAAGTGGATGATAATCTCTTCCTCTGATCACCTGGCTGTCACACAGAGAAAGTGATTAAGGCCAGTTGAAGCAGTGAAGGCAGTGGTTGGTACTCTGAGCCAATTCCACCCTCCACAACGATCTTAGCAGGATGATGACTCTGTTGAGGGAAATTATAAACAGGAAGCCCTGCACACAGGAGCAGGATTTGGCCCATGAGTGAACCAGGCACAGCGGCTACTAGCAGGCTAGGAAAACCAAACCATCAAAAACTGACCTCTGTGGTCATTAAAGCTCCCCAGTTCAGACAGGCTGTTGTGTTCATTAGCTGCCTGCAACTCATGATCTAACACAGCTATGGTAAAACAATATTCTGGATTCAGTCCTTCCTGGAATTATAGGGAAAAGCCCGGGGCATGCTAGCAGCATCCATGTTGTTTGAGGGGATGTAAATACAGACTAGCCCAGCATAAAGCACAATACTCTAACCATTACTTTGCTTACAAAAATATGCAAGCAAACAAACAGCTCTCTGTGCCTCATTAAAACTGAGCTCAGGATATAGTCCCGGTTTTAGCCAAGTTCAGAGTACACTAAGGTCAACCCCGCTAGCCTCTGTATCTAAGCCACTCTGTTGTTCAGTCCAGACAGAGTGAAGGACACCCCTCGGTTAAGTTTTCAGCTTCTAAAGTAGAAACACATGCCAGAATCAAGAAGGCTTTTTTGGCTGCTCTGAGCAGCCAGGGAGCCACCCAGCAAGTATGGCTTATTGCTGGAAAAGATTTCAGGGGACTTTAGGCTAATGAGACCTGCTACCAACAAGGATAAACACAATTCAGAAAGAAAATGTTGTAAGAAATTATACTGAGCAAAAACTAGATATGGTAGTAGATTCCGGAGAAATATATTCTTCCCATTCTACTCCCAGCTTCGAGTTCGCACCTTCAGCTATTTTGCTGTCTTTCCTGGGCATCTGCTTTCTCTCTGCATTAAAAAAAAAAAAAGGCAACAACTCTAGAGAGATTGTTTTACTCCCTGTTTTCCCCTGCATAGAAGAAAAATACCTGGAAGGAAAAAAATGCAGCTGTTTTCCCAGCAAATTTTCACTAGCAATTATCTGATTTTCAAAGACTTGGGGGCCTGTTTTTTCTCCCTTTTTAGCCAGCACAACCGAGAGCAGAATGTACATCAGATAACCGTAACAGATATCCAGAATACAGTTGGCAAAAGAAAGTTCAGTACGTTCATGATTTCACCTGAATGTCAGACAAGTAAAACATTTTTGTTCAACTGAGTCAGCCACGAATTAAAAATCCCTCAGGCAACTGGTTTTGTTCCACACTGGTCTACTGGGCAACATAGTAAATGAAATCTTGGCCGCATTGAAGTTAATGGGAGTTTTGTCCTTGACTTCAGGGGAGACAAGATTTCACCTCTTGTATATATTAGCTTCTGTGAATGGGTTGGTTACTCCCGAGTTAAACTCCATGAAAAATCTAGACTGAACTGTATTTAAAAAGGAAGCATTTTATAAGACTTAGGTAAAGACACTTTGGGGAAAATAAAATACAAATTAATCACTTCACGAACCATTGCTGCATTATTATACATTCTATATTTCTTTATCCTTTGACAACTCTGACCTTACTTGACTTTGTAACATAGCTGGCCTTCTGCACAAACTGCTTTCATGACATTTTACAAATACCTTTCCAAAAAGATGTGCCAAAGAGATTCCAATGCAAAATACTCGGTGGTTTAGTCAGAAAAATATGTACTGTCTCTTGACTGAAAAGAAGCTTTTCTCTACTTTGCATACTCTTCAAGAGAAATTTAAGATTCTGAGACATCAGTGTAATCTCTCTACATCTGTTCCAGATATCTGTCCCTGATGGTTTTTTATGTTTTGCTCCAAAGATGATCAGATGTGACAATTTTTAGCTTTGCCCTCATACTGCTGCCAACAAAATTATGATCTCTTCCTGTAGTTCATTAAGTCTCATCACCATGAAAATAAGCCGAGAGAGCTGCATTTAGCAGATGCATTCCCCCTTTCCCAACTCCCCCTCATTTCCAGTATTAAATAGCTTATCAGAAAAAAAGACGCTTATTTACCAAGATTTTGGTTGTACATTCAATTGCTGCATGGAGGACAAAGTCATTTCCACATTACTGTAATCACAGTATCTGATCCAGCAGCATCTAGAGAAGGGTTGAGAAAATGTATGCGTTGGCTGCTGTGCAAACATATGCTCCTGATCATTGCTTGGCGCTCTGTGCAAAACTATGCTGCTAATTAGTATTTAGCTGTTGATAATAATAAAGATCCCCATGAATCCCAAGTAATCAGTTTGATTGTGAATGGCAGTGCAAGAGATCCCCAGTAGTTAGTTAATATTTAATTAATATCCCTGGCTATTTCCCAGGTAGGGAGAGTAAAATACAATAAAGTACTGCAATATTCACACACACACCCCCACATGTAATACCTTATTCACTTTTACCAAATGAATAGATCACAAATAGCTTTAAAGCATCAGAGAAGGATTCAAGAGGCTGTGTAGAGTTGTACTTTCTAGTATCCAACATTTTACAAATATGCTTTTATCTTGACAGCAAATATACCAACCGTATTTTTCACTAATAGAAGTAGATGCCTACAGTTATGCTCACCTTTATTTCCTCTGTTCCACACTATTCTGGATGCTCATTTTAGAAATTATCAGGCTGGATTTCACAAGTGCTAAACACACAGTGCCATCAGCTGGAGCTGAGCACCTCAAAGTCTTAAAATATTCTGATTATTTTGAGTTAACTGTACAGGAGGACAGAAATGGTACTCACTCTCTGCTAAGCTACACAACAGGCAGGTGTATTCACCTCCAGACAATGATTGACTGCAATGAAGCCATTCAGCAGGTAGACTCCTAGTCCAGTGGCTCTCCACTGCCTATAAACATGATCTCCATTGGCTGAAGTCAGTAGTCTAGGTTGTATGCCTAAAGCCAGGCAGTATCAACAACCCCTTTTCACCTCTACCACCCACCTTCCCTAAGAAAACCTACACCAAGCAAAGCTAACAGATTCTTCATAACACATTCAGTGGAGACCAACATTTTGAAGTGTTTGCCAAAACACAAACACAAGAGTGAGTGAGTTTAACCAGCGAGTTAAACTACATTTGGGCAACATCTGCCAGAGGGAAAAAGATGAGAGCATTTACCAGTCATGGACTGAAATGCATTACTATTAAAGCCAACTGTAAGATTTTGCAAGATCTCATAAAGCTATGAAATCCCACCCAACGTTTTGAATTCATTCCTACAGGAAACAAATCTCTGGGTTTGTTTTTAACAGCTGAAGCTTTGCTTACAGGTGAACACCCAAAAAGTAAGCAAAGCTCAGAAGTACCTTGCCAGGAGAATGTTACAGTATTAAAAGCTACACAAATGGGTTTGCCTGTGAGAAGGAACCAGTTCAGAACACTGGCCCTCAGCTGACTTGATGGGACAGAGTCCCAGGCCCAACATGATGAAAACAACATCTCAACTGACAAAAATATAATATCACCTTACAGAAATAATCAGCCTATAGAAAGAGTTGTAATTAAATGTCCTCAAGCTAGGGAGGCAGGATAGGGGCAAGCACATTTACAGCACACTGCATGTTACATACAAGCAATGCAAATGGGCAGTCTGATGTTTGACATGGTACTCTGGGACACGGGGATGGCATCTCTTCCCATCTCAGACAGTCCTGTTTTCTTGAAGAAACTTTTTTTTGTCTTAGATTTCAAAATAGCTTCTTCCTGTAGAGTTAATACTCAAAGAGAGGACATTTTTCTCTCTGGAAACACTAGACTATGTGCATATAAAGTGTTTCTGTTAAAAAACAGGTTTAGAGCCAGAATTGCAAGGCACTCGGACTCTCTCTCACGTGCTGCAGCCAGAGATCCAGAATTCCCAAACTCACTCTATCCCTGCATTTCATTTATGCCCACAACACTAAAAGACAAGAAATTCAAGTAAAGTCTTCTTTCAAGGGATGAGGGAAGGGCTTGTTCTTGAGGAAGAACATTTACCTCAAGTATCAGCTTGCCTGACCCAACACCAAGCTTTCTATGGCTGAGGAACATAGAACGTGACTGTGTCCTACTGGCAGCTGGGGGGTTTCATATATTTGGCTCATAAACCAACATCAGGCATTTTCATTCATAGGCCGCACTCTTATTTAGTACCCCTCTCTTTCCCAAAAAAGGGGATTTGCACTGGAAGAGTTTGGAAACGCACTTGAACTGATGCATGAACAGAAAAGCCAATTTGACATTTGTGGGATATCAGTTTAGTTGAAAAATGTCTTTTCAGCCTCAGAAGAAAACGTTACTGGAGAAGAGTCAGCACTGGCACAACGGGAGTCCTACAGCAAGACTAGGAAAAAAAAAAAGAGACTAAAATTCAACTGTTCTTACTGATACACATTCTCTTCCCCAATATTAAGAGTTTTCTAAGTGCTTTCAGCATCATTTCAAAAGGAGGCAACGTGGCAAAGAAGAGGGCAGTCTAAAATAATTTAGTAAGACATCTGCTTTTATTTCCACTATAAAGTTTTCTTCAGGGGAAAAAACTGTATTATAATGTGGGTGAATTGCTTAGTATCTCAAACTAACCTTTGCTTGCCCTTCCCTTTCTTTCCTCCTCTTTTGTCAGATTCTTCAGGCATCTTCTTGTAGCTGGAGGGGAAATTGTTCTGTATAGAAGAGTACAAACCATTCAAGGTTAGATACACAGCCAGCTTCACCCCAGCTCCCAATCCTCTGCAATTATGGAGCTACTTAGAGCAGAGGTGAAAACAGAGCTGGAGAAGCTGCACCAAAGGAGTATAGAGGAGAAGGTACATCTGACACAGAAAAGGAAAAAATTATATTTGCTCTGCCATTCTCTTTTGGGAAGCAGAGAGCCACTTCAGAAAG
This sequence comes from Morus bassanus, assembly GCA_031468815.1. NCBI lineage: Eukaryota > Metazoa > Chordata > Aves > Suliformes > Sulidae > Morus > Morus bassanus. Next base: position 41,724,382 of record CM062574.1, read on the forward strand.
TCAGGCTCTGCATGCTGATGGCAATTGCCAGCTCCATGGCTTTGGAGCATTTCACCAAAACTACTTTCAGGCTCTCAGACTACATATATGTTTGCCAAGGCATCCAGGAGAGAGACTGTACAGGTGTTATTTGGATAACCTCTGCCTGCAGTCACTGTGCACATTTCTAGGCTTGGCTTCTTACATTACTGTACATTTCACTCAGCGCTAACTGCAAGCATCATTTTTCTCCATTCCCTATGAGTGGTTAGTTCAAGGCTTAGCACAGCACCATAGCTCATACTGCAGTTCCAAAAAGAGTAAACAAACTTTTTTTTTGTGCCACCTTACAGAACTGATGAAGGCAAGACAGAAAGATAAGGACAGTTCAATAATTCAGTCCCATTATAGCAGGTTCATGAGAACAGAAACTTTAAATAACCCCTCTCAGTATCATTCATCTGTATAAAAACATGAAAGTAAATCATTCCAATTGGAGTCTGGTTATACTTAAAATATCACCAGTAGAACTTAAAAACATTGCTTAAAATTAAAAGCTTTTGTCAATCGCATGTGTGCTTACAGGTATTCTGCTGGATAAAACCACTCCCAAGATGCTGAAAACTGTTATCCTTTGGTAGACAGCCAGAGTAGAGGGTGGAGGTGGCAAGGCTGGATTTCTGGCAGGGCACTAGTGCTACAATAAAGGATACACTTTGAGTAGCTCTGTTGGCTTTGGATACAACAGGCCTGCTGGGACACTAAAAACCTATTTTGAACTCTAGTCAATCTGTTAATCTATCCCAGGGAATGAAATGCTTCACTGCTTATCACCGCAAGATATGACTGAACGGTGCTTGGGGTTTAAATTACCATATTTAATTAAATATAAGATAGCGGAATGCTTGGGGAAATCCACTAATGAAATTTCACTGGCTGCAAAGTATAGCCCTTTTCATCATTCCCCTTCCACTGTCCAATCTTCAATGCATTAAAAGGCATTCTTTAGAAAGCAAATATTTTTACTGTTACAGGAAACATCTTACAATTGAAATTTTTTTTTATTTTCTACTCTTTCATGGTACTGCCAATATTAGTCGCCCATTAATATACTTCAATGGCCACAGATTTTCTGATTTACATTCATCAGTAGATGATCTTACAAAAGAACACAATGAAAGGCACCTGGGAACAAGAGAACAGTAGAAGCCACAAATTCCACCCTCCACCTTTTTCAGATAAAGTATAAATGGCCAAGAACTAAAGTTATGGAAAATTATGTAGCTGTACCCAGTTATCAGCTGCTACAAGCTTGCAGGGATAAAGATGCTGGGCTATCTGTGTATATCTGTCAGAGTTTGTCACAATATCTCTATCCAATCTGTCTCACTCACTAGAACAATTTCAGTCTTTCGCCACATATTGAAATTAGACATGCCTGAGGGCAATCTTTCAACATCCATCTCCGTAAAATCAATCTGCCTTAGAAATGCTAAAACAAATTCCTAATCTGAGTCCAAGACCAGAGGGAACTTTAAGTTGTATGTCATTATGATATTGTGCTACTAGGTGGTTTCAGGAATTGGTCTTAATCCATAGAAGTCCTCACAGTTTGGACCTAGAAATGCCCTCTTTGCCAATGACATGTCAGGATGGTCAGCACCTGTGCTAGAGTTTGTGGGTGGGAGTACCCTCAACATAAATTAAAAGGACTTCTCTAATAGTCAGCCACTCAGGAATTCATAAAGGGCTACCAAACAATGTGTATTGGCAATCATGTTTCCTCAATATTGGAAACTGAAAGCAAGGGAGGAAAAATACACGTGAGTTCATAACTCTTACAGCACACGTCTAACACACCTTGCACGTGAAAACATTCTCTTCACATTGTCTCTTTCAGGTCGCTGCAGAGCTGGCTGCCAAAAAGGAGATGCCTTTGCAGAAAAAAGCCCAAAAGGGGAAAAAAGAAAAAGGAGGGAAAGAAAAAATGAAAGGAAAAAACCCACAAAAAACTGGAAAGAAAGTAAGTCTTCCTGCAGTAAAACCAGTTAGTTTATGAAAACAGAACCAAAGTTCAGCCTATTCAGCCATGTGTGGACAGAGGCTATTGATTTACATTAGACTGGTCATCAAGGCTTCAGGCTTGGGTTCAGAAGACGGAGGAACTGGCTGAGACCAGTTCCTCTCAGCCTTTCAATCACCTTGATGATTCTTGACAACTGAATTTTACCTCTCATATTTTAGGAATGGCCACTTGCATGGCCGTGACTCAGCTCAGTGGGAAGAGCTGACGCAGACACAGACTGCCAGAGACCTAGATGGCGGGGGGAAATATACTTTATGGCTTTGACATTGTTGCCAAGAGAGCACGCGTGCACTTTTCAAAGCACTGTTGCTTTTTTTTTTTTGTGCAGATAACCAAATGGTGCCCAACTATCTAACCAAGCATTTCCGCTTTTAGTGCTAGGTACAGAGAAGTTCGCTACTGCCAACCCTTCACACAAGAACTAGGAAACAAGAACCTTAGTCTCAGTCAGATCAGAACTTATATGCATTTCAAACTAATTTATATGTACAGTTCCCTGTAGGCCAGCTGCATCTTTTGTCCTGCAAGTCAGTATTTTCTAAGCCTGTAAATAGCAGTCATGCATTTTCAATCCACATTCTTAGGGTATGAACTCTTTGTTGCTTCAAGTCACAGTGTACACCACTTAACATATGATATACTCCCTGAAATCTTTGATATACTAAGGTCTGGTTTCACGGAAGGTATGCTTTCAAATTATTTCAGGAGCAACTTCAATGAGGAAAACACCTGTGAAACAGTGCAGTGACCAGAGGGCATCTTCAAAGCAAGCTATGCAACAAGAATTGTAGGCTTTTGCTGAAGCAGCAACTTTTGTTTCTCATTTACTTTATCATATAAACAAAGTTGAAACGATATATATTTTTTTAATAAGGGTCATTAATCTCTCACAAAGTATGTGGAGGAGAAGGGTGAGTTTTCTGGGGCAAAGCTTACTCTTCACTGCAAGTTTTACACAAATTAATTTTAAGTCCTAACCCTAGAACAACCATAACAAAGATGCTGCTTTTTTTGGACAACATCCATTACTCTGGTCAAAGCTCTCATAACAGCTAACCAGGAGCCTAAACCACGTGAACTTAGGAAGCATCAGTCTATCTAGTTGGGAGTTAGATATCTAAGTGTTAACTTGTAACTTAGTTTTTTCAACCAACAAAGATGCTATTTGGGTCATACAAAACAAAGTTTGTGGGTTTTTGGGTGGGTTTTTTCCCTTTGTAAATGAAGCTGCACAGCAGGCTGAAGGCGCAGCATACATAAATGTGTTTTCTAAGCTCTTTAAGCCTGATCTCACACTGCCAACTAGGAAGGGTATTGGCTGCTCCTGTGCAAACACGAAGATTTTTAAGTTCCAGTCACGCATGTCTTCAGGCAGTTGTTTGCTATCAGGGCGACACTATCACAGGGTGCACTATCACAGCAATACTGAAGGCATAATGCTGCAAGCAGCAGAAGGTGAATACTGGTACCACATCATTGTATCTTTGTGGCAGAGCAGAGCCAGCCTGGGGGAGCAACAGAGAAGAAAGTGTAATGCCTGCAGATCTGAGCCAAATACTGATGCCAAGCTGTTCATTGTCCATAAGACTTCTGGTGACTTGTACTAGTGCTGAGTTCAGCTCTGTAGAACCGCTTCATGGTGTAACCCCTTAAATCAGCACATGCACTGCAGAATTCAATGGGAAAGATCAGATAGAAGTACATGTACAAAGACAATAGCTTAGAAAAGTTTTCGAAATTAGTGACTTTAAAGACCATTTTCATTCACAGTTATAGAACCCTGTAGCACCTCAGACAGACCAGTTCCTTTGGGGAGCTTTTACAAGGGTGTCCTCTAATGGCTTTACCCTAGTCGTCGCTCCTTCCCAACTCAGCTGGCCCAGAACAAACCCCTGTGATACCTCTGGTCTCGCACAGGCAATGAAAAAGGCTGACTTAGATTGAAGTGTCTGGAACAAAGTGAGACATTAATGTTCAGGTGTGCTGAAAATGCCAAACCCAACTTTTGAAACTCAATAGCAACTCACTCATCTGCTTAAAAGCCTGACTTTCACAGGATAAATCTGATTCCTTGTTGGTTTTGCACATTTCACTAGATAAGAACGAACAATACCAACAAATAATCTGAATCCCCTCACAGCCTCTGCAAGGTTGTTTTGAAATGGGGTGAAATACCAATATAGAGCTCTGGGGCTTTATAACTTGATGTCATTCTCATCTCTTCAGCCATCGCAAGTCCTGTCAAGTAAAATTCTGAGCCATTATATCAGGTTCTCTATGGTTCATTGAGAAAGAACAAAGGGAACATTCTCTCCAAGGTTATAATACTGACGGGGAAAAAAATAGTATCTAAGACCAGTTGAGAAGTATTTGGAAAAGTTCTAACAGCAGGACTCTTATTAAAATAAGTATAGGCTATAAGTCATAGTGATGCAAGCAGAAAAAAAGCCCTGCTCCTAACTTCAGTTCTTAAAGAAAACAAGAGTTTGATCCCAGAAGGAAATTTAAATATTTCTGAAGAGCCTGATAGCAATCTTTAAAAAGGCATATTTGATATCAAAGTAACTTTGGGGTTTTTTCTTTGTAAGGTGCTGATTTGATTTCCCATTGGACACCTAAGAAAAAAAAAAATATATAACTTCGTCACTGTATGATCCCTCTTTTCAATAGCAGAACATGTTAGACCAGTCTGGACTGCTTCACCCAGTAACGTGCTGCAACCTGTCTGTCTCACCGAATGTAAGCAAGGCTGTGCATCCCCCAGATTTTATCCAGAAATGTTTAACAGTAAAGACACATTTTGTCCTTAGTGAAACCCATTAGCAAAATCCCCATAGCAAAAGTGCACAATGGAGTCAGTTCAACATCTTCCCTGCTGTTGAATGAGATTCAGCTAGTGCGGGCTAGGCTTTGGAGAGCTTCAGAAGTATATTCAAACTTATTTTCCTATCTCTGCTTAGATTGAAATGTATACTGTTGGTTCAAGGTGCCTTAGCATACTTAACACAGAACAAGCATGGAATCAATCAACTGAACATAGAAAAATACATCAACTGACTTCAAAGGAAAAGTTCTTTATATTACATTGAACTCTTACGCTGTGAGAGGCAAGAAGAAATAAAGAACAGCATTCTGCAACTGTCCTTTAGACATACAGTGGTTTTGATTAAAATCAATGAGACTGACACAACAATATTATTTACTTCCGTGTATAAAATCATTGAAGCTAGTAACTAAAATTATTGGCTTATTTGTAACAATAAAAGAAACGATAATGTGTCCTATGCTATTAAGGGGCTAAAAATGAATTGCCCATTTGTAAGACTGTTCTGGGGTGGGGGTTTGGATTTTGTTTTGGGTTGGGTTTTTTTTGCCCCGCCCCCCCCCCCCTTTAAATAGTTAGCAATTACCAGTATTGCCTCTTAGAGCATCATCATTTAATCATTTTCTGTAAAACATCACAAGAGAATGTTAAAAAGAAGGTATTCTGCCTACTGCAAAAGATCCAAGGAGGAATCTCAAAATGTCACACCCTGCAAAAACTGAGAATACATTAGAGCAACTGGGAATTTGACCTCTGGGTGTCAAAATCCTCAAACTCTTGCTTATACAAGAGCCCAAACAGTTCTTGATGTTTAGTCAAGAAAATCCTGAATCTCTTTCAAATGTAGCTATAGAGCTTAGGGTAGAAATGATAAAAGTATTTAGGTTTTGTATGTCCTGGGCCCAAACTTTAAATATCTGTTTTTAATTAAAGTCTTATTGCAGTAATTAATAATTCAAGTGATGTGGCTGCAACTGTATCTGCTGATAGCAGGTACGCAAAGGCACCTAATTACAGAGGCATATTTAGGGGTTTTGTTTCATTCTAATTATTCCAGGAGCTACGCTTTTTATCTTACTCATAACCAGTGAGTTACAGACTGCACATTGGTTCGCAAAGCCTAGTAAAACTTGCGTTTTCTTTCCTAAATCCACGTTCACCGCCTCCCCAAACAGTGATCTAGTTTCCCACTAATAACTGTTACCTTATAACATTTTGAGGACTTATGACTGATATAACACAAAGAAGCTTCCATAATTTTGTGAAGAGTTTTTCTGTCAGAAACACTAGTTCAATGAAATTAAACTATTTCAGGAACATGTCAATGTCATTTACTTTAGACAAGAAAACTTCAAAACATTTTGATGAAGTTGAAACAAAATATTTTGTTTTACAGGGTACACAAAGATCACACTCTTTCTGATTACAGATTAAAATGATGTTTCAGGAGTTTTGAATTACCCACAAGCTGGGAATTCCTTTTCAGGGGAAGGGAGCAGCCCTACAGTAAGAATAAATGAAAAAACAGCAAAGTAATTTCATACACATGTTGCAAGTCTCCTACCTATATTACATGTTCAAACATGCCTAAATTTAATTCTTGTGACCTCAGTAGGTCAGCTGATGAACACACACTGCCTCTCTTCACTCAAGGGGATAAAACTTCCTTATAGCCTGCTAGGAAGATTTTTTTGTTGATGAGACAACAGCAGCTTAACTCTCAAATTAAAACAAATCTTTAAAAATCCAATTAAAATTACAACATTTTTTGATACTTGGCAAAGTTTCTACATATTAAAAGTCGATTTTTCTTTTCACCCCACCCAATCTAGGAAGAAGAGGAGGGCTGGAAAATGGCTCCCAGTAATTTCCTTTCAATAATGGAGGAAGGAAACAGTCAATACAAAGGTCAGCAGAAAAAGATAACAATTACAGCTGGAAAGTGCTTCTAATTCAGATTAATCTGAATGTCATTCCTATCAGGTCAAACAGTGCAGTTGCCCAAACTATGGAGCATTATAGAAATGAGGACATTAAATAAAAATGGTTTTTAGGAAGGGAGTTTCAGTACCTCAAGTGTTCTTAGGAGTTTCTCAAAATCATCAAGATAATCATGCAGGAAGGTACATTTGTATATGGGTGAAAGTGGCCAAACGAGAACCAAAGTGCTTTGATGTACATGCAGGGGCTTTCTTGGATTTTCTGAGGGCAACAAAAATCACATCTAAATAGCAAATAATTCAAAAGCACTACACTGTAGATCAGACTTCAGCATCAACGTGTTCATGTTCCTGTAACTCGTTATCCTGTCTTCCTCTCATTCATGGAAAATGTCCATGGATTCATTCACCTACACAGTCTAGAGCTAATCAAATTATTTTTTATCACGTTTTGATTGGAGGATCATCTTTTCAAGGAAGGGCATGAGAAATGCTGCTGGACTATGAATATAGTTTGCTTCATTCGAAGTGTATGCAACGTAAACAACTCAAACTAATAGCTAGGAGACTGGCTAATTTTTCACTTTGAGAAAGCGTCCAGAAGTAGGAGTTTTCAAATTTAAAAAAAATGGTTTTCACAAAAGGACATCTTGCTCTTTTCCATATCTTTTTCTATTCTCTCCTCTACACTTGATGCCTTTGTCTCTCTCAAACACTTGTCTTCAGTGTGCGCCCTAGACACACAAAATGAGTTAGCAATGACTTGTGCTGGGCCTGGAAGTGAACACAGAAGTCATGCACTTGTCTAAAATGGAAAAGAGCACCTGCCCCATGAACTATAAGTGAACAGCACGATAGGACTTCAAAAGGTCAGACAAGCCAAACTGAAGCCCTTGGTTGCAAAAGTGTGCCTGACCAAAGCTTTCAGGGGTTATTTTTGCTATATTTCATGCAGATTCTGTTCTCAAACAATTATTAAAAATTTCTTTTCCGCTCCCCACTCTGCAGATTTAGTGGCTTGCTAAAATTCCTCATATGAAAAATCTCCATTATTCCCTCCTGTTGAGATAGTTACTAGCGTCAAGTTTTCTGCCTGATTTGGGTTGGCTGGAGAGAAAGACATGTACAACTTACTTACTAAATATGCATTAGTACAGTTTTGCCTGACCTCCGACTTCTAACAGTTAGGATTTTCTTACACATTATAAATCATAAGGCAATTTTATGGCTAAAGAGGAGTGTGTCCCAGACTCTACTCTTGAATGCTACAGCAGAACCCCGTTTAAGTCAGCAGGAGTTTTAGATAAGGACCAAATTCGTCTGTGCTTCTTTCCTTAACTGGCCAAGAATATTACTTGTGCTTTTCTGTGCACCCAGAACAAAATGGCACTTTGCAACCCAAAACCAGCAATAGCCAGACCAGTGTTTCCCATCCAGCAAGTCCCAAGAGCAATGAAGGAGCAGTGTAGAGGCCCTCCCTGTTGCAAAGTAGCAAAAAGAGGACAGGAGGGTTTTGCATTGCTACATAAGCTTGGCAATACGCTCATCCAGCACTCTACTAATGAGTAGGTGATATAGTAGCTATGCTTTCCAGTGCTTCCACCGTGCTTCTTGGATCCCCTGCTGAGGCTTTGCAGTCAAACAGGCTTCAATACAATGCTGAACTGCAAATTTACAAACTCCTTGCATTTGTGCAAATAACTCTTCTCCGCATTGTAGAAAACATGTTTGGCCGTAACCTCAATGCAGGGCTTTAAACAGTGCTTCCCAACATAGCAGTGGATAACAGTGTTAGGAATAAAAACACCACGGAAGACAATAGGTTAGTTTAATAGGAATAGAGACTCCCAGATTTCATAACTATCTCAAATAATGACAAGTGAGGGAGACTATGAGAGGATGGGGGACACATTTGTCACCCAAACTGTATCTGAACACCAGTACTGCCTGCCATTCCTAACAAGACACCTGCTTTGGGCTCTGCAAGTATATAACATTTTAGTGTTACTCATGCTAACCTCTTGCATGAAGGTGAGTGCTGAATTGGGTGTGCTGTGCTCCTGTATATCTCACAAGGCCTCCCAAGGGAAACCCAGCAGCCTCTTAACTGTCTATGGAGCTTCTGTTCCTATTCAGGTGCCTGAATTGGATGCCTAAAGCCAGTCAGTGTGAGTACCTCCATCTCCCCATTATGTACTGGCAGCACTTACAGGTACGCTGCAATAATATGCTCAGGTAGGTCAGGCACAGGCAGCACCCTTCTGCGGTAGATAAAGACTCCAGGCTGGCATTCAGAGTTCAACAACAATGCTGATCTCCAGCCCATCCCGCCAGAGCTGACAGTTACTCCCTTAGCTCTAAAGGCACATAAGAAGGGACCATTTTCCGCACAGAGCAAAATCAGAAATCCTCGGAGTGGAAAGAGCTGTCTTACAAGCTTCAAAGACCAGCTGCAGTTCTGTCTTATGCACAGTAAGAGTCTGTAGCTGTGCTGTTAAACTTCAGGTGTTTTGGTTTTTTTTTTTTTTTTCCCCACCTAGTGAACCAAGTCTATTTGACACCATATTTATTTTTAGTAAACAGCTGTTAATTCCTCCGTGCAGCACAGTCCCGTGCCTCATTCACAGGCATTTAGTGCTTTTTATTGCAGGACACTTTTTAATCACAATGCTACCTGGTGGTTGTTCAGAGTAGTTTTACTTTTAAGGTGGCCATGGATAAGGTTCCTTTTTTCAAGGCCTCCAGAATCAAACCTAAAACAAATTCTGACCAGAACAGTGTAAACAATTCCTTGCATTTTTAACTTTAGCCTGCTTTCAATTCAGTAGCATAATTTTTGCAAGGGTGGAGTTTTGAGTTTGGTGTTTCTACACTGGGAATTTTTTTTCTATTCTTGTGTAGAAATAGCTCAGTTACTATCACAATTTGCACAGAAGTTCAAATTTATTAGTGCATAAATCTTGAAAACATCACTGAAATAGGGGAGCTTGATTAAGAAAGGTTTATATCAAATGGCTACAATAGAATCATTTAAAGACCCTTAAGAGTGCATCTAAAGTTTACCTAAATGATAGCTGACCAAACAAAAAACATTTTTGTTTTGTCACACACACATACATCCCCCTCAACACTTATAATTAAGAAAGTCTTCCCATCCCCTGAAACCGGTTGCTTTGTTCTTAGGTTACCTAACTATTTAAAAAGATGTAGTCAGTTTTCAGAGAGACCTAAACAGTTCAGCTACAGATTTTTCCACCCCAATTTTTCCCCCTGCTTCTACCAGGCTAGAACTACTATCTAAACTTCACTGGAATTCATGAAGACTTTTATTCTTCTAGAACTCTATTTGGCGGTTTTGCCAGTTACTACCTACTTTTGCCAAGCCCTGTCTAAAACACTTATTTTCATACTGTTGTTGGAAACAGCCAGTTTTTGTGTGACATCTACTTTTACAGTGGAATAGCGAGAGTTTATGTTGAGCGAATGTAAGCCAGTCTGAGTCATTACCTCTGTCTTCCTGGGTTTTATTTTTGCTGTACCCTGTGCTGTGAGGCAGCAATGTCCTATTTCCCCCATTATACAGATGGCCAGTTGATATTTGACTTGCTCAGTGTTGCAGAGGATATTTGAGTTCAACCTAAATACCCCATGGCCCAAACTTTAAGGTGTATTAATCCTGTGTATTTTTAACCAGGCATCAAAAGATTCAAATCCTTTTACTAGGAGGTTGAAAGTAGTCATTTTAAGAAAAGCTTCATGCTTCAGATAAATATATTTTAATTATTAGTCACAAGCTGTTCTCTGAAATTCAGGGATATTGGAATTACCTACTAGTCTGCAGAGTGAAAACTAGTACTGCTGAGATGGTGGTATTAGTAGCCATGTTAGTGCACTGGGCTGTCTTTTGAGTCCTGAGCTAGAGAGGTATGCATATAAAATAATCCAAAGATAAGCATGAACTGTTTTAGGAGAGGCAATATAAATTGCACTGCATACACACATGCACAAAAATAGCTCCCATAGCTGGATGGCCCTGTCTGTAACAAAATACCGGGCTCTTTTGACCAGCCAGTGAAAACACAACATCCTTAACCTCCTGACCTTACTTCAAAAATAACTTTGAAACATTTTGTTGATCTATAAAAGAACAACATAGCATCTAACACCTATGAGTTACTGATCTCTTTTCTAAAATTAGGGACCTCTAACCTAGTGGCTAATATAGCACTGGGAAAACTCGTTGCCAGGTAATATCAAAGGCAGCTGCCTAAGCTGTGGGGACCATCACCGGTTTGCCTGCAGTGGATATTAACCACTAATCAATTTACAAAATGACAACAAATAATTGTGAAAAAAAACAGCCTAAAAATCTATGGATCCCTCTATGAAAAATAAATATCTAAAACCTAGTAGTCTTGTGAAAACACAGAACTGGCAACCTGTTGACCCAGTCAGGAAAGTGTTAAAATTCACATAATTCCCATTTAATATCCCCTTTTCCCCAAGGCTGAAATTCCAGGCTGGCAACCCTGGAAGAGTTACCTGCTAACTAGGACAAATCAGCTTTCCCTCTTGAAATACTACATGACATCTGTCATGCCATCTGATGACTGCAGGTAATTTAAAGAAATTAGTACCTATACCTTTGAGTTTCTTTCCTCATTACCAAAAAATCCACTGTCCTTCTCCACCTCTACCATTTTCAGTTATGAAATTAAGACTATTCACCTGCAAAAACTATTCCCTATGCGTAAAGCCACAAATACTCTGCATGTAATTGGACTCCAAAAATTCGTAGGGGATGGAAATAGCAGCCAGTATTATGTTAACCAGACGAAAACTTGAATGATCTCCTATGGGTACTGTGAAAACCTTCCTGAATTTATAGTGCCTTAGAAATGGCAGTGGGCACAGGAAGAGAGTACCCTGTACAAAACAGATTCATAAAGGAGCCCATGTCTTAAAGTGGAAAGCTGTCATTTTAAATCATCTGGAAATTGAATTAGCACATACTGCTGGAGATTAGCTGTCATTTATAAAGATACTATCAGGGCTTAAAATGCAAGGAAGTGAAAGATATTAATTGTCCTTTAAATTAGCTCAAAAAACACAGAAAGAAAAAAGGTGTTGCCATTAAAGAAAAAAAAAAAGTACCTTTTGCTAATAGCAGAGAATTCAGATATGCGCTAAGCTTGCCAGACTTCATTTAGTTTTCTTTCTAAAAAGCCAATTGCAGTTTGCCTCAAGAAAAATGAAGAGCTGCACCTCAGTTACTTCATCATAAACAGGGATTTTTTTTTTTCATCAGTTTGCACAATCTTGCTTTTTTCCTGGAGTTCAGTCTCCTTATTACTTATCCTTTGCACAACACTGAGAAATAAAGGTGCTGTATCAGGTAGGCCTTGTCTCTCTGGAAAAGACTTCAACTGCCTCTCAATTACTGCATCAAGCTTAAAACTCCCCAGACAGAGTTAAAACTCTGTGTGGCTGTACATCACTTGTGGATTGGATGCGGGTTACTGCTGTCAGACTCACTGTCCCCTCACACTCCCATTTCCATGTTCTCTGCACAGGCTTTTATACATAATTCTAGTGCTCCTGGCCCATATTTCAGCCTCATATAAATTACTACAAAGGCTAACTTGCAAGGTTGCAGCAGCTTTAACTTAGCATTAGATAACCGGGCAGGAGACAACAAGGAAAACTTCCTGATTTAAATAAAACACCTTGCTTTGGTCCCCAAGCCTGCATTATGCCAGCCAAGAGACATGCATAGAGAGCACGTTCCTCAGGACAGGAGTCATCTTTGTGTCTTCTTCATGGTAAAGATTTAAGCATGACACTGTTAAGCAGAGAGAAAAAAAAATGCCAACATTAGGCACGATACGGTTCGGCCAATACTGTACTACCTGCACTTGAAGATGAACAGCACTCCAGGCATTTAGCTTTACAACCAGAAAATGACAGCCTCTATATCCCATTATCCTCCTGCAATCTGATACCACTTTACAGCCCAAGGCAAAAAAAAAGTTAACCTCAAGATTTACAGATCCTAACACAACAGGGCTCTGAACTTGGTAAGGGTCTCTAGAGTCTGTTACTTTCATACAGCTAATTTAATAAGAGCTGCCTACAACTACCTATTTTATGCCTCCAGAAGCAGTTGGAGAAACCAGTGGCTTCTCTAACTTTTTTCCCCTTTTTTCTTTCTTTTGGATAACAGCCGTTTGGCAGAACAGAGACGAGGGATGGGATTTTCTCCAGGATCATGACCCCGAGCTGATCAAAGAAGAGAAACGGGAAGAAGTAGAGGAAGAGATCAGAGTGCAGGTGTGCTTACTATAGTAAGAGGACACTAATAATGTGCATTGCCTGTGTATATTTCTCTACAGCTGTAAGAACTGGTCCTGGCATAGACCTTACCTCCTTCCAGAGTCCCTACTATCTGTTCTTTACTTTAACGCTTGTTTAGCTGAACATTTGTCTGAGGTCTGGTGGCAGAACAGAAGACTTAGAAAGATTCAGCTGTGTTTGTCTGCATAGGTTGGTGAATTGATGCAACAGAAACTTGAGAATCTCAAACTAGCTGTGGATGGAGAGAAGAGTAACAAACAGGAAAAAGGAAGAAAAAGTAAAAAGGTAAGAGCAGCCAGTTGTGAGAATTCAGGGGAAATATCAGTTCTCTGCCCAGATATAGCAGTATTCAGTGCAAACCCTAGTCTCACAGATACCAGTATCAAAACATCTACTTTAAAAATTTACTGAATCTTAAGTCAGAAGCACTTAAAAAAAATCTATTCACCTGTGGCTTTTTTCAGGGCCTTTGCCTTTAGCTATTATTATTGCTTAACCTTTATAAATATTGCTTAGGACAAGTTGAACTATTCCACAGATAAATCATTACAAGATAGATCAGGTTTTCAAGAGGGATATATACCCTCTTGAAATCCTCTGATCCAGTCAAACAGAAAAATCCAACTAGACCTTCTCTTCAAGGTGACAGGTTCAGACGAATACAGTCTTCCATGGAAGGCGTGGATCTGGGTGCCAGTAAGTTTTCCAGCTGCTGGCTGTTATCCTTCTAAATGAGGACTGGTTAATGCATTTCAAAACTGTGCACCAAAAAAATTCACTTTTAATGCCTTGATATAACCTTTCATTTATCTGTAACAACGCATAGATCACATACAGCCAGGTACACATTGTTTAACTATGGTACTGCTAACTGTTGAAGGGTTTTGGAACTCACAGTTAAACCAAGTTTCTTTAAGTATATGAAATAGGTTAAACACGTACATTATTTTAGTGTGTGTTACCCGCTGAAACACAGCACACATCATGTTCACATCTAGTTTCATAGCATTACCATATGCAGAATTCCACAGCTCGTGGTTCCCTGAATTCCTTACCCAAGCGTTTAAACTAGAGATCATGTCAGTGCAAAATAACTCAAAGCTTGCAGACCCTACCATTCAATCAGCAGATATGCTTAAAATCCTCAGGGCAAATAGCCAACTCTAATTTCATGTTGTATTTCATTTCTATAATCCCTTTAGCATGCAAATACTTGTTGTTGCAGTACTTCTACTCAAATTATCTTTAAAAATCTCTTTCACCTGTCAAAGGTGCAGGGCCAATTTAATAATGCAAGACTGGAGCGACTCTGAAAACTGATACCAATTAGACTGCTAAATCCATTTCAAAAACAGGGAGGCTTAAGATACACAGACAAAATATTGCAACAGTCTTCCCGAAGTTGTCATGGGCAGATGCATTTAGATCAGCTGTCAAAACTGCTTCAAAATGTCACATTGGAATTATAAAGCTTTATGTTAGGGTTGTTTTTTTTTCTTTCAATGTAGTGTTGTAATGGGTTTGGGTGGAGGGAGGTTATTTAACTTTTGTTTTCCCAAGTTGTGCTAGTAGCCTGAGAGAATGAGGGAGGGGAAGAGAGGGGGAAGAAGTACTAATTAAATGATACTAAAGATTTTCTCTGGGGGGGGGGGGGGAAAAAAAATCAGTTCTATTTTAGGGATGGGGAATGGAGAGAAGTATCCAGTTTTGGTCAAAACACATCTCCCTGTGCAAAACTATCAGAAATGTCCAATCAGCATTGGCAAAGGCTTTTTCTAATTAGTATTTGCATAAATATCTCAGTCCATAGATCAACACAGTGTGTGCATACCTGTGTACATAGACTTCAGATTTGCTTTATGAAAATCTGGCCGATATAACAATTATATGAGCTGGAAAGTTTTGGAAGCAGCATATTTGTTATTCAGCAAAAATACTCTAGTTTTTCAAGGCATGTGTTACCACATTCTGAGTCCCATACATCTCCCCCCCCAACTATGCAATGCGAAGTAACAGTGGGTTTGGATTCATATTGTAGCGATGAACATGTCTGGAGCACAATGTAAAACATGTTTGTCTTCTCCCAAGAGAAATATTCTGCAAAGAAAAGCATTCTCAGGAAGATTCAATATTCTTCAGAGAATTCAAATCTTCTCCTGCACTCTGTCAGTGGGGAGTGGGCAGCAAGGGTAATTTCTTTAAGTAAACTCTTAGAAGTGGAGTTTTCTGTCTAGGGGGTGGTTACCCCAAATTCATGGTGCCACCCACATTTGGCCATCTCCTCTGTTGTAAGAAGAAATTTCTTCTACTTTCTTTGCAGGAAGACACCACAGAATAACTAGGGCTTTTTTTGTTGTCAGGGAACAGTCGCTACCCAGGGGTATACAGGTTAGATGTCCTCTGCCTTTTCAAGCACACCTTAGGATAAATAGTTTACAAGCTAAAAAAATTCTGACAAGTCCATATTAAGAAAGAAAAAATCTGCCTGATCCACAAGAAATAATTTGAGTTTGAAATTCTGTTTGGAAGTCCCTTTTGCAGGGAATTCAGTGAGGATGTTTTGGAATTGGACTGTAAAGAGAAAGCATAAGGAAGCTAATTACTCCCTCCCAGTTGGTGTTTCAGATGGCTCAGGTCTTAGATAAACAAAATTTAACAGCTCCAGGCATTTATGTAGGCCACTCCTTTATTCCCATGCACCGTACTTTCTAGGCTGAACTTTATCACTGGCTCCCAAACCTTCAAATACCACTTAATACTAAAAGCTAACCCTTAACCCTATCAAGAATTGCTCTTACTGCCCCTGAGATAAAAAGCCCATTTTCCACCTTTGCAGAAGAATCATTTTGGGTGGAAGGACAAATTGCTTTTCTCATTACAAATGGGTCTCCGGACCATTAGGCTGGTCTGGAAATACCTCAACTAATTAGATTGCACCTAACATGCAACAAGCCACACCGCTATCATTTGAGGCACAGATCCCGTATGCCTGTATCCATGTGGGAAGCACCTCACCCCACAGATTGTCCCACTATTATTTGTTCTTTTGGTCCAGCATTGATCGCTTATAGAGCACAAGTGTCCTTGTTAAGAGTCACACTGTGCTGGACTTTGGTTGCTCCAGATGGCTCCTGATCCGATGACAGTCACAGAAGATGGGATGAGGTTACAACAGAAACAAAGGAATGTGGTTCAGCTCTGCTGCAAATAGCATTTTTCTTCACTATGCACAGTGGCAGCTTGTCATCTGCCCAGCTATGTTTCAGCAAGCTGGGATTGTAAGCACCTGTGTAAAGGCAGGCTTAGGAAAGATTTGAAGGGAGACTGCCTCCTAGCAAAGAATATGGCATTGATGTCTAGGAAGGCAGGCAAAGAAATGTCAGAAGTTCCAAGTCCTGACCCAGCATAGCTAGATGAGCCTGTTATAAAGCACCCAAAGCAATAGAGAAAGGGCTAGCATTTTCTGAAGTAATTAATTTCTAAAAAAGTTGGTGGCATCTTCATGCCAGGGCAAACTTTTCCTGGTGAACTGTGGTTCTTCTGAGTCCACCCCTTTCTGCTGACAACCCAAGCTTCTGATATGGGTGGCTCAACACAACCCACCAGCTTTACAAGTGTTTCTTCTAGATGGTTGCCATGTACCCAACCATGGTACCCAGAGGGCTGAGCACCCAAGGGTGCTTCTGCTGGGAATCGGCAAATACACCACTGCAGACCTGGCTTCTTTAAACTGGCTTCGCACCCAAGGAGTTGACAGATGAGCTCTGCAGTTACTGACCTGGAAGTTACACAAGTGCTTATCAGAGTGCTTTTTATCAAGCCTATTGTGCTGCTTTTCCTGCTCGGCTCCCCTAAGGATTTGCTTCCAACCCAACTGCAGGTAAAGCGACCCATTGTAAGTGAACACACCCACACGTACACAAAAGGCATGGCCAGAATTCAGGAAGAACAGAAAGAGGGGACATGGGAACCTAAGTGTGTAAAACTTGCTTCTGAAACAGGCTTTGCTGTCATCTCAGCCCAGCTTTGTATATCCCTTTTTGATGCAGCCGAGCAGAAGCAAAGAAAACCACAAGAGGTTAACTATAGCAATGGCTATAAGAAGAATATTGACATCAGTCTAAAGACTTGATAAGAGCAAAGCCATAGTGAATAAGGCCAGAAGGCAGACTGGGTCAGAATTAAGGAAAGGCTATATGTGAGGAGAGTGATTCACAATACCTGTTAGATTTTCTGTAGCTGATGGAGATTAGCATCCAGAGCGCTCAGCCAGCTGTGCGGGCTGTAACCTCTTTGGATGCTGTAGCTAAATCCAACAGGGACCGCAAATCAGAGCCCCTCATTTAGCAAAGACTTAATAATCATGGGAACGTCTTTGTCTAAGGACTTTTTCAGTACAAGTATCAGAAGCTGCTCTCTATATCTTGACATTGCCAGAAAAGACTTCTCAATCCAGAGCAGATGCACGCGCAGTACAAGTCTGCAACTGCTCAGCCTTCCATCCAAGCATCACACATGACCTAAGGAATCCACTCAAACAAGTCGTAGGCTGCTGCTTATACACTGTCATTTCCCTTAAACCACAGGAGTACTTTCCTCTTGTTACTGCTCCACATACTTGCTGGTAGTAGCTGCAGACAGCTGATGGCAGCAGGACTTGTATGATCACAGCCAAAGGGTGACACAAGGTGAACACAAACTGTTCCAACGTGGAACAGTTCCCTCAATGCGACATTTTGGCTACCCTCTCCCTTCTGGTGCCAGAGACACTCCGCTCTGGAATCTGGTCTGAAATCAGGTCTGTGTTTGCTCATAGCAACCTCTAAGCTACTCAAAACATTTTCATGAGCCCACACAGTAAGACAAGATACCACACTGAGCACGGAAGACAGCCTTCTGTCATCCGCCAGCTAATAACTAATGCAGTTCAATACACGTGACTTATCAAAGCAGAAAATAACCAAGTAAATGGATGGCTACACAGAAGCTAGACTGACATTTCAGAGATAGAAACAAGGAGATTTCCATTGTAAATTATGAGCATGTTCACATTCATTAAACATTATCATTTTCTAAATAAAAGCAGTTCCCAATAAGACATTTTGGAGGAAAGCCATTGTCTACAATTCATATATCCCCTTATCGCATCTCAGTGTTTGCCAAATTTCCCATAAATGCTGATGTTAATTACGAAAACACATTTTTCCCCTGCATAGTTCATTTTTGTTTTGCTCTTGAGTTACTTTATTGGTGAAGCTGCCTTGAGGACAACACCAGTTGGCCAATAAATTCTACATATGCTTAGTGTCTTTACATAGGTAGAAATGAGCTTTTCTTCCCAGTCAGACCCCATGATATGTAATTTCTAGCTTGTTGGAAGAAAAGTTAAAGAGACAAAGCTGGAGGAACACCAGAAAAAACGCTGACAGTCTCAATATTTCCTCAGTTGTTAAAACAGCATGGCATATGCTTTGTTCTTCCTATTGCTTTTCTTTAAAGCAAAGCCTCACTGCCACATTCTAACGAGTATTTGCTGCCAAGCTTATTTAGGTAAAGAAACCAGAGGTGTAGTTCTGCACATACAGAGTTGCTTGCATTATTCTAATCCAAAAATTAAAACCATCACCTTTTCCCAGTTAGCTTATCCATATAGCTCTGGGTTTAATTTACATTTTCATCCAGACTATCTTTGTTGCATTGTAAACAGTAACAGATGATTGAACCATAGGTTATTTACATTGCAACTGTCCTTGAAAAGTTACAGTTGGTATATTTCTGAACATTTCTGAACACTGCTAATCCATTCTAAAAAAAAAAAAAAAAACAAAAAAAACCAAAAACCCATGCAACACAACGCACAAACAACTTGCATTTTCCAGATAACTGGATAGGATTTTTTTAACTCAACAACACCGCTTCTAGAGCTCTGCTGAAGTATTCACTATTAAAAAAAAAACCAAACAACTGTATTCCCAGGAGAGTGAACATAAACTTTTGGAAAGAATAAAGTTGTCTTGATCAACTAAGCATTTAAGCACATGCTTAAATTTAAGCCATTGAAGAAATCCCATGGCGCACAAATGTTGCTGTGTAAATAGTTCCACGGAAGTAATCCTGAAGTGCTTTGCAGAACTTAAGTATGGGCACCAGTGGTGGGCACTAACATGGATTAATGATGCCCACTCCACTACTAATTATCCTTAACCATATTTATGGCTTGTGAGCTGTAATTAATGGAGGGGCTTGACATTACAGATTCACATCTTTCTTATTTACCTTTTCCAAGCATTTTTTGCAGTATGTAAAGAAACTAGTCACACAAGTCAAATCTTCCCATAGTGAAAGTGTGGTGAAAATATCAAGAGAAGAACAGGTCATGTTTTTCTGACCTCTTCAAGTTTCTTCCCCAAGGCATTAGGAAAGAAAAGGTAGAAGGATGTCTAATGGTTAGGAGGCTAGCCAGAGACTCAAGAGAGTTGGTTTCAGGTCCCGGTCCAGCTGTAAGCGCCCTGCGTGACCCTCAGGGAAGCTGCTTATGTATTTTACCCCAAAGTAAAAAAAAAAAAAAAAAAAAAAAACCACACACACACAAAACACCAACCCCTCCCCCCCCCCCCCCAAAAAAAAAACCAACCACACCACACTAAAACCAAACAAAAAAAAAAAAAAACACACCACAAAACATGAACAGTCTCTGGAGCAGCTACTTGGACCCCACACCCTTTTCCTTCCTGCTCCCCTCTCATGTAAGGGCCATACCCACTCAACTACAGAGTCATGCTCCAGAAAGGAAGGAGGAAAGAGTTTTCTCTTGGGGCAAATGACCCTGCGATTCTTTTGTATGCAACCTCTTCTGGAAGGCTTGAGACTGACTGCTTTGAGATATGATGCTCTCGGCAGTCATTGAGGAGGTGGCAGATGCAGGGGAGGTATACAGGCTCCCCAAGGAGCTATATTCTAGTAGGAAGCAACAGCCACCAGGTTACTTCATGCCGAGTCCAGTTCAAGAGCACCTGCCACAGGGTCTATGTGAGATTCGTAGGCTGCACACAGCTCCTCAGCCTGGGGTGCTTTCACCTCTCCCGTGCCTTGGTCAGGCACTTATAAGTGGGAGCATCTGCTCTGCTTTTATAAATGGCAACATGACTTCCTTCCCTCAGCACTTTCAAGGATATGATTTTTTCCCTTTGGGTTCCTTCAGTAACAAGGACCACATCCAAATACTGGAACATTTGCTGCTCTGGCCCTCACTGTGCTTCAGCACATTCAAATATATACATATATATATATATATCTCTGTATTAATGTCACTAATTCCAGCCTGTTTTTGTGGTCCTCAGAAAAAAAAGATGACCATGAGGAAAAAGATATCTGAGATGGAAGAAGACCTAACTCCTGACAGGTAAAGAGAGGAGCTGGTTACCCGAGATTCAGACAATGAGAGACTGCATCCTTTTTGCATTAGATATGCTGTCAACCCTATTAGTTTTTAATTACACAAGGAGCATCTCAACATTGCTACGCTTACCAGCATCAGGAGCCCTACAATAAATAAAACCTCTTTATTAACAGCTATAAACATCCATAAAAAGGCTAGATGATAAAAAAAATAATTTTCCACAAACTTGAAGCACATACACTTTAGCTAAAACCTTTTTTGCATTCCCAGTGAACACTACAACCTCCCAACTGCCCCTCCCCAACCAATGGCTTCGCAGCACCACAAATAACAGGGCAACAAAACACTGCTTTAATGGTACCAAGCACAGGCCTTGTTTCCCTCCCCTCATCTTCAGCAACGCATACAAATTAGATCCCCATTCTTCAACAACAACACACCACTAGCTGCAGTCTCCATTAACTTGTCAGGTTAATTCCAGTATGCAAAACTAAGCACATGTAACATTTAGGCAGGATATCGGCCCTGGGTGCCTCTTTCCCATCCTCTCTGCAGGTGCAGAAGCACCTGGCAGTTTTGTTGACCGTCAGATTTTCCTTCCCAGCTGAAGCCTGATAAGGGAGGCTGCAGTCAGGCCCCTGTACTCTATAAATCACCCTTCACATCTTAGGTAAAATGTACATGTCATATAAATCAGTCTTATTTATCAATAACAGTTCTGGCAGATCTGGCAATTTATGTATCCCTGCTCTTTTAAGCACCCTTATTTTACTTGGAGGATTTGAGAGGATTTCTTCTTTTGACATTACATTTTCAGTAAGCTCGTGACGCATTCACTGATAATCTGGCTGTTTTTCACCTGTACACATAATGCAGACACCTACACAGAGATATCACCACTGGGACCTGCTGACCCAGCAGAAATGCTGGGCAGGAACAGACCCAGCTCCCAGGAGAGCAGGGCTGGAAAACAGCATGAAGACACACACACTCAATCACTGCAGGAGGAAGCACATGGGATTCACCTCACAAATCCATTTGTACAAGACATGAACAGCAAGACCTGGACTAGATCACTTGGGTGCTAGCGCTGCACAATCAGTCAATGATCTCTTTACCTGATTTAAAATAAAAAACCCTCTTCCAAGCAAATATTTTAAATAAATGTGTTATGGATTATAACAGAGCATGACCTCCCTTACAAGAGCAGTGCCAAAGTATGCATATATTCTGTGCTTTTAAAATTACTCTTGCACATACCTGCTTCTTATAAAACAAACTTAATACAACATACAGCCATTTAGGAACACAGGCTTTTTAGTAGCTGGCTTTTAATCAGAGTTTATTGACATTTTGGATCCAATGCTTTGCTCTTCCCTGCTGTACGGGGAAGGAGGAAGGATTTCAGAAATAACCAAGAAAAGCTCAGGTTCATCTCATTTTTGACATGGTGGAGGGGGCACAGGGGGCTTTAGTCAGAGACTGATCACATCACACCTACTTGGAGAAGATGCAGGGCATGCATCATTAAGCTTGCACAGTAAAAATAATAAGACAGGAAAAGTAGAAGTCATGCTCCCAACAGAACTGTCAGGTTAGTCCCATTCTACCTTCTGCTTATTTTATGATGCGTACTCCAACATAAAATCACTGAGAATGAAAGCAGGAGTCAGAGTGGCAAAATCAATGTTGTTGAAGGTGCGTTAAATTTTGTATTTCTTTATTACGACTCCTATATTAATTGTGCCACTAACACTGCATAAACATAAAACTTCCCAGCTGAAATGGAAAAGGGATGTAGACCTCAAATTGTGTATATGGTTTTATTAGCCAGCTGAGAGTTACTATTAAATATTTTTATTGTAGCAATACCAGAATGTCCCAATTAAGATAGGTGACAAAAACAAAAAAGCTCAGATATTGAAGAGAAAGGATATGAAAAGTACAAACAGTGAAAGACCTAGAGAGGTTCAAATCAATATTGTTTACACTAACGATATAAGAAGAATTTCCAACAGGCTTATTCATTTTATGTACTTCTTGAAGCAGTACCAATCTGTAGAACCCAGTGCCAGAAATATCATTGAAATTAATATTTAGATAGAACTCCAAAAGACACACTAAGGAGAACATCCACACCAACTGAAAACTAGATACAAATGTGCGTTAAGTCCTCAATTACTGGGAGCTATTTCCAACCACTAATGGAGATAGAAAGAAACCATTCCACTGGAGAAGTTACGCCACAGTTTCCACTGTAAGTTTTTGCCCCAATCCTCTTTTGGCCAGCATCACCCTAGCACTGCAGTAGATGGACCACTGGTTGCGCCAATGGAGTCATTCCCAGTATGTTCCTGATGAGATGAGGCTGTCTATTGCAAACAGAAAAAATCCCAGGAAGAATTAATGAATTACTACTAATTGGAGAGCTAAGTGAATAGGTATAGTAGTGTTAGGATTGCTATTACTATACAATTTAAAAATAATTTCCCAGTAATTGATATTAATGAATGAGTCTATTACACAAGTCATAACTGATCTTGCATCACCTGAAAATGGGTAATGGAATTGGTGTGAGAGGAAGCCATGCGGTGGGTGAGGTAATAAAAGAGATTCCTTGCCATAATGCAGAAAACTGTACTTATTGATTTCATATTGATGGAGCTAATCACCTTTACTTCTGAGCTACAAAATACATGTATAAAGCTGAGGAAGCATAAATAACTCTGAAGCTAGTTCATTTACTGAAGGACTAAGCTTTAACTTACAGTTCCCTAAAATTTCTGAGTGATGTCTCTTGTCCATAGGACCATCGATTCTCTGTACAGAGAACTTGTAGAAGAAGGATTACTAATAAAAGCCAAGACTGTGAATCTCTCCGACTACATTGGTAAAGTACACATTTTACAGCTAATACGGTTTTTAGCCTGACCAAACCTCCAGCTATTCAATGTTCACTGACCCCTATTTCCAGTCAAGTTCAAGAGTAATTACACTTTCAGGACTTTCCAACTTGAATATCTAAAGCCACATATGCAAATCAAGTCTGTTTCTGCAGAGTGCATGGTGCCTTTCACTTCTGCTGCTGAAACCAGGACTTGTTTATAGAGCTTGTGCTTAGCTCCAAGCACTAACACCTAGAAGCCTTGATTGTTTCTGGATGTCACAAGCCACTCTGAGGTGGAACCAGGACATCCTTTAAGGAGCACTGGCCAGGCATTGGCAAGACAGTGCAAGTCTATCACACTAGGTGTCATAATCCATCCAGAATATTTCCCAGAGAACAGCAAAAATCATACCTTCAGCAATTGTTCGTTGAGCAGAAGACTCACCCCCTTACCTCTACCTCTGTGACTGCCCCTGAACTTTGAGCAGCACTTTGAGGCATATCTGGCCCTTGATTTGAATGTGATATGTGTCTGCCTAGTTCTGCATTTCATAGTCCTCTTGCCCCGTTTCTGTTACCTGCAGCTGCAGTCAGACACACTTGCCCGTGCTCTACACAGCGCAAAAAAAACCTCCACTTGCAGGCTGCACAGGGGTCTGACACCATCTCCAAAAGCATTTGGTGACAAAGTCACAGCAACCTCAGCAGCAAAAAACCCAAAACTCAGTTGTTTCAAAGGCCACCATTACATGAATTTGCAGACATCCGGAAGCCACAGTGCCACTCGCTTAGTCAGAAAAGCTGCATTCTCATACATCACCTCTAAGTACCATGTTTATATAAACTCTCAGAAGAGCCAATTACTGCCTTCAGAGTCTTTGCCCACTCTGTTGAAGGCTAAATTAACAAGTATTCCCTCCATTTTATGCTCGTTAAAGAGAAAGTAAGTAATGGAAGATTTTTATTATTCCTTCATTCATCAAACCAGTACCATCAAGGTCACTTTTGTCCAACAAACATTCCCTACCACAGAAGTTTTGAAAGCACATCTTAGCTAGTAGATAATAATTAACAGCTGGTAACATCAAACTTGGAAGCAGGCTGAGATTGCTTTGGGCCATCTTCCCTTGACCCTGAGATTTGAAGCCTTGGCTCCTCTGCAGCCTAGAGCAACACAAGGGCTGTTCCAGTTTATGCTGGGAATATTCACTTCCCAGCAACAGAAGGTGTTGGGCCCAAAAGTGCAGAGTCTAGTGATATTCACCTGGCTGCCTACACCCCTGCCAGGTCCCTGACGTGTCCCAGCACAGATGCTGGCCCGTGCTGAGCAGGCAGCAAGGAGGTGGCCCAGATTGTCAAAGCCAGCTCTTCCCCACTCAAAACTCAGTCACGCTTCTTGAGCTGCCAGAACAAGATACATAAAGCATTTAAGATTGGCCTAGGATTTGGACCTAACTTTTTTTTTTTTAAATACCAAAAAACCTCCATCTTTAAGGTTCCAAGGACAGAGGCAAAGCCTGCAAAAAATAAGTCTCATCTGCTCCGCTCTTACAGGGCAGAAGTCTAAGGAAGGTCACTCACTCCCAGTTCCTGGGGAAAGGACAAAGCGTGGAATTGCACTACACAGCAAGTAAAGGCACCAAAATGTCGCCCCTCTATGACAAACTGACATCACTGAACTAATTTTCATGGTGACCTTATCTAAATTAGTCAGAGAATATCCACTGTGATTTATGTTCAGTTGCAATTAAACCCTTTGATGCCTTCTAATTAAATCTGTGAAGATTAATTCCTATCCAGTTCTTTTGATTTCTCCTTAAATAAAAGATAAAACCTGAAATGAATTTTATTCTTCAGAGGGGAGGGGACAGTTGCACCAGGGCTTCTATGCCTTTTTGCTCCCAAATTACAACTCCACTTTCTCTCTTAACCATTGTTAATTTACCTCTGCTCCAGAGAGCTCTTGTGCTCTCCCTTTTTATTTCCAATAAAGCATAATATATTATTATTTTTCAATAATATTCACCATAACAACATGTATTTTATGCTAAAAAAATAATCATTGACTACATTATCACAACTAGTTTTCTTGCTTGTGGCCCATCCTTCTGGATCTCTGTTCTCTAACATGTCTCGTGTATGGACTTTGACAGGGCAAGCAATGTGATTATGGCTCTGTAACAAGAGCTGAGGCAAGATTAGATCATTTCAGTTCATGTCAGGAATTTTTAGTTTTCTTGGGTTGTTTTGTGTGGAGGGATTTTTGGACAAAAGGTGAAGTGCAAAGCAAAGAGCCCCACCAAATTAGGTGAAACACTTAGATATCTAACATAGTGAGAAGCTGAGATGTGACGCAGCCAGGGGAAACACTTGTTAAAATATCTTTTTCCCCCTTTTTTTAAATCCTTTTGATAGAGCATGGTTCACTGGGATTCCAGCCCTGCAAAATCCCAAATCTAGAAATCCTTTGCCAGCAGTGTGATTTATGGTGCTACTAATGATTCTTCTCCACAAAGTTTCTTTAAAAGGTTACTGGAGACAGACTGCTCTGCTGAACACCTTCCACAGTCTGGAAGGGAAAGTCCACAGTGTGTTTAACTTCATTTTCCTTTGCAGTTCACCTTTCCAATTTCTCAGGGCCACATTCCACAACAATATTGCCCTGTGAGTCCCTGTCCCTTGACGGTACTGGATTTTCTGAGAGCACGTTATATTGGTATTCTGTAGTAGTTTTTCATTACTTGAGTTATGCATTTTATAACAATACAGTGTCACGTTTATTAAGCCCATGCTTCCTCCCTACAGGCGAGTACAGCTATCTGGGGACCACACTTCGTCAGGTAGATATAGAGCCGATGCCCTCTCTTGCAGATGTCAGACAGCTAATAGCACTGTATGGAATATTGCCATTAGGTAAGAGCACAGCAAAAATTACTAGAGGGCAGAATGCAATGGCTTTGCTTCCTGTCAGTAACATGCATTTTTACTGGCTTTGACAGGGCTTGATTAATGGTAATCTAAAGCATTTTGCAGTATAATTGTTTTTCAATTAAGCCTTCTGAGTGAAGACCATATCATTTTAATAGTGCATAAAGGAGCTTGCACATGCTATTGTCAGGTATTGCATTTCCATACCATCTCTGTTTGCATGTTAACAGTTTGTGAATGGCAGCATATAAAAGGAAATCACTTGGGAAAGATAATAGCTAAAACAAGCTCCGGTGATCAAAATTAATCAAGTTAAGGGAAGGGCTAAGGTTGCAATTTACCTTTTACAAGCTGGCTAATGTTACTCAGTACTAAACAATGCAATCATTTAAGGAATTAGTCTGAATACATTTTGTACATCAGAGAGAACACTTTTTAAATGTCCTTGCAGTTTTAATGCCAGACTTAGCCAATTTTTAACAAGGCTTTGCTGGGTCAGGTTGTTTGCTTTTAATATAAAATCTATCCCATATTTTACTTGGGAATGGCATTAAGCCAAACTCTAGTGATTGCAAGAAGTGCCTGTCTCAAGGGCTTCTACTCATACTTCACTTGCATCCTGTTCCATTCCTGATTGGATTTTGGGGAGATTTTAACTAGGCATATCCTCCCCCAGGCTGTGTCGTTGTCTGCTCATCCTCTTTCTAGGGCAAAAGAGCTGATGTCTCTCTGCCTCCCATCCTGGCAAATGGAGCAGAGATGACACAGAGCTTCTGCTTTTCCCTCCCCTTCCCATACCTTCCAGAAAGGCTGGTGCTCAGGCTATTCTGTACGTACATGCTCTGTGGCTCTCCTCGGGCATTTCCTGGCTACCTGTCTCCAAAGCTGGCTCAATGTGTTGTAGAAAGCTTGATGCAATAGTGCACAAGTCTGCTTCATTCGGGTTTCAGGAAGAGAAGAGTCATTATTCTGCCCTACAGCTCAATCTGAAGAGTCAGGTTAACAAACAGGGTGCTAGCAGCACCCCTGCCTTCAACCTAAGTGGGGCTCTTTCCATCTAAAACACTCTCAGCGGGTTTTGGGTAAACCCTCCGGGGTTGGCTGCAAGTTTGACCACAGTCAGCGGAGAGAGCTTAGCAGTTATCCCTGTCTGCACTGACTGCAATGTGGTATTTCACATACAACTCCTCCAAGGTTATGTTTTAACACCATCTAATCTAGAGAAATCAAGCCCCAAGACACCCCCCAAGGCAAGAGGAAAGAGAACCCATAAATTTTCTGCCATTTACACAAATGGCTAAAAATCTAGGAAAAAGAAACCCTGGACTAGTTAAACAAACAATATATTTGCAATAGCAGTTTGAAAAATGCCCTGAGTATGGAGAGGGGAAAAAAAAAAAAGAGATCTTGCATGAGCCAAAAAAAAGGCACAAGAATGGTTTCACCTTTTGGGTCATATGTTATGGATGATGTTTTACTTAATTGGTCTCAGAACTAGTTAATCATTACATAATTGTGTATGTGTAGAAGTGAAAGTTTTTCTCTAAATAGTCACCTGATGGCAAGGAAAGCTCCAGCTTAAATGGCATTGAGAAAATTATAAGCAGCTGAAAGGAGAAATAATAGTAGAAGATATACTTCATCTTTAACCACAGAGGAGTCTGCTGCTCCCCTCATAATAAATCTATGTGTAATAGTAATAGATTGGTATGGAATGACCAAATATTAATAAAGCCTGGGTGGCTGACAACTTCACTACATCCTGCACAGTACTGAAATAATGGCATTCATCTTAGCACTCAGTTCATTGTCATTTATTTGGGACATTAAACCATTAGGACACAGATAGGCAGCCTGATTGGATTTGTTTTTAAATACCATTCTTACCTAGTCATCCCCCCTTAACCCAGAGAACTTTTCTGGGCTAAGCCATAAGCTCCCTCCACAGCCCATCACTTTTGGGGCTGGTTTCCCCCGCAAGTCCCATAGTCTGATAGACACCAGTCTCAAAGCCCTTCAGAAGTAGTGGTTGCTCACATACATTTTTTTCAAATCTGACTTTGTAACAACCACCACTACTGACACAAAATGTTTTTAGGCATCACGGCAGTGATGTTACTGGACTACCAGTGGGTATCACAGAATGGTAGGGGTTGGAAGGGACCTCTGGAGATCATCTCGTCCAACCCCCCTGCTTGAGCAGGTACACCTAGAGCAGGGGGCACAGGACCGCGTCCAGGTGGGTTTTGAATGTCTCCAGGAAAGGAGACTCCAAAATGTCTCTCTGGGCAGCCTGTTCCTGTGCTCTGCCACCCTCACAGTAAAGAAGTTTTTTCTCATGTTTAGGTGGAACTTCCTGTGTTCCAATTTGTGCCCATTGCCCCTTGTCCTGCTGTTGGGCACCACTGAAAAGAGTCCAACCCCATCCTCTTGACACCCACCGTTCAGATATTTGTAAGTATTGATAAGATCTCCCCTCAGTCTTCTCTTCTCCAGGCTGAACAAACCCAGGTGTCTCAGCCTTTCCTCACGAGAGAGATGCTCCAGTCCCCTGGTCATCTTGGTAGCTCTCCGGTGGACTTGCTCGAGCAGTTCCCTGTCCTTCTTGAACTGGGGGGCCCAGAACTGGACACAATACTCCAGATGTGGTCTCACTAGGGCGGTGTAGAGCGGGAGGATAACCTCCCTCGTCCTCCTGGCCACACTCCTTTTTATGCACCCCAGGATACCATTGGCCTTCTTGGCCACAAGGGCACCTTGCTGGCTCACGGTCAACCTGCTGTCCACCAGCACTCCCAGGTCCTTCTCAGCAGAGCTGCTTTCCAGCAGGCCAACCCCCAACCTGTACCGGTGCATGGGGTTGTTCCTCCCCAGGGGCAGGACCCTACACTTGCCCTTGTTGAATTCCATGAGGTTCCCCTCGGCTCAGCTCTCCAGCCTGCCCAGGTCTCACTGGATGGCAGCACAGCCTTCCGGCATATCAGCCACTCCTCCCAGCTTGGTGTCATCAGCAAACTTGCTGAGGGTACGCTCTGTCCCTTTGTCCAGGTCACTGATGAATACATTGAACAGGGCTGGAGCCAGCACAGACCCCTGGGGAACACCGCTCGTTACAGGCCTCCAACCAGACTCTGCGCCATTGATCGCAATCCTCTGAGCTCTGTTGTATGAATAAAGCATTTGACATTTCCTGCTACTTCCATCTCTGGAGATTTACCTGTACCTAATTCATACAGTGACAGAGCTGCAGGGAAGACAAGTTCTATTACCATCAACCACCCGAATCTCTCTCTGTGGTTCTGTTTTCACAACACAGGCATTTCTGCTAGGCTTTCCCGAGTGAGGGAGCATATTTCTTAGAGCCCAGAATGAATTTACCTGGGAGCAGCCATAGAGACAGATTTAGAAATGCTGAGCAGTCATCACTGCTGGCAGAGCAAGCGAAACATAGCAACCCTGGCATTTGCGTTTGCTCATGCAAATAAAATGAAGGGAACAGACTGGGGAATAACATCGGCTCCACTACAGGTAAGCTAACACTACACGCAGCAGGCACACGTAGAGGGGATAACAGCAGTGAAGGGTTTTGGAGCAGAGCTAGCCTAAAGTGACCAACAGTCAGGTCTGCATGCAGAAGTTAAAGGAGAGAATAAAACACATGGTAACGTCTGGTCTCAAAATCACTGACAAACGCTGTTCCAACAGATAGTCCTATTACTTTGTTTTCTCTAAAGATGAGGAAGCTGGAAAATGTCCATTCACTCATGACACCACAGCAGGAGGAAAGAATTTTGCTAGTCCTACGTGCAACATGAACCTAAACTCTTGTTGAATTGCAGAAAGCGAGGACCAGCTCTGACAACAAATGCAAAGCTTAAAGCCACAGGTACATCTCTAACCTCCACCTGACAGCCGAGGGAAGACAGTTGGCCCTGTGCAGGGCACCAGGCTTGTCTGTACACATAGCCACCAGCAGCAGTTCCATTTCAGTGCTCTTGTGTCTGTCCTCAAAAATTTACCGATGAATTACCGATCTTTTAGCTCATGTAGATTTAGAGCTGAAGTTTGCCCATCAGAAGGTACAAATAAGGGTGGTGGAGTTTTGCCACAAACAGGGACGTTAACTCAAATGTGCTACAGTCACAGCTCTGGTTGTACAGAATTGAACTCAAGAGCACTTGTGCCATATTAAGGAAACAAAGAATTCACATTATAAATTATTTACAGTGAGAAAAAAAAGGAAGAATCATTCCATTACCTTTATGGCAGACTTAAATGAAAGCAATAATAGTGCTGTATAACTTTTTACAGGTTCCCAAACAGTCCATGAGAAGGCTCCTTTGGTGAAAACCTTGTTACTAGCTGGACCCACTGGCGTTGGAAAGAAAATGTTGGTCCATGCCATCTGTACAGAAACAGGAGCCAACCTCTTCAACTTATCTGCTTCCAACATTGCTGGGAAATATCCAGGCAAGAATGGCCTGCAAATGATGCTTCACATGGTTCTCAAGGTACTGCGTTTTGCGTACTTCTCTACAAAGTTGGTTCAGTTCATCACACCTTTCGTAGAACAAATTGGGAATTGAATTGTGGTTCCTCCATACTGAGGAACATATACACCAGTGGTACGAGGGCAAAGCTGCCTGAGGTCGAAAGGACTGCCAACCCAATTTGAAATTCCATCCCTGCTTTCAAGTTTTCAAAACCACTTGTTGACAGCCAGTGTGTGCACCGCTGTAGAGGATTTAATGCCACTTGAGAAATCACTCGTAATAGCCATATTTTTCACATTAACATTAGTGCAAGCTTTGTGTTACCTTAAATACAAAAAGCATCATAGATAAAAAAAAATTCTGTTCTCTGTTTATATGCACATCAGTCAGGAATGCTTGCCATGCAGCATTTAATCAAATACTAGACTGGGGGTGGTCAAAAATTTCCTCTCTGGGACTGTTGCTGTAAAACAGTTCTCCCCTATACTGCTCTCTGTTTACCTATCAGCAAGCTTTTCAAAAGAGGGAATCCTAGTTCAGGATTACATTAACAGAAATGTATGAGAAGTCTGGAAATGAAAGAAGGCATATGAACTGTGAAGAACATATCCCAAATCCTCTTCAGAAAAAAGACACTATCCTGGCAGGATTTATTCCACATTTTAAGTCCTCAGCATTTCTGCTAAGGAAGGAAGCTGGTAAACATTTCCAGACAAAATACTTTTAGAAAGAAAAAACACAGCACATACACTAGAATAGCCAAATGCAATATTTTTCCAGTGCCAGAGGCCTACTAAAAGACTGAATTCAAATTGGCTTTCCCTGGGATTTATCAGATGTATTTTATTAAATCCAGGATTGTAGTAGGTTTTGTGACAGGTGCCTCCATTCCCAGAAAAGACAGGTTTCATGGTTAAAAGCAAAGCAATCCCCAAGGACCCCACTCTTGCTGGTCAGAGTAGTGCCTAACAAAAAAATGACACTGCTGCGATCATGCACCTTTGATGCCATAACACTAACACTGGGTCTAGCACTCCCTGACACAAGCTGGTGCCATTAGACTGAGCTAATACTCCCTCTCCTCCCTCCGCTCTGCACATTTCACTCTTCTCCAC
Organism: Morus bassanus; assembly: GCA_031468815.1. Classification (NCBI taxonomy): domain Eukaryota; kingdom Metazoa; phylum Chordata; class Aves; order Suliformes; family Sulidae; genus Morus; species Morus bassanus. The sequence continues at coordinate 41,756,387 of CM062574.1, forward strand.
TTAGTTTCTCTGCCCTCATCAATAGCAAAGCACATGTCTGGCTGTAGGCACAGCACACACACCATCCTTTCCATCATCTAGTCCCCGCTAGAGCACAAGGCCTTTAAACACAGGAGAAAAGGAAGGCAGCTTTTTCACTCCCGCAGAAGGTTCCAGCTGAAGATATTAAGGGTTTTTTTGTATACATGCATATATAATATATACAATAACTGGAACATACATAAAATGTGTGTGTATATCTATACACATTAGATATGTAAGTATATATACAAACATTATGTAAATATGTACATAAATCTAGATATAGATATATAAAAACACGTACATTTTTTCCACATTACTTAAATGGAAACATTATCCAACACCTCCCCCAAAATTATGGGGAGCAGTCCAAACTTGCTTCTGTACTGTCGCTCTTACAAAAGAAGCGATAACACTTCAGTGAACCTCCACGAGTTACTGGGATGGAAGTTGCTCGGAGTCAATCACATGGAATAAGGTCCGTCCAGACACTGGCTTATCAAAAGGTGACTTGTTCCAACCGCAACACCAATACTGCTTCAAACTCTGCTCGTCTAATAACAGAGCAAACGGCACAGCACAGTGTCTCTTTCCAAGGGATACTTCGTCTGCATGCTCATTTCTCTGCAAACTCATAGCGACATAGTACCAGCCTGTCTTAGCATCATTCAGATCAACTATGTTTGATTTCCACTCCCAATTCCTTCAGTCATTTCACCTCTCTCCCTGCCACCTTCTGTCCCCATGGCCGAGTCACTGATTTGTCCAATCTGCTGATGATTTCAACTCAGATTCTGTAGGTTCTCATAGCAAGGCCAGAAACAATCCTCCATCCACACAGCATTTCACCTCTGCAGTTACAATCGCTCTTTCTTTGGCCTTAACAATGCCAAATGTGTCATTTTCCCTGTCTCTGGGAACTCTTAAGGCCCTGCCACAGCCAGCCACTCCATTTGTCCTGCCATCAGTTGCTGCTTCTTTACAACACCAAATACTCCCAATCCAGTATCATAATCCTGCACCTAGGATAGGTTAACTCCATGCAACAGCACAAAGAGGTCCAGGCTGTAGCCCACCAACTAGACAGCATCTTTGTGGGAAAGGACTGGGAATTCTTAAAGACAGCAAGTTGAATGTGAGTCAACAGCATGCAGCAAAGAGTCAGCCCCATACTGGCCTATATCAGCAAGAATATAGCCAACCACTTAAAGCAATTAATTATTCCACTCTATTTGGCACTTTGAGACCACAGCTGGATACTGGGGCCAGTATGCGACTACCCTGTTACAAGACAGGCATTGACAAGCCTGATGCAGAGAACAGGGCTAGACTTTTCCCAGAGGTGCACAGCAATAGGACAAGAGGCAGCAGACACAAGTTGCAACAAGGGAAATTGTTTTTATATTAGGAATACAGCTTCAGAAGGAACTAAAGGATAAGGAATCTTTTATATCCCAATTTGCAGGAATCAACTGTTACCCAAGCTGAAGCAAAAGCGAGGGCAAGGCACATTGCAAACAAATTCTTGACAGGAGGAAGCTGAACACTGATATTTGTCCAAAAAAAGTTTATTTTTCACCATCATAAAAAAATTCCGGTGTAAACAAATGTGGATTATTCCAAGACTGCAACATACAGTGGCACATACAAGCCATGAAAGCAAATGGTATCCTGCAGCTGACATGCAGTATTTAATATCCACAGCTCTCAGTCTACTATCTGGCACGCCATAGTACACCTTCTTAAAGTGCCTTGTGTGCAGCTGATCACCAAAAGATTCACCACGTCTCCATAATCAGGCACTTTTGATCATGTTTATTGCAAACCACAACTGTGACTGTTGTCAAGCAAGCTTTCTACTCCAGCTTTCCAGAAGTACCTTTATATAAGAGTTAATCAAGCAGAATACAGACCTTCCACTTATAGTTGTAAGTGAATAACGGGAAACATGACAGTTCTTTTTCTGTTGTCTTATGATCCATGTAACCATTGTTAAACACCAAGATTTAGTACATAAGAATTAATGGTGCTCTGTGATAAAGGTGAAGTAACCTTGCATTTTCGATTACCTATCACATCTGCAAACAACAGAGTTTCTGTAATGAAAGGAAACTCTGGAGAGCATAAAATGACCATTAGGAAACTTTCCGTCCATAACTGAGCATTGGCTGCTGGCAGTTGTTTTGTGGGAGACACCCTAAACAAGTGAATAGCATTGGAAGAAATGAAACTTTAATTTGTTTCAGATGCAGGAGCCAAATTCTTTTTTTCCCCTCCCTTATTCAGGGAGGAGACTTGCAAGAGACATAGCAGCCCTGATCCAAAAAAGAGAGGCTTGTATGTTACTCAAAGCAGGCACTTTAAATGTCATATGGAGGAAATGGCTTCTCATACCAGAACAGGAAAACACCAACATTTCAATCTGCCTATTCAAAGGAGATGTAAAGAAGATTAATATTGAACAGGAAAACTACTGAAAGAAGCTGCAAACACCAAGCCTGAGCACTTGCGTTCTCCATAAAGACACAGCAAAGCCTGCCAGGTCAGCTCTGCTTCGGAGTAAAAAGAGAGGATCTGTCTCTAATATAGAAGTGCTTCCCAGCAGTCCCCAAAACAAAACTCATCCTTCAGGCGTGAACCAGAACATGCTGGAATATTTCAGTTAAGCCACTTTTTCCATGCATTGAGCCAGCCTGAATTCAGTGGAGCTCTCTGCCAGCTTGTACCAACCAATGGTTTGGCTCTCCCATGTTCCCATCAAGGCACAGAACACTGCTGCAGTACAACAGCTTATATAAAACATGCAAAGAAGGATAGTGAAGGATGCATAGAAACAAAAACAAATCTAGAAAGGATTGAGGAGAGGGGGTAGAATGCATGATTCCGCGACACAAAGATGTAAAAATGCAGGTAGTTCATAAGGCTTAACTCCAAGGCAATAAAAGTGACAAGCACTGGCCTTCCATTAGCAACCATAAGGCAACCATCAGGTTAATCACTACCAGAGTGAGACAACCCCTCTCAAGTCTTTTACCAGGGCTGCAACAGCACACAGAAAGCACATTGTACAAAAAGCCACATATGGGAAAATGTTATTAGTGCAACACTGACCAGGCTAAAAGGTTGGGAAAGATGTGGCCAGGAGGAAATACCAGCGAGAAGTCGTGTACATGTATCAACAGCTCAAGTGTGTGCTGTGCAGCCGTCTCTGCTGAACAGGGAGTTTTACAGAGCAGCAAGCTGCAGAACTATTTCAACACCATCAATGTTAGGGGACTCTTATCAGGCTGGTATATTTGGTTATATTATTTAGCAAGTCAGAGGTGACTATGAAAGTGTTTTACCAAAAAGGAATACAATGGAGTTCAGGGTTAAATTATATAATCCCAGCATTTAGAGGCAACATAATTTTGAAGTCTGCCATCAATTTTTTTTTCTTCTCCACTGAATCAAGTTCATTTATTTGTAACTACTGCTCTATTGTCCCTTTGAATGGGCCATTTTTCTGGCAGTCTGAAGAACCAGGTACAGCTTACCCCAGTACATCGGCAGAAGTCTCTCTGTATTTAGCATTTCCATGCCGCACAAGACTTTTTATTACAGCTGAAATTTTATAGTTATTTTCTAACAAACCAGAATACAGTGGCATCATGACTCTAGCACTGGAGTATTTGCTGGTGAGGCTCCCACAAATGAGGTCTAATCACAGGTTTCAGCATCTTGCTCCTTAGCTGCTTTGAAGCATTTCTGTGAATATAAACTAGAGAGTATTGAGCAGTTTTCAGCAACAACTTAAGCTTCCAGAAAATCTTAGTCTTACGCCTCTAAAAAAAAAAAAATAATTAAATCCATCAAAGCCTTCAAGTCTGGAGGAGCCTTGTGTACGTGTGCCCTGCAAGAATCAAGTTTCTGTATTTTCAAGTGTAGCAATTTGACTGTTAAACTCTGGCTCTCAGGTTTGAAAAGTTTAACCCAAGGCATTCAAAAATGCTGTTTGATCTTTGATGAATGTTGATAGACAGCAGGACAAGAAGGCTTTTTTCATAATGAGTTTCCTGAAGAGCAAATCAAGCCTCTGTGACCCATCAGAGAGCAGTTTCCAGCACAAGCAACTGCTGGCTCGGTGTGGTATTAGAAGGGTTAAGGAGCCATCTGCTGGCAGCTCCAACAAATTGTTGAATGCAGCAAGCTAATAAAATTTCAATTACAAATTAATTATGTACAGTGCATTTAATTATCCATGGATTCAAACTGTCCGTGGATAATTCAAATGCAGCACTTTCACAGGGGATATGCAGTCTGCTACATATCTGCCAACAATTTAAATTAGATGCCGATGGATTCTGGGTGTCTGATCTGTCTTTGGAAAAAAAAAGAAAAAAAGAAAAAAAACCCACACCACACACACCACAAAACAAAACCAAACAGCTGGGCCCAAATGCATGGTGTTGAATTTGGTTGCACTTAGGTATCTCAACACCAGAAAAATATATGCAGGCCACTTTAAACATTTAGATCATTGCCTCAAAAAAGCAAGTACACAGAACTGAGTTATTGTATTTCTACTAACTGGGTGGGGAAATAAAGGGTACAAAGAAAAGACAACTACAGGTGTGAAAACACTGAGCACTCCTTCTTAAGAGTTAAAATGAAACTACAGTCTGATTAAAAACTTAAGGCTCCATTTTAGAGGGCTGCTAACCACAGAAGCTGTCCCTGAGCCAAATGGGGAAGATCTGCACATCCCCAATAGCAGTGGCCCCACTGAAGGGACAGCATGGTTCCCTTTGAAGTACACAAGCAGAGTGCCAACAGCTTTTATAGCCTCTGTAACCACCTCCACCCTTATTCCCCCTGTCTCATCACACCGCAGCATCAGACAGACAGGTATGGAGAATATATTGCAAAATAGCTACACAGCTCCCCAGGCTTCATACTGCTGCATTGCCTTGCAAAGCAAAACTACCAGAAGACTACTCTTCTCCTTACAAAGCAAATACACAGCACCTTTTTAGTCATAAACATGAGTGAAGCAGGGAGAAAGCACCACAACAACAGCAGATGCCACAGCGACAGAGCCTGTCAGGGTAGTAATGCGTGCACACACACGGTCTGTAAACTTGAGTAGACGGCATGCCACCAGCCCAATCTTCACTCAGGGGAGAGGCAGGCTTCAGAGGGAACAGTCTCCCACAGCCTCATCTCTCTCCTGACATCCTCTCCAGGCACGCACAGAGCGGGAGCAAAAAATAGTTATCTTATGTTTCAGAAGGTAAAAGTCACCATCAGAAACATCAGAAAGCCCCAGCTGATAATCCATTCATTAGCAGTGCTGAGTTCAGTAAGGGTCTCTGAGTCAGAGTTTCCACACGTCACAATAGATTTCACAGTGGGTGCATGAAATGCAAATGCAGTTCTTTAAGAAGCTTTAGGTTTCTTTTAGCAACTTAAAGTAGGCATATTTTTTTTTGTTCCAAGTCTTAATTTTACGAAGAATGTCGGGTATCCCATGTCTGCTATATGATCATGCTACAACATTACTACCCTTTCACTACTTGTCTCCAAACCTGTTTGCAGACAGCTAGGACCTAACCGAATTCACCTGCAAGTGCAAATCAGTAGGACTGACTTGCATTTTCTGCAGGTGTCTGAGCCCTTGACTAGCAGAATACTCAGCAGAAAAACCCTGAATCTAAGGCTGCTGTACAGCTCAGTTCAGTGAAAGCCACAAGCTTGCCCTCTCAAATGGATCTTGCAGAGTGTGTGCAGGCTTAGGAATATGCCAAACATACCTCCAAAAAGAGATAAATAGGAGAAAGATAAAAAAGCATCTGGCCTTAAAATGGCAGCTATTGTACAATTTTAATCTGTCATTTCGTTCTAGCTTGTATATTCAATACCATGCTGGACTGAGAAGTTACCCCTTAAGTTGTACATGCAGATAAATAGTCACATAACTGCCTAGGTTCACACATCAGTTTCTGCAGCATTTTCGTATTATCTTTCATGATATTATCTTTTTATTTTTTAAATCCTCATTATTAATGCTAAGCATTTCAGTTCTTGCGTTCCAACAAAGGATAAAAGCTCAGTTCTCAATGAAACTGTTCTGAACTTGTGCATTCTGAACTGTAGTTCAGTCGACTGGAGGGAAGGGATGCCATCTAGAGGGACCTTGACAGGCTTGGGAGGTGGGTGCATGCAAACCTCATCAAGTTCAGCAAGGCCAGGTGCAAGGTCCTGCACATGGGTCAGAGCAATCCCAAGCACAAATAAAGGCTGGGCGGAGAATCGATTGAGAGCAGCCCTGAGGAGGAGGACTTGGGGGTGTTGGCTGATGAGAAGCTCAGCATGACCTGGCAATGTGCACTTACAGCCCAGAAAGTCAACTGTGTCCTGGGCTTCATCAAAAGAAGTGTGACCAGCAGGTCGAGGGAGGGGATTCTCCCCCTCTACTCCACTCTCGTGAGACCCCACCTGGGGTGCTGCATCCAGCTCTGGGGTCCCCAACATAAGAAGGATGTGAACCTGTTGGAGCGAGTCCAGAGGAGGGCCACAAAAATGATCCAAGGGCTGGAGCACCTCTCCTATGAGGACAGGCTGAGAGAGTTGGGGTTGTGCAGCCTGGAGAAGAGAAGGCTCGAGGGAGACCTTATAGCAGCCTTCCAGTACCTGAAGGGGGCCTACAAGAAAGCTGGAGAGGGACTTTTTACAAGGATGTATAGTGATGGGACAATGGATAATGGCTTTAAACTGAAAGAGGGTAGATTTAGATTAGATATAAGGAAGAAGTTCCTCACTATGAGGGTGGTGAGGCACTGGAACAGGTTGCGCAGAGAAGTTGTAGACGCCCCATTCCTGAAAGTGTTCGAGACCAGGTTGGATAGAGCAACCTAGTCTAGTGAAAGGTGTCCCTGCCCATGGCAGGGGGGTTGGACCTTTAAGGTCCCTTCCAACCCAAACCAGTCTCCGATTCTAACTTGGAGGTACCACTTGACATAGTCTCAGACTGACAAGTTACTGCAAATAAAGTGTCACATGCCAAAGATGGCATTGTTTCCACTTCACCCCATCAGCAGCACAGCAGAGCAAACAAGTTTAACAGCCCTCATCTACTATTCTTTTCCCTTACCTTCAATCCATTTTACTGTACAGGCACACACGCTTGGTGCTTTTGAAATGCGTCCATAAAAATGAACTGCGGTGCTTTGAAGAAAGATGTTCATGACTTTATTCTTCCTGCACTGGCTGTCAGTCAGACACTGAGCTTATGATGTATACAACCTATCAATTTTGTAAGCTTCCTTCCTGGATGCAGCAGTTTCAACTGGGGGTGGGGGGGAAGCAGGACAGAAGAATGCTGTCTCTCTCTCTCTCGTTACCCATTGACTCGGAGCCATCACTTTTGTTGCTGAGCAAACTAATACAGCTCCGAGAGCCACTGGAAAGTGATTAAAATTTGGCAGCAGAATCTCTAAACCACTGGCGTTTCTATAGCAATAGGGAGCGTGCAAGATGTGAAAAAGCCTGTAGCATTGCTGCCATCCTGCTGTGAACCAGAGGTATAGTGCCTCTGACTTTGGAGCCAGAAAGCCCATTTGTATAGACCCCCACCTTCAAATTTAACAGGTTCCATTTTAATTCTTGGGCTAACTGCAAATTAAATGCTATTTTCTAAGCCAGAAGATTGCATATCAGCCTATTTTGCTTAAAGATTAATACCCTCATTTCTCATGCAATAGCCACGTCTTGCCTGTCTCCCCATCTGTATTGCCCTTGGAAAACCAGGGAGGGATCCTATGAGCAGGGCAGCCAGTCTAAAGCTGCTGGTGGTCTGTTTGCCATTGAACTCCAAGTCCATGCTTCCTTTTGCAGAACTGCAACTAAATTTGGGTTAAGAAATGAAAGATAAGCATAGCAGTCAAAATGATCCAATTTGGATTGGGTTCTTAATGTTAGATTCCTAACCAGAAACAGTTTGATTTGCCAAGACTGTTGAACAGAGCCAGTGCTATCCATGAGTGCTGAACATTTCTGGGGAACAAAATAAGCCAGGCTAATTTTAACTGCTGAAATACAGATTCAAAAGCATAACTATAAGCACCCGGGTATGAAATTGTAGCCATTTTAATCAACTTCTTGCCTTCTCTCCCCCATTTTTCTCTTAGGTGGCTAAGCAATTGCAGCCTTCAGTTGTGTGGATTGGAGACACAGAAAAAATATTTTCTAAAGCAGTGCCGAAGGCTGAAGAAGAGGTGAGTTGCTCCTTTTTTATTCCAGTGCAGATAATTTCTCCTGTTGCATTACAGCCGACACAAAGGACCAAGTGTATTTCCTAGCTTAGCACATACCAGTATGACCAGACCTGCCAAAGCTTGCTTGATAATAGCTTGTCTAACATTTTTTTTCTTTTAAGAGAGTCCTGTGACTTCTTAAAAGCCCCCAAGAGGTCACATTTCTCTCCTACACACCTATACTTGCTTTATTTAAAAATAGTCCAGTCACTGCTCATCGGTGCACTGAAAAGTAGAAGAGAATAATAGAGAATTTCAAAACATGCGGCAAGAAACTAAAAGTTAAGATGAGCTTAACTTGTTCAGCTCTATTAATTTGAGAAATTGGATGGAGCCAAAGTGAACAATAAAGTAACAAGGATAAATCTCCACTGTGAAAACAAAGAGCCTATGTTAAATAGTTATGTTTACAGATTATTTTCTTTGTGCTCCCAGGAGTCCTACTGCCATTGTTTCCATTCCTTCCTCTCCTGTGTAGCTTCCCCACTAGACAGAAAATGAAAACACTGCCCAATAGGTACGCAACTCAACCACCTCAGCAGAGAGCAATTCACCTGAAATCCTCATTAGATTCATGCTGCTTCCAAATATTTTACTTTTAGAGCTCAGCGTGAAAAATTAAACCTTTTTTCTTAAGGTGAGCCCTGTGCATTCAGGCTGTGGGATGGACACAAGCCTGTATTTTAGAAGACCAATGAAGCATCACCTTGGATGAGGGCGGTATGAGCTGATGGGCGTGCAGTGGTTGATGCCCTCTAGTGGTCCCTACACCAAAAGGGAACCTTTCTCTTGGGCTCAAACCTTGACAGCAAGTGCAGACGGGAATTAAAAATAAGACTGGGGCCAAAGATTACCTGGAGTAACCATGATCTTGGTCTGCTTTGATAGCCACCAGTGTGGAAAAAATCCTCACCCTGCCCACCTCAGAGTTGGGGATATCACCTCTGCCCCTGCTATCGCATCCCGAGACCAGCAGGTATTTAACAAAAGGTCTCTTGTGTTCTTGGTGGGAGTGGATAGCTCTAGGCTTGAAGTCACTCATGTCCAAGATAGTTCACAGCATAACCACCATTTGGAGCCAGAGAACATGAAACAGGAGGGACAGGTGGTGGTGACTGGCAGTCTGGGGAGCCTTCCTTAGGAGCACTAGAATTTTGGAGAAAACAAGCTAAGCTCAGCCCTCAGAAGCCAAAGTGAGTGGAAGTCACTTTGCTCATCCCAGTGGGACATTTCTGGCACCATGACCAAGAACCTGGTAAAAAGAAGCCTTAAAATCTTCAAATACCCACTAGAAAAGTAGTCTCTCTCCCATTCTCCCCAAAGGATGCAAAGCAGTCAAATAACAAACGTGTTATGGTAAACCCAGTTGCCAAGGATGTGCAAGCAGTTCAGCCACTCAAAGTTAAACAAGTAGGAGCCACCTTCACAGTCCACCCCACCTTTCTCCAGCTCAGGTCCACACGATGGCTGAAATCATAGCTTGCCTCTTCAACAGCATTTCTTGCTATTGACACACTTCTTTCAAAGTGAAGGAGATATTATTAGCTTTCAGGACATATCCTTGAAACGTGTGCACTATGGACACGCATTAGTTTCACAAGCATAACAGGAGCTGCTGACACATAAATGCCAGTCTGGCTTAGTAGGCTTAACATGAGAGTGGAGTGTTTAGCTTGGTCTCTGATACTAGTACAATCATTTAAAATTTTAAAATTAAGATTCCTGCAAGCTGAGCAATGAGCACTTGTTGTAACCAACTCTAGATCAGTTGGAATCCATTAATATAATTTGTCACCCAAAAAAGTGATTTTTAAATGCTGGGAATAAATTAGGACTTACTTTCACAAGAGGTGAAATACAAGTCAGACAATTGTTTTAGAAATTCTCTGCATCTCCTGATAGAGTCAGTTTTTCCAGCAGAAGACATACTGCAAGCCCAGAAAACACCATGTCTCACTTGAAGCAACTATTATCTTCTATCAGTCATTGCAGTGAGATGGGATTCCTCTATTCCCCCCACCTCCAAACCTAAAATAATTTGATAATTCTCACTTTTCCAGCAATATTGATATGTCAAAACATCTTAGAGAACATTCGTACTTCCTTCCAGTACACATGAAAACTTCCAAGGTAGATACATAACACCAGCTTGTTTAATCATCAGAGAAGTCAAGTTTGTTACAAAAAGCTTCTCAACAAGGGAGTGGCAAAGTTTGGATAAGAGTTTGTGATTTGAAATCGTGCCCTCAGACAGCAAACATACTGTTTGAGCATGAACAGAGTGACATCCTTTCTTTTGGAGCAAGAGAAAAGCCAAGATTTCTCCTTTGCTCCAGGGCAGACCTACTGTGCTCACTGTTCTTTGGGAGTGAGTGCAGGCATCCCACTCTCCTGGGAGCACTGGGTGCATAGGCACAACAAGGAGGAGATTAAAAGATGGCAGCTGGCATTGAGTGGTGACCATAGGAATAGTTCATCCAAGAGCAAAAACACAAGCTGGATGTGTCATCCTGACAAGCAACACGTCCATGGCTCTAAAGTGGGACCTAAGCCCCAGTTCTAAGACACACTCAACTCCTTATCATGATTAAGCAATTGGCAAACTTGGGAAGATGCATAGAGTGACCATGAAAATAAAAAGAATGAGAAAACAGACATACTGTGATTAAGACAAGTTTAGCTAGAAAATAACTGTGTGACTCTATCCCAAGACTTTGGGGATTTCTTATTGATTTCCCAATTCCCCCTTCTCTGTAGCTTTCACTCCAAAGAACAGAGTTTTGCCTCCTTTCTGTCAGCTGTCTGCTACTACAGACAACAGAAAAGTTGGGCTGCAAAGATTGTACACGCAATGTAGATTCATAGATGTTTATTATTGCCTTTCAACTGAGAAAGTTTGCAGGACATGGTTTCTTCCTCATTGACATTAAGGAAAACTGGTCTGAAATTGAGGCTCAAGTTTGTCAGGGAGGTACCTACTATATAGTTAAAAAAAAAAATCACAAGGTGATCTAGAGGAATATTTTTCAAGTGAGTATGAGTGACTTGGATGTTGTCTCAATCATTTCTGAAAAGAGGCTTCCAAGTCATTAGACTTCCCTGAATACAATACACTATCCTAACCCAGTTATTCACTTGTAGCTTTATTAACAGTAGAGTGACACCACAGCAATTTGATTAAGCTTCTCCAACCAATATTCACTTGAACATTATCAAACACAACTATCCAATAACAGGTTTTGCTTGATACTCATCTGTTCCATAAAGAGTAAATGATTATTATGAAGTCAAATAGTAAACTATTGCAAAAACATGAATCCTGAGTTCAAAGAGATTGTGTTCTCAGGTTAGAGCCTCGGCAAGCCAGAAACGACAGCAAAAATGAGGGAGTGTATTTTTCCCATTTAAACCATGGGTAGGAGTTGATAAGTCATAATCTCCAAGAGCTGGGAGGATTCCACACCAGGTTTGATACCATGGCAATTTTTCTATCTGTTAAGGTTTATCAGGTACACAGGTCCAAGCAATATTTCTCCTTGAACTGGAAATCAGGATTTCCTTCTTTAAATGAGTTGTTTCCTTCCTGCTTTTCAATAACAGGACCAGCAAATTCAGTAGTGAAAGGCACTAGCACAAACCTAAATATACATAAGCAGAAATCGAGTATTTACCTGACTTTCAGAAGACAGAGGCTTTCTACTTAGGTTGAGCATCTAGTCTGCTTATACTAAATGCACAAAATCCTATTGTATATAGCATGGCTACAACTTCACCTCATTAACTCTGTCAGCATCAGTAACAACTCTTTCATCCTTGTATTTACATGTATGTGCTAAGATGAGCCCAAAGCGACTGGAAAAGATGCTCCCCAAATTTCTTAAGGCTTTGAAAGCACAGGACAGAGTGCTGCTAGTGGGAACCACCGACCGTCCCTTCGATGCGAATCTTAAACCCTTCTGCAAAGTCTACCAAAAAATTATTCTGATTCCTAGGCCTGACTATGCTTCAAGATTTGGCAAGTATTTCACATGATCTCATTGATTACTACTGTTTAAAATCAATGCTTATTGTCTGTTATCCTCAGAACTGACTTTAACCTCAATTCGTACCCCAGGTATGAATTTTCAATTAATTTCAGTATTGCCTAAATTTTTAGTTCCTGAAAGTTTAGGTAATGCTGATGCAGGCTACCCCAAAGATCAGATAATAAACACTTCTCCCAACTTCCACTTTTAAAATACTGTTCTGTGCTGATTAGCATTTCTTTGTGAGTTGTTTAGCATGCACTGAGTTCATCCCAAGCTGTTTTTTCACTATAGGAAGGATAAGATCCTATTTCAATACATACTTTCTATTTTAAGCTTTTCTTTTTACACAAGGATTCTGAATTTCCGTTATTCCTATCCAGTTTCCATACTTTAAACAATACACTTCAGGGCCTCCCCATAAACAGAACCATGTCTGGAGAATTGAGTTTTGTCACTATCAAATTCCAGTTTTGTACCTACAGATCATGAGAGAAATTGTAGAAGCATCCATGATTTTGCATGTCTAGCCTAGCAAGTGGTGATAGACAGGCCCTCCCAAAGTCTGACAAATTCACTGAGGACCCCATATGCTGAGATTCAAAGCTTGTAACAAAAAAAAACTACCTTTTATTAGGCCAACTTACATGGGTAGAAAAAAGGCAAACTTTCAAGCTTGCAAGTTTGTTTTCAGGTTTGAATCACCTTGAAGTCTGCAATAGCTCAGCATTGACTAGGAAGAAATGCTTCAAATTAAGCATAATAATGTGAATCAGTTACTGCAAGAAAAATGGTAGTTTGTCCACATCCTTCAGAATTGGCTGGTAGAAGGACTTTTGTTCCCAGAAGTATAATTTTTTTCCTGTGGTTTAATCACAGGTATCATGTGGTTTAATACACTTTTCTGGGTACTAAGGCATCTGATGTGGTGACTCATAAGCAGAAGGGCCATTTAGACTCAGTCTAAAGATAATGTGGAAAAAAGGTTTTGGGGTATTCAGAATGGCACCAAACACTTTGATTTAGGACTCTCAAGGGTGTGTTTCTTCTACCAGCAGCTCCTAGCATGAGTATCCCTAATGATCACCATATCAAGCAAAACAGACTCCCTTCGAGCTGCGAATCTCTGATGGATCGTGTCCCAGAAGAATACAGTAGTAAAGGAAACTACATTCCGTTCAGGGACCTTGCTACACAATTGTACCTTGACTACAGTATTTCTCCGCATAGTCACCTTATTACAAAAAATCATGCATCTTTATTGTGAAGTCCAGTTTATACTGCCTTTCATGGAGGCAGCCAAGGTATGGAGACGATGCACATTTGGGCAAGCTCAAGACAGGTTTTGACTGCCTAGCACATTGTAAATCTCTCCCACATTCAATAATTTTCATAGTGTGGATAGGAAATAGTCTCTAAGCAAGCTAACATGTGTTTCATGTTATGTTACAACTCTGATAAATTGCTAACAGATAAGGGACATGAATAAGACCCAGCAAAAGGAGGTGATAGCAGCTGAATTTAGCTGTGTTCGCTTCTGGAGATTGAACTGCCACATTCTGGGATTCTCACCACTAATTTGGAGTCAAAAAAAGGGCCAGCCAAAGGGGTTTCAACTGCAAATTTAAGAATGCCCCAGAAAGTTAATTCTTGGCATTTTAAAGCAGATTAAACTTGTAGCTTTACTCCTCTGATGTCCCATTTAAGACAGTGCCAGGCTTGTTCTTTAGCTCCATCCTTCCCTCAGGTTCAATGGAAATATGATCTTTACAGTACAGAGCACTCATCTTCCAATCTTGACAATTATCAGTGCCTGGCACCCAATTTGAGACCTAAAGAAACTTGTTTTAACAGAAAAGGCATGACATAACAAATATTCCTAGCCACAGTGCACAAGCTACCTGCCTGCTATGTTCCTCCATTTTGTTACAAGCCAGAATATTCCGATCTATGCATGATGGAAAACACAAACATATAATGGAAGTCATTCAACTGGGAGATTCATGATCCTGTACTGGTTTCTTGCTGTTAATCACCCAGCAAGTCAGTATCTCATATTATGCATGATCCTACCTGCAACAGAAGCTGTGGCACACAATACACGGCTCTACAGAAGTAGTGCTCACTGTTGTATGCATCAGTTCCTCTTTTATGAATTAGTGATTCAGCCAATAATTATTGAGCATAGTTATAATTCAAGTGGAAGATCACAATTTGCTGGAGTGAAAAAGGTAGTACAAAGTTGTCAATAGTTATGGGCACAAGTCCATAGTTATTGACATTATAATCGAAGCAAGAGTAAGGCAGGTTTTCTGCACGAGATAACTGCCCCAACATGCAGTACCATTAACTTTCCACCCAACATTTTCATACTACATATGAGCATTCAAACACAGGATACTCAAACTACAAATTGTCTCATTAAAGAACCTTTTTAATCTCTACGCGTAAAACTTATTTTTTTTTTCCAAATGTTCTCATGTAGGCCTTTAAAGGAAGGCATGGTGAGATAGCATGAAAGTTTTACTAAGTTTCTCTGAGACAGCCTGTTGCTTTACAGAGGATAAAACAAAAATATTTATTACTCCTATTAATTTGGGTTTTTTGGAAGCAAAATCTCAGGCACTTCACAAACATTAAGAAACCTTCATGTCAGAGGTTCACAGCTAAAAGACACAAACAGGTTCACCATTTAACTAACGAGCAAAATGCCAATCACAGAAATGTACACCTGGCCTTCACAACATGTGCCTGAATAGCTGGAAGCCTTTGGCTTCCAAACCAGACATTGAGTCCCCATAGCAGCCCTTGGTTCAGCAGGAGTAACCTGTGATCAGGGTCACAGAAATGAAAACAGGCTGTTAATATAGGTACTTAACTCTACACACCCAAATGGGAACATTCTGGACAGGTTCTCTTTGTGTATACACACAGGCATATTTAAGCAGTTTTTTCCATTTTTACACACATATTCACCTCACATTATGGGCCCTTAATGTCTTTCTGAAAGTACTGACTGGTAGCCAACAAATGATCATTAATGGTTTAAGAACAGATGTGCCTGAAGACCTCTATGCTACAAATCTGTAGATGAAAGAAACAACAAACAAGAAAAATTTGAATCTTGGCTTTCCTGACTGATATGCCTTATTTTCCCGTTTCAATTTCAAAATGCAAAAATATTTCTTCTGCTTTCCTTATTGCATGTCTTTGGCATTCTTTCTTTTTCTGGGTCCTGATGAACAGTGTTATGGAAACACATCATCCTGCAGAATGGTGGAACCATCACCAACTTGCTGAACATAAGCTGCCTAGCAAAAGTGTCTGATGGTTTCACCCAGGGACACATTGTCCAGGCGGTGCAAGCTGTCCTGAGCGAGCTACGCCTCCTACAGATGACCAGGAAGCCGCTGAGGACCGCCGAGTTCATGACTTCTCTGGCCAGACAGGACCCAGTGTACAAAGAAGAGGAAGAAACATTTAAGGTGACATTAAAAGCTATGTTAACTGGCTGTCTTTCATCATCCCCTGCTATGCCCTTGTCTAGGCACATTTGGTCTAGAGACCTGCTAATTCTGCTGATGGGTTGGCACACCACTATTTGGATGATGATGTATGGCTCAACAACACCAAACACCCATTTCCCGTATTTTGGGATGTTTGGCAGCCTGGGCAGCTGGGCATGCCAGGCAAACAGTCATTACTACAGGCATCAACACTGCACAGGCAACATGCCTGGCATGCTGCTTTGCTGAACCTACTGCCTGCACCCAGCTCGTGTTGAACAGAGTGGCCTTCACATGCATTGATGAATTATGCCACTGCCATTAGTACAATGCATTGGTCCTTTTTCTTTCAGAGCTGACATGTCAGCAAGCCTGGCTATATTATTTTGAGAAGGCAGAAAACTTGGACATGTGGGGTCTGCAGGGTGCTCCACTTAGGGATCAAGTTTTAAGTCCTTATTTAAAGTTATTTCAAACATGATTTTTCTTCATTTCATGGTTTAAAGAAATTAGTTTCTGCCTCAAACTCCATCCCTCTCCCCACCCTCAGGGCCATAAAATCCTTAAGGCAAAATCTAGTGCCTTTGAGGTGCATTACATATACCTCAAATATACATGGATCACCCTGCAAACAACTACTTTTTCCATGTGTAGCTCAGTAATTTCTCTTTCTTTCCCTAGACTAGGATTATCTTTATATGTTGTGGTTAATTCTGCTTTCACCATATTGCTTTTGGTTTTCCTAATGACAGGAACAGTTTATCAGACTTAAGTATGGGTCCACAATTTATTTACTGTTGTGACTTCAGTGTACCTTAGGGAGAGCTGAACCAGGCCTGAACTAGCTAGTTGAGTGCAACACTACGTCTTAGCAGCACTGGCACCCCAGAAAAACAGCACAATGCTTGGTGGAGGCACTTCAAGCCTACTAAACACCACTAAAAGCCTTGGCTGCTGAACAGGACAGCCCTGCTATATACCAAGGAGAGCTGCAGGCAGCCCACACCAGGGGCTCCAAATGGGATACGACTTCTGTACTGAAGCCAAGAGACCCTGAAAGAGCTTTCTCAATCCCATACTCCCCCCACCTTCTACCCAGACATGCTTATAAACCATTGAGTTCTCCTGGCTAAAAGGTTTCCTCCTCATTCTGCTCTTTGAATCCCCTCTGGTTTTGAATCCCTACAGTGCCTCACGCAATTAACAGGATGCAGTTTCTAACAACTTTGTCCAAGTCTTCTTCCACTGCTAACCTAATGATAGTGCATATTTCTCCCAGCCCTGTTGAATACTTTCCAATTTCCATTTAGAGCCATTTGGCTCACTCAACATAGGCAGCATTTGTGATATTTGGCAAATTACTCTTTTTTTTTCCTCATGCTTCCTATCTAAACCAGTATCTTTCCTCAGGGAAAGACTAATGGTTCAGTGTTGCAGCAAAGAAAAAACCCCTTATCATTCCTAGCTCCAAGTAGTAATCCATTTGTACCCCGAAACACAAGAGCTAGTATTTACTGCGAGTTTAACTTGCAAATATTATTCCGCTTATTATTAATGTGCCTGTTTTGTACAACACAAAGTCTGCAGGCAGCACTTCATTCCGAACATGGCTAAAATGATTCTGTCCTCAGCGTCCCATGGCAATAATTTCCTTGCATTAATTACAGCCCTTAAGAAAGTATTTTGTTTTATCGGTTTTAAATTTGTTTCCCCTAAATGTCATGGAACCTTGCCCCAGCACCTGTAATATGGCACAGGGGAAGACGATTGTCAAAATGGCCTCATGCATTAATTAAGTCCAGTATCTTCATCTCTTCTCACCCAGAAGCCCCTCTTCCTGAGCCTCTAATCATTGCCATTGCTGGACCTTTTCTGTTGCTTTGCTTTGTCCTTTTTGAAGTGGGGTGGCTAAAACGCAGTATTCAAAGCAAAGATTAGCTCTGTGATGAATCTTTGATTTCTATTCACTGGAAACATGAATCTCCCTGTTTGACATTTATATTCTGCCAGTGTTCCAAAATGAATATAAATAATGCAAAATTTGTGATAATGTGAATTCTTCATTCAATTTACTCAAATTTCTGCCCCAATTATACATCCACATTTTTGAAGTTATAAATCATTGCACCAGTGTGATCGATACAAATCCTTATACAAAAATAATGGTAGTCCTAGAGGAGCAAAGGGCAGTCCAACTAGCACACTAGTTCTGCCTGGCAGTGACTGGTACAAAATACTTCTATGTAAGAAAACCAATACTAAAGACTGTGGACATCATTCCTCCAACAAACATTTTAACTCTGATCAGTCACTTACTGTCAGTAACTTACATCCCCAGTTCAGATTGCTAGTGCATTAGTGATAAATCTACTTTTATTTTAACCATATCTGAGGAGGTGGCTTCATTAAACTCACAGAGCAGTTCCACTAGCTAAAGAGTCAAAAGCAGCCATCATCGCATACCAACAAGCAGGTAGATTTACTGCACTGAAATATATGCACAAAGAAATGGGAAGGGAACAAGAGAAGACATCACGAGTCACTTGGCTTCTCCTGCCACATGCAGCAGTCCTTTATCAGTGACTCAGAGCAGGCAGTGAGATGACCTCCCTAGCCTGCACCCACCAGACAGCGCTTTCCATCCTACCAAGCTCCCAGCAAGCTGTTGTCATGGGTTTGTTATTCTTTCCATCTCCCACTTAAGGTCTGGAGAACATCATACCCAGGACAACAAACCTGGTGGGGGAAATAGAATTTATATGGCCTATCACACATGGAAGGCCAGAGACACTGCATCATTGCTAGCTACTGCTGGGGAAGTCAACTCCTCCCCAAGCCAATAGTCAACCACCATCTTGTCTTTCTTATCCCACTCATGTGAAGGGCCATAAACTGCCATCTCCAGGCCTCTCCCTGCCCCCTGTTGTCCCAGCTGTGTCTCTTATCCCCGACACAGGAATTGCTTGTCCCAAGACCATCTTTAGGACAGCAAAATTCAATTGCCCAGGCCACTGTGCTGAGAGCCCAGGGGTTCCTCCCAATGCCTCCCATGACTCCATCTAGATGTGGATGTGTGAGAGGTTACGTGATGTTT
Organism: Morus bassanus; assembly: GCA_031468815.1. Taxonomy (NCBI): domain Eukaryota; kingdom Metazoa; phylum Chordata; class Aves; order Suliformes; family Sulidae; genus Morus; species Morus bassanus. Next base: position 41,775,327 of record CM062574.1, read on the forward strand.
TAGCCAGTGAAGTCAGGGTTCTTGGAGGAGGGGTGCTCAGCTAATTTGGGCAATTAGAGCAGAGATCAGAGTGTTAGGGCTGCTCAGCAGCCAGCTGGACATTTGACATCTGTCAGACTTCATTTACCTGCTGACAATATTTAATCTGCAAGATGAGAGATCCAAATAGGGTGCCTGTAATCAGCCCCTTCCTGGGACCCAAAGGAAGCCTTTAAGAAGCATGACATCAAGAAGGACCATCGGGGGCCAGGAGAGGAACATCAAGGGGGGTTTCTTCCCTATATGCTTCCAATACCTCTTCTTCCAGCTCCTTCTCTTGCTGCTGACTGTTTGTAATGCATACTGGGAAACTGAACAAGGCAAATTCCTAGGGGTAGCCTTACCAGGCTCAAGCTGGAGGCAGCATTTTGGATGAATCATATGGAAAAGGCAGACTTTACAGGATGCTGCATTGGTGGGAAGGTTGAAGGCTACCCAACTGAAGGGCAGAGGAGACAGTTGTGGCATTAAATAGTGGTCTGTGGTCAGAGGAAAGACATTCATTCCTGGGGCAGCGCATGGATGAACACGGTCAAGAGGGAAGGCATTTTATCAATCACATCAACACCTAGTGGCATTTTAATCTCTGGTGTAGGCTGGACTTTGTTGATAAGGGTTCCTGTACATACGTTTGGGGAACGACTAATTCCTACACACTACTAACTTCAAAGCACTACCCTCTCCTTCATTTTACATTATTTTCACACAGCCTACAACTGCCTTGTTGACATTACAGTCCACGAGCTTGGCAAGTTTGCAGAGCGACTATACCAAAATCATTTACAAGTCACAGGACTGTGAACAGGCATCTGAAAGCAATAAACAGGTTTTTAATGTTCGGGGTTTGTTTTGCTTCTTAAGCTCTCTCATTGAAATAAAAACTGTCTGGATTGATTTGCAGAGCCATGAGAAGTATACGCTTTGTCTGTTGCCAAGTTTCAGACCAGAGGGAGTTTTGACAAGAACTATATAGCTCGGAAATAGGGTTGATCATAGAAGTTCTAACATTTCCATAACTATAGCAACACAAATGGCCCAGCTAAGTATTCCTGTTAATGAGACACACTTCAAGCAAGCAATTGCTATACTTCTTGTTATAATCATGTTCTCAAGAGATCTGAGGATTTCATTTCTGCTTTTCAACAAGCCAGCCAGGATTTTAAGATTTTTTTTTTAAAGGAATGCTCCGTTGTACTAGTAAAAAGTTTCTTAAGTGTTGTGGGATATTTTTTTTTTTTTTGTTAGGGCTATTTTTTAAGTTTTAATAAAACATACACATGTTTTTTGATTCTCCAGGTTTGGTATGCCAAGACACCACTGGGTAAAGCACGAATCAGAGCACTGGCAGACAGCGAGAAAGCAGGAAAAGAAAAAACAACAAAAGAAAATAAAGGAAAAGGGAAAAACTAACTTTCTCAAGAATTTTGCATCTGGCAATACCAGTCACAGCTCTGCTTCACTGAGAGGGGGGATGCTAGGAAAGTGGACTCTTCAGGATAATGCACCCCACGTTACAGCTATTCCACAAAAGATACTTCCTTTCTGAATTAATTTTAAAAAGTTAAAAAAAAAATCAGATGAGACATCAATGTGACATGTAGCTCTCGGAGGATAAAGAGTTAATGACCACTGACTTGCTCAAGCATTATTTATTCTATGAGGTTTTAGGGGGCAGAGAGGTTCATTACTCAGGACTGTAACATGCCATCAACTTTTAGGCTATACTCATTTATTTCAGCAAGTAACTCTCCTTAAAAATTGATGTCACATTAATGTCTTTCATTACTTTAATATCCTATATGCTTTATAAAACTAACTGCTTTATATATCTGTAGGTCTAATGTGTTACAGTTCTCAATAAAACTATTACAGCTATAAAGACTGCTTTTTAATTGGAATGGATTATAAGACACTTAGTGCAATCTACCACAAGCTGAATATTTACATAGCCGCATGAGGACCAGCACTGTTTCACCTTTTGATGCCTCATCATGGACAAATTCATATACGTGGACGTTAGCGGAAAATATTAATAAGCAGGACAAAAGCAAACCAGTCAGGTGGCATTCGTTTTGGTGGATGTCCTGAGAATCTATTTTGCAATAGAAAACAATGCCCAATTACATTGCTTGCACAAACAGCAATATACCTGATGCTTAAGAAAACCTATATGTAGCAGAACAGCAACTGTAATGGCGTTCTGGAATAGGCCTATTGAGCTTTCTAAAAGCTTGTTTCACACTGCGTTAAACCCAGTCCGCCTAGACCTGCTTCAACTTCTTCTAAAGTCCTGCAAGCTCTGTTTAAGTAGCCCACTGGTGAAAGTCTGCCCCATCACATTCAGACCCCACACATGAAGCCATGTACAGATGTAGCCTCTGAGATCACGGTGGCTATTTCTATGTGCTTGAGCAGCAAAACATGAAGCTCTGTAGCACTAATATCTTCTGCACAAAAGGATCTAAGACACTTGGAGGCAGAGATTTCCTGGTCTTGTGCTTTGATGTAGCGTCTCCTACTCAGAGTACATTAGGCCTAATTTCCAAATATCACAAATAACGAGTGTGGGGAACTAAACCCACACCCATTTCTGAGAACAGAAACACAATGCACCAAGTAGTCCATGACAGCATTTGGCAGTGTTTCAGCGGATAGGCAATCTTCCTTGTTTGCTGATTTGAGAGCAATTTGCGGGGCAAGGTATTTATAAACAGTGGTTACAACACCCTAAAGCTTTGCAGCTTCCTACATGACACTGACGGACCCAGCAACACCTATATGTCAAGGACAGGACCTCACGCACCAGGGTCTTCTACAAATAAGAGCCACAAAATTTCACCTCTAACTGCGCCATACCTATGTTGACTTGACCAGTAACTCGCAATACCTATTTAACTGGAAACACAAGGCACACTGTCCCCAGGGAGTCAAAGGACCTCTCTGTACCATCACCATAGACAGACTGGGAGGTATGAGGAGGGCGGCGTTCCTGGAGGAAGCTGCTCAGGTTTCCTCCAGCACACACCAGCCAACCTGCCTTTGGGGGAAGGCAGGCTGAGGACAGCACATCACACGTACTCTGCCAGACACAATTCACCAAGAATGGCACTGCTCACTGCTTAAGATCTTATTGATATGTCTTCTACATAAAAGGGAGTGATCATGTTTTAAAAATTTCTGCATCTTTGTACTACCCCAACCCCTTAACTCCTCTGGCTTCCCCTACTAGAACAGAGTTATTTCATCAAAAATATGGTAGCAAGTGACTTGTAAAAAACACACTTTTACCTGGATGGTCAGTACACAATGTGCTTTAGGACAGAAACCCTGCAGAAAGACAAAAGCCCACCCAAAAACCTACTTGAGAAGCTGCTCTGACAAAGCTTGATGGGAAGGGGATGGTATTGAGCCTCTCCTGCTCCTAAAAAGAAACTCACTGGAAAAAGATGCTCCCAGAAATGGCAAAGTCTGAACAAAAGCCTAGAAAGATTCCTACAGGCAACTAACTGCACAGAAAACATTTCCAGCAATGCAATCATACCATTGAGCACAGCAGAGGGAACTGGATGTCTCTGGTTAATAAAGTGAATTTTCCCCCCCGAGGGAAGAAGAGGCTCCCATGCTATCACAGCCCCAACTCAGGCTTTTTGTGGTCAGTCCTTTTTGGCTACTTCCAGCTGTCCAGAACAGGGCACCCCTGGATTTCAGCCTTCCAACCTTGAAGCTGCTTCTCCAGTTGTGCCAAGGGGACCCAAGTGACAAGAGAGGAAACGCTCACTAGATCTCATCTGTGCAACACCTCAGGACACTTCTGGTGTACACAAGTCCTTCCCGCAGCCATCCAGCAGTAATCCAGCTGCTGAAGCCTCGTCATGACCCACACAAGGGACCCCATGAGTGTGAGCTGCCAGGTCCTGGATTTAGTCGCTTGTAAGAGAGCAGCTACAAACTTTGGCTTTCCTTTCTTTATTCTTTCTTTGCAGAGGCTTGCTTGCAGCAGGCTGCTGGCTTCACAGATTTGGCAGCACATCCCAATTAAAAAAAAAAGGTACTCTTCAACTTGATCCTCAGTGAGAAGAGCCAGACTCTCCAAAGAGGTGGCAGGTTTTGTGTTAAAAACCTCATCTCTGCTCTCATCTGCAAGAAAACTAATTTGGATAATTCTGTCCTCAATCTTGCCGACAGTGGAATACTCCTCTCCACAACAGGTTTGACAGCAGAATGTGATGTGATGAAAAGACCGCATTTAGGTTGGACGTAAGCAAGCCCATTAACTAATATTTCAGCTGGTTCAGTGCAATCTCAATAGCAAAGTAACACACTGACTGGCAACATCCATCTCCAGGGCACAACTCTGACCCTGTGCAGAAAGGATGCACGAACCTCTCACCTTCCCAGATGTGCTCGGCAAGGCTTCCCTCCAGTATTCACCAGTTTATGGGGAAAAAAACACTGGGGCAATTTAACCTCTAGATGTAGCTTGCAAGGGCAGCTGCTTTCAGTGTAAACTGCATTTCTTCCCCCCCCCCCCCATAGGGACCTGGAAGCCACAGCTGGTGTACCTACAAACAGCTCTGTGGGTGTGGGGGGGTGATGAAGAAGCAATAAAGCAGACAAACTCTGCTCTACGTAGCTGCCAAGCCCTTGCTCTCCTTTAGAGAGTCCTCTCGGGGGGATGGGAAGGGAAGAATGAGGAGCAATTTCAATGCTGTTTATAATTATTATTACAGAAAGTGCAGCTACTTGAAAATGAAGCTGTTGCATCAAGCAGAGCCAACACACAGTAATTTAAGTGCCAACGGCTCAACTATTCAATTAAGTGGCCCTGGCTGGATCTCCAACGCCCATCCCGCTGTGAGGCTAATAGTGCTCTCAAGGAACACCACTAGAGATGTTCTACCAGGTCTGGGTAGAGCATCTCTACCCAGAGATCTTTCACCACGGAAAAAAAAAAAGAGGATTGTGGCTAAGCCCAGCCACAGGACAATTGCACTCTGCTTTCCAGCCACAGCCTCTTGGCACAGCAATCCCGAAATCTGATGAGGGAAGAAAATCCCCTTTGCTACACCTTATCCCCTACTTAACTTTCCAGCAAGAAGCAAGTTTTAGGAGACAGCGGAGAGGAGCACCAGGCTGCTTTGCCTCCTGGTGTGGCAGTGGGAGGTAATCCAGCAGCACCAGCAAAGCTGAGAAAAGAAGCTGTCATGCTCATTTATATATGTAAGTGATCTAGAGAATTATCGGCTAAATTATTTAAATGTCCCATTACTATTAAATTACTGGGCATTCATTGTAAGAACAGTCATAATACAGTAACTAATTCGGTATTAATGTGAATGTCAGCATTTCATTGCAGTTATTTTGTACTTCATCATAAGATAATTTACCAATAAATTAATTGGCTTAATTGCTTCCTCCAAACCCAGGAGAACTACATATGACATGACTTTTAAAAAGTGTTCGTGCTCACTCCCCATCTTTCTGCTTTACCACACCAAGCAGGATCCCCCCTTTGAAACACTTGGGGAGGAACAGCCAAGAAAGAGGGAGCAAAGCGTGACTTCACTCTCCCAGAGGCAATAAAGTCTTGGCATAACCCTGCCCTTTGGATTTTAATGTGCTTTAAATATAGCCCCTGAGGCCATGCTTGGAACAGGAGCCCAGGTTTCAGTGCCAGCTTTGCAGGGTCCTGGGTAGTGGGCATGGAGCACAGCCCCAGCACTCAGGCTCCATCCAAGGCGGGGGAAGCACCTGGGAGCCGTTCTTGCCCACCTCTCTGTTGTACAAATTCCCCACATCACCTTTGCCTCCTCAGAATACCGATAACCCCCAGTCCCCATCACCTGGGCATCAGCCAAACCAGCCAGAGCAGAGACTCACACTGCAGCTGACAAACCTGCTCCAGTTGGAAATAAGTTGCTACCAATTGGCCACAAGGCTGCCTGCAAAAAAAGTGCAATAATCAGGATTGCAGGTGTGTAGCAGGTACCCCACCTCAGATGAGGTGTCTGCCATCGATAGGTTTTAAACACTATCAATAAGCCTGAGAAACACAAGCAGTTTACCATAGCACTTGGAATAGGGTAAGAGACCAAAACCAAGTGGAGCCTTAAGTCATGAGGCATCACCTCCACACTGCTCTACAGCACCCACCAGGCACCACAGGGAAGAGCCCCTGGTCCCTTTGGAGACCCCAGGCACCACCCCTGTTGGCATCTGTGCAGGAGATGCATCTTCCTCCCAGCAGCGAGCTCTCGGGGATGCAGCCAGCTGAAGGCAGCCCGGGTACCAGGCAGCCAGGCAGGAGGGCTGCACCCTCAGTGAGGAGGGAGGAAAAATGGCCCTCGCTACGTAGAAGGCAGCAGCCACGATGAAGTAATGCTTTCGCAATGTGCCTCGGGTATTATTAGGTCCCTGACTTATGTCAAGCACGCGGGTTATGCTGCTGTGGCCAAGCCCCCATGGCCAAAGCCCTTTAATCAGACACTGTAACTCCTGTTAAAAGCGATACCAGCCCTCGTCTCTGATCCCTGCCAATCTTGCATGAGCTATTTTGCCTTTCTAGCCTGGACTGATTTAGAGAGAGGGTTACTGGGAGTGCCACTGCCTTCCCAGAAGCAGGCTCCTCCAGCAACAGGATTTTTTTTTTTATCCGCGCCCCCCCCCCCCCCCCCCCCAAAACGAGCACTGAAAGTCTCTGGCAGCCACAGCAAGTCTCCAAGAGTTCCCACCCCTCTGTTCCCCAGAGGCTTAGGAAAAGTTCATTGCTGTTTTCTTTTGCAGGAGATGGAAAAAGCTCCATCAAGAGCACAGTGGGTAAGAACAGCTATTTTCTCCAGTTTCTTGGTTTAAATTTTTTTTTTTTTTTTTTTAATAAATTAATAGGGCTCTTTTGCAAAGCACTGGGAACAGATTGCACCAGACTTGGTGCTTTGGCCCACGCTCCTCCATCAGGGAGGGATCAGCCCAACTGCAAAATGCTGCTAAATCTTTATGATGACTTGCCCTGGCCCTGGGCAGTCCTCATCAGACCAGGCTGGCACACAGTCCAACTCCAGGCGGGAACAACCCAAAGGAATACATCTCCTTCCAGCACACTCTGGCCAGAGATGAGTCCCAACCATGAGGCACCTGTCGTAGCTTATTTTTTAAGTTGCCATCGAAATTAAGAAAAAAAAAAAAGAGAAACCCTGACTTTTCTCAGCAAACCCCCCCAAATCCAGTAATACGAAGTGATGCTGACTGTTCTATTAACTCCCATCCTGCATCAGCAATTTTCTAAAGTGTGGAAACGTTATAATTGACTTTTCTGCTAGTAGCAAAATGTCATTTTTTCTTAATACTTCCTAAGTCAGTAATGCATTTCAAAAGCCCCTGATGCCACTACCACAACAGGACTTACAAATTAGCACATTTTTAGCTTTTCATTAAACACAATACCAAAAAAAAGTCTCATCATATTAGGGTTTCTCTCCTCATTATTGAAAGTACTGCGACTTTGGAACTTCGCGCAGCAAATTATAATGCACTCAGCCTGAGTCCATTGTAAATCAGGGCTTCAAAAAAGGTGTCACGTAGTCGGGCCCTCTTTAAGCACTGAAAATATTGGAGTCTATTTGAAAACGCCTTATGTAGTCTCTCACTAGCCTTGCAAATCATCACAGCACCAGGTAGAGCTTCCTTTTATTTTTTGCCTCGTGGCATCAAGCCATTTCTATCACAACCAGAAAAAAAAGGATTATTTCTTGCTGGGATTTAAAAAAAAAAAAAAAAAAAAAAGCCCCACACCTAAGATAACAAGCTGCATAAAATCCCCAAATCATTTAGGGCTCTTGTTCGGCTTTGCACAGCATCTATGGGGCTGTTCTCTTCAAAGGAGAGGAGGTTTCTCCAGCCAGACCCCCGGCTCGCTGCCCTGGGATGCCCCTGGCTAACCACGCTTTTCAGAGGCCACCACTAGAACACCGCCGTGGTGCAACCAAAGGCACAGTCCCTTCACCGCTCCTGCTAATTCCCGAGCTCCTTGCTGGAAGGCCACTACCCCAGCAGGACACTGCAGAAGAGATGTTTCTTTTGCAGAGCAAACAAGTGCCAGCCCGTTTTGCACATGGTTGCCTCCTGCAAAAGCAATGAATGCAGCCTCAGTTGGCCTTCAGCATTACAGCCCTCAGCTGGAGTCTCCTTTCTTGGCAGAAGAGGGAAAATAATAGGGGAGGTGCCAGCACAGGAGCTGGGAGAGGCTCACACCCCACCCCTGGAACCCCCCAAACCAGGGCAGGGCACTGCCAGGTTCTGCTCCCACCTGCCCAGCAGCCTTAAAGGAAACACAAACTCCACACCCATTCCTATTTTTCTTGTCCTCTGAAAAAAAGGCTAAACACATCCCTAACCTCCTCTGCACGACTGAACACCGCCAACACTGTGCAGTTTCCCATAGGTGGGACACCCCTCTCCTTAAAAGTATTAATGCTTTTAGTCACTCAAACTAGCAAGAAAGTCATCATTAACACCACAAGTGCACCCAGAAGCAAAGAGGAAAAGAAGCATAAGATGAGGCTGTTTACTTCTCAGGAGGGCAGCTGCAAGCCAGCAGCAAGGTAAAGGGTATTTCCTAATGTCCTCTTCCAGCTCCCTTTAGGCTTCTACCCTGCCTCAGTTTCCCCAGCAGCAACACAAGGCAAGGATTAATGCAAACACTAGGAACCGGCAAAGAACACCTCACAGCACAGGCAACAGCAGCACCAAAGCCCAAAACAAGCAACAGAAAACAAGGAACTGGGAGAAGAAAGAGCTGCAGAGGAGAAACAGATACCAGCATCATGAAAAAAGCAAACACAAGAAACTCACCTTCTCTCCCTTGGAGGATCACAGCTTGTGCACAGATGTAGTTAGTGTGTTGCTACCAGGAAAGAAAAGGACTGCAAGTACTGTTTTGTCTATTACTGCCCAAGAAATCAACCCAAATCCCACAACCAACCAACAAACCCTGAAGAACTCAAGGGCTGAGGCTTCTACCTGGCTCAGTGGATGACCTGCAAATGGAAAACCCAGCCCACCTGCTGCCCTCACAGCAGATGAAACTCATCAGCTTCTGCAACTGGCTATTAGGAGAGCCAATGGGGCAAGAGGGTCATGAAGCCCAGAGACCTCAGCTGGTTCTTCTCCACCGTTCTCTCTAGCAGGTGTCCAGGGTGAGGTCCCAGCATCCACATCAGGCTTTCATGGCATCTCAGCTGGGTCTAGCACCAGGTAGAGCCTTTTCTAGAGGATTCCTTCTGAAAGTGCAGTTTAAGAGCAAAAATCATTTTGATGATAGCAGTGAGCAGGCAGGTCCTTAATGCACGGGACAAGGCAGTGTGAGGGTCTCTCTGAGGTCCTTGCTGCCCCATTGACCCACTCATGAAAAGAAGGAAAGGCCCTGTGATGAATGGCCACACATGGAGCTGCCACATGGGGTGGGGACAGACAGGACCTCTTCCACCTGCAGTCCCTCCTCCTCCCCTGTGCTGTGGGTCTCCATCCCTCTCCATCAAGCCCCTGTCCTGCCTGGGAGCCACAGCACGGTCCAGTGGAAGAGGGTTGATCTTGGACTGATTGGGGCTTTTCCCACTTCTCCCAGATGAAAGCAGTTCAGGTCTGGGATCAAATCCTCCAGCAGTATTTTTATGCACATTTCAGGGCAATAAGCTCTTAGAGACAAGTATCAGAGGTGCTGGTTTTCAAGCCCAGGCACATCATTATTTGTCCCAGCTCCTAGTACCCTGGATCATATGAGGAGACACCACCACCAGGCCTGCCCACCAAAGGGCTCCTTAATGGAGTGGGACTTTTGCTTTCTAAATAAAAATAACTCAAGATCAAACTCCAGGAAGAAAAAAGATGGAGGGGAAAAAGAATGGGCTGAAACAAGAGGAAAAACACTGAGAAAGACTATTTGGAAAGCAAGGGAAAATCTAGGCATCAGCCATTAAGACCAGAGACAGCGTGATGGGCCAAGCCCCAGTGAAAGCTTGACAAGAGGTTAAAGGTTGGGTGCAGTCCTGTCCTCTCCTTAGGAGTAATTGGAGCGGTGAATAGGCTGGAGGATTAGCAGGAGGCGATCGAAATCATGCAAATGAGCCCTTTGGCCAGCAAAGCCAATAGCCCTGTTCAGCACAAAATTTGGCTAAGTTACACCCATAATTGCTCTAATTAAAGATGCACTCAGAGGGCTCCATCCTGAATGCCACCACTCAAGCAGCTCCTGAAAAGCCTCTCAGAGCAGCGCCCTTTGGGAGGCGATGATGGGCAGGCAGAAATGCACCAGGCCAGCCTGAAATTTGGGGTCTCGGCAGCGGTGTTTGAAAGCCCAGTGGAAGCCTGCGCTGGCGTGGTGGCTCCCATCCTACCACCCACGCTAAAACACCTAGCGGGGAGCAGCCCCTTCTCTGCCATCGGGGTGGGTTGGAAGGGCCACGTGCCACCTCGTGGCCCAAAAACCTACCCCATCCTTACAATGTCTTCTCCAACCCACCCAGGAGATGCCTCCATCCCTGAACCCCTGAAAAGGGGTCCTACCCTGAGCCAGCACTTCATTTTAGGCTTACAAAGCCATCCTGGCTCCACTGCCAAGATAATGCTCCCAAATCCGGGATGTCCCTGACCTGCTGGTGACGCGCCACCCCCCAGCAAGCACCACATCCCCCTCCGCCTGCTAATACAGCCCCTCGCAGGGAGATGTTGGGGGCAGCCCAAAGCTCTGGTCCCCGCCGCATCGCCTGCCCAAGCCACCCTCCGCGTTCAGCAGGGAAACCCTCGGCATTGCCAGCTTGGAGGAGGGCAGGGGATGCGGTGGCAATGTGCTGACAGCTCACCCCGTCGGGTGCTGCCAGCATGACGGATGGTCCAGGTGCCACAGTCCGGGCCCTGAGAACCGGCTGCCTCATCCCACGGTGGCAGCAACCTGTAATTTCTGAGGCGGTGTTTCCAGCCTGTACCCCACAAGTGATGGGAAGGGGGGGCAGGAATGAAGGCAGAGCCAAGCAGGCAAACCAGATGGCTCTCTCGTTAAAGTGCAGCTGTGCCAAAGAGAGGTCGTAGCCGTAATGAATCGGGATGAGTCCCCACTAATTAACGCTGACAAGTGAAGTTCAGATGTGTCCACTGGTAAGGAATAAATCAATCCCCCAGAAACGCATACGGCCATTGAGGGGTAGTTGAGTTTGTTCTTCTGCATCCCAGAGGGCAAGCAATTATCCCTGTAACTTTCTAGGTAGGGTGCGCTTTGGAAAGACTTCCGATCCATAAATACCTTCCTTCCACAAATACATTACACTTTCAGGTGTCAAAAGCTAATTTTGCTCAGGGTGCCAAACACCACGGGATGGCATGAAACCAAACGAAGGGCTCATGGTGCCATCCAGCTCCTCCTCTCCCTAGTTAGGGACTGGGGAGAATCCAGGTTAGTTGTCATGAGTTTAGGGGAAGGGATTGGGTTGTGAGTCCTGAGATATGCAGCAGTGGATCCTCATTCTGTCGTTTATAAGTCTCTTTTTAGGTGGTCAGCTTGCAAGTGGTGGTGTTGACACATGGCACATCACATCCCTGGTGTCTCCCATCCCAGGAGGGGGCCCTGCATTACGGACCCTACAAGGAGCCTCTAATCCTCTCCACCTTCCTCCTCCTCCCCTTTCTTCCTCCCTTCCTCATACCCAGGGACACCTCCTCTGCAATTGCACCCTCTCTCATCTTCTCCAGGACCCCAGGGATGCCACAGCATGACCCACTGCTCACAGGGCACCTGGCAAGTGGGGTGTTGCCCACCTTGCACCTCCCTGCCCTGGCAGCCATGGGAGAGCATCGACTGCAGCACTGGCTAAACTGAGGGCAAACCCATGCTGTGGGGATGCTAAACCTTCCCCTGCCTCAGCTCACTAACAAAAATACCTGCGTTTTTCAGGGTGAGCAGAGCCATTGCCGACTTGTGCTGCCCTATGAGCCGCTTCAGTCAAACAAGATATTTGCTCTGTCCTGTTACATAGGACAACGTTATTTCACGTGCCTCCTTTCTTCCTCTTTTTTTCACCAGACCCAGGCAAAGTGACAATGAAAACAATGCTCTGTTGCTATTAAGCAACCAGTGGATCCCAGTCCCCTGTTGAATCCAAAGGTTTTGAAACGTTAATTGCAGGAAGAACCTTTTTTCCCCAGTGCTGGAAAGATGCCTCTTGGTTTTTTGTTCTGAGAGATGGTGTCAAGGTTGGTGGCATCTCCTGAATGAGTCCCCCAGGACGGCTGCTCTCCTGCCCTTCCCCATTGCACATAACTGTCACAAAAGAAAACTGTCCCTGCTTTTCAGAAAAGGTTTTTTTGTGCAGGTTTCTTTTCAGCATCTTCTTCATCACTAGCTGCTTCTCCATTCCTAAGTCCTCCCGGGTGTACCCAGAGCAGGGCTAATCGTTTTCACAGCCACCATACACAGACAGGTGCTTAGACTGCAGCCAGCCAACTTCAGGCATCAAAGTTTGAGGTGGGCAGAAAAAAAAAAAAAAAAAGAGGTGTTACATGGCAAAACTAGCACTGTGGCTTTTGCACAAGGAGGCAACAGGCCTTGCACTGCTCACATGGAGTTAAACCCTCTTGGGTGGGTTTGGGCAACCCTTAAAACAAGCACGACCCTCAAATCATCATTACCCAGAAATTTAGCTGGCCTTGCTGTTTGTGTTCAGACATATGCCTTCTAAGAAAACGGGGTAAAGAGAGAAGGAGGAAAAAAATGCAGGGAGGAACTTGAGTCCCCCACATCCCCAAATCAAAGGCAAACCAAGCTGAAAGCTTTGTGTCTGCACCTTCTTGTGGCCCTCACCAAGAGCCTTTCACACCCCGGAGCAGCAGAGGTACCATGGCCAGCAGAGATGCTCAGTGCCTTCCTTTGCCAAAAGGGGTCTAATATTTTAGGGTAAAGGAGGAAAAAAAAATACAGCCTTACAGCCCACAAACCAACACCCTCAAAGGTGATTGCTAAAAATAAGCTGGTCTCCTTGCTGCCAGAGATGAGGGACAAGCTGCTAATTAACAAATGCCATCACCCAGCCATGTACTGTAAGGGTGCCATGTGATGGAGGGTCAGTCTGAGATGGCTTTCCAGGCTGGCACTCAGGGTGACATTTCATGAGTGCATTACTGAGGGGTTAAATAATTGGTAGTGCTCCCCTTTGCCTTTAAAAGAGGATGCACAGGGGGATTGAATTCCTGGGGATAATTAACACAGCTGCAGTTCTTCAGTGCGGGGTGGGGGGGAGAAAGGAAGCCTAGTATTTTTAGTTAAGCTAAGAGCTACAGGTTTTTTATACCTATAATTGCTGGAAAAAGGGGAGAAAAAGGAAAGCACTGCACAGTTACGAGTACTGGAAAAGGGTATTTTTTTTTCCTTGAATTGAATTATTTATGTTTGACAAAGAAGGGCCACTACAAACCAGCGTAGCACAGAATACCTTTCCATATTATATAGAGCTGTTATAGGGAAATGTTTTGGCACTATTTAAATATTATCTAATTTCCAATAAAAACTGGACAAAATCAATGCAGCCTTGGGATGAGTTTATATTTCAGTGGGCAGCAGTTTCTAAAGGAGAGCTCTGTCAGCAGCAGCTTGGCCAGCTCTGCTCATGCAATTATATCTGCAGAAGTTTTTTGGGGGGTTGCAAAGCGTGACTGCCCCCCCGGCACAGAGGCGTGCATCCAGTGTGGTTGTCTTTGCGGGCATTAATCCTGCGGTCTGACCCCCTTGCTCAGCCACCAGCCACATAACTGGGCAGCGCTGTCACATGGATCGGGGGGGAGCACTGGAAATATAAATATGGGGACATTTCGGTGACAGGTTGGCTGTTTGCAAGGTGGCACCTGACTCCAAGAGAGGAGATTAAACCTCCCGCCCCACGCTGCCTGGCTGGGGATGGTGTCCTGGGGGGACGAGCAAGCATCGCCCGGGAGATCCACCATCCTTCCAAGGTAGGCTGGGGCTGCTGATGGTGTATCTCGCGGCGTGGTGGCTTCACCATCCTGCCTGCCCACCTCTCGGTCCGCTGGCTGCAGGCACAGCATCCCCTCCCCACAGCAGCGGGATGCCGGGAGGGACGCAGCTATCACAGGGAGCTCTGCCACTCAGCCAGTTCATTTTAATTATTTTTGGGGGTAAAAGGAGGGGTGCAAGCTTTAAAGCAGTCACACGTTGCCATCCACGCTTGAGAGTAGCTGGAGGAGGCAGTGCCGCAGGCTGCCAGCCCTCAGGCTCCTTCGCCGCGCTGGAAATTTCCCTGGAAAAAAAAAAAAATAATGCCATTCCCAGCTGCCGGAGGGCAGCTGTAAATCACAGCAGCGACACCAGGAGCTCTCAGTACAGGCATATCTGGACTCACCGGATTTTTTAAGGCAGCCTCATGGTTTTTTGAACCATCAGGGCAAATTATTATGGGCTGAAATCTCACTGGTGTGAGGACTAAGTTGTTATGCGGCAGCTTAACTTGGGGAACAAACTCGCGCTGAAGTCATTTTGCCTCTGTGTATCATGCTCTTTCATGTGCCAGGAATGAGTTTTCCTCGTAATGTGAAGTCTGTGCAGACAATTTAAGTCATTATTAATAGATACACTTGATCTGAAGAAGTAAAATGCTTAATGTTTTGTTAAATGAGGTGTACTCTGCAAACAGTCATATGCAGGGAGAAGGTTAAGATGCTATCCCCACGTTAGAGATTAATGAGTGCGCGGCTACTGCTAATGAAGTGCTCATCCTCGCCAATGATTGGGGCCCAAGTCTGTGTAGGAACATCTCTACTGAAATAAGGACACATAAGGATGATCCCAGGCTTAACTGATTGCAGAATCAGGCCCTTGGATCCTCGGAGTCTCAAAGCATGGGGACTGGCGTGCTGGGAGGACAGGTGATGTGCCCAAGGCTATGCAGCACGGCAGTGGCAGAGGATAGGGTAGGGCTGCAGGGTCCCAGCCTTCCTCAACTGCACAAAATCACTGCCCAAGGGTGACAGGTAGTTTATAAGCAGTCAAAAGCCCCTGTTTTCCTTTGAAGCCCAACTGGGGACTTCTCCCACTCTCCTGGCCAGCCCCAGGATGCTATGCAGGTGTCCTGGCTGCCAGCTCCTCTCTGCAGCAAATCAATCCTGCCTGTATGACAGCATTCCCCTTAAAAACACGGGAATATAGTTTCATGCTGACATCACTTTCCACTCATCAGTGGAAAAAGCACTTGACTTGGCTGGCAGGAGCTCAGGCTCATGCATTTATATGTGCCACTCAGCTACAAGAGGACTTTTTCTTTCTATTCTTGCTGGCCCTGGCTATTTTTAACCACCCCCCCCACCAGTGATGCTGTTAATCCTGTCATTACTGTGACCCAAGAAGTGAGTGTTATATGCAAATAGACACTGATTAAAAGGCTCGTGAGAAGGGGTCGCAGGGTATTTCAACACGCTCTCAACAGCAATTTAATGCCAGACACACACACACCATACACACACCCCTTGCAAAATTAGCCCACATCTGATTGAGAAGGTCTAGACTCCCTGCTAAATATACCCAGCTGCGAGCACAGGAGGTGGTCCATGCCATGGGAAGGCGATCCCCTCGGTGCGAGCGAGGGCACGTGAAGGCAGGCTTCCTCCACGCCACTGTGAAAATATAACCACTGAATTGCTAATAAGCAGAGAGGGAAAGCGAGCCAGGGCTGCGGAAAAACAACCCAGGGCAAGTCCCTGGGGAAAACAATCCCAGTCTGTGCCACTCCCTGGGTCTCCAAAACTTCTTCTGTGCTGGCTAAGGGACCCCAGGGGATAACAAGGCTATTTTTCATATCAAAGCAATGCCAAAGGAGGTGGTTTAGTTGATACCCGAAGGGTGAAGGGACACAGAAAGGCTGGAGGTAGCAGAATAGCAACAAGTGGTAAAAGAAGAGAGAAAGACGATGGGATTTGGAAGTTTAAACCAGCTGAGCAGTTGTGGACAGACAGCCAGGAGGGAAGGCCAGCCTTGAGTTCAGGGGGAGAAAGAAAACGGAAAAGACCACATAGAGTGACCTCAAATTAGGTCCCACTGCAGCTGCAGGTGAACAGAGACCTCAAGGCAGGGTTCCTTTACACAAGGGATTAATTTACACAAGGACCCCAAGTCAGACCCCCTCTGCTCAGCATGGCCCCATCCTGGGTGGACAGAGTGTGACTTTTTTTGTGGCTTCATGCTCTTCTCATGGTCTCCGGGGCCAGACAGCTGGATGTCACTGCAGCCAAGCTGAGGAAACCCAGAAAGAAACCTCATATGACTCTTACAGCTGTGTTGGCCTGGGGTTGGCACAAGGATGCTCATGGTCACCTGCAGGAGCCCAGCAAGGTCCTCACTTGCAGAGGGCTACAGGGGAAGTCCCAAACATTTCTTCCAGCCCCAGTTTGACTCCACACAGAGGGAACCATGAAGCATTTCAGCAGTCCCTACATGTCTGGTTGCTTTGCTGTAGTTTAACATCTTCCCGAGATCTGTTTTGATCATGTTTATTCCCCAGGAAGGTGGGGTGGGAGAGGTGGCGGGGAGGGTGGGGAGGGTGGGGTTGTGTCACCCAGAGCCTCGGGCTGGTGGCAAAGCTACTGAGTCACGAGACGCCAAGGTCTATTCTCATCCCTGCTGCAGACTTCTCCGGTGACCTTGAGGAAAGGAGCCGCAAGCCTCGGGGCAGCAGGAGCCGGGGACGCTCCACTGGCATCTGTCCCTGTGCTTAAATGGCAGCAGAGGCTGGGCGCTTTCTCTCTCCTATACAAGGCATCGGCAGGGAGAGCAGTTCCCCCTGCCAAAGCCCCAGGAGGTTTTGTACCTCACTTGTCTTTGCCAAGTGCTTTACATCCCTGCAGGGACGCACCAGTGTGCCAGGCTGCATCATGTTGGCCACTAAGTGATGCCCAGATTTTTCGATATAGCAACCACGAGACTGGAAACAGGTATGAGTGCCTTAAAGAGAAAAAAAAATACAGAGTTAGGCAGAGAAAAAAAGTACTTTCTTAGAGCTCAGAGCACACAATTAAGGTTACATGGGGTTGGGCAGAGAGGAGCTGACTAAATTATTTTTTTTTTTTTACCCCCTAAACACTAGGCACCGTTTTCCTCCCGGCCTAAACACCCACGTCCCAAGCTGCTGTCTGCAATTAAACCTGCAATTTAATCCAAGAGGTGCTGCCACAACACAGCCCAGTGACCGTTTGACTCTCATTGTATCGCGCACCCGTTATCATCTGACCCTGCCAGAGTTATAAATACAACAACAATAGAGCCTTAACTGGATTATAATTAGACAATGAGCCCAGGAGGATGGAAACAATGACCTATAAAAGCCCGTCTATCTTCGCAGCTAGGACCTACACACATGGGAAGCACTGGAATGGGCGAGTTACCGGGACCTGTAACAGAAAAGCTACGGATTTTCCCCAAATTGGATTCAGAGCATCCTCTAACGGCTCACGCTCCTGCCACCAGGTATTACACAGCCCTGGTCACGGGAGACCTGAGAAACCTCGAGGTCCTGACTGACCGATACTATCAAGATGTCAACCTGGTTATTGAGATCAGTAAAAATGAGCTGGAGTGGCAGGTGAAAAGCCAAGCATCTTATGGACTCTCAGGTACATTTCCTTTAAAGGCCAGTCCAGAAAAAATTTTAAAAAAACAGGTATTTACTAACCCTAAATAGGAGAGGTGCAGTGCATTTAAGTGCCTAACACTACTTTTATAGAGTCTGTTCCCAAGGTGGCTGGTTTCTGGTTAGCTGACTGTGCCCTGCAGCCCTAGCTGTAAATATTCAGCACTTTCTTCAATTATTTTCTTCTCTTCCGCACATACCAACCCACCAGAGGGGCAGGGAATTGTAAAAAGTCTGCGTCCACGTGATTTTTTCAGGTTGAGATGGGATGCTCTGTGGCTTAGGCATGCTTGCGAGAGGGCTCACAGCCCAAATTCCCCATGCAGGGGCTCAGAAAGAGCAGCCCAGTCCTAGCTGGCAGGAATAAGATGCTCCCAGGGTAGTGGTACCTGGTGCCTCCCAGCCCCAGATGGTCCTAGATGCTCACTGGGCACCATGCGTCTACTGCTGGTCCCAAAGGTCCCAGAGCTGCTGGGAAATGCAATGCCTTGCTCCAGCTGAGCCTACACCCAATGCATCCCATGCCCAGCCCTGCATCACCCTCCCAACGTGCTCCAACCCAGCTTGGGTGCCTTCAGGCCCAGCCCAGTCCTACCAAAGACAGTTTTTTCCTCCCCTGGGTGCAGGTGGGGAATTCATGAGCTGCCTTTTAGCTCCTACCAGCAAGGTCTTGCACACAGGGTCCCCTGTGCAGCTGGCTGAGGGCAGGGTATTGGTTTACCCAACTTGTGCCATATGCAAGCCTGCTCCTGGATGTGCACGTGCCAGGGGAGTTTTGCTTCCCCTCTTGCCAACAGCGCTCGGAGCAGTCACCAACTGTAACCAGGCTCTTTGGAACACCTAAAGCTGCCAGGGAGCTGAAAGAAAAATGGTAAAAACAGTGTCTAGATCTGGTTTATGTGCAAGGCTGGTATACAGGGGATGGGAATCCAGCAGGTCAGCCCCGGACACCAGCCCCGGTCCCTCCTCCCCACAGGGCTGTGGTCACTGGAGTACAAGCGGGAGCTGACCACCCCACTGTGCCTCGCTGCCCGCCGGGGTCACGCTGCCAGCCTGCGCCATCTCCTCCGCCGACGGGCCGACCCCGACCTGGCGCCGGGGGGGCGCGGGCCCCTGCACGAAGCCTGCCTGGGGGGGCACACCGACTGCGTCGAGCTGCTGCTGGAGCACAAGGCTGATCCCAACCTGCAGACTGATGAGGGCCTGGCCCCGCTGCACCTCTGCACCACCCAAGACTCCCTGGGGTAAGGAGAGGGTCCCCCATCAGCACCCCCTTGCCGATAAATTTGCTCCACATCCCCTGCACCCAGACCCCAGAGCTTTTGCTTCTGTAGGGTGCAAAAAAGATACCATTATCCCTGGGAAGGCTTCCCACGTGCTCCCACATCTCCCGGCTGCATCAGCTGCTGCTGCACACCCAGCATAAACACAAAGGGACATTTTGGTACTAGGCACATTGCACGGCCTGGGACTCTTTCCCATGGACAGGAGCAGCCCAGCCCAGCCCAGCTCCACACGCTTTTCCTTCCTCATCTTTTCTGATGATTTATCCTAAAATGGCTATGTCCCGCATCCCAGGTCCAGCACGCTTTCCCCCAGGAGATGCTCAGGATGTGTCCAGTCACGGGGCACACAGGTCACCCCAAGCTCCTGCGCTCCTTAGCCCATGCTGACACCATTCGCAAGGGATGTCGGTGCCTATCAGGGCACCCACTCCTCCTAAAAAACCAGTCCCTGGTCCATAACAAAGGGATGGGGAACGATCCTCTCACCTCCTCGCCTCACGCAAGCCACATATGGGTCCATCTTGGTTTATAGTTGGGGCTAAGGCTCGGCCACGTGTGTCCGCTCACTTCTCACCCTAGATTAGCATCACACAGAGATAAGCATAAACATTACCTTGAAAAATAAGCTTTGCATGCACATGTGTATGTCTTGGTAGGACTTTAAGTACCTGAATCATTAGACCCAAGGAATCAGTTTGGTTTTTGGGGTTTTGTTTTGTTTTGTTTTGTTTTGTTTTTAACTAAAGAGCTCAGCCCCTTGATATCCTGATGAAACTGCTTAGGGCCATAGCGAATTTTATTACCTGCCAGCTTCAGTGAAAAGCCACCCCAACTTCAATCCTCTCCCCTTTAGGCAGGCAGCAAGCTTAACTGGAAGTCAGTGGTGAAGGCAAGGTTCCCACTATGGATGCAATGCATCATGAGCCAGGTGTCAGGGAAAGAGCTCTGCAAAACAGAAGAAGCCAGAGAAGGAAAGGTTTACAGATGTAACTATCTGAAGCCCGGCTTATAAGAGTCTGCAAGATAGCAAAAAATGAAGTATTAATCAAATTTTGGTTCAGCCAAAAATCTAGGGATTAATCAAATGCATCCTTGGTGTGACGAGGGTTGAAGGGACTGGGATAGGTAAGGGAGGATGCTACAAGCAGCCCTCATCATTAATAAGGAGCTGGTTTTAATTCCTTCACCCGAGCTCCCTTTTGACCTTAAAACCTTCAGTCTCCAAGCCCCAAGCCACCCTAAAACCTCAGGGGGCTATTTTAGGTTTCACCGACTTACTCTTCCCCTGTAGAGATGTGGCACAGAAACCAACCTTGTGCATGGAGAAGACCCCACAGCCCACAGAGGTTCAGGTGTCCTGGTTTTGGCCAGGTGCTTCCCAGCTTGGAGAAAAAAAAAAAATATAAATATATATATATATATAAAAAAAATGAGCTGCTGTCACAGATTTACATGTTATTTCCCCCAGAAGGATGGAGGGGGATGGCAGGTGAGCCAGCAAACGGCAACGTGGAGATCAGGCAGACGCAATGTAGAAACAGCTGAGTTATAAGCCCTTGAATATTGGGGCTTTAAAATGGAAATGCTGAGAGACCCTTAACTATGCTACCTGGCGCTACAGGGGCTTCTACAATAACTAAGCCAACTCCCTTGAAAGATCAAAAATTAATAGACATTTCAGACAGGTTTTGAGGTTTCGACCACTGTTTTTCAATCGCAAAGACTTTGCTAAAGTTAGAGACTGAGGAGGTCAAGCTTTAGGTAACACAAACATTTCCTCTTTGATTAGGGGGAGACTCCTTTACCTTGCCTTTTTTTTTCATTTTTTTTTTTTATATTGAGTAGTAGATTTTAGGTCATCCTTAATTTTTTACTGACAATAAAGAGCAGGTCATTGACCTACATAGAGAGCTATTTTATTTTTCTCCCTCTCAATAACAATGGCCAGAACACCTATGTGCCCGGTTCTTCTGTATTCCCATATACTCGGCAATTCACCATGGGGGCAGGACTTAGAACCTTTGAGCCTCTCAGTGACTGGGATAAAAAAAAATTATCTGGGCTTCCTTCCAGCCATTTGAGCTTCAGAATCCATGAGATTTCAACAAAAAGGATATCAGAGCTTTAATCTAGGAGCTTTTTGAAGAGATTGAAAAAAAAGTTCCAGTAAAGTTCAGTCTTACCTTCTTCACTTTAGGAGCTGTTCATGCCAACGTCGGCCTATTTAGTAGAGTTCCTCTCCTTGACCTCTTTTTTACAGCAGAGATAATTAACATGGTGGGGTAAGATGAGTCTCTAAATTCACTGCACTCTCTCCCTGGCGCTCTCCCGTTTCCCTCTTAAAGCTGGGATGATTAAAGGAGTCTGTCTTTATTGGCACCCCGAAAAAAAATAAAATAAAAATAATTGAGGGGGAGAGGAAGAGTCTCAACTCTCCCAGCAGTGCCAGGGGAAGAGCAGGCGTGGGGCAGTGGGAAGGCGCATCGCAGGGATGCAGGACGTAGCTCCCGCCTCCCATTGCGGTACCCGCAGCAGAAGGGATGGCAAACACTACCACGTTTGTAGGGTCCTCCTTCAGATCTGCGAGTTGGAAAAAGCTCTCTGAAGATTCCAGGTTTCCCATGCAACTAGGGAGAGTCTACCTGGAGAGAAATCCCCTACGGCTTGCCTTCCCCAGCCTTCCACGTAGGAAAGAGGGCTTAGTCAAGGCAAGCGATGAGAAAAGAAGATGTCACCCCTGCCTCTGTGCAACTTGGGCTTATGACTGAGTGATGCCCTTGTGTTCACTTCTTCAAGCTTTTGCTCCACCCTGGGAGCTGAAACCAGAGTAGTCTTCTGGCTCCCACCCTCCAGGACCAAGGGATGGGAGATAAACGGTGAGATAATTCAATGCGGGAGGAGACTCAGTGTCCGAGGGCTTTGTGCAAGAAATGACGGGGTAGGGAGCAAGCATGAGAGCTGCCAGCTTGGGGAGGCAGGATGGGTTTTTCTTAGGGGGTGTTAGGTGAGGATAGCTCATCATGGGAGTAATTAGCAGAAAACAGGAGCAAAGCAGGAAGGCAGCACAAGCGAGATGGGCACTAACCCACCATTGGTGGATCCGGCCCTGTGGCATCCTCCAGCTATTCCAGCATCGGCCCAGACACACTGCCCTTTTGGATGCAGGAAAGAAGCGTTACTACAAATAAAAGACCACAGATTTTAAAGGACAGCATTTAGCATCATCTAGTGCTAAACCTCATCCTCTGCTCCATTTAGCATCAATAAAATACAAAACTCAGAGCATTTGGAGCCATCATTTTGGAAACTCATCTCTCCACCAGGGAAGACCAGCTCCTTAATGGGCCCTGAGCAAGAAGTAAAGAGCCCAAAAGTAGATACAGAGCACAAGCCAAGGCCTGACCCTCTTTGGAGAAGCTGCTCCCCAAGCTGGTGTGACAAAATGAGGTCTCATATGGATGAGTATCCACAGCTCACAAAGCTTTGGCAAAGAGACTCTGCAGAGGGTGATGCTCCTGGGCTGGTGTTCACCCCACGGCAGCAGAGCTGTTCCCGTGCCAGCACAACCAGCCCCACCGCAACCAGCCCCCGGCACTAGTGTTGCCATGGTTCACCAGTGGGCTTGCGGTGCCCAAAAAGATTTCCATCTTTTAAAGAAAAACAGGATTCCTTTCTCCTTTTAGGAAATTAATAAGAATAATCCTTGCATTCAGAGACAAGCTTGGGGAAGGCTGTTTTTCCAAGCGGGATCAATCCTGCAATAAATCACAGACAGACTGGGAGACAGTCACTTGGATGCCATGAGAAACAACCAAGCAAAGGATGGGAAAGCCCTGCTCTAGTCCCAGGGAGGGGAGAAAACCAAACAGGATATTTTCCTTAAGAAATCTGAGGGCCCTGAGCAGGTTTTCAGGACAGGAATTTTCCTCCAGCCTCTGCTGCCCCAACCTCCTGCTCCTCCTGCTGGTTATTCTTTGCATCCCATTTCAAGCTATATCCAGCTTTCCCAACCTGGGCATTTTTCACCTCAAACTGAGCAGCATCCCGCTGGGATGCTGGGAGCCATGGCCAGTGGGAGCCATCCTGGCAGCAAGAGGGTAAGGGAGGGCAATGGGCACGTCCTGCCCAACGTTGCACCGACTTCTGCACCGGATCTATTGAGGAGTGAAGAAGGAAAATAAAACCCAAATAATTTTATCCTGTTTATTTGAGCCAGGACCTCAGCTCAAGGCAAACCTGTAGTACTAATACCAGTTATCACAAATTAGTGTGAATTTGACCTAATGAGCAACTTGCCCAAGCAAGGAGACATTCAGGTGTGTTACCCATCACCCACAGAAGAGTTAGGAAGGGTTTGGAAGTGAGTTTAAACTAGTCAAAATTAGGTATAGCTGTGTGAGAGGGTGGCTCTTCACGGGCTTGCTCCAGGGGTATTGCTGCTGCTGGCAAGCTGCTCAGCCAGGTTGATGGTACCAGGCTGGATGGAAAACAAACTGGTTTGTTTTGCCACCCTGTGTCCAAATTTCTGCTGAACTAAATCCATGGCTTCTTGCAATACGCCCAGAAAATTGGAGAGGAGCCCTCAAAAAGCGGCAAGCGTTAGCTGAGCCCTATTTAATGGGATCTTAGTCTAATCTAATGGTGAACAACAGGGCATTAATAAAAAAACCAAGAAGCTAGAAATGCTGGCAAAGTGTTAGAGCGTATGAGTTCATCAGCAGAGATTAGAGGCTAAAATAGGAGCATATAGCCAGCAAGCATGAATGGCATCTACCCAGCACCTGCTGATGCCCCATACATCCAAACACGAGGCACGTGCTCGTCACAGGGGCCCACCATTTCCATTAACCGGAGAGGATCACCCTTATTTATAGCCCCTCACTAACATTCCCTCTTTTCCGAGGGAGGAGTATCCAGGGGGAAAATTCAATATAAACCGACTCGGGTTTCTTCCAACAAGTTTGCCATTGAACTTGGTAATAAATAAGAATAACCCTTCAGGAAAATAGCATCTGGGAAGGGTGGCATTTCTACCCTGGTATTTCTAGAAGGATATTTGGGATGGCTATCAAGAGACCAAGAGGAATTGAATGCCCTGTAATTGAACTCCCATCCCACTCTCGGTAAGGGAAAACCCCATGCATGGGCTGGAGGGGTTAGGCGCAGCTCTTGGCTTCGCCAGGCAACCCATGATGTACCAACCTTTACCTGGAAATTAAGGACAGGGAAATATTCCCTCTGTCTTGCCTATGCAGATGTAAATCTTCATCCTGGGCACTCTCAATACATAATGCTTACCAAAATCAGCACGGTGTTTGTGCTCAGGGTCTCGAGGCACAGCCACCTCCTTGCCTGGGGAGGAACAGAGATGCTTTAAGCATGATCTATTGAAAAAAAAAAAAAAAAAAAACAAAAAGAGAACAAAAGGGATTTTTCTCCTGTACTAGGCTGCTGCATGTTTTGCAACCAAGTCAGAAATACATTTCTTCTCCCCTGAAAAGCCATCCCTTGGTTTGCCCCGAATACATTATTTTAGGGTGCCAAAGCTAACCGTGACGTTAGGATTAAGCTAACCCAGAGAGGTCCTGAGAGAGTCGTTATAATTAGGGCTACGAGTTCCCTCCTGTCAAGGACAGACAAGACCAGTAAACACGACTGAGTCGTGGTGTGATTTGGTCCAGCAACTGCCCCCTGTCCAACAAAGTTTTACCAAGCAGCAGCAGACAGCAAGCGCCAAAAAGAAAAAAAAACTCAGTGAGACAGCCATTGCTTGAGAAACGGATTCGGCATGTTTTAGAGTAAAAAGGGAATTGTAAAGTAAAGATCTGAGGATTTTGGGGCTGGCACAACCCCATACTCAATCCGCTCACCCACAACTGCATCCCCAGCAGAGAGCATCCACAGCAGATGCCTCTGGCAAGGTTCAGTGAGGGCTGGCAGCATCTGGGAGCATTATGCCTGCAAAGGCTGCAGAAACAGTCTGTCCCCACAGATCCTGCAGGATTTTTTTCCTGGCAAACTCAGGCTTGATATGCATGGGAAAAGCAGCCCAAGGAGGTATTTGCAGATCTGGCACCAAGGACAGTGAATGTCTCACCAGCTCCTATCAAATCTTGGGGGGAGGTGATGCTGCAGGTCCAGAAAGATTCAATTAGATTATTATTATTACTATTTTATTATTATTATTCTTTTCCCCACATATGTTAGCATTCATCTGGGCCAGGAAAAGCAAGCAACGTCCTAACCCCATCCTTCCTCCCTAGGGCTCCTCTTCTTCATCTCTCCTGCTGGGAAGATCAGGCTGGGACTCCACTCCCCCACAGCTCCCCCTCATTTTGCTTCTGTGTCAGCCCAGAACCTCACTTGGGGCTCAGGGCGATACCTGAGCTAAAAGAAAGGCTTATTAGTGGAAAATAAAACAGGACGGGGCGGGGGGGTTAAAGGCTGATACACCTCCCTAGACTCCAGCCAGCCGCTGCTGAGGCTTCCTGAAGGACTGCTCTTCCCACCTCCCCGGCAGCATCTCTTGGGAAACATGAGCTCACCATGTTTTCAAGGTCTGGCTTGGACGGCATGTGGGTCTGGCCCTCCTCCAAAAAATAACTCCTCTGTGCCACAGCAGTGAGCTCGGCCCAGTGTGCTAACCTGACTGCTGACAGCCCTGCCTGGGTGGTGACACTGAGCCGCGCCGGCCCCAGCAGCTCCCAGTGGGAGATGGAGCAGTCACTTTGATTCGTTTAGACTGGCTGATCACATCCATTTACTCACATACACACCGAGAGAAAAAAAAAAAAAAAAAAAAAAAAAAAAAAACCAAAAAAACCACCATCAGGGCATACCACGCATCTTTAATCCCCCTGTCCATTGTCAGAAGGATGCAGGTGGAAAGCTCTGATGGGAACCAGCGTCCCCGCTTCACAGCAGCCACAACCCCTCTTTACAACTACGCACAGCAATGTTAGAGGGAAGGAGAAGTGGGAGCAGTGATTTAGGATGGGGAGGATTACTTACCTTGATTTATTCCTCCTGGGAACTGCAGGTGCTGCCGCTCCATCGTCACCAGGTGCCAAACAAGCCAGCAAAACTTGTTTCTGCAGATCTAAACCATTTTCAAAGGTGTTTCTTTTCAGGACAGGCAGAAACCCCAATCCTTTAGTCCTCTCTGGGGTGGGAGGCCAACACAGGCGTTTGGGTCCCTTAACAGGAGAAGAGAAACCCATTTTATGCCCAGGCAAACCCTCACCAAACTCTTCTGCTGCACAGAGGCGTTACTGAGGTTTTCCCTCCGTATCAGCTTGGTCTCAGCACAGATTAAGGTGGAGGTAGCGGTTTAGGATGTTTTCAGCTGAAAAGCTCTGTGGATGTCAGCCAAGGGGTGGGACTGTATAGATCGTCTCCATAACACTCCAAGGCTGTGCCCATGCCAGGAGATGAAGGGGCCCATCACTGTATGTGTCCTCATCATGGCCAGATGCATCCTGCACCCCTCACTGGCCAGGACAGACCCAGCTGGCATGGCTAACCATGGGCACTGCTGCCAGTGCTGCCTGACTATTGGCACAGCCAGGACAAGGATTACTGGTCCCTGCTGGGTCTAGGATGGTGGGACCCTGGTGGATCAAGGTGGACAAGGATGCTGAAGATCGTCAGGGATGGCCATTCATGAATGATGATGGTCAAGGTGGGCGGGGATGACCAGTCATGCGGTCAAGGTGGTCAAGGATGGTCAGGGATGGCCATTCATGAATGATGATGGTCAAGGTGGTCCAGGATGACCATTTATGGATAATGATGGTCAAGGGCAAGGGGGATACATTGCCCAAACCACCATCACCACCGCTGCAGTGGGCTCCAGGGCAGAGAGTCACCCTCCCCAGCCTCTGCTGCTTCCTCCCAAAATCCTTGAGGGCCACAAGCCCTCTGGGAGCCCAGCACCATTTTGACCCCCATCCTCACTCCATGCCACCTCCCACCCCATCATCCCTGTGGCTCCCACTCCAGCCCATGCCCCCCAAAAGCCATCTGGGCAGTGCACCCCCCAGAATCCCCATCTCTTTGCAGATGTGCAAAGCTCCTGCTGAGACACAGGGCCAGCGTCGACCTGCCCAGCGAGGACGGGGGGGAGACGGCACTGCACGTGGCAGCCAGGCACTGCCTCTGTGACCATGCCCGCCTCTACCTGCGCCATGGGGCGCATGTTGACGCACGCAGCACGAGGGAGGAGACAGCCCTCAGCATCCTCTGTGGACAGGCGCCGGGCACCGGCGAGGGCTGCCTGCAGCTTTGCCGGCTGCTGGTGGCCCACGGTGCTGACATCGATGCCCGGGATGAGATGCGGAGGAGCCCCTTGCACAAGGCATGCGGGGCTGCTAACGCCGGCCTGGCATGCTTCCTCCTGCAGCATGGGGCTGACGTCAACGCCATCGACTACGACGGCGTCTCCCCGCTGGGCTGTACGCTGCAGAGCGCTGCCTTCAAGCAGGAGCTGCGGCCCCACCTGACTGTCCAGCTGCTGCTCAACCATGGCTCCCAGAAGATATGGCCCCCTGCCTTCGTCAAGGTACCGACTCCAAAAAAGCCCCTGTGTGCCTCTTCACACCCAGGATTTTGCAGATGGAGTCAGGGTGCTTTGGGAAATAAAAAGCCAGAGGGTTGGGAGAATTTGGGAGAACCTCCTGGTCTGAGCAGGGAGAGGGGACCATGGCATCAGGGTTGGCAATGCTGCTGGGAATGATGGAAACGAAAACACCTGCATGGGGTGGCAGCGGGGAGAAACAGGCAGGGCGAAGGGCAGGATGGAGCCAGCATGGGCAGGGGGGACTGGCAAGGAGGATTTTTTCCTGCCTGGGTATGTCAGAGACAAGCTTGGTACCTCAGCTGTCAGGGCAGCCACCTTACAGCTCTGTATGTCATTGATTTTACATCAAGCAACAAAGAAAATATTATCCTGGCTTATCACGCACAAGCCAAAAATGTAAATAAGAAGCAAGGGCCGCATCTGGAGGAAGAAGTGTCACAGCAAGGCAGGTCTTCCCACTACTTGACAGGTGGAGAAAGATCTCCAAAGCATGCCAGGACAAACCCTATGCCTGCCTCATACAGACACGGGACCATCCCAGCCTGGACCACGGTGGGGCGGGATGAGCCCCGGCTGCAGCACATGGATGCTCTGCCCCTCTGGGACATGCATCTCTGTCTGAACGCCCTCCCCATTGCCCACGACCAGGTGCTGAAGTCCTGTGCGGCCGTGCCGGCAATCATTGAAGTCCTCTTCAATTCCTACTCGCAAATCCCCATCTCCGAGAAGTGGGCCGAGGCCGTGCCGGAGGAGGTGTTTCAGGTGAGACAGTGCTGGAGGTTTGGCAGGACAGCTGAGCCCCGAGGAGGAGATTTTACCCACTGGGAAGTTTTTTTTCCCCACCCAAACTTCACTTGGGGTGGGGGGTGGGGAAGGGGATAGTCCTCAGAGCACCCCTGCACACCCAGGTCATCCCAGCAGCTTTGCATCCCTTTAGCTCCATCAACACCAAAGCCCCCATTCCTGCCCCTGGCCCATGACAAAATACAATGCCAACATCTGGAAGTGACCCTGGAGCCAGACTGCTGCCCTGCAGGAGCCCACGCCACTACTTTTGATTTTAAAAAGTTTGTCCCCAGCCGTGCAACAGGTACAGCCATCCTAATCTTGAATGATCTTGGATGGCTCCTTTGCCCCCGCAGGTCTTTGGTTACCTTGGCTGTGAGGGGGGACAGCGGCTGAGATGCAAATAAAGCTCTTCAGCACATTCCAGAGGATGGGAGAAATGGTTTTTATTCCAAGCTAAGTAAAGGCTGAGGCTGCACAGACTGACACTGCTTTGCTTCCCCATCTTCAGAACAAGGGGGGTCTCTCCTACAGCAGCTGTAAGGCTTTCTGCAGGAACGGGCATGAAAGCATCCTCCCCAAACCGTGCCTGCGGTGAGGCTCGGTTTCTTCACACGTGCTTCCACAGGAGAATTCCTCATCCAGCCTTTGGTTGCAGGAGCCGCGCCAGCACGCAGACCCCTAACCCACAGACAAACATCGCTGATGGGTTTCTTACCTCCTCCCCTTAGATCTTCATCTCAAAAGTATCTCTGGCTTGCTTGGCTTATCCAGGAAAAAAATAAACCCAACTGATGCTTGTGTTTCTCCCCCTTTCTTTGCAGCAGCACCAATTATTCTACGAGTCCTTTTTCCGGCTGGCAGGCACAGTCCGGTGCCTGCAACATTTATGCCGCTCCGCCATTCGGAAAAAGTTGGGCAGCAAATGCCATTGCCTTATCCCCTTGCTGCCTGTGCCCAAGCCTCTGCATGATTACCTGCTGCTGGAGCCCGAAGGAGTCATGCTTTGAAGGGCCGAGAGGAGCCGACCGACGTCTGCCGTCCAGCCCTCCCTTACCTCGTCGTCCCTCAGTGTAGTGCAGCAGCATCCATTTCTGTCAGCCGAGCGAAGGAGTGCCGGTTTTCATGATAGATGATTGTTTTTCAGGGATTTATAACGTAACTAAAATGTGCTTTTGGCTGTAACTTTGTATAGATTTTTTTCTAATTGTGCTTTAAATAGATTATAAAGAGTAATAAAATGATTAGTAGCTGTTACAAGTATGCTGCAGATGTGAATAATACTCATTATAAAGGATCTCTGCAAAGCAGCGGGGCTCCTCAGGTGTGCAAAGGCAAGCATGCACGACAGATGACTAAAATCAGCCCATGTGGGCATCAAACCCCTTTGGACAGCTCTCCCCCGAGAGCGGCACAAGCAGAATTGGGACCAGAGGTGTATCGTGGAAGCCACTAGCAGGATGCGGTGACCAGCGGCATTAATATAGATTGTAAAATAGTCCAAAAATCTATTTTTTTGTTGTAGAAGCCACCAAGAAAGACCTGGTTACTCCATGCAGGACCAGAGGCGAGGGGATGACACAGCCCCTTATTTCTCCCGGCCCCCCCACGGTCCAAGGGATGCACCAGCACCTCCTATCCCCAGCGTGCCCATCGGTGCTCCCAGGCTGGCACGCGGAAGGGCCAGAAAGCCTGGTGGCAACCCGAAGTGGAGAAGTTTGGGTTTTCATTTCACGTGGTGACTTGGCAAAAGGTGCCAGAGAGGAGCGAGGATCTGTTTTACCAGACCCTCGGGCTCCCCAGATTAATTTCTGTTGAACCAAAGCAAGCATGCGCACGTGCTCCTTGTAAGAACAGCTGTCCTTGTGCTAGCAGCTCTGCCACAGCACTCGCCAAATTGTTCCGCTGCTTAATTACACTCACTATTTAAAGATACGTATAAAAATAAATCGGCTTTTTTCCAGGTTTGACTGGACTTTGCACCAGCACCCAACGCTATCGCAGGTTATACAGCCGACGCGCGCAGGATGCAGGCAGCATCCTTGGATGCCCGAGCCGGTGCCCATGGAGCAGGGAGCACGGGAATGGGGAGGGAAAGGAAATTCCTCACCCTTTAAGTTGTATAAAGATGTGCAAGGGCATCTCCAAGCCCCCCAGCCACGCCGCGTTCCCCATCTTTGGTGCCTGAGCCCTGTCCCACACGGGAATGCCCCATGGCAAATCTCTGTGACACCTTGAGACCTGGCACTTCTTGACTTTAGTGGATGTTTTACCTTACGGTTTATTTCAGGGGTCAGAGCGGGGGACGGAATTGAAGGGGTTTTAGGGAAAACATGTCCTGGCTGAGTCATTGGGTGTTTGAACCAGCCAAATCTAAAATTTGGTGCCTCTAATATGCATTTCATCTTTTCTGTGGTCCGGGAGAGGGAAGAATGACACGTATTGGGCAGGTTTGCATGGAGATAAGAGTCCCACCAGGTGATCCCATCCCCCCAAAATCCGCGTCCCCTGCTCGCCATCCCGCAGCTACGCGGGGGGGGGGGGGTGGGATGCCCATCGAAGCGGGGGGCGGTAGGACAAAAAGCAGGTCTGTGCGGGCGGAGAGGCGGCGGGAGGGCGCGGGGGAGGCTGGCGGGGCTGCGGGAGGTGGGAAGGGCCGCAGACACGCGTGGGCTGCGCGGCGCCTCGCGGCCAGCAGGGGGCGCCCTGGGCACGGCCGCCGTGGGGAGCCGGGACCCACGGCGCGGGGGGGGCGCGGCGCCGGCTCCCACGGCAGGAGGGGCGGGGGGGCGGCACAAGCCCCCGCAAAAATAATGGAAAAAAGGGGAAAAATAGTTAACAATTAACTTTTCGGCGTTGGGGGGGGGGGGAGTTGGGGTTTATTTTTTTCCCCCTTCGGTTTTAGCCGGTCTGCCGGTGGTGGCGGGAGCGGAGCGGGCGCGGATCCGGGCGGGTTGATGATGATGATGATGATGATGTGGTGATGATGATGATGATGATGGTGATGATGATGATGATGATGATGATGATGATGATGATGATGCTCCGGGCTCGCCTGCTTGGGCTGAGAAGTTTGGCGGGCGGGAAAGGAAGCGTTTTGGTACATATATATATATATATATATATATAAAATTTTTTTCCCCTCCTGCCGGCGCCTTGTTTTGATGCAGATGTTATGGGAAAGGATCATTTTTATTATTTTTTTTTCCAGCAGCTAAAGACGGGAGGTCACATTAACTTATAATACGGAGACACATAAAAATGCGATTATGCCTGCTAAACAGAACACAGTAGGCTGCTAGTTAAGACAATGAGATTTCCAGGAAGCGATGCATAAATTCTTCAAAAAATGACACATTTTTCACGTTTCATTCCAATTAAATTACTGAGGCAGCTAACACAGCCCTCCGCACACCATACATTTCGGTGAAATGAAGGCTTTTCTGGGGTGGTGGGGTTTTTTTTGTTTTTTTTTGTTTTGTGGGGGTTTTTTTGGATTTTTTTTTTTTTTTTGTAAGTCTATTTGGATGCGTTTTTTATGAAAGGCGGTTAATATTAACCTGCTATCAAGGAAAAAATGTCAGAGACCTTCGCTCCTCGCCTTTTTCTTGTGGCCGGGCTGTTCCGTCTCGGTTTTCCGAGCAATAAAACGCCGATTGTCCTGGCCGGCAGCGGCTGCAAAATAATTTCCAAATAATAGGAATTACCCGCCCTGATGCACAGACGGCTCTGTTTGCAAGGGAGCCGGTTAAACAGCCGGGGCTGGGGAGAATTAAGGAGCTCCCCCCCAACAAAAAAAGGTTTTGCTGGCCCGTCGGGTGTTTCCCCATCCCTCCGAAGCCGCCGGCAGGATCGGGCCCCCCCCGGGGCGGCTGGAGTGGGGTGCTGGGGGGGGGGGGGTGTCCCTGTGGGAAGCCGGGTTTGCTCCCCACAGCCTTCTGTGGTGGCTGAAAACGGGCTCATCAGGGTGATAATCAAGCCCCGAAGTGGCCCCGGTAATGAAATAGCATTTAATATTTTTTTTTATTTTTTTTTTATTTTTTTTTTTTTTTTAAGCCGAGAGAGGCATCGCGCAGGCTGCGCTGAGGCGGGTGATCCGCAAAGCAATACAAATCAGAAATGAGATTTTTTGAAGTCCTAATGAACCTGATTGCATGAACATTTATAATCCCCCATGGCTTTAAATGAAATCAGATATAATCAGGAGCTATGGGGAAAGGGAGTGTTTACAGGCAGAGATTGGGAAGTGCTGCTGTATTAGTAAAGATGCTGTTCCTTCTATTGATGTCTAAAATGATGGATAATGTGAGAATGGCAAATATACTATTTGTCTAATGGCTCTGCAATTAAATTCCCCTGTAAATGACCCATGCCTCATTTCATCCTAATCTATGGAATTTTGATTGAATTCGTCAGCTCTAATTGAAAAATACTGCACTTTAATGTCTGCAGTGCAGTTTCAGGACCGCGCTGGTTTTAATGAGACGGTGCCCCTCTGACCTGGGAATATTTTAGACTTTTATTCGGGATTTTTAAACTGGTGGATTTCTCAACTATGTTCCACGAAAAGCCGTGAATGAGAGTGCGTGTGGTTTTTCCACCGCTAGAGATAATCCCTCCGTACCCAAGCGTTTTATTAAGGTCTCCTTTAGTGCTCTTAAAATATTTGGACTCCGGTTATTTAAATACGTATCAATTTAAAAGAAAAAAAAAAATAGCCTATTTCCCGAACGAATTTCGGGATTTGAACCGGGATTACGGAAGCTAAATTTATTTCTTTTTTTTTTTTTTTAACCTGCACGGCATTATTTTTCACCCTTTTACCCTCCTTTTTTCCTAACCCGAAAAGCCCGAGCGCCTTCAAGTTTGTTAAAAAAAAAAAAAAAAAAAAAAAAAAAAAAAAAAATCAGAAACGGGGGAAAAAAAATACAGGAAAAAAATAAACCAACACAATTAAAAAAGCAGCACATCTGCCGGGCGTGGGGTGGAAGGTGTGGGGAGAGGAACCTCCCCCCCCGGAGCCGCCCCCGGGGCAGCCCCCGCTCCCCGGCTGAGCCGGGTTCCCAGCCTTGAGCGGAGTTCCGACGGGAACACGCGAAGGAGTTAATGGGATTAAAGGGGTTGGGGTTCGTTTTTTCTTTTCCCTGCTTGGAAAGTGAAGGGGGAGGCGGGAGGGGCTTTCCCGGGGTTGCAGCGGCGTCCGCGGACACGCGTGGGGCGCCGGCTCGCATCCCGCGGCGGGCGCCCTCCCTCCCAGCCAGCCCGCCCGCCCTTCCCAAGGGCCAAATCCTGCTTCCCGCCCCTCCCCATCCCTCCTGCTCCCCGCTCCTGCAACCCGAATATGCTGAAGCGAGCCCACAGCCACGCACAAAACTGCCTCCCAGCCGAGCCCTTTGCCGCAGGGATGAACGCCCTCCCGATGCCGGGGGGATATAGGATGGAGAGCCCCCAGCCGCACCCCTTATTTTGGCGTCCAGTGCTCACAACTAACCCCTGCATCATTACGTACACCCTGATTTTGGGGGGTAGTTTTGCTCATGGTCTCCCCTCTTGCCCACGCCCCTCCCTAGAAAAAAAAAATCACTTCCTAAAAGCACAGTAGGGTGAGATGCTTTTGGTGACGTTTGCCATGCAATTAAAATTTACCCAGCGAAGGCAGAGGGTTTTGCAAGAATTACCTCGCTAAGGTCTCCATAAGCCTGAGTTTTGCTTTTGGTAAAGTCATCGGTTTTATCATCGGCTGCAAAACAAAGCTTCACACATAGACACCCACCCCCCCCACCACACACACACACACACACACACACTCTCTGCAACGGCCCAGCAGCCTCAGGGACCAGCAGCGGCACGCACCCTGCGCCGAATAACCCACCGGGAGAGTGGACACGGTCCCGGGAGCCCTATGGAAACCCATGCATGGCACAGCTCTCTACAAAGAGGCTGGAGGTGCCCAAAGGGCCAGGAGCAGCCATCAGCCCCCCCAGGCACACGGCGGGTCGAGCTGCCATCCCAGGTGGAGGGGTGCTCTGACTTCTGCCACCCTATGGACTCGCACCTGGAAGGGTTCAAGCACCTCCCAGTTTTCTTCTTCCTCCATAGCTCCCCTGTTCCACTTCTTTGCTTCAAAAAGCTGTACCTCCTCTCTACTCTGATTTGGGGGAAAAGCCCACAGTTTATTTAGCACACTCTGTCCACCCAGCCAAGAGGCCGCCGGAATCACAGACACACCCCCCAAAATCTGCCTGGTTCAAACATGCCTCTGTGTATCT
The DNA here is from genome assembly GCA_031468815.1 of Morus bassanus. NCBI lineage: Eukaryota > Metazoa > Chordata > Aves > Suliformes > Sulidae > Morus > Morus bassanus. The sequence goes on from CM062574.1 coordinate 41,809,957, forward strand.
GATGCTCCTTTCCTGGGAAAGGTTTTCTGGGGCAAAACCCACCTGCTTTTCAGCAGTCCCTACTCCGGGTGATGCGGGAGCCTCCTTGAGCAGCATCTTGGGGCCACATTTCAAGCTGGGGCCACGCAGGACTAGGTCTGCACCCGGTGCTACGGCCCCGGGGGAAAAGGGCTTCTGCCCCTCAGCCAAGCGTGACCCTCCGAAATATCGATTTCTACCATATACTCAGATTTAGACACCCCTGGGAAAGGCTCTTGCTGTGTCCCACTGGTGGTGGGGGTCCCTCCATGGGGCACGGGGGCAGCTGGCCGGGCTCCCCTGCCCACCCCTCGCCTCTCCCGCCTGTTACACTTCCCAGGCACAATCACGCTCCGGTTGCTTCTCCGACACTCAGAGATTGCCGACGTTTTTCTCCAGGAGAAAAACCAGCTAATTATATGGCGAACAAAAAGCCTATTCTCATCTGAAATAATACTCCTGTCTTGCAAAGGCACTTGTTTGTGGGCAAATTTTGAAGAGGGCTGACAATAAAAACAGCTGCAGGAGCTGGGTGTTGGTACACATTTCCATGCCCTGCCAGATTACCATGCCTAATTATCTCCCCTTTCCGCAATCTAACGCGGTTTCCTGAAAAGAGACGATCCACCCCCCTCCCTCGCCCCGCTTTTCCATTTAAACGAAAGCTTTGCTTCTCCGCAAGGATTTCCAGCCTGCTCTGGTTGGTTTTGGAAGGAGCGGGGATGCTGATGATTTGGGAGGCCGGAGGGTTTAGCTCGACTCCATCCACCGCAGCAGGAAGGAGCAGGAGGCAGGATAGGGGTTGCAGTCCGACGATGCTCGCTGGATGACGGGGTGGGGGGGGGAGGGAGAGGGGGGAAAAAAAAAATTGGAGAGAAACAACCACGCGTGCGGCTACGAAGCATCCACGGGGGGGATCAAAACCTTGCCGGCGCTGTGCTGGGAAAAAATCCCGAGCGCCGCAGCACCGCACATATGGTGGCCTCCGCAAGAGCCGGGACATGTGGAAATGAGCTGTATAAGTAAACTTTTCCCACTCCCTTGAAGTCAGAGACAGGCCCCCAAAGTGTGTGCATGCACACGTACCCCCCCCCCCCATCCCCAGCAGCAGCTGCTTCGATGGCCATCCACCCTGTCCCGTTTGCCACACGGTGGGAAAAAATTGTTTCTCCAGCAGAAAAGCAGAATTGGGGACGGGGGAACCCCAAAACTCAGGCCCCAGGTGCCCAATGGAGCTAGAGGCCTGAAAGCTGCAGCAAAATGGGGATGGGGAGCCAGATGCGGGACAGGGTGGTGAAATGGCACCGAGGCCCAAAAGCAGTAACACCCCCCTAACCATTTCTGCCAAGAAAAGAACGGTTTCAGATGTTGGCTGGAAAGGCGGAGGGATAAACTGACCCAGATATCCGGGCATGGGGCGGGGGGCATCCCCCAGCCCCCCTTTTGGGGAAGCCGCCAAGCTTCGGTGGTGGGAATTAGCAGTGAATAGGGTTTTATTTGGGGGGGGGGGCAAAAATGCCACTTGCTGAGGGCTGGGTGGAAGGTCATGACCCCCCCAAGGGACAAACCCCAACAGGCACATTTGGGGGGGGGGTAAAAGCCCCCACTGCTTTGAGGGGGGGCTCATTTGGGATGTGCAGCTGTGCCGATGCTCAAGGGACAACCCTCACCCCTCGCCTCGCCCCCCCGTGCCCTCTGGGATTTTGGGGCCTGGAGGGCGGCTGGCCAAGAGGGGTGGGATTTGGGGGACAGAGTGCGGCTCTCCCCATCCTTGGGACCTGCCAGCCTGGCTGCTGTGGGGGGTCACCATCCTCCCGGGGTGCGCAGCCCCCCTGGCCCGACGTCTGCTATCCTTCCCCAGAAAACAGGAGCATCAATTTGCTAGAAATGAGAGGCAGGCCATTACGAGCTTCCCAAGCGGCCAGGCCAGACAGGAGTGGGATCTCCCACTGACCCTTGGTTTTGGGGACACCTCCCCCCCACCAAACCAGAGGCCACTTTTAGTCAGGCTTTGTGTCCAAAAACCCCCCAAAACCAAGCCCAGAAGCGCAGCCGGCATCATTGTCCCGGGAAGGCTTCAACTTCCCAAAGACAGGAGGGATCCCACCCCCAGCCAACCCCCCTCCTTTTTTTTTTTTTTTTTGCATTTAATTTTATTTTCCAAACCACTTGATCTTTGCTTGGGAACCTCCATTAATTGCCTGGGTTTGCCTCTTCGCCTGGTCCCTTTATCATTATTTATGGCCTTTGAAATTGTGTAAAGTTCCCTTGACGTTCAATTTACAAGTTTGGGGGCTTTTTTTTTTTCCTTCCCCCCCCCCCTTTTTTTTTTTTGTTCCAGCTTTTGTCCTCGCCAAAGACGTCGTGTTGGAAAAGGCTTTGAGCCGGCCAACATGAGAGGCTCGCTGGAGAAAAGGGAGCAGCCCTCCATCGCTTTTAATTCCGCGGTGTTGCTGAATGGCTCTTTTACATAATTGCAGAAGCAATTTCAAAGCCAAGCCAGGGGCTGACTTTACCCAGAACCACATGGAGCCTATTTGGGGGCTTTTCAAAAAAAAAAAAAAAAGGGGGGGGGGGGAGAGGGAGAGAAAAGCAGGAATAAAATGGGGTTTGGGGTGGTTTTTTTTTTTTTTTTTTTGAAGAAAAGGGGTTTCAGTGCTTTGGAGCATTGAATTGTGTGCGTCCGCTGGGGAATGTCGCACGCCCTGGGGGAGCGGGGGACCCCCCCGGAGGCCCCCGACGGCACGGCGAGGCGTGAAACCCCGGCGGGGCGTCCCACGGCGGGAGCGGCCGCTCACGCGTGGGCCGCCCCGTCGGGCGGGCGGGTGGTGAATGGGGCCGGGGGGGGGGGGGGGGGCGGGGGCGGGAGAGAGAGAGGAGGTGCTAGGGGCGTGGTCTCACCGCCCGGCCACTCCCCTCCTCCCTCTCGCCCAATGGCAGGCGGCGGCGGTAGCCACGTGGGGCGGGCCGTGTTCCCAGCCGGGCAAAATGTGAATGGGCGCGGGGGAGCGCGGGCGGGCAGAGCGGCGGCGGCGGCGGCGGCGGCGGGGGCGCACGGCGGGCGGGCGGGCGGGCGGGCGGGGGGCTCGGCCCCGATGTGCGGGCGGCGGCGGCGGGCCGCGGCCCCGCTCCGCCCCGGCTCTGCCCCACGCGTGGGCGCTGCGCGGCTCTGAGGAGGAGGAGGAGGAGGAGGAGGAGGAAGGTGGTCGCAGCCGCCGCCGCTCCGGCATGAGCGCGGCTTTCCAGCCCTCGCTGATGATGATGCAGCGCCCGCTGGGAAGCAGCACGGCCTTCAGCATCGACTCGCTCATCGGCAGCCCCCCGCCGCCAGCCCCCGGCCACTTCGTCTATACCGGCTACCCCATGTTCATGCCCTACCGGCCCGTGGTGCTGCCGCCGCCCCCCCCGCCGCCCCCGGCCCTGCCGCAGGGCGCCCTGCAACCGGCGCTGCCCCCCGCGCACCCCCACCACCACCAGCTCCCCAGCCTGCCCACGGGTTTCTGCTCCAGCCTCGCTCAGGGCATGGCCCTCACCTCCACCCTCATGGCCACGCTGCCCGGCACCTTCCCCGCCTCCCCCCAGCACCAGGAGGCCGCCAGGAAGTTCGCCCCCCCGGGGAACTTCGAGAAAGGCGAGGGGATGCCCCCGGACGGCGGCGGCGACGACGGCAAAACCTTCCTGGGGAAGGACGGAGCCCTCCTGCCCTTCCCCGCCGCCGACGCCGTCCAGGCCTCCCTCGGTGAGTGAGCGCCGGAGCCGTCGGGGGGGAGCGGGGTCCCGGGGACGGGGGGACGGCGGGGGAAGGGGCGGCCCCGGGGACGGGGGACCCCCGGGAGGAGGCAGGGCTGGCCCCGGGGGGGCGGTCCGGCGGCCGCAAGGCCGAGGGGAAGGGAGGTTGCGAGCCCCTGCCGCTTGAAAAAATAGTAATAAAATCAATCCAACCCAAAGAGATTAAAAAAAAAAACAAACCCAACCAAAAAACCCCCAAAAAACATCCCCCCAAACCCAACTATTTTCGGGGGATGGACCTGCGGGCCGGGGGAGCGTGGTGGTGGCAGGACAGAGGGTACCGAATGCTAACGAAAGGCCTCTGCTTTGCTTCCAGCTGGGGCTCTCCGAGGCCAGGGGAAGGAGGACCCCAAAGCAGAAGAGGACGCGAAAGGCAAGGAGGAAAGTTTCTCCATGGACAGCGATCTAGACTATAGCTCGGACGACAACATCCCCGGCCAGGCGGCTCACAAGGAAGAGGACTCTGGCAACGCGCTGGAGGAAAACCCCCAAAACCCCCCCAATTCCACCAACACCACGTCCACGGGCAAAAACCGGCGGAGGCGAACAGCCTTCACCAGCGAGCAGCTGCTGGAGCTGGAAAAGGAGTTTCACTGCAAAAAGTACCTGTCCCTGACGGAGAGGTCCCAGATCGCTCACGCCCTCAAACTCAGCGAGGTGCAGGTGAAAATCTGGTTCCAGAACAGACGGGCGAAATGGAAACGGGTCAAGGCGGGCAACGCCAACTCCAAGACAGGGGAGCCCTCCCGAAACCCTAAGATCGTGGTACCCATCCCGGTGCACGTCAGCAGGTTTGCGATCAGGAGTCAGCACCAGCAGCTGGAGCAAGCCCGACCCTGATCTCCCCCTATGCTCAGAACCACAAGTTTTTGAGGGAAAAGTTTCCAAATCGGGGTTTAAAAGCTGCCCACCCGAAAAAAAAAAAAAATATGAAGCAAAAAAAAAAAAAACCAAACCCTAAAGCAAAACAACAGCCGACAAGGAAAAAAATCCCACGTGAGCGCACGGCAAATCCCCACCACGAGCGAACTTTAAAGCGAAACTTTCCACTTACCGAGTCAAGCGAGAGTCTGCGAAGGCAAGAGGCTTGGAAACTGTTTTGGTTCGGAGCGGGAATATTATCGAACCCTGGAAGAGACACACAGATATTTATTCTTACGCTGCCCCCCCACTTTGTACATACTCGTGCTCTCTTGGCTGCGATGGGGACCACCGATGCGGTACGGTGTCGGCGCCGGATCCTGCAGTGATTTGTCCCCCCCTCCCTCGCCGGCAGAGACGTCCCCAGCGAAACCTGCAGCGCGCCTTTAGCCATCTTTTGGGGTTTTATTTCTTATCGGGGGCAAAAGGTAAAAAGACGAGAGAACAAAAAAAAAAAACAAACAAACAAAAAAAAAAAACCGAAAGAAAACTAAGAGTTTCATTTCATGCCTTTTTTATTGTTTGATTTTATTTCCGATGGCTGAGTGGCAGGCACTGGGGGACGATTTTTTAAATATATTTTTTGCCTGGCTTTCTGTTGATTTGGTTTGCCTATTCTACCAAGCCATGTTTAAAAGAGAGAGAGAGAGAGAGAGAGGGGCGGGGAGGGGAAAAAAAAAAAAAAAAAAAGCACGATCTTCTCTATTGTGTTTAATTTATTTCAATGTAGCTTATTTCCTTATAAGTTATGAAATTTAAAAGCAAACTAAGTCTTGTGAATAAAAACCGACAAAGAAACAAAAAAGACAAAAAAAAAAAAAAAAAAAAAAAAGCCCTCCAGCCCCCGGCTGTTCTGTCCAGAATTTGGGGTTGAGCTGATTTTCCTTTCCCCTCCTGCACTGCCAGAGCGGAGCGATGCTGCTCTTGCCCGTTTTTTGCGAAGCCACATTTATTGTCGGGGAGGGGGGAGACGGGCAAAAAGTTTCCTATTTTTTTTGGGGGGGTGGTGGTGGGGAGGATGGGAAGGCTGGAAAAAGGCTTTTTGGGCGAATAAACGTAGATGGCCTCGGGGGGGGGCAGGAACACCCCCACATTGCCCCCCCCCGCATCCCTGGGCAGCCGGCGGGCTCCCAGCCCCGTTTTTTGGGGGGGTACAGCCGCCCCCCCCCCCCCCCCAGGGCAGGGGTGCTGGGGGGGGGGGTCCGGGGGGGGTCGGGGTCGCAGGATCCCGGTTTTTCCCCCATTTTACGCATCCCGGCTGCATCTGCACCGGTGGCACCGCACGGCTGGCGGCCGTCGGGGGCTGTTTGGAATTAAAGAGAGTTAATTTCCCGAGGAAAAGGGGGTGCGGGGGGGGGATATATCTATTAAAATTAAACTAGGGGGGTCATTCCAGGGAGCGCTTCCCTCCCGGGGCAGCCTCCGGTGAGTAAATCAAGGCTTGGCGGTGGTCACAGTGTTTATAGCCCTTGCGCTTCATCATTTATTGATGATGATGATGATGATGATTTTTATTTACTTTTTTAACGCCGGGGTCGAAGGGGGCTGGCGGGGTGGGGGATGTCCCTGGTCCCCTCTCCCACCAGCCGCTCACTGAAAATAAACGGCCCCGGGCAGGATCGCTGCCTGCCGGCCCCACGGGCAGCCGCGGATACGCGGGGACTAGCGGGAACCCACGGGTAATTCCAACCTTTTCGGTAGCCGCCGCCAACTGCCCGCTCCTTCGGCTCGTTTAAAAAAAAAAAAATAATAATAATTATTGTTATTAATAATTTTTGGTTTCGTTTCTGCGCGGGAGGGAGCGGGGACACGCGTGGGACGGCCCCGCCCGCCCCCACCTCGGGCTTCCCAGCGCTACGCCTCTTCGGAGCGCTTTTTTTTTTTTTCTTTATAAAAATAATGTATATATATTTTTTTTTTCATTTAGTTTGGTTTGCTTTCGGTGCAAAGGGGATGCTACTGGGAAAGCACAGCAACCCGGAGCCGGCTCGGGCAAGCGGCAGCCCGGCTGTTCGCTCCCCCCCTCCCCACAACGGGCGGGTTGTATTTTGTTTTATTTTAGGGAGGAGCAGCTGCTCCTCACCCCTGTGCCCCTCTGTCCCCCCCACGGGGCAGCCCTCCCTCTGCAAGCCAGCATCTGCCCCAGGCACAGGAAAGTTATTTGCTCGGCAGGGTTGGGGTCCCCCATTGCCCCCCCCCCCTCAAAGAGCGGGGCTTTGGGGCTGGAGGGGGGAGCCCCGGGCCGGGGGGCCGGAGGAGAAGGAGATAAACAAGTGAGGGGGTTGATAGCTGTCATCATCACCATCATCATGGCTTTCATTTGGCTGCCTAATGAGTCAGATCACAGGCAGAGAGAAAAATTGTCAATCGCCCAGGCTCTAATGAATTTTTTTGCAAATTGTAATCAAGCCAGGCCGTCTCAGCTCGCTGATTAATGAGACCCAGGAGGCCCGGCCAGCACCTCAGCTTTTTATTCCATCCCGTCCTCCCTGCACTAAATTAACAGCAACTTGTCTGAGCTTCAAATTAACTCCCAATGATTAATTCTGATGGGGGGGTCTGAAGAATAGCTCGTCCTAATAGGCACTGGCCTCTGATGCTGTTTGAAATTAATACACTTCCCCTTTGGCTGCCGGCTTTAATCCAAGGTTGGGTTTTGACATCACTATATTTGTTGTTACAATAAATTCCTCTTACATCTGCAGATCAAATAATTGCACTGCTCGGGGAGCGCAGCAGAAATGCCGGCCCGCTTCGCAGCAGCCCAAAGTCAGCAGGGAAGGAAAGCTGCCCGCTCCTCTCCGCCTCGCCTCCAGCCTGCCTTAGGAAAACCCCTTTTTATAGATATATTTTTAAGCCACCGCCATTCAGCAGCACCGGGATGCGGTGGCTGGAGGAAGCCACCCCTCTCCGGCGGGGCGAGGAGAACACCGCCTAACTCTTAAATAAGACATCACAGCTTTTAAATCCCCCCCCACCCCCCCTTACCCTCTTGCTGCAGCGACCTGGCAAACTCACCACATGCCAGGGCTGCTGCAGAGACTGGACAAACTCAGCACATGCCGGGTCGGATCGGGGGGCGGGAGGGGGATGACTCAAGCTGCTGCAGCCCCCACTTCCTCGGAGGGGGCAGCTCTGCCTTCTGCCTTGTTTCTGTTTGTATTGACGTAATTGGTTTAATTATTTCAGCTGGGACTGGCCAGGCTCAGCTTTGTGCCTTCTACCTGCCCCTCCCGCCCCCTGGGATGCGGCTGCCCCACCGACAAGGACTCCTTTGTGCCCGGGCGGAGGGTACCAGCCCCTCTTTCCATTGGGGTTATCCTCCATGATGGTGGGGAGTCTCCGCACTGAGCATTCCCCAGAGCAGAGCTGACCCCAATATCCGGAAAGATGGGTGAGGGGGTCCGTACCCCTGCTGGAAATAACCCCCACCAAGGACTTGAGCATCTCCCCCATCCCCAAAAAGGTGCACGTTACTCCCTGCAAGAGAAACCCACCCCTCCGGGCTCACTGTCCTCCAGGATCGGGCCCCCCCATGTGTTTCCATGGGGCCAAATCAATCTTCATCCGCGAGGAGGAGAGCGATGAGGCCGGTAAGCGGCCGCCAATGCAAATTCCCACTGTCACCGTCATAAAGCACCCGGCACCCTGACACACAAAAGCAACACCATATGTACCAAGACAACCTGTATGAATTATAAATTGCATCATAAAAATTGATTGCCTATCCCAACCCTTCAGAAACACATGCTGGGGGGGGTGCGGGGGAGAAACCCACCCCGCGCCCCAAACCGGCCGCCCCATGGCGGGAGGGGTTGCTCTGCCAAGCCACCCCACATCCCTCGTGGGTGCCAGGTCCCTTCCCGTCCCCCTCCCCACCGCTGCGGGATGCTTGCCCGCCCCTTGCTTGCTCTTTTCTCCCTCCCGCTACGCCTGGCCCATAGAGAGCCTTAATCTATTTATTTCAACCCACTTCATCCTCTCTCCCGCTTTTGTCCCGGCCCCAGCCTCTGGCTTTGTGGCAGGACTGCTGAGGTTTTAAAAGCCCCTTCCCCTATAGTTTGAGGTCTCCTTGGCTGCCTGAATTACAATGGCTAAAACAGGATTACACTGACCTGATCCTATTAAACTCGCCAATCGATCTGTGCCGCCCTCCCTCCGGCTCGGCAAACTTACTCACCCAACTTTCCCTAGGGCTCAGCCTAAGAGGAGAAGCGAAAGACCGCCTTTCCAAACAGGCCTGATAGAGGAAGGAGGGATGGAGGTTATTTTTTTCTTTTTTTTTTTTTCAGAGCCACGTGGATTTTAAACCTCTGCTTTAGCTCCCAGCATCTCAGCCCCAAAGGAAAACACGGCTTTTTCTTGGTCTCGCAGGTGCTCTAACTCCCAGCCCTGGTGGGAGATTAAATCATATAAATCATATAGAAAGGGGTATTTTAGCTATAAGCGAAACAATTCTCCCTCCCTTTGGCAAGGGCAACCCTGAAGCTGCCTGCTATGGGGTGTGTAGGATCCTGGTCCTCCTTCTACAAACAACCCAGTGCGGAGAAACCTCCTGGGAATAAACAGCCTCAGCCCCTTGCTGCGATGCCGAGCATGCTGGACTGAAGCCTGAGTAAGGGGCTGCCCACGCTCAAGGTGTCCGCAAGCCCCTGTGGTACCCACTAGGGCTGGGACCCCCGATGCAGCTACGTGAGCACCTCCCCGCGATGCCCAATATCCCTCTGTGCCCAGGGGACCGCGTCGCCAGCGCAGGCAGGGCTGACCCAGCAGCAAGTCCTTCCTCCCTTGCATTTATAAAAGGAGCAGAGGAAGAGGAGCGCAGACCCAGCTTAATGACGTTTTCCTCGTCAGCAGGTAAACGGACCTCGAATCGGCGGCGTTATCTGCTGCCAGGGGATGCTCTGCATCGCCTCGGTGCTAGGGCACGCCACCATCTGCAGAGGAACGGGCGCCTGGAATTAATCCCCTGCCATCCCCCGGGAAAATAATTACAAGGCAGGGGAATAATCTAAAAATGGCAGTAAAATATGGGGTGTTTACGCTGACCTGCCAGGATGACTGAATTAGTGGCAAGGGGCCTGAATTAGTGGCAAAGGGCCTATCGCCGACTCCAGGGGAGCAGTTTTAATGCTCAAATCCTATTAATTAACAGAGCGAAAGACAAACCGGGGACTCCCATTTATAATTTTCTAGGAGCATGTTATCAACAGCAAGGAGTCGGAGCTCACAGGGTGTATGTGTGTTGCCAAGAGCTTGAAGCTCTTCCTTCTTCACACCCCAAGCTACTCTAAAGGGTACCAATACCCCAAAACTTGCCTCCCAGAAAGGGGCGTTAGCTGTGATTTATGGGTTTTTTTAAAGGTAACGTATCCCAGTGCTATCTGGGGTGACAAAAACTGCATCTGCCCGTCTAAATAGAAATCTTTGCTGTTTTCCTTCCGTTTGCAGTCCTGTTCAAGACATCTATTCTTGCTGCAAAAGCAGCTGAACTCAGAAATTATGCAGGAAAATGTGGGTATGGCCCCAAAACTCCTTTGAGACACCTCTGTCTCCCTTGCCAGTATTCCCAGAACAGCCAAAAGACACCATGGGCACGGTTATACAAATTAAGTAATTGCTTTCTTTGTTGGCAACCCTGGCTGAAAGCGAACCAGCCAACTTCCTCGGGCAATGGCAGCATCTCCTTACGCAAAGTCCCCTCCTGCACATCCCTGAAGCATCCTCAGGGCACGTCCCATTACCCCAAATTTGGCAGCTGGGGGTAATGCACCCTGTGAATTACACAGTCATCCCCCCGCCAAAACCCCTACATTAAAATTACCAGGTCACCCTCCTGCCAAATTTCAAGACCCTGCACCAAACCTGGAAGGCACCAAAGAGTTTTTAAGTAGCAATAACTGGGGTTTTATTCCTCCACTGCTTGGAAAAAAAAAAAAGCAACTTTTTCTTAATATTTTTCACCCAAAACATCAACAGGATTTGGGTTGAAATTCTCTCTTTCCCCCTCAAATACGCAGACAGACCCCCAGTATGCAGCAACATACCCCAAATAATTAAAACACTGTGCAGTCCCAACGGCAAGGACAAGTGCAAAGTGGTTCCCAGTCCAACCGGTGCCAGTAACAGCAGCTTTCTGGTGTGTCCCCCCGCAGCCAACGTTCATCTCTTTGCATGGAGAGGATGGATGATAGCGAAGACCTTCTGCAAACCATGGCCACTCGTAGATATGCCATTGAGCGCCGAACATTTACAAATAGCCTGTTCATTGCTAAGAAGCCACTTGGGCTTTTATGAACATCATTATGGCCGTGGTCTAATAGTATCTATCAAAAACATTGCCTTTCTGAATTAGGGTAATGGTCATTTTTAAGACACATATCTGTATTTTTTTTTTAAACAGATGCTTGACTCCTAAGCCCACGACTGCTATTTCTCCCCCTCCCCAATTATTTTCATATTTCCCCATTTCCAAAGCGGCAATAAGTTCCTGCGAAAGAAGGGTAATAGGAAGTCTCTCTCTAAGAGAAATTGTTAATTTGGGATTTATAAAGGACTTTCCTTAATGAATAATAGTTGAGATCGATCTGTCTTCCTGCCTCATTCTGCAAAGTAACATTTGTAAAGTAAGGTGATCCCAATTACTCCCTCTAATAACCCTCTCCAGCAAGAGATTTGAGAGCTGCAGCCATGAAACCCGCCCGTCTGTCTCCACTCCCCTGGTGCCATGAGTGTCGCCTGCGTCGGGGCTTTCTGGTCTCATCCAGGTCATCATCCCCCTTCTCCCTGCCCGGCATGGACCGGCTCCATCACCCGAAAACCCCAGGGTGGGTTGCCCTGCAGCCCCCTGAGAAGGATGCTCCATCTGGATCCTCCCCAGTCCTGTCAGCCATCAAACTGGCAGCATTTGGGAGGTCCCACGCTGGGATTGTCACCCCTCGTCACCAGGGTGCCAGGGTCCAGAGGGGGTTCAAGGCCCCCTGAAACGCCTGGTGCTCTGACACCCACCCACTTCCTGGCTTATCAGAGAGAGGAGATTGAGAAGTCACTCGATCATTGTCCGTAAGTGCCTTCATGGGGAGAAAATACTGGCACTAAAGGGCTCTTGGATCAACAGGAGGACAGCAGCGAGAGGATCGATGCTGGCAGCTCAAGCCAGACAGACTCAAAGTAGAAGCAAGGCTTTTTTTTCCCTTCTTCTTTTTTTTTTGTTTTCCTTAAAATATGGAGGACCACTGAAGATTAGAGCTAACCAAGAAGGCATGGGGCGGTCTCTCCAGCCCTTGGGGTCTTCAGCTCGGGGCTGGGTACCTTCCAGGAAGTGATGCTTTAGCCAAGTGTGGATTTTTGCCATAGCAAGTGCCTTCTCCAGCTGTTTTGCCATGTCTCCCCTTTCATCCTGCCTCCCTTCCCTTTGGTTCTTCTCTATGGCAGGGAATGAAGGTGTGAAAATCCCATTCCCTTCCTTTCTTTGCTTATTGCCATCCCACATGCACGTCCCCATCCCATATCCAGGGACTGGTGGGACTTCTAGAGGGACAGGAGCTGAGGGAAGGGACCTTTTCACCATGCCTTAATTAACAAGTCCTGCTCCCTCGGCTCCCCAACACTCAGGAGGGAGGTAGGCTCTGCCACAACACCAGCGCTCCCCTTTCTCCTTGCCTCTGCTCAGGAGACATCCCTCAACAGCCCAGAGATGCTCCAGCAAACCCAGGGAACACTAATGCCATTTTCCTGGTAATTCCAGGGGAAAAGAAAAATCCAGAAAAACTCCCCTATTTTTTTTTTTTTTTTTTTTTTAAAGCAAAATGAAATTCTTTTATATCACCTTTGTGCAGCTGGAGGGAACTGAGAAGCACAAATTGTAAGAGGCTTGCTCTAGGTCACCTTCAGAAGAGGTGACCCATGGATGACACTGCCTTTGGACACCTTGTCCCTGCCACAAGGACTATTTTGGATGTTTGAGCTCTGTTACACTGCCGATGTGCAAAGGGCAGAACATGCCCCTTTTCTGTCCTCGCCTGCAAGCATCGTCCTCCTGGTGAGCCAGGGCTGGTCTGAGCTGGGCACGGTGCTCAGACCCTCCCTCACCCCATGGGGAGGGGATGCTGCGGGTACCACCCTGCCCACATCTGAGCTCAGGCACTCTCCAGGCAAATTTTGCCAGCTCTGAATGCTGGAAAGGGTGAAATCCTGATATATTTGTTCACCTGGCACAAACCTCAGTGCTGCCAGTATTAACTGGCCAGGCCGATTAGTGGCAGCCATCAGCCAATAAATAAATTGGAACCATCTCCAGACCTGATTAGCTTGCTAATTAAGCTCAGTTACAGGGAAATCTGCAGTCAATCAGCCTGGCCATTACCAGTTGGATCTGCAGAGCGGGAGCTGTAGATGCTGCATCTCTGGTGGGGAGAAAGAGGAGGAGGAGGAGGAGAGCGTGCTGGGGGTGGGAAGGAACGTTGTACCAAAACCTGCTTTCCTCAGCAGCAGTCGGAGATGCTCATCTATCTGGGGCGATTCCTGGCAGCCTTCGGTGCCCCCACGCTCGCCTGGGCTCCTGCCCCAATGCCATCATGGGGGATTGCCCCGTTCTGCTTCAGTCACCAACCTGCTTGGCAGCACAATCCCTTTCCAGTCCACAAACTCCCAGGAACTGCAGAATGCCTCCAAAGACAGCCCATTTGGAAGGGTAAACACAGGACCTGGGGGGGTGTTATTTTTTTTTTGGCTGGGCCAGGCTGCTTCCCCTTCTTTCCCACAGCAATGTGCAGCTCTGACACCTTGCTCCAGCTCCCAGCTCTCCCCTCCTGCACCCAGCTGGCATTTTGGGGACCTGCACCAAAATGCTGATGGACATCTTCATCCTGGCACAGAAGCCAACAGCTCTCAGTGGTTTCTTCTTGACTGCAAAGTAGATGCAAGCCCTCCTGCACAGCCCAAAACAGAGGTAGGATTTCAAGATATATACCCATCCATTGCTGTCAGCATTGCAGAAGAGGATGTTTTGGCATTCTGGGACCCCCATATTGGCAGCTGCCAATGGGCATCAGGCATTTGCTTGTCTCTCTACTGTGTCCTTCCTCTGGCTCTGGCAACTTGAGGCCGGTTGGGATCCCAGCCCTCACTTCATTAGATGAAAATACATGGCCTCTGATTTCTGCTAATCCTCCAAAATGATGTGAATTGTTTGCTCCCACACCAAAATGATAATAAATTATTGTTTTCTACTGCAAAAGGTGATCAGGAGGTTCTCTTCAACTAAGCTACAAGCAGCCCTTGGTGTTGGCAGCACCGACGCTGAGCCATTTCTTAAAAGGCTTGAGCAAACCCCAGGCATGTTACATTCTCTAGGAGCCCAGCGTTAATTCCCTGAGCAATGGGAAAGTCCTGCAGATGGCTTTGCGGCTCCACATCCCTTCATCACTCCTGCCCCACGGCACAGCATCATCTTTTTCCTTCCGCTGCTTTAGCTCTTCTCATCCTCTCTTTGGCAAACACAAGGAGTCTCCCTGGCTTAAAAACAAACAGATCTGGAAGTTGGGGAGCAGAGATCGGTGGGGGCAGAATGCAAATAAATAAGTGCTAATTGCTGGCAGCGGCGCTGCGTGTTGAGTGCGGTTATTGTGACCGCATTTACTGGCCAATTAAGGGCTTTACTGGATGTTAGGCGAGATAAATGACTGCCAGGTGGGTTTCCCAATCCTGCTGTCAGTTCATGGTTTTCCTACTGCACATTTAGTTGTTTCACCAGGAGTAATCATGTTTCCCTAATGCACCCTCCCAGTAATTCATGCAGTCCGTGCTCTCTCTTTACGGTTGGACTCGATGATCTTAAAGGTCTTTTCTTACCTAAATGATTCTATGGTTCTCCAAAGTCACATTCTGGGCATCGCTCAGGTGGGAATTGCAATGCTGCAGGAACGGTTCACCGGGGAAAACCCACATTGCCTGCTTCTCCCTGTAAGCATCACCTGCCTCAGATCCGTCACAGAAATAGAGAAAAAAGGGCAAAAGGATGAGCTCAAAGGCAGGTGATGCTGGACTCAGAAGAGCTTTGTGTGGAATATGCTGCTCCCCAGCCTGGATTTCTGCTGGGTTTTCTGCAGTGAAGTTTCTGAGCAGCATCTCTAGACACCACTTCCACCTCCTGCCACCAAGTCATCAAGCAACTCGGCATGAGCGACATGTGCTGCCCCTTGGAAGGGCCCTCAGGAAGATAAATTGGGCCAAATCACTCTGAACCAGGGGGTCCCACTGCCAGCCTCCCTCCCCAGGGTAGTGGAAAGGGAGGAGGGGAGCAGGGAGGACGATGGTGGTGGTTCTTCACCACCACTGTGGTTAGGCTAAGGAACTCCTTGATGCGGGATGCTGTGGATGCTAAAAGCTTTCAAGAGATTCAGGGGATCCGCCAAACTGATGGAAAAGAAATCCATTGAGGATTACTAAACTCACCAAAAACAGGTGGCTCAGGAAGACCCTGAACTGTAAAGAGTTACAGGCTGGGGAAATATATAACAACAGCCCCATAGAATCTGATTTTACACTCTCCTCCAGCATTGGCTTTTGGCCACAAGTGGAGAAAAAGTGTGGGCGTGGGTGGATCTTTGACCTGGCTCTTTAAGGTTACTCTTACCTGATATTCATGAAGCATAAAATGTTTTCTTTTGTTTTTCCATGAAAAACAGCTGAGTTTGGGTGACCTTGGTTCTCTTCTGGAAAACAAAGCTGTTTACCAGGGGAGGGTCAGCCGCATCCTACCATCACATTGCACGTGATCGCTGCGTGTGCCGTCCTCAGTTGTCTCATCCCATCGCTCCCTTCATACTAGTTTGGATTTGTGTTAAAGAACAAATAAGAAACAGCAAAACTGCCAAGGGAATGATTTTGAATGAGGGCTGAAAGCATGCGGTACCTACGGAGCAAGCATATTCTGGGCTCTGGAGCAGGTTTCTTGAGCTGGTGCTCCCAGCATCCATCAAAGCTAATCCTTTGTAGGCAAGGGTGCAAACACACAGCAAAGCCTTACAGCAGAGCAACAGTCTGGTCTTTACAGTAATTGCTTTTTTCTTAAAAAGAAGAATAAAAAGAAAAAAGGGGGGGTTCCCCCTACTCCCATTATGGGAATCAATAGTTTTCCTTCAAAATCTCTTTCCGCCCCCTGTTGCTCTGCAGTAGGATATTTTCTTTTCTTCCTAGGCTTCTGTGAGTGCCACCAGCTGAGAGCGTTTCAGGGGTACATGGGGGTGGGCTTGGGGTAGGTGAGAAATGTGGGAATGAAAGACATGCTTAAATCTACTCCATCATTCCTGGCACCAGGATCCTTCCAGGAGAAGCCAGATCGTAGGAGGGTTGTTAGAGAGAGAGAGCAGCCAGCCATGCCCATCACAAGATCAAGCCCCATACCCCTTTAGGAGGGCAAAGGAAGGGAGGGACGGCTGATTCCTAAAAGAAGTGCTACTATAGCTTTACACCCAGGGGGAATCCAAAACAAGTTCTCCCACGTTCGAAGTTCACATTACAAATCCGGAAGGGGAGAATACAAAGCACCCACCTCCTGCTTCGGTGCTGGCTGGATGCATGATGGGGTTAAACAGGATGGGAAAACCTTGCAAGAACGAAGGTGTACAGTTGCTGCATAACAGAACGGTGATGTAGAGCCCCAAAAAAGAAAAAAAATCCACAAGCAGTCCTGCAGTTTTTCATTCTCCACAGTGCTGCTACAGCCTCCCTGGAGCACCTGAAGAATTGAAGAGCAGAAAAGGAAAGAAAGAACCTCCCCTAAGCCCCAAACAAATCCCCATCAGACAGGACAGAACCAACAGCTCCCTGCAGGTGGGAGACCTGATGGGATGGGCAATAACCTGAAGAATGATCAAATCTAGGCCAAGGCACAAGCAGACATAAAAGATAAAACCAAAAACCCCCAGCCCCATACTGTAGGCGGTTCCACTCAATCTGTGAAGATGCAGCTCACCTTCCCAATCTTGGCCAGGCCTTCTTTTGAGCAAAATGCTGCTGCAGTGAGGTCTCTGGTCCAGTGACTCATTGGAGAGCCCGTCCATCTTGGCATCAGTTTTGACCGTGCTGCCCCTTGGTATCAGCCCATGTGTTGGGTGCAAGACCAGGAAGAGACATCCCCAACCCGCTGCTTCTCCACCGCGTATCTATGGCTATCATAGTCCCCTCTTTGTGTCTCTTTTTGAGGTGAATTCCCCACTTTTTCCACCTCTTCATACCTCTACTCTTTTTGGAACATCCCTAATTTCTCTCTTTTGTAAGGTGGGACATGCATAGGTGGCCAAACCATAGCATTGGTTGTCTCACCCCACGGTGCCCTTATGGATCTTAAAGTCTTACATTTCTTTCTTCACCCCAGGGCACGCTATTTAAGTCATCTCCCTTTTTTCCCCCATTAATGCACATTTACTGAATTTTATCTGCTATTCTCTATGCACCCACCTTGATACCACATAGCTCTCTTGGCGTTACATAGTTTTTCTACAGCCATCAGTATCACTAATTGTATCACCAGCCCATCAAGACGCACTGGTTCTGACAGGGACCCTTCTGGCATGTGGCTAGTTAGCAGGCTGCTCAGGTGAAAACCCATCACCTCTCGCTTCCTTCTCCATCCCCTCTCTCAACCTTCTGCATCAGGGCAACACTTTGCCTTCTCCATGGACCTCCTTAGATTCCAGATTTCTTCTTGTGATGTACTTGGGCCAAGACTTTAAAAATGTAAATAAATGTCAATCAGCTGCCCATTCAGGGCATTCAGCCTGTTCAGGGCTTTAAATGACTTGTTCAGAGAAGCCTAATAGAGAGGCATGATCTTCCTTCAAAGAAGTGATTAGACCATACCATATCATGACCTTAAAGATGTTTTATTATTCTTATTTTAAATGATCATTTCAACCAATTTAGCAGATACAGATGTAACCGTTACTGGCCTAATTCCTTGGATCTCCTCCAGAGACTCTTAAAGCCTAGGTGCAACATTTACTACTCTCTCTTCCTCAGGGAGAATAACTGTTTTTAATGAAAGCTCGCATATTTTTGCTGGGAGATCTGTCATTCAGTTCATAAGCACTTTCAGAACTCTTAGATATACACCATTATGGTCCGGTTGACTTATTGCTTTTTAATTTATCAATTTGCACCATTACCGGCTCTTCTGACATCCCAGGTCTCAGATAATACTTCATCTTTATTACTGGCAAAGAGTGACAGTATCTCATCATTAATACAAGAAGAAAGTGGGGGCCAGGGCAGGTGTATCTCAATAACATGACAGTGAAGACTCAAGCAAGGAAGCAAGCTGCGACGAACAAGTTTTCTTGTCTTTATTAGAAAGAGACCTATACAATATAGCAGCCTCTCTCTGCAGTACTTTACAACTTTTTTCCTTTTTTTTTTTTTTAATTATTCAGAATACTGTACAGCTGACACAAAAATCTCAACGCGGAGAGAGAGGAAAGGGAAACATAATACAAACTGGCATACTTAATCAAACCAAAATCATATGAAACAACAAGCAAAGTGAAATGTTTGTCAATCGGTTTAATTACAGTACAAACAATATAAATAAAGCATCATTGAGTCATTGTAAAACAAACTTGCTGAATGAGGTAATATAAAACCAACAAAAAATGTATTTTTTTTAATAATTTCCACACTGTCTTGTCATCATTTATACATTACTATTTACAGAAACAGAACACCCCCCCCCTCCCCCAACTTGCTAAAAAGCCTGCCATGTGCTAGGTATCTTCTGCCTCTACCCCAAGCAGAGGTCTCAGGTGTCCCTACTCACCTGGGCTCCCTTTCTCCCCTCCCCAACCAGAAAGACAAACATCACAAAGCAGAAAAACTGAAAGACCTGGGGGCTAAAAGCGGCCAAACGTAAAATCTAGCCTTTGCAGGCGGTCACAGGGTATTAAGGAATAAAGAAAAAAACCCCAGCGTACACATCCGCTTCCCAAGTGGTGCCGATGGCGCCTCCCAAAATAAAGGTGCCAGCTAGATTGAACCTCAAATCGCGACCTTGCTGAAACCAGGGGCCACACTCCGACTTCAGAGAGGTCAGGATACAGCCCATCCGTGCCCAACTCTGCCCACCTTGAAGCTGTTTTGCCTCGCACTTGGGCAAAGCATTTGGGATACGCTCAAACCCTGCTGAAGTCGAGAGGTTTAAGGCAGCAGGAGCTGCAGAATCAGGCCCCTGGCAATTCCAAACCAGAGTCCAAAGGCAATAGTTACACAAAACAAGTCCCTGGTGTTTTAAAAGACACTCCTCTCCCAAATACCCCTTCGATTTGTGCACCCACCTACACAAGCTGTCTACAAGTGAAAGATGCTCTTGACACTGAAACAGTAAGAGAGAGCTGGACCAAAAGCATGCGGTCCCCTGGAAACTTGGTATTTGGAGCAGAGGGCTGTGCTTTCAGAGGACAGGTGCGTCTTATTTTCCCTGTGGACTGGCAAAATGAGCTCAGTAGATTCAACAGAGAATACAGCTGAATCCCTGGATACATTGGAAAAAAATGCTTGGAGAGGTTTTCAACAGCATTTCAAAGTAATTCTTTTGTCACAGGCGCAAGACAGGGAAATGAAAGATCCTCCCATCCTTTTTGCGCACCCAGCCGTCTTTCCTACCATACCTTGCCTAACTCCAGCAAACATCTTTCTTGCCCTGCCAGACTTGCCCTCTCCCTATTGAATTCCCCTGATAGGACTATAAACCAAAACCAAAGGTAGAAGTGGTGTGAGCAACACTTGGTCAAGATCTCCTGGACTACTCGGTACACGCAAAGCCTCAGCACTTTAGCTGAGGCTTGTGGCTCCCTCACGGCAAAATTTTGGGGCCAGAGCTGAATGGCCAAGACACATGGAGGGAGAGATGAGGAGCTGCTCTTGGGGAAGGACCCACCTGGAGAATGCTCTTCAGAAACATCTCACCACTGTCATCCCCAATGGCCCCAAAACCAGCAGCAGGACCCGAAGCATCGCTGCATCAGCTCCAGAAGGGCAGCTTGCTGGTCCTGCACTTAAATCAGCCAGTAAGCTGAGTCTCAAGCAAACTTGTATAAAATAAAGGGCCTCTGAGCAGCAAGTCCTCTGCCCTTTTCACCTTTGGAATCTCCTTCCCTGGTGTTTCCCATGATAACACCCCCAGGGCTGGTGAGCTGGGATTTCTTCTCTCAAGCAAGGGGGCTACTTCAGACCTGGCAGCTAAGTTAAAGGTTTTCTCAAGTTGAGTGTTGCTGTCAGGAGCTGGATTTTATTGAATACCTCTGAGGCAGGTATCTGTGTGAGTCCTGAGCATCTGACGGCTCGCAAGAGCCACAGTAAGCCTGTACCTTGTATTCCTGCATCTCTCCATCCCTTGCACAGGTGTCCCCCATCCTGCGCCTGCCTCCTGCACTCTTGGAAATGGCTGGTCTTACTCAAGCTGGGAAACTTGCCCGTTTAGAAACATCTAACTGAAAACCTGGCTCTAGCTATTGATTTTGATTACTGTGTAAATGTGCGCACGTGCATTTCCACAATTGCTAATAGCAGTACATAGAGCATATATGCATATATAAGCACACATACGCACACCAAATGCAAAGAACGTGTAGTTAGTGACCTCCATGTGATACACTGCCTTTCCCTTCGGACTCAAACCACCTTGACTGCACTTCGTCCACCAATTCAACTCAACTCAATCCCCGGATCTGGGAACTAGTTGCCAAATAACAACCCACCTTCAGCATCAAAAACCTTCCTTAGTCCTGCATGAGCTTGGGGTTTGCCTTCAGCACAGATCAGACCCTACCAAGTTGTCTGCTGTGAGGGGTTTTACTCCCTGTACCTTGTCATTCAAGAGGACCAGGAAAGTGTTTTCAGCTACTTCAGTTCTCAGAAACAAAAAAAACACCAATCGGTTCTGGAAAACGGGGCGTACACAAAAGAGCTGATGGTGCATTCACTGCCAGCAAGCAACATGGTCATCCCAAATGCATGCCATTTGACCTCTGTAAGCATCCCCACCCCCACCCCCCTTCACATTTTGTACATAACACACAGGTAAAAATTACTAGCTCTGAAGCACTGCAAAATAGTCAGTCCTTAGTACTGGAAGCTAAACACACATCCAGAAAGTTCATGGCCAAGAGAAAGCTGAAGCTCTGCCTGTCAACAGAACTGACTGCTACCACTTGAGTATGCCACAGGGATTTGGGAGATAGGCGGACATATAGAGATGAAGAGGCTAAAACTGCTGAAATGCACAAAGACATGTTTATTTCATCTGCCCACAAGCAAAAGTCCCCCTGAACATTCAGGGAACGATAGTAAACGATGGGAGTTAATTCACCCACATATTGCTGTCACCTGAAATGAAACACAGCAGCCAAGATGACCAGAAGCATGCCTAGTGATTTGGGGCTTAAGATAGCTCTGAAAAAAAAAAAAAAAGAAACCCAACCACAAAACAACACAAAACCAAAAAGAACAACCTTTTATTTTCAGAAATCATGCAATCCTCCCTCTCAAAACATTAACTATTCATAGTTCCTGAAAATCTTGACCAAAACCCTTTGAACCTCCCTTTAAAATGTGAGACAAATTCAGTCAACTCAAGGTAAACTGTCATGATGTGAGACCACCCAAAAAAATATTTACTTTAAAAACTGGCCCACGCTAAACAACAAAACAAAACCTAGAATATCGTAATACAACAAATCTACCTACCTACAGCTTTGGATATTTTGCTCTATTACCTCTATACTTTTTCAAACAGGAGATTATTCTCTAATAAAACCATTCAAACCAACCTTCTTTTTGTAGCTTAGAATTTAAGAAGTCAAAACTAATTGTGGAACCTTTTAATTTGGGATAGTTTAACGTTTTTGTACCTTGAAAAGAACTTTGATCTGGAGCAGGTATTTTTTCTGCTACGCAGCAAACAGAAGAACATCCAAAACCAGTTTTCTATGCAATAAATTTTACCCACAAATCACCAAGAATGGAAGGAGATGTTGAACTGAGGATCCAAGACTAGTAGCCGGAGATGCCATGTGCGCATCACTGTAGCAGCCACCAGAGGGGAAGTGAAGATGCTTGATGATGAGATGGGAATGGGCAAGTTGTCTCCTATCCAGCCAAGATGCCCCAAGGTTGGTCCCCAACACTGTCTTCCTTTACCTTGAGTCCCTCCAGCCACAATGACCATTTGTTCCCCATTAAGGTGCAAATGCGGCTCCCCGAGACATTTGGAAAGGGCCCCTTTTGGACCCCCTTGTGAAATATGTGCTTGTCTCCACTATTACTACTTTATACTAGAAACTACAAATTACTTCATTTTTCCCGCTCTCCATACAAATATAGAAGATGAAACTATCCAAACCCCATATAATCTAATTATACTACATTACAGTGCCAGAGATCATTTCTAAGCCCGTATCTGCATTCCTACCTCTACTCCTCTCCCTACATTACTCAGCTTCCTCTGGCCCGGGGAAATCTCCAAGTGCAGCTAAAGCTTTTTCGCACTAACACACATAATTTAAGGAAATGGGGAAAAGACAGCAAATTAAACAATACTGATGTTTACACAGTTATTATACACTATGTCCAAATGCTTAAAAATCCTCTCTACCTTCCTGGAGCTCACGTGGCTTTCTGAGCAGCACCTAGCCCAGAGTATAGCAAAGTTCTCCAAAAATCACTTTTCTTCTCCCCCTTTTAGCAACGAAATTGAAAATCTGGTAATGGGAGCCCTTGGTCAAATCTCTGCACTGGCAGGACCCTGACTTTTCCCAAGGTTAGATCTTATTTCTTCATAAATACTGAGGAGAAGTAAACCATCCTCAACTCTGGGAATATCAAGGTTCAGATGCTGGGTATGACACATCCGACTCATCTCTACTGTTCAACAGCAATTAGCTTAAAATAAATAGAAGGAAAGCACTGATGTTAGTAGCACAGGCTGACTCGCTCCTAGTGTTTTAGTCGTCATGGATAAAGTGCAGAGGAAGGGGCATTTAAAGGTATGTGGGAGGATGAAGAGGGTTAAATGGGGGACGCAATGAAAACCACAGCTGTGGACTCCATTTTCAGAGAACACAGCTTTAGCTAACATGTTTCTGCTGGGATTTCTTATTGACTGGATCTCAATTAGTTTTTAATTTGCTCGCAATGTGCTCAAAGGGTGTAAACAGCCTGGTAAGTGGGTTCCATAAAAGCAACAAGAGGGGCTAAACATGAGACGAAGAACAGAATACAGGCAGGTTAACAGAATGAAAGCAAGGGGAACGATTCCTGCAGGTTCTCCAAGTGTCGGTATATATTGCCTGTTTCCACACCTGGACAACTTCAAGAACATCCTTTGCTAAGTGCAAACGCTTCCCCTGAAAAGCACGCTGAGCCCAGAGACCTCAGGTCACAAAGCCAAGCCCCGCTGGGCTCCAGCCACGAATTCCCCTCCTCTCCTTCACCATGCAAGAAGGGGATGGAGTCTACACTGGCCTGACTTCCTTGCCAGGTGGCCTGTCCCACTAGCTCAGGAGGTGCCACACAACCTCTCCCAGACATCCAGCCAAACCCGTCTGAAGAGGGGATGCTGTCGCCAACACCCCGAGAGGCACAGACTTTCGGTCTCTTCTCCTGTGGCTAAAGCACCACCACCTGTAGTGCCAGGGAAGGTCTCTCCTGACTTGGAGAGACAGCACTGGGTGCTCTCCTGTCTTTTGAAGGGATTGCTGCTGTATGCATGACCGGGTACCCTCCCCACAGACGCCTACACGTTTCGGGAAGCCATCACATAGTCTATGCCACTTCAGCGTAGTCACTGCCAACGCTTACACCTCCAAGGGAAAACAATGTTTAGGTTAAAAGCAACTGTGCTACTGCTTTAATTAAGTATGATGTTATTAGTTGGCTAGCCTGGATACATCATTTTTCCTATAATACAGAGGAATTTCCTCTCCTAAAAATATTCTGTGTGTTTTTGATGTTCACTTTCAGAAAATCTTTATGAAAGGAGTGTATAATTCTTCTACCCGAAATCTGCATGACAGCCTGGTTGCCCTTGTTTCTCAAACATCACTCTCAGCTTTACAAGAGGAAAGTCGCCCAAAGAGAGCATTAAATTACATACAGAAAATATTTTCAATTAGGAAAAAAAAAGCTCAGAAATGGAACACGCATCGAGAACTTAACGGCGGCAAATCTGCCCGTCATGTGTTTGAAACATTGGACTTGGTTTTTGGATACAAATGCCCTTGATGCTCCCAGGGGAACAGCAGGCAGCTATAGCACCTCTGGGACCACGAGCTGCGATTCCTGAATCCCCACTGTGTCCCCCCGGTAGAGATGTAAAGCTCGTGAGCACCAAGACACAGTGGGCTTCACAGCATCCCCTTCAGCTGCACATTAGATGGGTTGTCCCGTCGCTGAAGGACCACCCGTCAGTACCAAAGATCAGGGAGCTGCGTGGGAATGATGGAGAAATAGCAATTATAACAGACACCCTTCCTCAATTAAAAAAAAATAATTAAAATTATCCCACTATGAAGAGAATCAGCTGTAGCCTTACTCTGATGCAGCCAGCCTGGGCTGATGGAAGAAAGATTCCCCCCCGCAATAGTCAAAGGTCTATACAGTAACAAAGTACAAAATGAGAACACCACCGAATAGGAAAAGTTGGTCAATATTATCGTGCTTCCACCTTGAGGCTCGCTTTTCTTCCACAACTTGATGATTTTACAGCAAATCCATAATTTTCAGATTTTTTTTTCCTTAAGATAACCAGATTACATTTTTTCCTTCACTTTTTGCCAGCATACAGTTTATTTAGCAATTGCTACGCTCCTCCCATTTGTATGCCAAATGAAATCCAGAGCCCCAAGGAAGAGCACCACTGAAGGCTTGGGAAATACATACGAGCAGGTAGATTTGCAAATTACTATGCTGTGTGCACCTCACTGCTTTCACATAATTGCTCCTTTGCCATCAAATTCAGTTGAGTTTTCAACTTTCTCTGTGATATACCCTTCCCCCATCTTCACATTGCCATATGCCACTTAAAAAAAAAAAAAAAAAAAAAAAAAATCATTTTCTGCCTGCCAAAAACCATACAGCCTGCTTCCCCATGCCAGAATCCAACTTTGTTGAAAATAGGAGAAGCTGGGATCTGCCCGGTAATACCAAAATAATCAAATCAAGTATTAAAACTTGGAATTCAAATGAACTGTCCAGGCTACTTTCACAAGCCATTTTTCTTCCAGAAAGCAGCCAAGTTGGGAGTCAAGCGCAGCCATGCCCTGCCCGCCGCGGTGAAGGCTATCAATTCTGAACTTAATCAAATCTGATCTTCCTACAGCCAGACTAGGGCTTTTTGTCTTGGCTTGTGAAAGCTTTGTGACTTCTGGAGTAAAATATATTTACAGCGCTGAGAAACAGCCTCTTTTTCCTTTCTAAACGGTCTCGTACACTTCTTTTTTTCATGCCAAACGTGCCATAATCTCCTTCTGATATGTTCCTCAAAGGCTTGTGATGGAAACAAGAGTTCACTGCTGGGAATATTTTCAATGTACAATGATCTGTAACCCACAGATCCTAACTAGTTGCACATTATTTAGTTCACATCCATTACAGTTTATAAATTAACAGAGATGTCATTTTCTGTACAAAAAAAAAATCAATGCATATTTATGTTTTTTTTATTCAAATAGATTTTACATACATATAATCTAGAGACACAATACAAAAATCTGTATAAGTTAGGCAATGCATCACAGGAGTGACCAAAAACTCAACACATTTACCTTGGCAAAATGACAGAACCTATTTCTGCTGGCTGAAAAAATATTAGCCTTTAATGCGTTTATTAATTTCACTAAACGTACTTGAAATGTTTTTCCTTAGCGGTATTCATTATTCCTTTTTGTGTTTCATAGTTACTCTTATTTATTTTTTCCATTTTGTTTTTACACCAAGGAGACTGCAGTCAAATAACACTCAGCAACTCATTTCCTCTCTTTGGACTGAAAAATTAAACAGATACTAAATTATGACAGTGAATTTAGAAAGGAGGGCTCCAAGGGCTTGAAAGAACATGTCTGAGATAATATGATGCTTCTAAGAATATTGCAATCACATCCAAGCAATCACCGAAGCGTGCCATGTAACTACCTCCTCAGCTAATATGCTTTTTTCTCCGTGATGACTAATCATGTTCTATTAAACAGCGGTAATGCTGGAAGAACTCAACTATACAAGTGTAATGAAGCCAGTATTCTCCCCGGACAGATTAGCTACAACTGATTTGACACATACCATCATAGGAGCTTCAAACCTGACAAACTCTGTGCTTGCTTCTGATTTATGCCGTCAAGCTCTTCAGAGAAGAGAATGAAATCCAGGCGTCGCGTTTGGTAGAGGTGAAATGTACTGATGTGCTTAACTGACAGTTACGGAAAGTCACCATCTCTCCTTCCTTCTCCTCTCGCTTGCCTCTCCCTCCGCCCCTTCCCTCCACGCTCAGGGAGCCTGCGTCCTCCCTAGGGACGACCATTCTCCCATGGTCCCGGTGCCACGCGCGGCGTGTCCTGCTCAACCCACGCACTCTCGCCCGCTTGTTTCCATCGTTCAAGAGCTGTCACTGAAACAACTGCTTTCTCTGCGGCCCCTTTTGCTCCTTCTCATCCCCTC
This sequence comes from Morus bassanus, assembly GCA_031468815.1. Taxonomy (NCBI): domain Eukaryota; kingdom Metazoa; phylum Chordata; class Aves; order Suliformes; family Sulidae; genus Morus; species Morus bassanus. The sequence continues at coordinate 41,836,387 of CM062574.1, forward strand.
GCGCCCTCCAGATGCACCGTTTCCGGATGGGACAGGGATGTACCGAAGGGAAAAGGGAAAAGGAGAGTTACCAGACTCACAGAGCAGAGCTGTGATGGGGATGGAGGAATATGAGGCTGCGGATGTAATTCAGGTCAGCGAATATACGAGTGAGCTCCTCAGATGATGGTGGGCATCCTTCCGCTGCTGTTGTTCCGGTTATTGTTCTTCCTGGACAAGTTTGGAGTGGCCATGAGGACGAAGCGCTCATCGGGGCAGCCATACTGGAGGAGAACGTCAATGCACTCCTGGCTGGAGGCCTGCCGGGCGTAGGCCAACGCCGTGTTTCCATGGGCGTCGCGTGCCATCACGTCGACGCCATACTATAGAAAAAAGAGATGTGTTGTTGGAAGCTGCAGTGCCAAAAGAGTGTTAAAATGGAGGGAGCAGACTTGGGACAGATTGGTTTGAATGGAACTGAGGACAGGGAGAGGGAGAAGAGAGCAGGCAGGATACCAGCCTGACAACGTCAGCAGCACTGAGTCACATACGTAAAGGTTTTTATGGGGAGAGGCTCATACATGGACCAAAATTGCCATGGTGGTGTTTCAAACAGGTGCTAGGGAAATCTATCCTTCCTCATTTCCTACGCTCTCCTTTACTTTCCATCAAGTAGCAGCAGACAGGCAGAAATATACTTTTTTATAACATTGCTGTCTTTAGAGAGCATGCAATGAGGAACACCTAGACTCAGCACACCAGCAAAGGCTTTGTGGAACCTGCAGGAAGGTGGTTAGGGAGGTCCTGCTGAGGGACATAGCCAAGCAAAAGCCAATCCAGTCAGCCCCCTCCCTGGACACCAAGTACTTACCCAAATCAAGAGCTGCACTAACACCACGTTTCCTTTCCTGCATGCCAAGTGGAGGGCAGTGCGCCCATCACCATCTCCGCAGGTCTCGTTCACCTCTTCCCGAGTCCCATGGGCAAGGAGCAGGATGACCGTCCGCAAGTCCTCCTCAGCTGTAGCCCTCAGGAGATGCTGGCCCAGAGAAAGCTCCAGGCACTGCAGCGGGGCAAGGAAGAGCTTCTGCTCGTACTTTGCACGTATCCAGCGCTCTTTTTCTTCCCTAGAGAAGCCAAAGGAGACAGGTCACTCTAACCCAACTTCATTGACTCTGTAAAATGGTGCAAGTTCAGCTTGAGCTATCATTATGCCAGCAAATAGCGGTTAGTCAACATGAAAATTATCCCCCCTTCAAAGTTTTGGCAAGAAAGCCCTCAAAGAAACAATTCACTCAAATCTTACCTTTGCAACGATATTTGTGTCGCCCATCTCATTGTTACCGAGTCATATTATTGCAAAGCCCAAGATCCCCCTCAGTGGATGCCATGCCTACGGGGTCATAAGATCACAACAGCCAGGAGGTCTTAAAAAACCCCAGGCTGCCCTGAGGACTGGCAAGAGGTCAGTGCAAAAGCCCTTACCATCACAAAGACCAAAGACAGAACAGGCAGCCTGGTTCCACGTTAAGGTTGTGCTGCAAAATACATTACAGAAAATGCACCAAATTTCTGTATCTAAGACCAGAAGTAACCAGGCACCTGGGCTTACATTTCAGACAGGAGAGAAAGCCCTGAAAGACACAGCCTTGCTTACAGGGGTGCTTTTTCCTTCTACAAGTTGAGTAATGTTTCCAGAGCAAAAGGCTTACAGATGGTTCCTCTGTTTGTTTTTTCCAAAATGCAAACCACCAAAACAATACTTAGAAGCACTATTTCCTCCTGATATGTCAAAGAACTATCAAAAGCCTTCTGGATGCTATTAGGTTACAGGATAACAAGGACTACAAACAAGTCCCTCAACTCTTCATTCACAGAATTACCATACAATTATATGATCTAAGAGATCTAGCCCTAGACAAAGTCCCATTTAGAGGTACCTCAGGTAATCTGTCCAGCCTGTGAAAACCATATATATCACCTAAGCCAGGCAACTTGTTACTGGTGACAGATTTTCTCCTCTGGAGTACAAAAGGCAAAGCTCTGTTTACGCCTTTCAGCCGTGTTTACACTACTCTCAGTAATCTAGTGTCAGGTTAGCCCTAATCTGTTTTTAAATACTTATGTAAACAGATCCTTCCAACAGCAAATCTGGATTAGTTTTGCATCATTTCCTGGTACATGCGGAGTGACCTTGCTTTGACCTCCCTGGATGCTTTCAGGCACAGCTTCCCAAAGCATGAGCTTCTCTACCCCACCACAATTTACCTTACAAACAGGTCCAGGGCTTTTTTTCAGAGCAAAAGTGCAAACAGAAAATTAACACAAAGAGTGCTTCATTTAAATCAAACCTTTGAATGACTCCTGCAAGCTAAAAGACACACACACAGAAAAAAACATTTGGGGAGCTGCAAATTAACCTTTGATGGCAGGATCTGATAAACGGAGTATCATTTCAGGTATTCCAGATGGAGAGGAAGAAGAAAAGGACTTCTGTTACTACTGCATCCTTAACTCACTGTTTTTGTGTTTGTATTTTTTTAAGGTAAAAAAACCCAAACCAAAACCAGTGCAATGAGGAAGATAAAGTAACATCCCTGCAACTATTTACAATAAAATGGGTGTTCTTGCAATACTGCAACACTTCTAGGTCCAGTAACCATCTGGTTTATCTTCAAGAATGTTTAGGAAAGCTCTCATATGTTTTTTAAATACATATAGAGTCTGCAAATGAATCTCCTCTTCCCCAGACCATCTTCTGAGTGATAGTAAGTTTTGGCTCCTGTCAAGAGCATCAGTTGCTGTGATCACCATGGCTTGAAGTAAAACCCCTTTCTGTTTAGAAAGCAAGCTGTTTTACACACTTCTCCCACTTCTAATCACAATTCACCTTATACCATAATGGTGAGCTATGGTATATACTGAAACAGAGGCAATAATGCCAAGTTCAGGCGGAGGCTTTCAGAGCTGTAGGGTGCTGCTTTACAAATTTATTGGCACAAATTTCACGTTTGCCGTGCATCACACGGGAGCAGACAAAGGCAACTCCGCTGCTCTTGGAAGGCTGCAAGAGAGCAGGAGAGAGACCAACAACCCAATCCTGCTCAAGTTTATCCTACTGTCTCAAAAGGCTGGGAAAAGCACAGAAAACCTATTTAAAATAAATCTAGCTCTGAGGAAAGGGAATATGCTGCCACCTGTATTAGTGATGGAGAGGATGCAAATGGTCCTTCCTTAAAGCACGCTCCTGCAGTATGATCAGGTAACCCGTAAATGCTCTGCATTAACACTGACTGTATACTCTGGTCAGGATCCATCCCTTCACCAGAGGAAATCTGTTGCAGAGCTGGGCAGCAGCTAAGGAGACATCAGGTCCCTCAGGAGATGCTGACTGGCATGGCTGGCCAGAGCAGGACCCTGCAGGCAGCAGCAGGGTGTGCCACTGGGCTATGCTCACCTAAAAATTGGTTATGGTTATATGGTTATTTTACCTCACTTCAGTTTCCCTTTTCAGAAAACCCACTTAATTTTTCTTGACCACGTAAGGCCACCAAAAGACTCAATTCATTAAGGCCAAATTCTACCTTTGGAGTGACATTAAGGGTTGTGGTGGGAAAACAGCAAACATTACAAACAAAATTAAAGGTGTTTTAAAAGCCTCAGACATTTGGGGGCAGCATGCCACTGACATCGGCTATCGAATGAGACGTAGATCTTATTCAACTGTACAAACTGGGCACAAGAAAGATAGATCGTTTGGATTTTCTGGGAGAAAACGGAATTTTATCACAGAGGTAGGAGGAAAAGCACGCTCACCAATGTCTCATAGACAGCCAAAATGTAGAGGGACTATTTTTGAATGAGTATCTAGAAAGCCAACATCCACGGACATCCTCCCTACATCTCTGTAACAAACCATTTCATTTTGAATAGGAAGTCCTGGGGACTTTCCTCGAAGACAGCTTCATCTCCACCACTCGCATTCATCTTAGAAATCCCGACAACAAGACATAAATACTGTAATTGTTTCTCTGATGCCCCAATTTCACTTCCGGGATCCACAGCTCGTCTTGGTCAAGGTTTCATTTCCCCCAAGGAAGGCCAGTCCAAGAGCAGAGTTGTCAGCAGTAGATCACTTAACCTCATTGCAGTCCCCTGGAGGACCACTGTTCACATCCCCTGTTAGCTAATGAGCTAAAAAATGAATTATTGGAGCGGTCAGCAATAAGCAGGAAGAGGAGGCACAGTGTTTCATTTCAGCCAGTGCTGACATACCTTTAAATAAATCAGCTGAATAAAAGTACAAAGAAATGTGAGGAAGAGCAACTAATCAGGAGAAAGACACCGAACCAATCCCTAAAAATAAGGGAAACGTACATTGGCTAGTAAATATTTCCCTCATTTTCTTCTCTTAGCTGTAATCCTGGTAACTTCCACTCTAAACAACTCCCTCAACACCAGAGACTTTCAGTTGTAGTTGTCAAAGCCAAACCAAGACTCTTTTACTGAACTTCTAAAATCCAGCGGGGTCCTTTTCTCAGGACCTGATTAAACCCCCTGTGCTGGAGAGGCAATATCATCATGCGCTCAGATGGTCCTGATGATACCTAATGCTAGAGAATGTGTGAGCTGCCTCTGCCTCATATGTACTAAAATGACTTCTCTCTTCTTCAGCGATCATGCTAGCTGCTATTTTTTCAATGCATGGGCACAAAGGAATTAATAGATTATAAACTCCTAGATAAACTTAGAGAAAGAAAAAATATAGTTATACAATCAGGTTTTCTTTGAGCCTATTATCTCTGAAGCTATGCATTCAAACCCAGACCGCCGATACAAACTTCAAACCTCACTGGTTCTATGAGGGCCAAATACAACACAGTAACACTGCAAAATACTCTGTGGTACCAGGAGAGGAATGAGCCACTAAGCCTTGGCCAAAAAATACCACCAAGCTCTTTGCTCTTGCAGGGTTCTCTATCACTGGTGAACTCTAAGTACACACAGTGGTGTGAATAAAGAGATCTCTGCCACGCAGTGATACTGTACCTAGGTAAAGGGTTATTAGAAACAGATGAAAATTTCAGTTCTCAGTTTATTTTGATCTAATTAGGTGCTTGCTTCTCAAGATAATGTCCAATTATTTAAATTACTCTGCCAGCCACATCACATCATTATTATCTGGAAACATAAATACCAGGCACTGTAAGGGGGGAGGGCTGACTAGGTAGCATGAGAAAATATAAAAAGCAGATTTGCTTAGAGCACAGCTTCGCTGCAGGAGCTACGCTGCATTCTCCACTTGTGGGTTTGCACCAGAGATGCTCATTTAGGAGTCCACGTCCTACACAGCTCAGCCCTGTAGAGTGCATCGTGTGGCTCTCCCACCTCGGTTAAACACATGCGGTTTTACAGCCCACAAATCCAAGCAGGAGCCTCGTACTGCTGGTATCAACTCTCCATCCTACTCTTCCTCGCTCCTGTTCACCTCTGTCTTCAACTTCCATTTGTCCCTCACATATACTTGGTGGAGAGGCATGAAAGACAAAACATGAAAAGGATGTGCAGGATGGAAATAAAAGCCATGTTCGGAGAGCAACTCAGAATTGAGTGTGTAGGCAACAGCAGGTGGATGGTGAGCCTGAGAACTTGCCATCAAAATTCAACAGCTCCAGTGCAAGAGCAGCCTTGTTCTTACCAAAGTGGTAACAAGGACGACAAAATGTTGTGTCACTTGTTCTTTATCTAAAATTACTTACCGCTTGTTAAAAGGCTTGATGAAAGTTTGAATGGTTGCATTAAAAATGTAATGGACATCAAGTATTTACCATGGCAGAGCACTGATTTCCCACCATCAGAAATACTAACCAGCCTTGGTGCAGGCATTTTAAAGTGAAGTTTTATCCTCCACACCTCCAACAACGCTAAAAAGCTCTTGAAATTTTTTATCTTTTCTTCTCTCTTGCTAAAGAAAATAATTCTGTAACAGAGGAGGCCTCTAAATGGTCTCTCTAGCATTGCCATGCATGTGCTGTGCCCGTGTGCTGTCATTTGTGGTTGCTCACTGAAGTACAACCGTTTAACGCAGTAGTAACCTGGCCAGCTCAGCAAGAGCACTGCCAAATTTTCTCTCCTGTTGGCCAGCTGACAAGGTTAATGTGTCTCTTCCAAGAAAATGAATTAAATCTAACCCTGTACCTCCCAAACTCCTGGAGAGTCCCAGAATGTGTCATTAGCTTCGTGGTCCAGCATGCAAGAAGCACGCATCACCTAATGACCAGCGCTTGGCAGCCAGTTGTGTCGGGGCTTGCCGTTTAAACAAACCCCTTTGTGACGATCCCGCGCGCAACTGATAAACCGCATCGCTTTGGATACAGTTGGCAATGCAACGTTGGGATGGGTAAAAGAGAAACATTGCGGGGGGCGGGGGGTGGGACATGGGATTGAAATGTTGGGAAAGGTTCATGATGTTTTTAATTGCAACTAGCAAAGGGGGGAGAAGAAGAGAAGGCGAGAAGAAAGGGCTAGCAGCAAGGAATTTCCAAAGTGTCTTCCTGCCCCAAGCAAAGCAGGAACTGGGAGGAGAGGCATGGAAGAGGAGCTGGGAACAATATGCTGAGAAAACACAGGGGCTTCCTCTCTCTGCAGGAGAAGACCCCACTCTATTGCAAAGTAAGTGCTTAGCAGTTGACTGCTTCCTAGCATGCATGCCTTCTCTCCCTGGCTGCGTTGCTAAGGGGGAAGGCGCACAGGCCCACCGGGGATATATAGGTCCCTGGCAAACAAGAGGGCTCCAGACAGCAAACAAAGACCGATGGGTATTTATTCCTTAATTACGAAAAGCTTTTAAGAAACAGGCCACTGTAAATCCCGCCTGCCGAGGAAAGGGAGGCAAAGGACCAAGATTTATGTGCGCTGGGGCAAAGAGGAAATAAATATCTCTGTGGCTCCTGATCAATATTATGAGTGTTTTGCCAACCTACAGGGTGTTTTATGAGCTGTAAGGACAGAAAGGGATCATTAATAATTAAATAAAGTCAACCTATTAAGCTTATTACTTCTTACGAGTTAAACACCTCTGACGGACGAAGAGCAGCCCTATAGGAAAGCTGCAGATAAGCCAACCCGTGTCTTGTGTTGAACTCTGGACGAGGGCTCTCCAGGCCAGCAGTGTAGTAACCCAGCTTGGAAATGATTTAATTACTGCCTCTGCCAGGGAAGTTATCTGGCTGAGGACGGCGTTTAACCCACTGTCAAACCTGCAAAGTTTTGTCCACCAGCGAGGAGAGACAGAAAGAGACCATTCAGTGCCATAAAAATATTCCGAAGTGAAGTTACTTCTCCTACCATCAGATCTATTCAAGCAGCCAAAACAAAACGCTGCCCCAAAAGACACAAATAAAGGTGGTTTCCCATCAGAAGCATGCCCAAAGCCCCTCGCACTGTCAGGAAGCTGTTTTCTGAAGCCTAGAGGTCAGGATCTTCTCCACCATTAGCTCTACTACTACGTTTTCCAGTCTTCCTTTTATAGCTGTGTGTTTAAGGAAAAAAAAAGCCCTACTGTGCATGATGGACAGAGATCGCTCATACGTGCAAAGTTGAATGTGCTTCTCAAATTAATCATGTCTTGCATGACACTTACCGGTATAATTGTAATTTGGATTCAGTGGAGCTTCTCCACTTTCTTTGCCCTCTCTTCTGACAGTATCTCTCTATGTAGGGCTCCAAAATAGCTGTTATTTCTGCACTTCTAGGTTAGCCTTCCAGTGATGCCACAGAGTAACCAGCAGCTCTCCCTTAGGTGTTAAGACACCTGCAGGATTTATTACTGCACAACATTAATTACCAGCCTGGCCAAGACATCAAGGTTTACTGACTTCAGGCTTTCTAGATAAATATCCTGCAATTGTGGGCTCTGATAAATCACATAAAATTGCAGCAAACTTATGCTTTTATTGCGCAACACTCAATCTAATAATTTTTAAGGTATACTCGATAAAATATATCACATCTGAGGTTTACTCTGTATAAAGTTAAGCAAAAGCTATATAACATACAACAATAGGGAATACTGCAGATGCGAAGAAAAGGCTTATTAAGTTGAGAATAAAGATTTTAAGTGTGACAACTGTAAGCCCTGCAAGCTGGTTAAGTCTTTTCTCAATACAAATCCAAGCCTTTTTTGTTCTGTGCAACTATGTGAAATGAAAACAGTCCCTAGAGATTTAACAAAAAGCTTAAAGAATGTCACAAATTGTACTTTTCCACTAACCCCAAAAGCCCCAAAATTTTTTTAAACAACACTGCCAGCAACATTTAGGAGGAAAAAAACCCTAACAATGGTGAACTCTAAGGATTTTAAAGACTTAGCTTGGTGAAAACAATTAAAAAAGCACTGTGAACAGTGGAGGAAGATGGATTTCTGCTAAGATGTGCAGGGAGAGGCCTTATGAGAATCTGGAATACAACAGCCATGAACAACCGCTCCCTTCCATTCATCCTCTGCTGACCAACAGAATAACTACTGAGTTCATGATCCGATTCCTTTTACCTAGATATTGATATGCAAGCACATAAACATCCATGGAAAATTTAAACCAAAGAGTACCACTGTGCTGGCTACCAAAAAAAAAAAAAAAGAAAAGGCTAAAAAGTGAATTATCACTGTGTGATTTCTAGATACATACATGGACTGCTTCTATTTCCTGGGTGGTGAACTTCAACACTTGGGCATGCTAAAAATATCACCTAAAAAAAAAAGCCAAGAGTTGCTCTACAACAGTTACATAGAAATACAAAACCCAAGGAGTGTATTTGCTTCTTGCTTGTTTGCGGTAATATATATATATATCCAGAAAACAGTAATTGCAAACATGTATCTAATCCATTTCATTATTCATGTGTAACCATACTTAACCTGATGTCTTAAATGTATAAATCAAATTGCATTGTGCCAGTAGTACCTAACACAGACTGGAAATTTCAATTTAGAATTTGATATACAGTCACTCAGGTTAGACGATTCCATTAATTTGCAATTTGTTAACACTAATTTTCTCCTATAAAAAAGCTATACTTAATGCAGTGTTATTTTAAATATAGCTCAAGAAATCATTACATACTTTTTTTACCTTTTTTTAGGAAAAAATGAAAATTCCATTTGAAATCAATTTTCACACAAAATGTGGAAGTAGTTTTGAACAGATAATGGAACTAAAAATTAACTACTAGGAAATGTCTTGTGGAAATTAAGGTAGTCTGTTATCTAAGTTATTTATGTCTAAAAATCTGGCTATTTTCATCCCAAACCAGGCTTCTGCTTTCATATTCATATTAGAGGAAGCTCTTGTACAGTATTCAAAGGTGGGGGGGAAATGACATACAAATATTTCAATGCATAAATCTCAATAATCTGTGCCAGGTGAGAGACAGAGCGAGGTAGCCAAGTGAGGTTCCCACAGACCCTGAGTAATGTGGCATGTAACAGGGACGTACATCAGCGCCGTGCTTTCCAGCGGCTCCTCCCGTGATGCGACTATCACAGCGCATTAAGGATACCATAACAGTCGCTGATGTGATCTGCTTTGGAACGTATCACATCATAAACAGATGAGAAAAGAGAAATGGAGCTTTTCCTCCGCTCGTAATGCTGTAAAGTGGAGAAGTAGCATAACTATGAGTGCACCAATGCCTTATAAATAATAAGAGTGGGGGAAAAAAAACCCCTCAGAGGTCTACCCAAAGGGCTGACAAACTTGCAGCGTAGACATTAAAGAGATCTCAAATAAAAGCTTGCTTAGCACACAAAGGTGGCTTCAATGATCCAAAATGGAAAAAATATGTTGTGGGCTGCAGAAGGGGAACGCAATCTTTACCCGAGGATCAGGAAGGAACTGGAAGAGGACAGTCTAATTACAATACTTCACAAAGACCTTCAAAAATGTTCTTGACAATTTTGATCCTTTGTTACCAATAACTCCTATAGTTTGTTTGGCTTACAAGGAACAACAAAAGCCCTTTCAGTGGGCTTTAATATTATCTTAATTCCAGCAGAAGCAATAAGATGATACTCTTTGGAGTATTTGGAAAAAAAACCCCAAACATTACACTGAATTTATGCAAGACATAAAAGAGAAAATACAAGTAATAAACATTGTATTTGAGCATAGACTGTGAAGAAAAACACATTTGGAGCAGCGAGCAAATAAAAACAAATGCTTGCTCTGCACGAGTCAGTAGTGTACAGCAGGCATGTTTGCAGCTGAAGGTTTAGAGGGCTGGGAAGTACCCAGACCATCCTCGTGGGCAGCGCTTCTGTGACCCATGTTCTTCAGGTGCTACAGGGACCTCTCCGCTGTCCAACTCTTCCCTCGTGACTTGGAGTTCTCCCCTCTGGTCCCCCCACCTTCCAAAGTCTCCTCATCGGCAATTCCAATATATCCCACACCCTCCTCTTCCTCTCCGACACATCTTTCCTTCTGCACCAACATACCTCTCTCTGTTCCACTACGCCACCTCTAATGCTTACTTCTTCAGCTGCTTTGGCCACCTCTTACATCTCACCGATGCCAAGGACTCTACAGAAATTGCTAATGTCATCAGACTCTTCCATTAGTTGCATTTTTTTAATGACTATTTTTATATAATAAAAATGATGCCTGTCTTGGCAAGTTAGATCTCCTGAGGTACTCCCTCTATTCAGCAAGCAATTGGACTTCCCTCTACCTCAGTTCTAGTGGGCTGCAGATGTTTGATCCCCTTCTAAAACCACAAACAATTATTAGTTTAAAAAAGGCTGCTGGTAGATCAGCTTACACTTCTGAAAAAGCAAAGGAGATGAAGAATTAAGTTGAGTAACTAAGACTAAAAAAGGAAAAAGACATGAGAAATCCTCAGCAGTTAACATCCACAAGAAATCCATGAGGTTTCCTCCATACCCAAGAAATGAAACCTCAGTGTTGGTTTTTTGTTTGCATATTTTCAACAACGGGACATGCAACATCAGGGTTGCCCAAATGTGCCCCAAAAGGCAAGATAAGAAATGGACTCGGCTTTCAAAAGACACTCAAGTGCTCGAGTACTGCTGAGGCATTTCTAATTGCGCACCTCTGCCTATTAATCACTTGCAAACCTTTAGGCTTTTATGATTTACAAGCCATACGGTTGGTGCTTAACAGTGGGAAACCCGCATAAAACCTGACAGCAAAGAAAATCCGCACCGGAGACGCCTGCCAAAAGTGACAGCAAGTTCCACTTTGAGAGCACCTCCGGAGAGAGGTGTGTAGGGATTTAAAAGCCTGGTGCCAGAATTAAAGCCAGAATTAAAGAATTAAAGCCTCTTGCCCAAGTGCGCTCAGTGCGCAAGTGCCCTCTCTCTTTCAGCTACTGCCCTGCAAATCCCTCTTCAGGACACATTTGGAAATTATTTTAAAAAGATAAAATATCCCTAATCTGTTACCAATTAGAAGAAACATGTGAATATTATTTTCTAATTTGTGACTCAATCTTAAAGGCAAAGTCACTGAAATAATTACATCAGCTCCTGAATATTTCTATTGTGCTCCTGAAAAAAAAAAAAATCATGGGTATGTCCCTCTTCTGCCCAATATGCCCCAGGGCTGAATGTATCAATAAGTACATCAAAGCCCTGAACGTGAACTGCCAAAAAATTGTAATTTCTGGTTTATGGCAGCTGCAGCCCAAGGGCTGCCAAACTGATTAGTTACCTCCTAATGGTCTTTGTGCAACTTGGGCTTGCGGCAAGGAGGTGGGAAGGAGGAGCAAGCCGAGGAAGATAGAAGTTGAATAGTAAACATGCGGTGCTCAAGTTGTCCACTACAGAAGCGACCTATTTCTAGCCGGCTGTTGATGTACAAGCTCTAAGCCAGGATTTATAAGAGCGGCGATGCAAGCTTCTTTTTAAAACCCAGACGTGGTGCGACTTGAGTGACTAACTCCTGAAAATTGGTAATTTCCTGGTGGTTAGCAGGAGAAGGCCCGCCAATGGGAAAGCAGAAGCTGCTAATAAATTTATAGTGCGTTATATGCCAATTAGACCCCTTCAGCCCTTCAAGAGGCAGCACCACCAATCAGGTTATCATTCCACAAATGTACTCTTTAGAGCTGATCTCATCACAAATCAATCCTGCATTTAAAGTGCAATTCTCATTAGTATTACCCGGGAATGCACTTGTGAAACAATGCAAGGAGGTATTTTTCTTCTCCCCTCAAAGTGCCCTTCCCCAATGCCTTGTGCACAGCTATTTACTTCTTGTACACAGTCATGTCTGAACTTCAAATGGTAAATAATAATTTTGAATACCACATTAATTCTGCATCGAACCAGATTTATTACACACATCATACTTGGGAGTTTCACCGTCATTCACAAGCCATCCGTGAATCTCTTAGTCAAATTACATCCTTGTATCTGATAATGCACCATGCAATATTCTATCAATACCGTGACTCAGAGCAGATCCCTCAGCTTCCCACCCCATGACATCCACAAGTGCTAAGACACCCAGTGCTGCTTATTTAGGCATTCAGAAAAAGGAAAAATACAGAAGCAGAGAGAAATAAATAGTCTGTATGGTTTAGCATCTTCAGCATACATATAGATTTACATTAAACCTCCGGTCACAGCTTAAACTACATGTAGGTGCTTATAGTCTATGCAAGCAACACTGTGTTTTGGATGCTTTGCAAAGTAAGTTTGCTTTCATTTTCTGCTGAACAAGGCTAGAAACAGACTTTAGTTTGAGCTTTGTAGCCTATGGCAGTACAAAGATGCCTCCTGGTCAGGAACACAAGGCAACTTGAGTTACTAGTAATGCATTTTCCTTTTCCTTTCCTTCTCAAACTAGGTTCAGACCTTGGAGAAGTGCACCCAGAAACCTGACCCAACCCTAGGTGGCCTCCGCATATATCAATTCAAAATGACTTCAAATTTGTTCTGATTGAGCTAAACGCTTTGTGATTTGCTCTCATCAGCTGCCACAGCACGAGCACAAATGGCAGACAAACGTCCTATGACTGTAGTTGTTTTGGCTCTGAGCGCTATGAGATGTGCTTGTGGAAGCTCAGGAAAAGGGTCACAGGATCTTCTGAGCTTGTGACAAGAACAACAAACCACCATAGTCTTTCATGGCACTTTGTCCTCCTCAACCTACACTGGGATGCCCAAAAGCATCAGGACATGGTAGCCGGTGCTGGAAACTCACTCGCTGCACCTCCTCAACAGACGTAACAGCCACGTTTCACAGACGTGAGGAACAGGAACTCTCCAAAGCAAGAATTATCAAAGCAACCTTCATTTCCCTGCTCCCTCTCATGTGGAGCCAGGTAAGCTCATCATTAGTCACTGTAGGACCAAATTTTACTTGTCAAATTGCCCCTGCCCCCACTCATTTTAAATTTTGTGGAGGCTTTTCGCAAAAAAAACCCTTAAGAAGAGCAGTGCACGATGCCCCAGCCTTGGGCTGTCACCTGCATCTTATTTCTACTTAACCTCTTAAATAACATTGGAATTCACTTTGTCCCCTGATGGGCACCGTAATGAGAACCACCTGTCAATCACGGCTCCATTAGCCTGGACAGACTTTCACTTCCTGAAACAATTTATTGGATTCCCAGAAGCGAATGGACCTTCTTCCTTTTGAGCCAGGTTTTTTTGGGGGAGCTATTCAGCGGGAGCGGGTCTCCCTTCTGTTCCTGCTGAGCAGTCATTGTTTCCCCCGTTTGCTCATGAAAACGGTTTCCTGAGTTGACCCACCTCTTCGTGTCCCGGGCAGGCCGAGTGTTTGCCAAAAACTTCTTTCGACTGCTCAGTTCACCGGCGCTATACAAAACCCACCAGCTGTTTCCAGCCACTGGGGCAAGGGAAAAAGCCAATCGTACTGTTAACCCCTTCCCAACAAAAGCCCTCTGCAGAAGGAGGTCTGCTTGGGTTGTGTGGTTGGTTGCATGCAGAGAGCTAGAGGGACGTGAGCTTGTCATCCTTAGGGCAGATGAGTGGGACTCCAAGGTAGCTCCTTCTTACTTAGGAAAGAGAGATCTGCTCTCATTTAGTGTGAAAACTAAATATAATTTTGTTTTCCCTCTTCCTTTCTCTTGGTTACACTCAAATTGCAGCTCAAAGAAAAATCTTACTAATAGAGGCTAAAACCACTTTCGTTGAAACATTAAAGGAGTATTTTCATTTCCCTGAATGTGCGCAGTCCTTATGAGGTTCATTTGCAATGGGCCTATCTGTTTTGATGAGATAATAAAAAGTATTTTATTTAAAAATATTTCCATTTTCCCCCAAAGGAATTTAAATGGTCAGTTCATCTTTCTGCTTCAGAACAACCCACTGAGTAAATAAAAGAGGGCTCAAGATTCTATAAACCAATATTTTTTTCATTCTAACACTGGTCTCAAAGACTAAAATACAACCATACCTGAGCATCATCTGTATGCCCTTTTAGTATAAATCAGTTTAACTTTTAGCCTGGGAAAGAAAAAAATGGGAAACAAGATGATAGTTATCTCTAGCCTTCTGTGATTCTCAAGTCAATAGTAAATGGGGGGACTCGTTAGTGCCATAGTGATCCAATCAGGATGAAATTATGCAGTCATGTAAGAAAGAGTATCTATTAGGCTAATTTAATCAACGAATACTTTACAGATGAATTAGAATGCAGAATCCAATTATTTCAAACATTTGGACTGTCAGCCGCTGTGTTTTTGAAGCGGTGGAAGGCTAGAAAAGGAAGGTTTAAGGATCCTTTTAAGACGAGGGTGGCTGGGCTGTATTTATAGCAGAAGAGCTTATAACAGCAGAAAACTGACAACTACAATCAGCACCTTCCGCAGCTCAGAGGGCTCGCGCCCAGGCGGCTCTAATCTAACCCCTCTTCGCGGCTCCTGGGGCACCTTCCTCTGGGATATTGGTATGGACAGCTTGATTTGCTATCTTCAGTGGCTGATAATTACTGTCTGAAGTCTAGATAATTTCCCCTTGCCAGTCACCCTTTCAAAAGAAGGCTTACAGTCTAATTACAGTAAGACGTCTTTTATTTTGAAGAGAAGATGCGCCCGTGGATCGGTGCAAAATACTCTGGTGCAGCAGAACTCCATTGGTTGCACATAGTATTTATTCCCCTTGAAAAGAAAGAGCTTGGTTTACAATGCCAAGCGAAGGGAAATGGTATACATGTAATTACTACTAGAAGGGGAAATTAGTTTAAAATGCACCTTGACTCAAATAGGAGAGGACAGAAGAACTGAGGGTTCTGAGTACACACAAACCATATCCTTGATCCAGCGCAACTCAACATCTACTTTGCTGATGCTTTGCCAAATCACAAGAGGATCATAATGCTCACCAAAAGACCATTATAACTCCACCAAGGAGGCTTTCGGGCTGGGTCCTTGCCACAGAATAAAGGCACAATAAATCCCACATCCACAGCCTCTGCGTGGAGAATTTTCTCCCGAATCCACCGGAATTGGCATTTCACAGAGAAATACAGCAGCTACCCTCCAGCTGAGAAGCATCTGTGAGAAGTCTCATCACATTCCATAGTTCAAGGTGGGCTCAAGTCCCCCAGCACTTCTCAAGAACTAGTGAAACATCTTACACACACATCTATGACAGCCAGTCTCATCACATGGGGCCTGCCCATTGCATTTACTATCAGAGCAGTTATCTCAAGAACTGAAGACGGCAAATGAGTATGTTTTGCTGAAGTCTACAGGATAAAAATGGCTCCCCCCAACCCATCATTAATAGACAAGCTACTCCTGAAAGCTATTATTAGCTTGTACAGAAGAAAACAAGGCTACAAGGAAGTGATGAAGTCTTTAACTATCTCCTGGACTATCTTCCACAAAGAACCGAGTAAGCTTCATACTGCAGCTTAAGCTAAAAAAAAAAAAAAAAAAACACCCAACAAAAAACCTCATGCCATCCTGTTAGCTTATATATTTCTTTTGAATATTTCAGCAATATCAGGAAGAACACAGAAAACCTTTTGCCTGTTGCAGAATGTAGATGCCCCATTGCTCTGTAAGGTCTGTGCTGCAATTCCCAGCATACCTGTGATCCAAACATTTTTCTGCCCTGTCATCTGGAGCGGTTAATGGACTCTCTCATTGACTGGCTCTTGCTTATTTAAACATTTAATGCTCTTCTGATGCCCAAATTATGCCTGTTTCATTTGATGGATTAGCCTAGAATACAGCAGTGACAATTTTCTGCAATCTGTGGAATATCAAATTTTGATTACTTCAGGAGGAAAAAGTAAAGTTATAAGTAAACTGTTTTGATTGATAAGGAGCAGAGGAATACTTAATGTGGTGGTTCATTGGAAGCCTTGATGAATGCCTGGCAGGACTATGATGAGTCTCCACAGAAGACATGCAATAGCTCTGGGAAGATTTAAGACATTTATTGCTCAAATAAAACAAAACCAAGTGAGATGAGTAGGTGAAGTAGCACAGGGTGATTGCAATCTGCTGATCAAGACCAAGTGCAATTCTAATTTTTGCAGAGCAAAAACAAACTAATTTCCCAGCTTGCCTATAGCACACTGATGGTTATTTTATTTTAGGAATTTCAGATGCTGCCTTTCTTCAATGAGGAACTGAGGATCATTCCAGATTCAGGTCTTCACAGCAGATTGTCTTCTAGTTAGCACTGGCAGTTGTTCTACTTTTGGATGGTAAATTGTTTAGCAGTACCTTTTTAAGGTAAAGATATAAGATCCCCATGGGCCCCGCTCCTTCCAGCAGCAGCATTCCCAGCTATGAGACTACTGACTTCAAGCTGAGAAAGATTTTCCAGAAGGAGCGTTCCTAGCATGGTGATCTGGCTGCTACCTGGTGAAGTCTGTACTGATGTCTAGTAGAAGTACTAACTTTTGCTCCAAAGCAAGGTGCAGAGCTTCTCTGAAGAGACAGGCTGCCTTCTTATCAATTACAAATCTCTCTTATTCAGGGCTTCCACGGCAATAACATGTCAACAATCATCTTGTGATGGTAGAAGCAGATGTGACCCCTCTACTCTGAAACAGTTGCTGAACCACATCTTTGTGAAAATCCCTAAAACTCTCCCTGACTGCAAGCAAGGAAGGGACTTTGTATTGAAAGCATCTTCCCAAAACAGTTCAGACTAAGGGAATCTTCTGAGAGATACAAGGAAGAAAAAAAGCCACCAGTGAAGAGTATGATGCATTTGAAGGGAGAGTTGCATCAAAAGCACCTTCTCCTCCTTCAGAAAAGGGAGCTCAGCTGAGTCCACAGTGCTGTTTTGCTATTAAAAAAGGCACAGTTACAGTTATGCAGTGAAGAGAACTGATTTTTTTATTTTCAGTTTACTATTACTGGGTGGGGCTGATGGATGTTTCGGACAGAAGACTCTGAAAGGAGGCTTTGTGACCCAGGATGATTAAAACAGTTGTCTTGAGCGGAGTTTGTCTATTCTGAAAAGAAGTGGGGGAGACTCCAACTAATCCATCAGCAATCTACCACTGGCAGACAGATGCACTGATTGGAAATGACAGCTTTGCAACAGGTTTGAAATCAAAGTGCAGTAAAACTAGCTAGCTGTTGTATGTTGTTGAAAAAGCTGCCCAAGAGCTACCACTATACCGGCGATTTTCAGCTTTTCTAGCTTACCTACTACAAGAACCAGTATGTGGTGTGATGGGAACACCACTGGCTTTGCTGGCACTCCAAGGAGGATAAAGAAGGTCCTGGTAATAAAATGAAGGATGCTTAAAACTGTATTTGCAGGGTGAGAATACGGTGGCTTTGACGGATGCTTTGGCATTTCAGATGCAGAGTAGAACCCAACAGCAGGATCTGTTATAGCCGACTATCAAAACACACCAGGCAAGAGCAAAGACTAAGGATCTGTTGTCTTCTCTGCAAAATGCTTGGACTTTCCAGGGCTATTAGTCTGGGCCATCACATGTCCCAGATCACTTGCCCTTTGCTGATAATGTTCAGGATGAGATTCTTAAGCTGTAAGTAATCAACCCATTTTGTCTACTGTAAAATGTTCTTCTACCCTCAGAAAAAAAATAATTACTGATTATTCTGAGATCCAAACAATGTGACAGACCTAGCTGGTTATTTTGTATGGCTTTTATAGTGGAACAAAAAAAGTTCCTATTACTCATGTGATCTGGCAATTAAAATGCATGTTTTAATTTCTTGTCTGTGTCAGGAAATTTTGTATTTGCCGTCTGACAAAACCGAGGCAGCTCCCACAAACAGTCAGAAGGAGGTCTATCAAGTTTCTGAGCATTTTTTTTTAGCTCCTGGATCAGACCAGAAAGGATGGACCACTGAGAACTGCAGGGTCAGACCCTAAATTGCATCTCGGTGGGGAACTGATCCCAGTCCCACCTCGCCAAACCATGCCCGGTCAGCTGAGTGCTGGCAGTCCCAGCAATCCTGCTGTTTGCTTGCAGTCCCTCTTTTGGGAATACGATAACCTGGCAACTACCTTGAATCCTGCCTGGATGCTTTGATAAAAGCTACTGCTCCCTTAGAGATCAAGTGGGCAGCAGCCCCTTAACGGGAACTGGTCTATGAGCTACCACCACATGTCTAATTAATGACCCTGCCGGTCGCAGCTGGAAGAGCTGAGCTGGGGGTGATTAATTAAATTAGCTGGCAGAGGAAATTACAGTGGAAAAGCCAAAGTTTGATTGCTCCATAATTAACCGCAGTGCAAATAATATCTGCATCTATAACTTCCAGCGATGAGATCAGAAGCCAATTGAATTTGGCACTGATTGAAGCTGTAAATATCCTGTGGTGAAAAATGATAGGTTTGTTCTGAAGGGAAAACTTACAGAAATGGACATCCAGCGGATGCAAGAGGGGAGCAGGGGACACGGGAGGAAAGAGCACTGGAATTAGATCTTGATTTCAGCTGATTTCTGTAGTCTTCTGGAGTGATGGAGGACTCAACATTAAACAAGAAGAAATATCTTAAAAATCTGCTATAGCTGCTGAACGCTGTAAGGCTCCTTATCAGAGATTCAGTGAATCTAGAAAGAAAAGGCCACCTAGATCATTTGTCCCTTGCCTTGCTCCCCATCACGTGCTTACTAGCAGTGGGATTCACTGCTTTCCCTGGGAGATGACTGCACAGCTTAAGGTAACCAGTCCAAACACCACTTCTCAATTTCATCCCCTACTCCTAGGACCCCCTTCTTGAACTACAAGAACCCATTTTTCCAAGGAGCTTATCACCTCCAAATGCCTGCAAACACCTCCACCCACCCCGATTATTATCATTTCATTAACCCCCTTAAGCATCTCCTCCTGAAGATACGGAAGAATTGAAATCTTTCTTATCGCTCTTTTCCAAAATTCCTTTTCTATGTTGAGAAGTTCTGGTCACAACATGTACCCACCTTGACCCCTGTGTCAAGCTGAATTACTGTCTCATCCCACTTTCACTGCTGATGTAGGTCTGGCTTAAAGGAAGCTCAGATTTTTAACTGAGGCCTGAGATGCAGACCTCCCCCTGCCCCATGAGCCAAGTTTTATTTACATCCTTTGCAAACTGCTACCCAATGTACTCTTGGATAAAAACTGCATATTCCAGAATATATTTAATTTTTTTTAAAGCACTGAAATTAGTTTTCCTGAATGTTGAACTAATAGCAAAGGGGCATTATATACATATATAACTTAGTATTTCATATTTTATGTATTTTATATATTATTTTGCTCTGCTTGATAAATTGATGTTTGGTAAATATACACACCTCAGACAAAACTGTACTTCTCAAGACTCCATTAAAAACCCAGAACCAAATACTCTGAGGCTAGCAAGAATTGGGCGTTAGCAAAAGGCCCCCAAATTATACTGCAAACCCTGAGGAAACCTGGAAAGAAGCACTTCAAATGAGAGCTCATTGCTGGGTTTGGGCCAGGCGGCGTAACTCAATCTACTGCTCTCTGTAGAAAACTCAGGCTCTGCCTACATGGGCAAATAAAGAGGTGTAATAGGACCAGACGTATAGGTTGGAGCAGCTGGTGTCAAGGACCCTATCAAGGGGTATTACCTTGAACTGATCGAGCCTCATCCTTTGAATCAATTATTCCCAACTGTACAAGAAGTTCAAAGCACCATGGGTTGGACCCTTATGTTCAAAGTAGGGTCTGGAGCACATTGGGCACATGTGGAGCTTCCAGTTGGGTTCTCCAAAGGGTATCTCATTTGTGTGCACCAAGACCATCCTGTGAACCAAACTAGTGCCTGCTCCTGCTCCAGTCCAAGCAGATTTCGGCACCTACTTTGCAATCCAACCCTCCTCACCAAGTCTGCTGCCTTGCACTGAGCGGTATAAATGGGCCCTAAGCAAAAGCGTATTACAATTCCTCTATCTGCATGAAAACAAAAGCACAATATTGATTGTAAACACAGAAGTCCTGCTCTGCTTTGTCATTTCTCTTTGACTGATCTGAGAGAGCTCAGACTGATCATAAAAAGTCTGAGAAGACCTCTCAAAGTACATTAATAAACAGCACTGTTATTGATTGCTGTCAAAGAAAATAGGCACATTCAAATTTACAAGCTACCCTGCCCACATACACACTCATAAGCTGTCCATTAAATACTGCTTGACAAATTATTCTCATGATTAACTTGAGACTCAACCAGTTTCCCTGCAGAGGGGTCGGGCACTGCCTCCCACTCCCCTCCTCAGAAACACATAGTCCTGTTCTTGCTTGGCGAGCTGGAGCCCGGGTGCATTATACACCTTTCTGTAATAAAAAAAGCTCTGTCTGTTAGCCAAGTTATCCGTCTCTAATCTGAGGAATAATAAAACCAGTTTCTTTTTTTCATTGCATTATTACTCTTGGGCTGTCAATACTATTTTTTGCTTTATCCTGTAGACTGGGTTGATTCCTGTTTGTCCCACTAGGGCACTGAGATGGTCCGCCACATCTCAACTGTTAAAAATACAAACCAAACCTCCCTCCCCCAGGATGTCACGTGCACTTGCCTCTTAATACAGTATCACGTTTGATGTTGGTAATTTTTTGAAAGGTGTTTTCCTTGCACTACTGAAACATCCTTTCTGAAGCTTACAGTAAAATTTACACCGTGACATCTCATGTTCTCCTCTCTTATTCCACATTTTAACACATACATTGGTATCCAATGACCTGTCTGGCTCCACCAAAATGCAAATGTGACAACAAACACCAGCTAAAACATCGGATTTGGACATATATTAATTTCATGAGTCCCAAAACTTTACCAGAAGAGTAACTTTCTGGACACTCTCTTCTCTCATTTCTTTTTCAGTGTTCCATTTGCACATTCTGCACATTCCTAAGTCTAGTCTGGTTCTTCATGCCTCCCCTCCAAACACCCCAAGACCCCTTGTAAATGTGAAACCACGCTACGTCCACACGAAGAAAATTCAAAATCTTGGTGACTTATTTGTAACAGAATTGTCACCAGTCATACAAAATGGATACCTTGCATTTCAAAGGGACCGTACGCAGCTGACCTTTCTAGCCTCCAAATATGTTTCATGGAGGCACCAAACCTGTGTGCCAGCTACATGCTGCCGTACCAGTCCTGGGGCTGATCTGCATAGGGTGCCACAGGCAAGGGGCTTCACAAAGACTGAGTTTTGAAAGGACGTGAATTAGAGAGAAATTCCACCACATAATTAAGAAATGTTCCCCTTCCCCAATTTTAAATTCTCCATTGGCTTTAATTAACTTGCCCTAGAGCAATAAGCCAGGCAACTCTTAAAAGTATAAAGCAAGTTGTCTCTGCACAGCTCCTACCCCGCTCACATTTGAAGCTATGGGATATTCTCTCCCTTTTTTTTTTTTAATTAACATGGTTCTTTAACATGTAAACTCAGCAATGTTTTACAGTCTGGCTCCATGGAGAAAAACCTATATCTGTCTGCAAAATGCTAGTGCCAGTGGATTTTATTTAAATAAGAAAGCGAACAAGAAAAGGTCCAACCAAATTATAATTGAACATAAGACTTACTTTACAGGAGGGAATGGCTATTATTTCCAGAAGCGACCTGATAAGCTGAATGATTTCTCTGTGTGTCTAAAAGGGGCCTGAACCTTAGCTAGAACATGGGCAGCTCTTCTGGCCACCACAGCCCATTAGCATGTTGCAGACCATGGTCCACATCTCTCCAGTCAGGAAACCTGTCCTCTTTTATAGATCACAGTGGAGATTACTGGCCAGCCTTATTGAAGCCAGCAGTGCTCAGCCTTTCTAGGCTCACAAACACCTGATGATTTGAAGAACAAGGAAAGGCTGCGTGCAATAAATCCGTGCTGCGCATAGTCACCCCACGCACAGGCAGAGGGTTGGACATTTCCCAGAGACCATGTATGCGGATCACTTGCAGTGTACACACAGCACAGGCACACCTTGTCTTCCCCCAAGGGATGCCAGCCAAATCAGGCACTAACCTATACCAAAACTCTCCCACTGGTGATGGTGCCCACAGCAGCCAGCTGAAACCACAGCTGGGTGCACCTATACCAACTGAAATTGCAGTTCTGCCTACTTCTCAAAACTGCAACTGCAATAATATTTTAAATCCATTAAAACTTCTATTTCTCCTTGACGGGAAGTCTGGACAAGTAACTTTAATTTCTGTAGCAGCTTTTTTTCCCTTCTTTTTTGCCTTAATACAACAGGTCAATCCAAGCAATCTCAGGTATCTATTTATGACTGGTGTGAGCTGTGGGAGTTGCAAAAGTGGCCAAAGCAGATCTGGTCTGGAAAGGCTCAGACAGGAGCACACGCATGTAATTAGCAAAGGATTAGAAGCTGCAAAGTTTTGCTTCTTGAGATTAGAAAGGAAAAAAAGTCAACTTCTGGATATTATCTCAAGTTGGAGGCTGAAGATATCCTTCAATTTTAGTATAGAGTGACATAATCCTATTCTTTCCACTTGCAGAGGAGTCTTAAAAGTGTTAACTGAGGTCGTGATTTAACTGTGCATACACCTCGGTTTTCCAAATCTGGCTGGTGCTGTAAAGAAGTGAAAGTACAACAAAAATGTCACTTCGAAATTCTGACCTGGATGAAACCAGGAAAATTTAAATCTTTTGGGGAAAAAGAAAAGTTAGCTGGGAGATTTCTAGGCCATGACATAATCATCTGTTCAGCACGAAGACTTTTTGAAGCATATCCCATCCATACCTTTTGAGGCTTACCAATTATTAAGAGGTGGCTTCTTCTCAGTACTGTACATCTCTGCAGACTAGCACAAAAAATGCTTCAGCGACAGGACTCTGCACTGTCTGCACAATCTAGTTAATAGGCACAGTAAGGCATTTCATTTCACTCTAATTCCTACCCTCTAAAGGCTCCAATTCGTCACCTGTGTTCACCTCAACACATTTTAGCCTGCTATTTAATTACTTCAAAGCTGGAGTGATGGTGGTCTTATTTCTTCTGGTCACTCTTCTCTTTCAGGAGTTTGCTGTTGGCTCCTCGACCAGCACCTGCACATCTAAAAATCCAGCAGTAAGCGCGTTGCCTCTGACAAACGGGTAATATTTGAGAGCTGTGGGGAAACTGCATTTGGGCTGATGTGTATATCAAGTTTCAGTCCAGTCAAAAGCCAGCACCATCTTTTCACTGCTGCCCTTTTCATTTAGTTATCTTACTGAAGTCTTATCTCCCCAGTCCCTTGCCATAGGCTACCAGCTTCCTGCAGAGCCAGAAACAAAGCTCAGTCTTAAACAAAGGAAAAAAAAGGAAAAAAATCACAAAAGAGAGAAAGTTGGTCACAGTTACTGTTATGGAGCCCTGCAGGTTCTGTAGCCACGACCAAAGCAAAGGCATGCTGCTGCTTCTGTGCCTAGTGTCACCGGCCAGCAAAGCCACCAGTAGCACGGCAAGGCACTGCCTTTTTTTAAAGTACTGTTAAGCATCGCCACCGCTGGTTTTAGGCATGCTCTTTTCTCCGCTGTACGCCAGGCTCAAACAAAGTGATCTGCCATCCAAACAACCTCCGAAGGGCTGAAATGGTCAAAAACAATGCAGGAGGATGAAGGAACGTAACTAGTGACCACTACCGAAAGCTTGCTGTCCATGCAACGTAACCTTCTGATAACATCCCAACTAAGTTAAGCCCAGAAAAAGGGAACATGAGGACCACCTTCCCAGGCTCTCAGCCTAACCAGTGACAGCCTGTCCTCGTATTTAACCACAATTGGTTTATGTATCTGTCAACAGCAGAAAAAGCATATAAAAACTTTAAAAATAATTGATATAATAAAGCTTCAGCAGCACAAACCAGGAATAAACTGGTTTTAGAGTAACTGCCGTTGTGCCATGTATATCAACCAATTTGAATTGTATGTTTAAACAACTTTATGTTTGGTAAGACCTGACATACAGAGAGACAGCCATGACCTTAGGGCAGGAGAAATGAAAAGAAACACCAAGTACACAAAAGCTTCAAATAAAAAGAAAGTGTTTTAAATAAGCTCTCTTTCTAACAAAATACGTATTTTTTTAATATGCTGGATATTCTCCTTCCCAGCTAAGCAGCTCTGCTGAGTTCCTCAGCAGCAGCAAACACTTGACTTACAGTACCTTCCGAAGTTGAATGCACCTCATAGATGAGGCTTTGGATCTGAACTGAGAGACCTTGTAATAGCTGATGCTTGGCATTTGGCATTTTTTCCTCAATTTTTTTTTTTTTTTTTTTCTCCTTTTTATTATGACAAGTTTCAGCCTCACAAACACAATAATTTCAATAGCAATACAAGTGTTAAATGCTTTTCCTTTTGGAAAAATAGCTACTATTAAAGACTGTGAGGGCAAAGATAGCTTTGGTAAGGCTGCCCAGTGTTTTACACAGTACATTTTATACTTACATATTTACATTTTTCAGTTGCTTTTAGTTTGCCATATTTAAGATGAAACTCTCCATATTTATTCCTCAGGTGTTGTGGAGTAGCAGACTGCATGCACACAATCATTGAGCAGTGTGGAACTTAATTTCACCATAAATGATAAAAAATGGGTTCAAGTAAGCCTAGCTAATGTAAATGTACTCCCCTGCAAATGTTCTGTTGCAAAGTTCAATAATTACTGTGTTTTTGAACAAGGAGTTAGTTGCTCCTGGAGTCACAGAAGTATCTGTTGCCCTCCCACTAAAAACCCATCTGATCTGATAGATGCTAACTCCTGAAAATAAGGAGCACGTGAGATTAATCAAATTTCTGGTGGTGGTGTTCTGTGTTTCTTTTAATAGTCCTCTACACTACGCTTGCCTCGTCTCCGAGTTCAGACTGCAAAGCTGCACTACACTGTACTCCTAATTCAGGTATTTCATCTTAGACAGCTAAAATAAGCACCATAAATAACATCTCACAATTGCCGTGGTTTCAATCTCCAGTCCATGCAGCCAATTCTAAGCTTGGCAAAGTAGCAATTTTTATTTTTATTTTGTAAAAATATATCCAGAGAAAATGTACTCTAGAGGCTACCTGTTACCTATTTCAAAACTATTCACCACCAGTCCATACTTCGATCCAAATAAGCAATAGCAGGGCACTGTTTCACCTTATGCCTAATCTGCTCTAGCTGCAGGCTGCTGCTGGAAGGGCTGATCTGCCTCCTCGCCCCTGGCCATGAACTCCCACTGCTTCCTTTACACAGATACAGTGCTCACACAGGCTGCAGGGTGGAATGGACTGGTTTGTTGCACCAGAGGAAACATAATGCACCAAAACTGCAGATTTTGATGGGATCCGTGAGCCAGCTGGACTCACGCTTGCATGACTATGGGGGAAAAGACAGAAACATGTGGTTCTTGGTGGAGGGAGGGAAAGATGGATGGCCTCTTTCAGCACATACACCATGCTACCCAAGCCTGATACTGCTTTCTCAGTAAAAGGCTTCCAGATCTAAGACCCTAGAGAAAACTAACTTACCTGGTCTTCTTTGCACTTCTGCAGAAGAGCTAACCATCATCCTGGTCTGGCTTCTGGACTGAAATACAGCATTTGCTTACGGACTTGTCCCTTTGCAAGTCTGCAATGATTTTGGGCTGCAGTTAGATGGATGGGAGGCTACAGTCACCAAGGGATGGGAAATGTCACTGTCATGTAAGTACTCTTGTCCATCTTTTCTAGTGGCTGAATTTGCTGTGGCATGTGATTGAGTCTCATTTCTACTTTGTTTCTAAATACTTATAAAGGTATAAAGGAATTTTCTGTAGAAAGACTAACCCACAGTGGCTGGCATCTGACTCATTTTAAGTGGCCATTAGCTTGACGTAAGCCATATTCCCCCTCAATTTATAAATACAATATCCAATTTTTTCTCATTTGAAATTAATCTCTTTGTTCTAATTAGCTCTTCCATTCCTCTACTGTAGTACCACAGTTAAACATTGGCCCAAGTAGTTTCTAATAAACACAGCGATGGTTATCTCTCTATTGTTAAGTTCTGTTTTGACCTTTTCAAGTAGCTTATGGCCAAGCAGACGTGAAATCACAGTGAAGACACTTTGGTCTTCAAATCTGAGATGCTCTCTAGCAATGCTAGGTGTTTGGGAGAGAACTAACACAAACCAAGAAATAATCAGTCCATATCTAAACCAAAAATCAAGTTTGAAGCCAAGAGCCTACACTGCTTTGAGACCTTTAGAGCAGGCACTCAACCAACAGACCAGTTCTTATTCTAGCAAACAAAAAACCCCACTTTTTCTGACAGCTGATTATTGACTTATGAATACTGTTTTCCCAGTATATCTCCCCACTGCCTCAGTCATCACTGTTCACACAATAGAAAGAAATCCTCCTTGCTTGAGTCCTGAACTCGAATCCTAGATTTCCCAAAGCATAACGGTTCATCAACATCCTTTTTAGGGAATTTCAGCTTAACTTGATGCTTTTCAGTGTGGCGGCCAAACATACACAATAATAGATGGGTTCCTCATTTTTTCATCAACACTGAAAACTACCTTCAAAAACAAGGGGTGACTGTTTTCCACAATTCCTGGGGGATGACACATTATGGGGAAAAAACCACTGAATGTTATGGATTTATAAGAAAAAGGCAAAAAGCTGCTAAAATATGGACTGTTCTCTTCCTGTTCCTCTATGGTATGAAAGCAAAGGTACTTGTCTTCTCTTTCAAGGCCCCTTGAAGGCCTTTCCCTTCTTTTAATCTTTAGTTCAGTATTCAAAGCTTGACCATTGCCTCTGGCCCATTACTCTGATCTTCATTTTTGTATTGTCACCACACTCATAAAATCTGGGTTTGAGGGAGGATCTTAGTGTCTTAGCTCTGAGGTATCTTAGCTAGAAGGTATCGAAACAAGGCCGAAACACATTGCTCTCCCCTGTCCTCGTCAAAAACATTTTTCAAAGGACAAACAACAAATGGATGTATGGATAGTCTAACACATGAGAGACATGAGAGACATCAGAGAAAGTGAGAAAAAGACAAAAGCAACAAGGATTTCTTTGGTTCTTCTCTCCAAAAACTCTAGACTACACCAGCAATACTTGGGCAAACTGTCCATAAGGTAGTTGGTAAGCAAGATGAAAAGGACATACTATAAACTCAGTGTAACTGGAAATCTCTGCTGACCATGACCATATGGGTCCATAACATATTACATCACAGCGCTCACACAGCATGTGTATGTTCCATGTGAGGTATGAATACAGAGACCAATGTGTCAGGTCCATGTACATATACAAATTAAATATTCAGAGAATTCAATAAAAGTGGTACCTATGCTATTTAGATCAAAAAAAAATATAAGTAGTATTGTGGCTTTTACACCTCTGCTTTTTAACAAATGCTCTAATGCACTGCAGAAGGAGACAGAAATACTCCTTTGCAGGCTTCTCTTTCACAGGCAATGAGGAGGATCATGATTGTAATAATAATTGCAAGCTGGGCTTCTGTTCACAAAGTGTTTGAGTTTTTATCAGAGTTGCGCATAAGAAACATGCAATTGAATCAGGAAGCACTTTATCTAAAGTGCTCATTAACTTGGACAACCGGGGTCAAAGGGGTTTTTTAGTTGTTATTTTGTTTTTATTTTTAATCATCCAGGCATCTCCCACAACACTATGTAGGCACCAGTGTTTTACCGGATCAGCTTCTAGATGACGAGGTCTGCCAAGCAGCTACAAGAACAATAAAATACGTCATACTGCTACTAACCTTCATCTTTGGAGTATTACATTTGAGCTTCTGAGGCCTCCGAACGGTGAAATCTGACCAGCCGCCACCCAAGCTGACATTTCATTTGCCTCACTTTGTTATTCTTATTAGATGCATTTCCTGGAAGCTACTGGTAAGTGACAAATTTTATTTTTTTTTTTAAATTTAATTTTAAAACAATTACAATTACTCTAATCTGAAAGCATGCAATCTAGCATGTCAGAATCAGTCCATTTCTACAGCCGTATGGCGAAAGGTTTTAGTTTACTGGCAGCAAGGAATCGGTCTTTTTATTTATGCGTGCATTTGAAAACGCAATACTCTTGTAACTAATAATTCATACATTTTCCTCATTATCTTTACGAAGTATCTGCTGTCCAAAACAGAGCTAATATAACTCCAGCTCTCTGGGAGATGTGCTGTTCAGTGCACTCCAGCCACCAGAAAGACCAGGAGTGAGTTACAGCTCTCAGGGTTTGTTGGTGTTTTTTTTTTTTTTTCTTTTTCCTTTTAATGAATTCCTTCCCAAAGTCTCCCCTGTTCATAGGACTTGCTGAAATATCTTAAGTCAAATCTTAAGTCCCCTAGCAGCTGTTGGGTGGGCAGAAGCCCAGCTGTCCAAACTTTATTGGCAGTAAATGTCATTCTTGCACACAAACCGCATGCCCGGAAAACCCAAAGGCACATCTTGGGCTATCACATCCCATCACGTTCCCCGACAAGATGTGAAAACCGAAATGGAAAACGTCAACAAACTCCGGCCGTGGTGAGGAGCGGGGCATGCCCGCTGACAAGCGTGCCGCAATGACAGAAATGGACTTGGAGTTGCAATTAGTGGCACTGTCATTTTCGGGCGCTCCTGCCAATTAATTAAGCCTGTCAAATGGAAAAACAGTGGCATTCACATGATAATTTATATAGGGAGAGACTAGCCTAGCAAAGCTGCTGCTGCAGCCAACAAAATTCCCTCCGAGCACTTAAAAAAAAAATAAAATTAAAAAAAAAAAAAAAAAAAAAAAAAGACGTGGGGGGGGAAGAGAAAGTTAAACTGTCCTTGTTATAATTGTTAACTCTGATCATTCAAGTAGAAGACGGGCTGATTAAAACTCCAAACGAGCCCCTAGCTCGCTTAAATCTCAGAGTCCGGAATGATAGAATCAGAGGAGTTTATTCATACCATTAAGCCCCAGAGAACTTAATTGAAAGAAGAGCATAGCCTGGACCTTGACAAGCGGGAGGTCACAGTAATTGCTGCCGGACATATTTAACATTAAGATAATCAGGCCATTAATTACCCTTTGGATCATTAAATCAGCCAGTTGCAAAATGAAATTTCTGCCTCTATTACTCACTTGAGAGACCACAGGGGTGGCTTTTAATTTATCAGTGAGCTTGAGATACAAAGGACCAGGCTTGGGGAGGAAGGAAAGGGGGAGAAAGGGGGGGGGGGTTTGCTTCAGCAGAGGCAGGAATATCAATCCGCCATGCTTGGTGATCGTGGCAAATTAACTAGGTAAGATAACCTCAGCTTCTAAAGGCAGAAGCTGGGGGTATGTAAATAGATGAGGGCAGACAGGGAGATCAGAGCCTGCACACCACTTAGCAGGATAATAAAGGAAATCATCCTTGATTATCAGTGCTAATTTGGACACTGCCGGTAGCTTGTTATGCGTGTTCTGAGTAGCATTTAATTAATTCAATTGCTTGTTAATGAGGGAAGTGACATGTGGGGAGCAGATGCCACCCAACTGCAGATGGGTTCTGGTCAGCCCTTCACAATAAAATCTTTTTTTTTTTTTTTTTTTTTTTATTTATTTTTAAAAACACCCTTCCCCCACCTCTGAAATGGGAAAGGTGTCAAGCATGAAGGAGCATTCAAAAGGCACAAAACACTGACCTCATCAGGCCAAGAACCGCTAAGAAACCAGACCTGACAATTGTGGATAGAGAGGTACTGATGTTCCCCCAGGCCCCATTTGTAACGCTGCAGCCTTATGCCAGGAATTGGAGACCAACAGGACTATAACAGCAATCTGATGGCCAAAAGGAACAAGAAATGAGAGAGAGATGAAGTGGAGCATCCTTACAAGATGCAGGGTACAATAATGGGATCTTAACTACTCAGTTTCCCTGGGCTTGCCCTTTATCTGTACTGCCTATAATGAAGGAATAATTATTTTTACAAAAAAAGAAAAGGCATGGTTCAATTTTTTTTCATAGAAGTCGCTCCCCAGTTATCCCCCAGAAACCAGTGCACGCTCAGCACAGGAGACGCAAGCCTTGAAACACCAAGCCAGGCTTCAGTTTAGGATTGTAAAGTCTGCTAAATATAGTCGAGCTGCATAATGTTTTTTCTGACACCATTAAATTCAGTTCATTAGTGAGCGAGGGATCAAACTGGATCTTCCATCTTAAGGTGAAAGCCAATTCCCGACACTGCTGGCTCCCAACTCCAGACTTCTCAGACAGCGTTAAGAACATCTCTATTTTCTTATAACCTTTGGTAACCAGAATAAACACGGTGATTGCTACGCAAACAGACTACCTTGGCAAAATTACAGCAGATGTTCCAACCTCCAAGCTCCATTTAAAGAGATGCTGCTTGGGGCTGCCTCGGCACAGCTTAAAACTACACCTGAGCTTCTACTAACCGCTCATCCCTCACTTTAAAAATACAGCTTAGAGGTTCTTTCTATTTAGGACTAATCTCAAAAAGATGTCAACATGGTGGAGGCCTTCAACTTAGCACATAGCTAATGCAAATATTCAGCATCACTTGAGCAGGAGAACAAAAAGCATGGCTGGGATGGTGCCGGGATTATCACACTGTCCTCCCTCCTCCTGTCCAGCAGCTTCCAGCTGGTGCAGGTGGCCTCACTGCTGGGATGGAGACGCTGGGAACTCAGAGAAAGAGGGTGAGGGCCAGGGAGCAGACAATCACCTCCTGGAGCAGGCAGAGGGATGGTGTCAGCTCCTCTCATTCGGACAAGGCCAACAACATCATCTCAGGAAGTCGACGGTGGCAAGCAAGTCTTAAAAACCAGAAGCCACGTGGGCAAGAATAGTATGTGGAGAGAGCAAAGCATGCGAGGTGTGTCCAGAAGAAAGCTAAATATCTGGCAGGAGATCTACACAGCAGTGCAAAAGGCCCAGGCGAACCATGGCACAGAGTCCCCAAGCTGGCTTCACCACATCTCCAACATTCCTCCAAGGAGCAGTCCTGCCCCTGCCCCACTGGGATACTCCTGTGGTACCTTGCTCCAAATCAATGTTTTAAGACTGTGCTTAAATAGTATCAATAGCAATTAGAGGGGAAAATCCTGATCTTATCCCTAGACCCAGTTAATTGTCGCAACATTGATTTACTCTAATTTGACTTCTCACTCCAAATTAAGCCCACACTACTGAAGCAGGGACCGCAGGCGAAATCTCCCTGCTCACTCCCTCCCCTCCAAGACAATAAATTTAATATTGAATACACTTGGAAAAAAAATGGCAGTTGTTGCAGGATCCATACTGAAAGATCTTTTTCCTTTTTTCCTCCTTTTTTTTCCCCCCTTCCTGCGAGTAATTAAAAGATGCTTTTCTTGACTAATGATCCCCCTGTTTAGAAATGGGAAGTCGATACTCCTTCACCAGCAGTCAGCTTCAATTTGTCACAGGGCTCCCGAAGTTTGAGCGGCGGTTCTCAGGGCTGCTGGTAATTGCTGGAACCAATTACCAGCCTTCCAAAGCTGACCTAATCAGGGACCCATGGACACCACCGCTCAGAGGCCAGCTGGTCCCCATTCCCTTCCACATGCACATATTTGCCTGTGCTTGGGTTTTCTGCTGCTTCCCCAACTTTTCGTGCTCACCGGGAGCTGTTTATTCCTCTTTCCTCCCTGTAATCACACCAACACCCTCCTCAGTCTGAACTCTGCCTCATGCTACTGCTTTACTCTGCGCTGCTTCCTTGGGGATCCCATTGCACCTGTGCTCCCATAACCTGCGCTGCCTTCCAGTTTAACGCTAGAGGCCATCCAAGGTGTGGCTTCTGATCCAGAGGCACTGAAATGACCTGGAGATCTGCTTATTTTATAAGCTGCCTCTCAGACTTTATGAGACCTGGCATGTGTTAATGTTAGAGGACACACTTGGGCAATATATCCTTGATGAAAGTAACAGGAATAATACCTTTTGCTGCA
Source organism: Morus bassanus (assembly GCA_031468815.1). Lineage (NCBI taxonomy): Eukaryota > Metazoa > Chordata > Aves > Suliformes > Sulidae > Morus > Morus bassanus. Next base: position 41,868,763 of record CM062574.1, read on the forward strand.
AAACTCTCAGGCTTTGAGTTCACACCCTCCAATCTGAGAGCCCTTCTGACCTTCAGAATACATTTGTAGGTTTATCTTTCCCCATGACTTTCTCGGAGAAAGAGTTTTAAGTGAATTTGAGTGGGCTAGGAAAGGACAGTGGTATGGTATGTTTGATGTGGTTTAAGTTTGATAACATTCAACTTATTTTTGAGCATACAAAATTAAAAATGCAAGCTGTACTCAAAGCCTGCCATATCTCTGTTTCTATAAATATTGGTGACATTTTCCTGAGCAAGACTCTTTAATTATGCTGTGGCCTATGGTAGCCATTTGGCAATCTCTCCCGCAAAACGTCAGTCTCCCTGGGTCTTTCCACCCTTCCCTCTACTCAACAGAAATGCATGGAATGCCACTGCAATGATTCAGTGATCAGTGCTGACTTCTCCCAAGCTGAAGGGACTGCTTTTGAAGCCATGTCAAGACTTCCAGGTTCCTTTTAGTCCAGCATGTGAACGCTCCTTGAGCCTCACAGCCCAACAGATTCAGTATTTGCGGAGCAGTCAATAGTCCTTTTTTTGTCCCTAGAAAGCCTGTGCGTTTCCACCGATGGCTTAATCTCCAATAGAAAGACACAACATGAAACTGTGAAGCCCATGTATGTCCGATCCCCTCTACAAATGTCTATTAACAGAGGGCCCATCATTGTGCTGACAACTTTTGGTGCTTTGTGGTGGGGGGCACAGTGGAGGCAAGAGTTAAGAGAGATGCCCATGAAAGAAACACATGAGAAGACTGTATGTGTCTCAGGTCTTTTACCGATGCTTTGTCCTAAGCCTTTGAATCAATTGGGGAATGGTTACGAAATTGGTCCTTGTGTTTCCAACGCTTTGCTTGCAGGCACAGCCTGAAGGTCTCAGCAAACGTGGAAAGCTGTGGAGGGTGGATTACTGAGTATACGTAGTGGAACTGAAAATGGGAGCACTACGCGAGACAGATGCAGTAAGTGGAGCTGCGGAAGGGAACGGGGATACGAACAAGTTCAGGAGAAACTTGGAGGAAAACATGGGAGTACTTCCCTCTCCCAATCTGATGGGGCTTTGGTGAGAACTCATTAAAGCAGGAGCATGTTGAGCACGTGAACCTCTGCATATAGCTGCTCTCAGACTCCAGCTGACCCTACAGCCCACCAGCATGGGCAGGAACAGCCCCCCAACACTAGCTTATCAGGTCTCTCCCCCTTCAGAAGAAGTTTTGCTGAATGATTCTTTCTTCCCTGATCTCCAAATATCCTTGGACTCCCTCCATCCCTCCTCCACCAGAATGCTAAATCTCAGCTCCCCAGCCGTCTTTCTATTTGCTTACTTTCTTGCCTCTTCCCCCCTTCAGTCCCTCAACAACAAAAAAGGGGGGTTTGTTTCAGCCCACCTTCGGGTTCATTGTAGCTGCTTCTGATAGGATTCCTCACGCAAAACTGCAAAAAGCAGCGAGAAAACATATGTAACTTATACTTAAAGAACTTATTTTCTTGCCACATCTTGGACAGAAAGATTATGATGCTAGTAGAGACCAAAGTAAAGCACAAAAGGAGGCACAATGCTTACAAAAAGCAGACCTTTCAGATATTTATGTGAAAAATATCACTTCAGTCCCCGCTGCAAACAGCAGAAAAAATGAGGGTAGCAAAGCAAGATTACAATTGCTTTGCAGGAAAACTTTCACATAATCCTAATTCTATTTTTTCTAACAGCTCTTCCATCACGTAAGTGTGCACTTGGACACACAGATGGAAATGCATACTTATAAAACGATTCTTTATACCTTTTGTTGAAAGATGTTAGGGTCTGGGAAAAAAAGTGCAACTATGTCACTGACAAACATAAACCACTGAATATATACACAAAGATGTATAGAAACAAAGAAGAATCAAAATAAGCTCTGAGCATGAAAAACAAAGAGAACAAAGTTGATTTTCTATAAGTAAAACTCACTTCCAAACATAAAAACCTGAATAATTTAATTCAAATGGATGGCTCTCTTCATCACAGTCATGTGTATTTTGGATTTTTCATGATAGTACCTTTATTATATGCACACTAAAATAATATTTAAAAAAAAAAATAAAAACCTAATTAAGTGTATGTTTTTTCCTTTTAAAAGTATTTAGAATTGAGGTATCTCTCCAGCTTACCTCCGTAGTATGGAGCAACATGTATTTGTTAGTTGCAACAATATAAGAGCTCTGGATTAAAGTAATACTAATGATTGAATGGCAGCAATAAGTTGATTTCAATCTACCTGATGAAATCATTATATTAGCTGTCTTATAATATACACGTATACAGCAGACATACAGTTTATGTATGAACAAAATCTCTGTGTAGATGTCCCTGAACATTTTTATATGCATAGTCATTCATCTAAGTAGCCTGATTAATGTACTGGCTTCATTCTCGAAGATGAACCAAAGGTGGCACCACAAATTCATTTTTCAGGGTTAACGAAATAATTCAATAAGAAACAGTTGACTTTATTACAGACAACAGTACAAACCTACTCCTACACTGTAGGAGGTGGCCCAGGTATATGCTCCCAAGTTATAATTTCACTTGATCTGGTACTGGAAAAAGCAGGATCCAGAAATACACATAAACAAAATCAGAATATAATTCCCTCTGATTTCTCTCATATGCAGGAAGCAAATACTGAGAGCTAAACCTCTATCGTGTTGTTTGCAACCTGGGGACCGATCAGTGCTCGGATGCAGGCTGCCCCCCTGGAGCTCGCCCTAAGACAATTATAATGCACTTCTGAAGACGACTTCAAAGATTGGCCCAGCTGTGCAAGATAGCCCAGAAAGTCTTTCTCCTGCCTGAACCCCCCTGCTGAAACGCAGTCTGCCAGAGGTCACTCTGCTTCCCACAAGCCAATACCTTAGTTATAACTATTAGCACTTACATTTTGTATTTTCAGAACAACTTCCTCCTTTGACACCGATCAGATAAATTAAGCGTAGAAAACCTTTAGCTTTTGGTAGGACAACACATTGCAGAAAGAAGAATTTCACTGTGCTGAGCTATGACTGGTAGGTAAAATACTGTTCTTATAGGAAACACACACTCCCCCACCAACTTACGCCTTCATATATAGCACATAAAAAAAATAAGCGTGTCTACAGTGAGCTACACTTCCAGCATTCATGATGAGAACCCAAAGACCTGATGGCCAGGTACAAATTCCTGGGTGAGCTTCAACTACTGAAGGCAGATTATTAATCAAAAACTGATAGTCCAACAGCCAGGAACTTTGTAGCTGACCGAAACAAAGAAACACATTACAGTATAATTTAGATTGAGGAACAACCAGGCGGGAGGTTTCAATCTCCCGCTGTTTTGCTGGTCAGTCAATTGAACAAAAAAATTTGTAGAGCTGCTGAGGAAACCTTCACAAGAGTGAAAAAGTAACGGGGTCACTCAACTTTTGACCCCCCCCCCCCGCCCTTTGACACACATTCTTCCTGGGCATGCAGTGAAGATATATATACATAATGATTTTTACAAGGCTTACTCCAAGGGAGAATTTTAAAAGTCCATGATGTAAAACATTGTAACGCCCTACCACCTCTGACTGCAATGCCAAAATGAGGATTCATGTGCTCATAGCTTACAGCCTTGGCCACGTGCAGTATCACATACCACCTGCCTGCTGCGTGCCACAGTGAGATGGAGTAGGAAAGCCTACCTTGTAGAGTCTGACGAAGGTTTCATATGGCCTTGGCTGCTTTCCTCCCAGACACTGTTCGCCAGCTCATTGCCAATAGAAGACATCACCTTGATGAGCTCTATAGGCCAGTCATCCAGGTCGAGAGAGCGGACCCGGGAGAGGTGCGTGCCAAGGTTTCGGTGTATACCTGAGCATTCAATACATATGAGGGCTCCCAGATTCAAGCTGGCCCAGTCAGGGTCTACGGGAAAAGGAACACAAGCAATTAGTACAATGAAACACCTAACAGAACTTTCTAGTTCATGTTTATGGATAAAGATTTTGGCTCCTGGGGAAAAAAATGCAGGTGTCCTGTCCAAACGCACAATTGGAAGGTCTTCCAGAAAGGTCAATTTTGCCTTGTGGAGATGCTAGCCCTTCTGAGAAACCCTCAAGAAGTAAAAAAAAATTGTGGAGGGGGGCTTCAAAAGATGTATCATTTCATTTTCAGTCAAAAGAAAAATAAGAATTAGAAAGAAAAGAAGAAACAAAGAAAATATAAATGCAGTGGCAGGCAGCTGATGATGAAGTAGTGGAGAAAGGCCCTCCTTGGGAATCTAGAGCCATTTGTAGCCAATTACAAGGGAAAAAGCAGGAAAAAAAAAGAGTGACTAGATACAATGTCTCTGTTGCTAACTATATCAACTCCCTTAATAACCATCTATATCATCACCTACATATGGCTTTTACATCTAACACACTATGGGGTATGTTTTCATCTCTAAGATCAGGGAGATAAGTACTAAGATGAAAATGTGATACTTTGAACAGTCCCAGTTTTAGTGTATGAGCCAGAAGGATTCCACCGACACACACACACACACACACACACACAAAATAGCCCTGCAAACGATAAGGCTGTGACAAACCTGACAAAAGCCGGGAAATTCAAAGTAATTTCCCAAGATGGTTCACTTCTTTGTCACTGTCCTGTGTTATTTAAATCTAGATTTGTATTAATCTCCCTCTCTCCAACAAACATTCATTTTAACAAATGCAATGAAAGACGTATGGGAGGAATTTTTGGTGGCTTTTTCTTCTCTCCCCTGCTGTCAGATCTTTTCTTCTTGCCTTACCCTGGGCCTCCCAAAGAACTATCACGAATGCCAAGCAGGAATATGGCAATTAATTGAGAAGGCAGGCAATTTTTATTCAAATCTAAATAAAATATAGAGCTGATAGAAAATGAATTTCCAGCGTCCCCTTCCATTTGGGGAAATGTCATCCAAAGACTCACTTCTACTTTATGTAACCCAAAATTGAAAAGTTATTTTTGGCAGCTAAAATATGTGGAAACAAAACATTTCCTAGTTCTTTGCCATGTCACCTTTGGACAAAAAATATGAAAGGAAAGCAGATAACTTTATTTGTAAAGTCCCACATTTCATTGAAGGCACTGATTGACATTTTTCAGTCAGTCCTTAGAAATCTAAAAATATCCCCAACAAGAAAAATCCCCCATCTTATTTCAGTTGAGCATAAAAACAGATCTTTTGTTTAAAAAGTTCCTGTCCATACCAAGGACTAGGAATACACAGCATTTCAGATCTCCAAAAAGTAAGGTGAGACAAAACTCCTTCCATGCTTTCCAAGTTCTTGATAAGACAAGCATGACAAACTCCTTTCCTGCATATTTCTTCAGGTCACCTCCACCAGTTAGTTTCGGTGTCTTGCTAGTGGGGGAACCAGTAGTATATTTGAAACACACTAAAAATCCAAAAATACTAATTTGTCAGTAAAAGCTTAAACAGAGCAGATAATAATTTAAAATTTGCAAACTGTGTCTCAGAATGAAATCTCTGTCCCTGACCTGCAAAGGCCAGGCTTATCTTCACAAAAATAACAATTGCAATGAGCTCAAAGAAGCACGAACTTTGAAGCAAGAGAAAAAACACTGATTAACATTTTCCCAATTCTAACAGGACTGATGTTAAGGACCTGACCTCCCTCCCAAATACCTCCGTGTACCCGAAGCACATCTAGTGTATCTTTTACTGAATAATTTCTTTAAATATTCACCCACTTCCAATTAACAGTGCTGGTATGATTGAAGTAGTCCGCCAAAGCGATAACCAAGAAGTTACATGAAATTTTATCAAGATAGTATTTTAAATTTCAGTCAGCTGACAACACACAGCCGAGACTGAAGCTGGCAAACTAGGAAAGGCAAGTGTTGAACTCATTACAGACATCCAGTGAGAAACCAGACTTGTTGATCTTGGTTACAAGTGGATAACATGGAGCAAGGCAGGGCTTTGATGAGGAGCTTGGACAAGTGGCATCACTCAATGGCTTCTGGGAAAAAACTAACATCCTGTCACTTATGACATCTGTTTCAGTGTATGCACATGAAAAATTGTTCTCAAAAGGAGGTATGCTGGATGACAGAAGTCACTACCCACCAATAATAAAGGCAAGCTGTTGTAAACTACGTGTTCAGGGATGTCCATTTTCAATTCACTGCTCCTACCTGCATCTTCCTCTTCCCATGTGTAGTTGAGCACTTTTTAAATCTCACACTTGAAATTTGTTACCACTGATTTATACTGAAAAGAACCACATGTGGTTCGTAAGCCATAACTATTTAAGCTGTTTTTTTCCTTTTGTTTTTAGATGATCAAAAATCAGCTCACTTTTCCTGCTAATGCTAAGAGTAATTCCAAACTGGAGGATGTTCTGAATACTTAGAAGCATGTGGCAGGCTTTTCTCCACTATACATACATCCAAACTTGATGGTAAAAGGAAAAGCCCATTCAATGCAGCTATAGGTTAGCTAAAGCTAGCTTCCTCTTTTTTTTTACTTACAAGTTGCCAAACAAAATGTGACCTTTTAAACATCACTGAATATTCCCAGATTACAATTTTCAACTGCCCATATTCTTAATGGTGTTTCGTTCTCTCCTTCTCTGAATACCTCCTCCCCATTTTGACTTGCACCTCAATCAGACTGATCATTGAAGGTGAAAGCTCTTGGAACAGCTCTTTGAGGAGAATAACCCCTTCCCACCATCTCCTTCATCTCTTTGGACATGAGGTTGCTGACAAAAGGCTTTGCCATGCTGAATCCTGATGAGTTCAGCATGTGCAAGACAGTGCTGGGCTGAGCAGGAGAGGGGCAGGGAGGAGCAGAAGAGCCAGGGAAAGAAGAAGCAGGCGGCGAAGGCATCTTACAAAGAGTTGCAGCAAAAGAGAGAAAAAGTTTACATCTTTTCTATTCTTTATAAGATTTTTTTTCTGTTCTCAATATTAAATTGAATCTTGTGATGGGCCTGATAGGCTTCCCAGGGCCACCTAAATTATTACTCCAGTGTTTGGTGTTCAAATGCAAAATACACCATAGCAAGTTATTAGACTCCTGGACTGGAAAGCTCATGATGAGACTCTCCCTCTTCAAGCCCTCCCCGTTTTCTTCTACTACAGAAAAGACCTGATATTCCACACTCTCCAGATATCTTGAAAGAGTGACTCACTCGTGTTTATCCTTCTCATCTGCTCTTTAAGCAGTAAGACTGGAAAAGCTAAAATCCTTCAGTGGCAGGAATTTAGCTGGGTTTGCCTAAGCAATTTGATCATCTTCAGCACCTTCTCCAGACAGAAGTCAGCCCTGGGGCTCCAGTGCTCTGGGAAAAGGCAACATCAGTTTCCTTCTGAAACATGAAATGAGATCTTCTTGGGCAAAAACTCCAGCACCTAAAGAGCATTTTGCCTCATCTGTTCCTCTGAGATGGGAACATTAAAAAAAGGACTTTAAAACTTCAGCCTGAGACTGCTGAAGGGCCAGAAGGCTGGTGGCATGCAGATGCTGCTGGTACTACTGCTGCTGATTAACATAGAACAAGGCAGAAATTCCCTGGTGAAACAAAGTGCTGTGATGAAGTGCTAAAAAGGCAAAGAGTTCTAGAAAGAGGAAGAATGAGACTTCTGAAGTGGAAGATTGATGGCTCTTGAATAGAGCTGAGGGACAGCAACACTCATATTCCTTTGCTCCCAAACATCTGGCTTTGTGAAGATGCAAACTACGTAAGCTTTCCACAAGAGGGCTGGTGTTTGTGATGCTAAATGCTCCGGGGGTAAGGACTTGTCCAGGCAAGGCGGAAAGGGAGAGAAGGAAATAAAGCAAAGCCTGGCAGAAAAAGCTGCAGGCTGAGGTTCATCTCATGTGCATGTTTACATTTTAAGATGCATCGCTTTGGGAATAGCTCAAATTTTTCAAAAGGAAAGATGGTGGCCTTAAAATTAGGGAGGCCAAATGGCAAGAAGAGTCAATGAGGGTTTAAATCATCTCCAAGAATACAAACAATTAAGAGAGGTTCCAGCTGAGATTCCAAAATCAGCCCCACCCTGTCCCCCCAAAAGCTACATAACGGAGCACTGAGTGTTGCCAAAAAGGGCAGTCCCCACCCTGCCCTCTCTCAGCAACATGTTCTTGGCATATCCCTCCTGCTGGCACCCTGCATGCATGGCCAGCTTGACCCATGAAGCAATCTGGATGAAAAACAACCTGGCTGAAAGGGAGGGGAAGTGCTGCTTTCTTGCACACTCATTTTCCTGATTAAACATCTAGCTTGGTGGCATAAATACTGGGGTACGTGCAAGACTGGGGAGAGAAACACGCACCTTGGGGACAGTGTGGACTCAGGGAAGAGATGAAACGGATGATGGATAGATCGAAAGGACATGCGTGGGTGTGGGAAGTCATCTGCAGCAAAGGCATTGCATGTTCCCACTCTGCCTGGGTGACCGCTAAGCAGGGTCTGGGAAAATGCCACCCACTGCTGTACAGACAGACTGGAACAGAAATCTGTAACACTCCCATGGCGGTCTGCTCACAGACAGCAGTGAGTACTTCAAATGAGCTAAATATACATCTGGGTCACTTGAAGACCCCATCCTTCTCATAGACAGCACAGCATCTTATATGCCTTTTACTTGAACTACATCAAAGCTTTGGCGTAAATCTGAATGACTACCAGGTCACTATGAAAGAACACTAATAAATAAGAGTCACTTTGGGCTGTATATGTTAGAATACCAACCAAACCTACATTTTCCCTTGTTTATCACCTGCTGGATTACTAGCCAGTGGAATCCAAAGACCTTAATTTATCTGTATTGCTATTATTTCTGTCTGTGAAAAGTCTCTGTGAAATCTCTCTTTGGGATCTCCCTCCAGCAAGTCAACAAGCTGTTTTCATGGCACCCCAGTCCTGGTGCTCAAAGCCCAGTCCAGCCAGGGCTCATATCCCTGCGTGCTGAACCGCTGGGGACAGGGCAGCTGCCTTTGTTCTTGATCCATCTCCTATGGATGGCATATGAGTTAGTTTTCAAAAGAAGCAGTTAAAACCAGTCTGTATGTGAAGCACATTTTGATAGTATTGAAAAAATCTTTGTTATTTTAAATGGCTGTTAATGTGCTAACCACCTTCCCTTCAAGCCTTCTGAGGATGAAGCCAGGGATAATGGGTTTGTTTGGTGGATGACCCAATCACTTGAACTGCTTACACAGATAGCAAATTAGTCATGCAAAAGCACTTGCACTTCCAAATGAATGTTCATTTTAAAGTTAACTGGGATGTTAGAAAGGCTTACAGCAGTAGTCAAAATCCTGAACCTCAAGTCTTAAAAAAAAATTATACCCAAAGAAAAATAAACGAATATTTTTCCATTTTAAGCGCATGTAAAAATCACAAGAAAAGTTCTGACTTTCAAATATCAAAGGAATAAAAATGCACAAGTTCTCCATCTTTCCACTTCTACAACTAATTACTTTAGAGCAAGAGAACTTCCTTTTTGTGGCTTTGTTGCAAACCCCTGGAACTAAAGAGCACCAGAATAATGACCTCAGCCGGGGTTAGTGAGAAGAACCGCAGCTCAAAGTATTCTCGAGAACACTTCTCTGAACGCTAAGTATACGTTTTAAAAATAAAAAAAAAAAAGGGAAAGAAACACAAAGGGGAGAAAAAAAAATCCCAAATCAGTTTTCTAACATCCAGATATAATGAGCAATGACTTTGGTTTCTTTTGACAAGTAACTCTAAAAAAACCAACCAACCAACAAAAAAACCCCAAAACAATCAAGTTCTACCTCTTTGAAAATACCACCATGGCACATGTGCCCTCTCCATGCAAAACAGGAGGAAAATGGAAGTAACTGATGTCAAACAGCAAACTTTTTTTTCCTTTTCTTCAAAAGAAATGCTGACATTTAAAGTGGCATATGAAACAAGGGGAAAAAATTAGGATGCACCTGAAACAGCATATATTAAGTATAAATTAGCATAAAATAAGTCTGATTAAGCAAACTCCATAATGAAGAAGAAACGTTCAAACAACCTATAGAACGTAATACCGAAAAAGACAAAGCCCATGGTGGGCATTCACCTAAGTCCCGGCCAAGAAGAAGAAGAGGTCAATTTTCTGAAGCCAAGTGGCCGTACTTACTCTGTGCTTCACAGTCCACACAGTGGGAATTGCCTCTGATGTTCCTTATGGACTGAAGGGCCATGGCCTCGTTCTGACTCGTCAGGCGGGACTGTGTAGATTTAAAGAAACGCATAAGCAACAAAAAAGAACCCAATAAAAAGGATTAGATGACACAACTGTCAGCTGAACAAAGGGCAAAACCCAAAGCTTAGACCAAGGCTGAATGAATGTGCTCAATGAACCCAAGTCCTTGGTTTGCCTCCCAAGAAATGGTGATCCTTTGGCATCTCCAGGTACTGCACGTCCATGCCTGGCAAGCAGGGACTCCTCTGTCCTCCCATGTTTCTGACAACTCAGAATTTCTCCCAGGGCCCCCTCCACCCTGCCCAGGAGCTCCCAGTGTTTTGGGGTCTCCAACCTGGATTCTAACAAGGGGGGAGACTGCGCAGAAGAAAACCTGAGCTCCAAAATGAACCCCACTATTCACAAGTAAAGTGGTCACAGTGTAGGTTTACTTCTTGAGATAAATTAGATAAGAATATTATTTTGTAAAATCAATTTATTGTATCGATGTTTATGCTTTTGCTAATGAAGACTAAGGGATGGTTTGCAAGAGCAACTGAAACCTTTTTATCATCAAAAGGTCATACTTAATCAGATGGCTCCCATTTAAATTCTCTCCATGATGACCTGCCAATGACCTCTACTTGGGCCTGGAGAGACTGTCACAATGTACGAGTAGTTCAGCTCTACCCAAGTAAACTGTCTTGTGGGCTTTCTGAGAAGAAATCTGTTACCTGTAGCAAGTGATGGAGTCTTTGCAATGAATTGATTTAAGCAGGATGAGGACCAGGTCTTAAGTATGGCCATGTGGGGATATGTTCTCCTGATCTATCAACAGGACACCTAATAAAGCTGTCCAACTAACTACACTTCGCTATTTCAGCTAGTTCTTCTGACATGTTTTGAGACATCTCAGTAATGCTTCAGAGAAAAAAACCAAACCCTCTCTGAGCATTGTAGTGGGCTGAATATATAACCCAAAAAGCTCCTGGTACATGCATATTCTTATCAATGGATTCCCCTTTTCAAAAGAATATTTAATATACATAAAGGCCAATCTTCTCTGTGGGTACTGCATAGTAAATATTACCAGCCACTCTTTATCCTCTTTTGTATTAGTACTTTTATATAGGCACTAGTGTACAAATTTCCTTTATTGAGCTCCCTTTACATAGTTGAATCTGTAAATCCATAAAAGGCAAAAAACCATATAAGCAGTCATTTTTCTCTATCTCAGAAATACATATTGGAAATAAATAAATTTTTAAAACAAAATGGGAAGTAAATTATACTATGATGATGGTAATTACTGATGTTTGATCTACTCTGGTAGATCAGGGCAATGAAAGCAGGCATTCATTTCAAAATATGAGTCTCCTCTTTGCAATATAAACTCATTAAAGACATCTGTTAGGTGGATAATGTTAAAGGATCTATAGGTCTGAATAATCACTCTTTACTTCTCTCCCTCCACTAGCACTCAACACCTTGCTCTCTAGTTGTGAAGTGTTTCAAACACAGAGAATCAAGAAGTGGAAGTTCTGTTGCCCTTCCAAAAATGAGCAATAGATGAAGAAGTCTTAGATTTTAAACATCTATTTATTTATTTTGACAGGAAAGGAGAACAAATTACGTCTGTCATGATATGATAGCACTGCAAGGTAAAAGGCCTGTACCTCAGACAATGTTCCTCTTCCCCCAAAAAGCTTTGATGAACTGTTTCTGGATTTGCTTTCTGCTATATTAGTTAAGGCAGAAAACCATAAAAAATTAATTCAGTGTAATTAAAGAAAAACTGAGCATATGCTTTGTAAAGCAACAGTCACAAAAGCTTAATTTTGATTTCTGCGATTTGTATTACTTCATCACAGCAGAATCCTACGGCCGAATGCTACTGCACATTTATGATTAGGCCAACCAGAACATTTAGTTAAACTTTGTCATGCAGGAGCTTAGCAGATTTAACTAGAGATTTGACTAGTAAATACCCTGGGTTTTAGGTTTACCTCCATTGTTCTCCAAGACAGGCTTTTCTGCAGATGTCTAACCTGAAACAAACCTGAATCTGCAGCAGTGACTACACTATGCAACTTCTCAGTAGGGATAGTCTATGACCTAGCCCCAAGTCTGAGTCAAAATTTTAAGAGCAATACCGAAGGCAAAACAGATAATCCAGGAGCAACATTAATTCAATTGCTGGAAAAAATAAACTGTAAAACAGCCTACAGCTCCAGCTGCCTTGAAATATCTGAGATAAGCATGCAGCTCTAATGCTGCTCTGTGGCATGCCTAATACCTGTGTGTCTCTAGGAGTACAGGTTTAAAATTCAAAGTTCTTGATTTTGCTTTCCTTTTAAAGCTTAACCAACCATTAATTATTTTCAGTATTACTCTGTGTACCATACCTTGTTCTTGCTGCTCTCACAGGACTGTAAACTGGCCAAGATCTGACTCTCTATGGCTTGTACCCATGCATCTCTTTCTTCATATGTGGTAGCTTCAAAGTGCCAAGTCTGGCCGGTGAGAGAGACAATGATAAACTCAAAGTTTTCTTCTTGTTCTGAAAAAAACATGCAATAGGAAGAAGAGTTTAAGTTTGAGGGTATCGATAGCTTGGCATAAGCAATCTTGGTTGATGAGCATTTCTGCAATGTAAAAAGCAAATGCAGGTCTGGCCCTTTGAGGTTTGAGGCTAGAGATATCCAACTACCCTGCAGTTGCACAACGCATCAGAAAATGACCTGCGGATCCACTGCTTTCTCTTTCCAAATGTTATGTAGATAAAGTACTGTTTTGGGTAAATAAGTTCTTGTGTGTGTTTCCAAGTTTGGTATCAAGTCTGTAGCTTTCCTGAACAAGAAGTGGCTGACAAGCATTATTTAGATTTAAAACTGAGGTGCTAAGAGCTACATAATGTAAAAACCAAAGTGTGTCACAAAATAACTTAGAAGATGGACTATAAAGAGCTGACAATACAGAAAATTTGACAATTTACCCTCTTCCTTCAAGCACTTGTTTACATGTGCAGATGTATTAAAAGTGGATGTGTACATATTCTTCTCTACAGCATAAACACTTTGGGTTATAATACAGGATTAAAATCAGTTCAACCTATTCAACATTCACGTTCGACACGGGAGATGAGAAAACGATCTGAGGAGCTAGCAGAAAGGGTCAATGAAATATCCTTAGGGCTACTAGAGTATAAGGACAAGTATTCAGGCCAGAGGACTGCAGTGTATGAAAATATAAGCAGAACTGAACTAAATGGACACACGCTCCAACTACACATGGGACACAAAAGTCAAATTAAAAAAAAAAAAATCAAGGAAGCTGAAACAGAACGAGTGGAATTGGGAAGGGCAGGCATGAAGCATGAAAGGAACAGAATAATAGAGCTCAAAGTTCTGGTGAACATCAGCCATAATAGGCTTTAGAAAGAGCATTTACATTCGCTTGTCTGCTAATGACTTATTATATATTCAGAGCCATGAAACTACTGCATTACCTTGTCATCCATAAGCATGCAAAGATAAGTGACAAATCCAGCACTAGCTTTAAAGACAGTACTGCTGCTCACTGGCAGTCATTTTCTCAACCTATGGGATAACTGGTTTTCTTCGATAAACTCCATGCTAGCAAGACCAGTGCCTACACTGCTTTAATGAAGTCTTAAAAAATAGTAGAAGGTTACTTTGCGCCTTGAGGTTAGAATAAACATGGAGGTGAAGGTTATTTCCAGGTGCATGAGGGCACCTGAAACAGCAGTTTTACTAAAAAAAATAGTGTATGGGATAAGCAGGAAAACAAATACAAGAGAAACGATGCAAGTGTACAGCTATAACCACATTTCCATTTTAGCAAGACTGTGTTAAAAACAAACAGGTAGACTCATTATCCAAAATGCTACAATTAAATAGCGGAAAAAGCCACATTTATCAAACAGAGCTTTCAAGAGTTTATGAGGAAGATGTAAGAGGAACTACTCAACAATAAGGGAAATGACATTCAGTCACGTGCACTGTCTCCTGTAGGACAACACAATTACCGTCTTCTGCTTACGTAGAAGTGGTATGACATATGGTCAGCGGGGAGGGTAGAGGCATATGCAGAGTTATGCATACGTTGACGAGAACAGGTAATGATGGTGAATCCCACCTGAAGCAGCCCCCTGTAGAGTCCAATTCAGGTAATTTATCATTCTTAGGCTTTTCAATGGCTTCTAAGTGACAAAACTTTGTACTCCTGAAGTCTTACTAAAAGAGGATTTCCAAATTATGGTCACTAAATGTTCAGAAAATCCTTCTATATGAATTACTCAGCGCGTGTGGTACCGAGACGTGTATTGTTAGGGCAGGGATCCTGCAATATGCAGTAACACAAAGGCCCTTGTCAGCCTCACTCCATTTTCTGCACCTCATGCCCTTCTCTCTCAGCCCTTCCCTTCCCCACTCACGGCTCTGCTCCAGGCTGCATTGTGTTTTCCCTGCACCTCTCTCCTCCAACCATACACCATACCACTTCTACGTGAGCCAAAGGCTTGGTGTAAGCTAAAGGAGCTGCCTACTAGAGAAAACAGTCGTCTTGCCACCTTAAGTTAAAAATTGCCCATACCCCTTTCCAAGCAGGGCAGAGGCCCTGTAGGGATGCAAAGACACAGAAGAACACAATGAGAGAGGAGACTTCTCCAGTGCACATGGCAGGGCTGACTTCTCAATGCATAACAACTCAACAAGTATACGTGGTATATAACTAATACTCAACAAGTATATATGGTCTATCTTTAGAGATATCTTCAGAGTCTCTCTGCACTAATCCTGTATCAGTTCATCCCAGCATTTAAGTACCAGGTGACTTTACAGCATTACAATTCCAGACCTTGAAAGAAATACATACGATCAAGATGCAGCATCACTGAATCCTATCTCCTACTTACCAATAATCCTGATCATATACACGAAGCTGGTTTGCCCAAGAAGGGCTTATGAGAAATAAACTCTGCAATTCAGCCAGTGTACTGTTTAAAAGCGAGGTTGAAATACCGTCCTCGCAGCAGTACCTCTGCAAGCTTTGTCCAGAAACGCTACACAAAGTTATTCCCCTGCTTACGGGAGACCTGTGGCAGAGGACATAAACCCAGCTATTCAGGCGACCGGAGTGCAATTCAGGAAACACCTCCAGCCATTTCCCATGGTCACTCTTTTATACGCCAAGTCTCCTTTTCCCAAAGGAGAGGCTCCCATGTTTCATCTCCTGACCTTTTCCGCTGTGACCAGCTGACACCGTGACAAAAGCTGTAAAAACCTTGCACAGCCTTTGTGGCTCAGGATCACAAAGTCCACGTAACACGCCAGCAAGTCTGTGCCATACATCCCCACCGCAGGTTATGAGGGCTGCAGTGTGTTTTAAGGCTGGGCTGGAAGGACATTTTCAGTTCATCAGTAAGTTAGCCGAAAATTTGGTCATTGCTGATGATACATTAAGAACATAAAAGTTTGCACTCTCTTATGTTCACTGAAGCTTCAGGTTTATGCCCTAAAAAGCTCAGTTGAAAAGCAACTGTGCCAGTTGAAGATGTGTTCAATAATACATTTTCTGCTTAAATACGCAAATTTTTTTTGTAAGCACAATTGTGAAACAAAGCAGCAACGCCTGCTCCACGTCACCCACAGGGCAATGCCTACAAAAGACAAGTAGTGAACGTGTATGTCCTTAATCACCACATACATGAACAGGAAAATCTGGGCAGCAGAATAAAATTGTTCAGTTTTGCTCTCCAGAAAAATTATCGGTTGTGCTATTTAAATCCCTGTGAGCCCAATCACAAAATTTTATTAAACAGTTTTCCATGTTTAACAGTTATTCATAGAAAGGTCCACTATAATAGTATTTTAGCACCATCAACCTGTCGAAATCAACCTGCCCAATTACTCCAAACTACATTAATAACACCGGATATTACACTAATTGTGTCCAGTTTCTATGCAGACGAGGTCCCGCGGGGCTAATTTTGCATCCTCAGGGGCAAGCAACTCAGCCATCAACCCGATTTCACCAGGAATCCCTCCTCATTACACAAGTCCATGCTGTCAAACTTTTTTTTTAAAAAAGGTTAATGGGCCAATCAGTCATCAATTATTTCCTGGAAGGCCAGCAGACAAAGGGTTAAAGTGCGAAGAGCCAGCTGCAGCTGATTTCCATTTGGAAGTTATTATCAACAGGAGATGGCTAAAATGTTGTTGTTTGTTTTGTCCTTTTTTTTTTTTTTTTAAGTGGGAAGGGGTGGCTAGGATGGGAAATGAGCTGAAACTATAAGATTACGATGATATGGAACCTAAAGCATAAACGATTTTTTTTTCTGGAGGACCAGTGGAAGTGGGCATGCAATCAGTGAATTTTAGGAAAACCACCACACCACCATAACCACCACACCATTTCCAAGAAGCTACATGGTACCACCATTTATGCTGCATATACTGATTTTGCCATTATCCTAAATGTAAGTATCCTAAAGTTACTGCATTTAACCCAAGTTAACATTTATTTTGCTCTGCCAAAAGACAGACGTTGCTACAGCCCACCCACTTATGGAAAACAAGATATACAATTTCTTAGAAGTAAAGGACTGTGCAAGGGAAAACAAACATTTAGGCATGGTCTCATTGGATTCCTGTACCCATGCCTGTGTTTATGGTATGTAACAGAGATCAGGTTTAGAGAACTACACTGAAAATAACTACAGGATACAATTAGTCTATAACTTTTTCCAGAGAACTCAATTAAGTCTACTAAAATGTAGGGAAAACACATGTCCAGAAGCAGTCTTGGTATCCCGTAAGAGTGGTTCTAAATGATGTGCATATATCAGTTTGTTCACAATTTCCACTTCCCACATCTTTTGTTCTCAATATTAAGAATGGCATAAATAGCCACCATCTCCTTGCTCCAATGGCGGGTAACCACAAGCACAGTTTGAAGTCAGCAGAAGATAGGGGTCCCTTTCTGCCTGGCACACTATATTCAGAAACTACACCCATCCCCAAAGTTTGTTTTTAAACAAAAAAATATTTCAATTTTTCCATGGGTATAAAACAAAGACTTGCCAGGATTCAGGCATTTCTCATTGGCGTACATGAATATTTTGCCAGAATCAGAAATAAAACAGGATCTTCTGGCTTCCAAGCCAACCAGCCTCTTTCACTAGGTGCCAGATTGTGCATTTGCATCTTTGCCCAATGTAATCATCATCAGAGGATCCTGGTGCTGTTGCTAATTAATAGTAACTCACTGTGCATGTCTGGTGGATGATACCACTCACACAGGAAACACTTTCCAGAAACGAGAAGTCAAGTGCAGAACCAAAAGATTCTCAATGGCGTATTTCAAACACCCGTGAAGCATCTTCAAGGGTTGAGGTTACAGCTTGAAACCTAGTCAAGCCTGCCTCAAGTAACACTGAGACCTATTTAAGCTCCCTTTTTATCATGCCCTTCTCCCTCTCTCAAAAATTGCTTCCGCTCAAGCACCCTTCCTTAATAACCCTTCATCTTGTCAAAAGGATGCGAATGAAAACCTGCTGAGGTGTCCTAGCAATCAACATCAGATGTTTACAATATAGAATTTGTTTACAACAACGGCGCATGTTATTTACGTACTGTATAATGTTAACTATCCTTACTTTTTGTCACTTAGTGTAAATTATCCC
Source organism: Morus bassanus (assembly GCA_031468815.1). Lineage (NCBI taxonomy): Eukaryota > Metazoa > Chordata > Aves > Suliformes > Sulidae > Morus > Morus bassanus. The sequence goes on from CM062574.1 coordinate 41,886,696, forward strand.
TGTAAGTCGGAAGAGAAGTATGTTTATTAGCAGCCTCAATTAAGGAAATATTTGTGCCATGTCCCACTGGGCATGACTATGCTAATACTTCTCTCCCCTTTCCAAACCCAGTGTCTAAATCTAATTAGTTTTGAAAATCAACCCTATCAGGACAATATAGCTCTGCTATCGGTTGCCCACAGCTCTTGATAAAGGTTGTGTTCCACTGGAAGAATTTTTCAGCGGTACTGTTTTATATCGCTACCCATGAGTGACAAACTGGAGATGAAAGGCCAGGTTCTAGCTCAAGGGACTAAGCTCCCCCTGCCATATGCACTTGTTGTTTTATTTGGACGCCAAGACAACATGGTTTGAAGAAATCCATGAAGTAATTTTAAAATTCAGTTCATACAGTTCGTGAGTCTACACTTGCATTAGGTGTTTCCTAACATGTTTCAAGCCTGCGGTTTACTTTTTAAATTATACATGTTTCAAAGCTGAAGAGCTTGCTTAACTGAGAGGCGTTGCGAAGCCGAGTCTATTGGGCAGAGCTTATCTCGGGTGCTCTGAACAGCCTCCCCCTCCATCTGCCATGGTTAGCAAAAGCAAACTTTCTGCATAGGCACAGCACCACGGCAGCAATGGCTTCACTAACTTTTTAGCAAATGGTAGTTTGAGAGTTAATGAATATGCAGAAAAGTTTTCCACGAGAGCCCGGCAACTCAGATGCAGCACTCTTTAACATGTCACATATGTAACCATGAAGACTGGAAAAAATGAGGATTTAATATCTTTATGCATGTTAAACCATAGTATGCAGTGCACAGCCATTTAATTTTGTAAAGATACTCCTTTCTGCCGTGCTGCAAAATCTGTTGATATGGGAAAAATAATTCTGTATTTTAACAATACTGCTCTGAAAGCAGGTACAAGCAACTCCAGCTGGTCTTAAAACCAGAGCAGGGTCTGTTTTAAATATAACACACTGATATTACATACTTTTCCCCTAGAGACTCAAAGGATTGCTTAAACCCTGGCCGCCTGCAATAAGAAGCAGGTGGGACTTTTTCATTTGTCAGTGGCTCCCTACAGAAAAAAACCCAAATCTGAAAACTAAGAGTTTTAGGCAAACTCTAAAATTGAAGAAAGTGAAATTTCTTGCAGTCATACAAAACTGATGAAGGAGAAGCAGTTCTACATAGTTGTACAACATCCTGCTTCTCTCTGCCCTCAGAAGTTGGAGTTGTTCAGCTGTGACCTTGCACCCAGCCACCTCTGTGAAGATCCTTCCATTCCTCACTCCTCTGCGACCAGGACAGACACATCAGAAATGCAATATTTTTGCTATCAAATAGCCAAGAGAGAGGAGCCACATTCAGGGAGGACTCAGCTTTGCACGGTGCACAGCAAAAGGCGACCCTGCGTAAGCACAAGAGACGCACCACGCCGAGGACCATCCATATACCTGCTTCTGCCAAGCATCTACAAAACAACTGCAGCACCCGAGCTGCAGATTTCTCCATTTTAATCGGAGATTTTGCTACCTGGAAGCATAGAGAATACCTAAATAACAGGACCGGCATTAAAAATTATCAGAGAGGCTGCTTTTTAGATCAAGCTTTCAAAAATGGGACTGTACATGATGGGAATATTTTTGGTTTGTAAAAAGGTGTAAGTGCAATTAAGCAAGCATGTGCTAAAGACTAAAGCAGATTTGTTATTCTGGACTGTCATTTCCTATCACCGTTCTCTTTTTTGAAGGCATAATTATCTAAACATGTGGCTTTTAATACTTAAAATGCTCATTAACTCGACATTTGCATGTCTCTCCATTCCAGCTTTCACACAAAGGCTTAAGGTACCAGCTCAAAGATGCAAAGCTATGGAGAACATTCAAGGTTCAGTTTTTAGTGGGGATACTACTTCCAAAAAAGGATACATTTGCCTAATTTCAGAATTTAGTTTTGATGGTACATCTCAAAACTCTTTGGCCCATGGCCATCAGGAACATGTTCCCATATGTTTGTCCAAGGTGCCTTTGATACTGAGTTTGATCAGTAAGATGAAAGATTCCTCAAACTAGACAGGCCCTAAAAAATGGAATTTTTATCTGTAAAACACAAGGGAATTCTTTATACTTGTGTTCCTGTTGCAATCTAATAACAGGTAGATATAAACTCATGAGCTTCTCAAGGAGTAAAACTGTACCAACAAACATGCCTGCACACTGATTAGAAGAAAAATCTGGCTGGGAGATAAAAAACTGCAAATACATACAAAATTACAAATCATTAAAAAGCATCTAGTTAGTTTCCTATTAAATGAAAAAAACCCAACCCAAACCAAACCAAAACCCCAAACCCACCCCAAACCCAAACTTACTAATGTCCAACAATAATTTTCTTTCATTTCATACTTGAAAAGATAACAAAAGGATCAAAATACACAGTTCTGCAACTGTTGTTTTGAAAAGTAATAATTTTACATTTACCCTGAGAAATAAAACAAAATTATAATTAAAAAAGCTTCCTTAACAAGCTGCAGTAAAATCACACTTTTGTTTCCTACGTACACTTTGTTTGGCAGTGAGAGCAAGGCATCCGACAGCAATACAGCAGTAATTGTGCAAAAAAGGGACGGTGATATAAATCACCAAAGGTTAATGATCAGGATGTGAACAGAGGGACTTGTTTACAGAAATAGCATGTAATTTAAAATTTACAAGAGATTTAATGCCACCGCTTGGCAATCACTAAAATCAACAGCCCAGAAAACAGTGACATTAAGAAAAATATTACAGTTATAATCATTCCAAAATAAGTCAATTAGTGTTAGGGCATGCGCTTGCGATTACTTGACCCATTTGGTTTGCACTTAAGTGAAGAAAAAAAAAAAATCCCTCTCCCTTATACTGAGATTACTGAGTTGTGACCTATTTTGCATTCCCTATTTCTTACACCATTCCTCTTACATGCTGCTGGAGATGGTGGCGGTGTGTTTTTTTTTTTCTTCCCCTACTTGCCTGGCTTCCAAGTAATTCTGACCTTTGACATTTGTAATAATAAAAACAAAAAAAAAAGAAGAAGGAAGTTTATAATTGTGTTGTTCAAATGAAGGTGGAGATGGGGGGGGGGGAATAAAATTCAATGTGCTATTATACAAAAGCCATGACGGCTGTCTTCGGTGGAAAAAAAGCAATGTAAGTCAATTTGTGAACTTTGGCACCAGGTGACCTTTAGAAATACAACAATATACAGAATTTACAAGCAAGAGTAACACATGCAAATGACCCGGCACTGTCTCGCCTTTGGATTAGAGCTGCAAAGAGCATTATGGAGAAGGCTTGCACAAAACAAATTAAGACTGTTACTTAAATGTCACGGCACACTATTGTATTTGGCTACAGATCATTACACCTGATACTAACACTTTTAAAAACTGTAATAACTTGGGAAATATTACATTGAGTGCCCACATGTAGAAAGGGAAAATATATATATATATATAAAAAAAAATAAATAAAAGAAGAAAATGGGTTCCTGAAGTAATTTAAACATCACCACTCCACGACTAGAGGGAAAGGTCAAAATTTAAGTAAGCTGAAAGGAACATGAATGGCAAAATAAAACGCACAAACAAAAAGATGAAAAGACCAACTGGAATGACTCTGCAAACACGAGATGAAAGCACGCATGCTTTGGGCAAATTTGATTTCCATGCCTGCACCCGGTAAGGGAGAGATGCAAGGAGGACAATTTTTGGAAAAGTGGAATAAAAAAAGGGGTAAGAGAGGAGGTGTTCATCTAAAACGGGTGGGTTTGTTACCTTCAGTGTTGGTGCTGCTGCTGCTGTATATATTTCGCAGGCTACCAACACGGTTTAGTTTCCAAGCTTTGCGTTTGGCTGCATCCAGAGAGCAGAAGGGGAAGAGAAAAAAAAAGAGAATAAAAATAAAGAAAAAGGAGGGGAAAAAAGAATGAAAAAGGGGAGAAAAGAAACATCAAAATAGCATGTGAAGTAAAATACAAGCACAAGCCTGTTAACATGTGAAGAGCTACACACAGAAAATGCACACAGGACTATACGGCCTCTCCAATCCACAGACAATACGGAAAGCCTCTTATTCAGAGTGATTTTTTTAAGTCTCTACAACATGACACGATTTGACAAGATTAAATGGATCTGCTATTAGAATAGACAAAAACAGACCAGTAGAAGTAAAAAAAAAAAAAAAAAAAATGCAGGAAGTACTTGGACAGAAGATACATGACTAGACAAAACAGCTACTGTAAAATGAGATTTAATTAATAACAAAACACAGCCAGACAAGAGCTCCTTTTCCTCCAAAAGCCTGTATTGATCACTTGGTGCCTGTAGTTCACCTTTAAAACACCTTTTTACATCACGACCTTTAAAAGTTGAGGTGATGATGTAAAGGCCTTAAATCCTCATAACAACAAAGGGTGTTATTTGTAGCACCAAGCTTAGAGGCATTACTTAATTATTTTGAAGAGTGTCAAGTAGACATTGATGCAAATGATGTCTGTGGTCCTCCCCTCCTTCCCCAGGCAAATAACTGCAAAATCAAAGGGTTTATTTGGAAAGTTAAAAGATGTATATTCTTTATATAAGAGGCAACACCCTCACTTTATTAGAATTGCCCCAAATTTTGAGATTCTCTGAGTTCCCAGCTGCTGTTTTACAATTAGCAGAAAATATTGCTCAAAAGCACTCCAGTCCCATGCTCATTAGGAGAGAGCACATTTTCACATTCTTTAAAATCGACATGTTTTGACTCAGGAGTGAATTCACAGCGTGAGAAGTACATTCAATCAACAATAAGTTTAGCCTGAGTTTCATCAGACAGGAACCGTATGAAGCATCCGAGTACACCATGCCACTGCTGGCACCTAACAGTGACTGAAATAACAAGAGATGTCTCCTCTTCTCCATCAATGGACATCTGAGGAGGGAACCGCCTATCTGCTAAAAGTACTTTCTCTACAGGCTTTCCAGCCACCGCATCAGCTTACCTAGTCAAGAAATAATGATGCAGCACTGCTTGGCATGCAACTATTTTGTAAAATCTGCCTTATAGGAGCAGGGAAGAGATCACTGGGGTCAGTGAAAAGTGGAAGAGCATCCAGACCTCCTTCTGAGCCATCTTTCTCAGCAGGTCGACCAGCCCTCCTGCCCACAGACAGTGGAGAGCTTTGAGTTTGGGTGTGAGATTTCTAAAAAGGACAGCATCAGTTACACTAATTATGATTAATTTCTAAGACGTGTTTGAAAATGGAACAGTCTTCCACTCCCATTCAGCTCAGTCTGTTATGAAGAAACTCTTGCAGTAAATCTGGAGTAAGACCATTCTCCCCCTCACCACAGATGCTCCTCACCCTTTAGGACGTCACGAACATCACACAACTTAGCAAGTACTGTGATACAACCATTTTAAAATTTTCTTTCTGTATTTATGAGAGAACTTTTTTAATGCCCCATGAAACTCAGACCAAATGGCTGCTGCCACAGAAAAGGAACAGCGATATGAAAGTCATTCCAATCTTTAACAAAAAGCTTGATTTTCAGCTAGAGCTAAGGCTGGAAGAGAAATACCTAAACGCTCTAGACTGTTAAGCTACACACTGTTTTATAAAGCCATCTGCAGGCTTTAATCCTATGTACTCAAAGGGAAAATGGAGGACTGGATGTCTGAGTGACATCCTTTAGAATGCATCTTGCTGAAATTAAAATAGATAACACTATCCAGAAGGCTAAGCTAGGTCTATCCAAAAATTAAAGTTCATGAAATCTAAGAATATCTTAATTGTGTGCATCCTTCAATATGAAAAAAAATCTTCAGTTTTAAGACATGTTTAACAAGTCCCAGCAGGTACCAGCAACTACAGAGGCACAATTTCCCCAGCTGAAAACTTGTTTCTCCTGAAAAAAATTTACATATAAATAGGCAAAATTGAGGTTTGGCACCCCTCAGAAAGGGAAGACCGTCTCCAGTACACAAAGACCCTTTCCCAGTCCCTTTTCATTTTTCACACTTTAATGGCACGTTTGAGTACGACCGTATGAGCAGGAAGTGAACTTGCAGCCTGGTTTTCTATTAACCTATTGATGAAATAATCCATTTTAATGTGTTAAGTGTCATGCCTTTTTCTTCTCTTTAAACAAATGGACTTTTTCACAGTGATGCTAAGGTCCTGATACATCTGAGTGTGTCCTTTAGCATTGATTAGGCTCCAGCCAGCTTCCTCGTGGTGCTCTGCTGTCTTTGAGGATTCAATAATGTTATCATCAGCAGGGTTTGGACACTGCCAAGTGCAGCCTCCATGGGATGACTGATGTGTGTACGAACACCGGGGCCCAGCTTAGCCATCCTACCCTGCCTGCCTTCAAAATTACACACTCTCCACACATTTTTGTTACCTACCAACATGGCCTTAACGGGTACTGGTGGTCATTATTTGCCTAGTTTGTCTTTGACTTATATCCCAGGATATTCAGTCCGTCCGGTCTGGCTTCACTTACTGGTTCAAAAGTTTATTCAACAAAAGGTCTTGTTGCCAACTCTGGATATCTATATCTATCTATATATACAGTATACATACACATAAACAAACAAACAAACCCCAACAAATATTTTCCAATAAAAAGCTGTAAGAAATACTTCATTATTTAACAGCAACAAAGCTGCCTAATTAGAAAGATATTTAAGGTAGACTGAAGTATTTTCTGGAAGCCTGTTTTCTTCAAAAAAGATACTAAAAAGCGTCTTTAACTAGAGATCCTAGAAAAACCCAGACAAACAACTCTCTGAAATGTCAAATATCTGGAATGAAGTTAATTATTTCCCAGAAGACACCAGGTATTTAATTTAGCTTGTACCGAAATGGCAACTAGTATTCTGCCTAGTGTATTGTGCTACCACAATCTGAATGCCTAATATATTTTGATAATGTTTCAAGAAAATCTTTTATTAACTTTGACACTTGCCCTAATCTCTGGCTTCACTGCCGACAGAAAAACAACACCTTGCAGCAATCAAAGCAGTCCCCCCATCCCGACCAGTGTGTAGATACGGAGCAGCAGCACAGTTTTTGCTCTTATCCAAGCTCATTAACTCCAGAAATTTAGATTGCCAAGATTAGACTCCTATCTTCACTGGGCAAATTAATTTGTGCATCCTAACACTCAACCTGGACTAGAACAAGAAGTCATTATCTGTCACCCAACAGCACAGAGCTCAGCTTTTAACAACCCTGCAAAACAACGGCGGGATCGTTGCAACATTCAACTCAGCGCAAGCCATTGTCCGGCCATTCCTCCCAGCAGTGACCACAGGAAGAAATCACAAAGCACCAAACCATGAAAGCTTTGACTCTCAGAGCTCAAGATGTGTTTTTTTTTTTAAGATGAAGGGTTAAAATGATTTCTTGAGTTCTTGCAAGGAAGCTGCTTTCAATTGTATCATCTATGATCGGATTCATCACTCATGCAGCACATACGTACTGGGGGATCTTGTTCAGATACAGCAGTTACGGACCTGGAATCTACCAGACTGATTTGTAAGGAGGAAAGAATTGCTTCTATGCAATTGTGTCAAGTGTTACAACGGGCCATATGCATATTAATTTTTTTATAGCAGGAGCTACTCCTTAGGTAGGTCAGAGGTCAGCAACTGTTCAATCATACCGGAAAAATATTCAGCAGCTAGCTGAAAATTTCCATATGCTGTAAAAGAAACATACACTATCTAAACAGACACATCAGCTCAGCCCTAGAAAGTCACACACCAACCTGGGAAGTGAATTTTCCCCTCTCAGTAATGGAGAAATTAGAAAAGCATTCCCTTCTTCCACCAAAACATCACCTGCTGTGCCTGGCAATGCTGCTACGCATTTGGAAACAAGTAATTCATCGGTTTGCATATGCTTGACAAACAAGCAGTTGCTTGCTTGCTTAATCAAACTGCCTGGGTTGTTTTTTTTTTTTTTTTAATGTCATCCTAAATTTCATCATAATTTTTATGGCAAACAAATGACATGAGCAATTGCAAACTTTTGCTGTGGTAAAACTCTGCAGTTCCTGCATGCAGGAGGGAGGACTGGGTGAGCCTGTTTCCTTCCTGATCAAAGGGATTTTCATGGGCATATAACCACAGCCTCTCCAGAAGCCCTCCCATTTCCCCCCTTCACTCCCCCTACTTTATTTATCCAAGAAGCTCTTGCAACTTTTTATTTTTAATATCAGCTTTGTGTTTCAGGGATATTTGAAATGTGGCAGCTCAGACTTCTAGAAAGTAGCCTTGCCAACTCTTCATCTAAACACTAAAAAAGGTCCAGCTCAGTCCAACAGTATAAGACGAAACACTTCCTATTGTTCGTTCAGGCCTCACCTATGACTACTTATAAGCAAAAAAACCCAAAACCAAGACCCAAGAATAAAGATTTCCCAGGTGTTGCCCATGAGCTGCATTTTGCCTCAAGAATTCACAGAAGCCCTGGCCAGGACAGACATGTCCTGGCGTCAGGAGATGAGCCTGGCCTTCAGCACCCAAAGACCCTGCACCAAATTAAGACCCAGGAGATGAAATATTCCAAGCTGAACACTTGCCCAAGCCTCTTTGAAAAGTGTCCTTTTGCAAAATTTCTATCAGCAAACGCAGTTTTTCTGGTTGCACACTCCTTGTGTACAGCTGGGCGAAGCAGCATGCCAAAATGCGTACATTTACTTGGCACTTCATGAGGGCTGATAAATATTTTTCAGTGGATGTGCTCTCTATAAACCAGGGCTATCGTACCAGTGATCTGTTGTTTCAGAGGGGGTTGCATTACCCACAACGGCTGTCAAGTCTTCTTCAGCTCTGCACCTAACATTATATGAAAGTCAATTCAAACTGCCTGCACGTAACGCTTGTTCTAGCCTCAAAACCATTGTCCTGATTCACCGAGTCCTGCTGAACAAAGCCCTGCCATTTCAGGGAAGCAGCAAGGCATGCTCCTCACACATATCTCTCTGCAAACGTAACTTGACCCGAAAAGTCTTGAAATGGGACAGGTTGTGTTTCCAGGAGCCATAAATCCCTCAATTCCCCCTCTACTCTGCTGCATCTGCCACTAATGCCAGACAAACGCCCTGCTACAGAAGGGTGCGGAGATGCACCAGCCTCATGTGATACAGGCACCAGGAAACAGCTCTGACAGAGGGTGATTTCTAAGACCATTGGGCAAAAGTGAGTAATTACAGACAAACTGCAAAGGAACTTTGCAGCTCACCAAGCAATGTCCTGGGCATCTAGTTAGCTAAAAACTGCTAATGGTGCACACCTTCAGGAGTTGATCTTGATTCAATAAACTCATCTTTCCAGCAAACAGGCTTTGATCTCTTCTGGAATTAAGGTAAACAACGCTCCCACCCTTTTTTTGTTCCGAACAAACTTTTCCTCCTTGTTTATTTTTAAAATATATTACTCTCATCAATCTGTCCTTCTGTTACCCTGGCCACAGAAGAACGACACGGCTTCCAGATCTACATCTCGGACCTTTAAAAACCCATACAAATCTGAAAGGGTGAGAAGTGTTTACTATTGTGGCTTTCCCATGAAGAGTCTTAACAAACTGCTTACATCAAACATGACTTAGGACACTTGTGGTCTGACGTGAAGAAACGCTCCAGACTGGCTGTTGCAAACAGAGAGAGGATCTGTGGCTATAGAGCACGCAGAGCATGGGAGTCATGAAGGTCCTTGCCATGACTCTGTAGGTACTGGCTGGACTCACTGTGCTTGACCAGAGGCAATTCCACCCTGTTATTTCAGTTTTCTAGGTCCTTATCTGCAATTTTTCAGTTTGTAAGGCAGAGACTGTAATGCACACACTCTGAAGTGGAAGTTATACAAGTTATTTAATGGCTGTACAAGTCTTTGAACATCCAAACACCACTGAAAAAGAGTATTAAAAACTGAATCCAAATAGGAGATACTTAAATCTAGTGGGAGATGATTACATGTTAGGTCTGTGTCCATTACAGTAAGCCCTGATGATAAAATGGTGGCAACAGCTTGCCATTTCAGCTGAAGCTCTGGGAGGACATCCAGCTGTATCTGGAGATGCATGCAAGCCTTCGTCTGCTGATGCTTCTGAGTACTCCACTTTGTGAGCTGAACTATACTCCTTTCACATACGTGCTGTATGTAAAATAAGCTTGCTTATATGTTTTAAACATGTACAACTTGAAGTGAGAGTAGGTATGTTGGTATATGAAGAAGAAAAATAGGCTTCGGTATAGCCTTTTGTTTAGATATGGAGTAACTGGGAATCAATTAAACTTAATGACTCCCAATCACCACATATCTTTGTATTTGTTCAGGCACTAACTTTACATCTGCGACCAACCCCTTGCAGACGGAGTTTCTGTGTTTGCTTTCTTTAATACGGATGCTACTTATTCTGTGTTAATGAATCTACATTTCCTGTCTAGTTTAGTTAGGTGTTGTAGTAAATATGTTCATCACCACTGCGATCACATACCATTATTTCTAAAAGCAGTAGATGCTTTTAGAAATACTTATTCATGTGTGTGTCTGAGGATACATCTGTTTGATACCTATGAAGTTCTCTAAGGATGCTTAAGATACTCTACTCAGCAAAACACCAGATTAACGCCCTTCAACTTGCTCAAATTCAGTTCTTTATACACGTTGATAAGCAGAAATATGCTTTACTCTTAGGAGAGTCTTAATATCTATAGTCTCACCCAAAAATCTTCCTCCGCTGCTGTACTGAGAAACTACAGACGTGTTAATGTCACCTCTGGTTTCCATGTGACAGAGTTCTTTGTTGATTAGATAAATAGTCCTCAGATAGCTGATTAAAAAATGATGTAGCCGTTAGGTTGTGTGTCCAAGCCTTGTCAGCCATGTTGGATGTTAAAGTGTGCATGAATTACATCCCTGGAGTGTGCTGAACAGTGCTGATTAAATGAGGCACGCCACAGCCCTCAGCATCAATTATCAGAAATAATAGGATCTTTTCACCTACGCTGGAGGAAGGGGGCTGGGGATGGAGTCGGCATGCCACTCGTTTCGCAGAACATCTCATCATCTGCACAAAATAAATAACACTGTCCACTCACCTAAGGACGTTTGTTTATTTATTCTTATTGTGCAACAATTAAAGACCAAGAAGATATATGAGGAAAAACATTCTTCCATAGTGTAGGCCAGGGGAATGTTTTTCATATAATACCTGTGCAACATCTATCTAGAAAAACAGGGGTATATAAGATCTGGATGAGAGGCAAACTTGAGCATCAGAGGGGTATTTAAGGACAAACTCTGGGACCATCTAGTTGCCACCCCACTGGGGAAAGGATTCTGCCCTTCAGCCCTCCTCCTGCCCTTTTTCAACTCACTCTGCATCACATATGGTTTCATCAGGGGCTGTAAAATGGCAGATTTGGGAGATTTCTTTTTTGTTGGTCAGCAGAACAGCGATTTGCTCAACAAGACCAAGCTCTTTCATAAGAGGCTTGAAATTATTTCATTAAGATGCAACCCAGGACATTCGTACACCATGTAAACTTGCTTCTGTGACTGTGAAAGGCCTTGACACTGTCTGTTTTATCCTATGTGGAAGCAGCAATGATAAAAATTCCTCAAAAAGGGTTAAAAACCCAAAAGACCAGGCATATATACTATATGACATTTAGAAAGTAAAATAATCTGGATACATTGTATTTCTAGATCTGACCAACACTTAAGTATTAAAATAAAAAAAAAAAAATCCAAACAAACTGCAAAGCGTAAGGATCTCACAAATATGTACACTAGTTTTCTATAATTCCTAACAAATGCATACAGCATATCTATTAAACCAGATTCCCAAAGTAAAACACCTTTGAACACTTGAATGTCACTCTAAAGTTTCCAAATATTGTTGTTTAGTGCACTGGTGTTAACAGGACGTATATCCCAACAGACCAAAAAAATGGAGCCGAAATACAAAAGATTTAACTGCTGCCAGTTATTCCACGAGCATTTGATAGTAATAGCCCTTAAGACATCCTTTTTGGACACTAGAATACTCAGAAAAACAAGCTGCTGGGCATTAAAGGAAATTACTAGAAGTGCTGAGTTACAGAAGCTGCTAGCCCAAACACAACTAAAACTTTACGTCTGATACAAAAAAACCCCAACCTTCCCCTCTAAAACCGAAATCCTTTCCAGTGCTCTACTTTATACCCACAAACCACTCTAAAAGTAATACTTCAAATCACATTAATAGTTAATTACGTTTGGCTTGGATTCAGCTTTGAACATTTCAATTGAAGGAAAAAAATGAAAACACATTCATACTTCTACTCATGACAGGGGAAAAAAGTTACTTTAATTAAACATTTCTAAAAAATATTTTTAATCCTTTTTTTTCCCTCTGTAAGATTTCTCTACTGAAACTTTTGCAGTAGGTAAAGGACCAGCTAAACTATTTCATTGCATTTCCAATACACTATAAACATACAAGATTCAAATTGACAAAAGTAAATGTTAATTGGAAACATTTTTCTCAGTTTTTCATTATCTGAAGCAGAAGATTATGGGTCTTTTATACACACACAAAAATCCTTTTCAACCACCTAGAAAAATTGTCTTTTAATAAAAGCTTTAAATTATACTATCATATTTCAAAGGCAACGAACAGTTAAAGCAGCTAATCAAAGGTATAATTATTTAATGACTACTACTCATGCTATCTAACAGGGCCGTAATTGCTTGGCTGTGATCACTAGACCACCGGCTTCAATACTGGAAAACAAGTACTTTGCTTGTAGCATTTGATCGACCAATTTCTAAGGTTAGTTTCTCCAATTGGGTTGACTTCACAAGGCTAGCTGAGTTATTACGGAATTAGGGAATAGTTTGTCACCCTGCCTCCACCTTTTTTGTACACATTTGTACTAAAAAAAACCCCCAAACCCAAACAACAAAAAAACTGCAGAGGGAAACAAAATATTTCCCTGATAAAACATGATTTGTCAAAATCATCACTGATTTTTTTCACTTTTAATGCCACATCACAGTTTTCTGTACACCCCAGCTGACCCCACTCCGGTAATTCAAAGGTAAAAAAAACCCAGATGTGCCTATTGAAAATTATAGTTTTATCTTAATTGCTTTTTCTTATTTATTGTCCATATTAATCTACTCCAGATAGGTGCAGCAGCATATAAACAGACCTTCTGACTCTGTTCCATTGTTTATACCATGTCTTTTACAACTGGAAATATAAGACAAATAACCTAACAGCATCATGTATTAATTACCAGAGCTATCCAGAAGCTAAGCAAGTGCACAGTGCATGTTGGCTTATTTTTGGTTTAGTAACAAAACACTTATGGAAAAGCTGCTTGTGTCATTATATCTTAGCATCAAATGCTAAATATGAACTACTGCTATTATACTTCTTTTGTCGTACTACATTATTTTTTTTCTTTTGCTACACAATTAGATTTGATACAAGATATTGGGCCCTCTGGAATTTCAAAGATATTTGAATTCCTATCCAATTATCTAGTCAACATCTTGATTTCAAGATCAGTCTCATGCTTGTAATTAGTATCATCGGAGCTCAAGTGACACCACCACCTGGGATGCCACTCTCAAAACCAGACACGGCGAGGAAGCCATCCTTCTCAACTCTGCACCCTGCAGCCAAATACGACTCCCGGATGAAAGGGGACACCGACTGAGACTCGTTCACACCGCTACACCTGGCCGGAATTACATTTGTGGCAACAAACCCTGGCTGATGTGACATAAAAACCGCTTGGGTTTTGAGATCCTTATTGGCAAAGCTACTATTATATAACGCAAAATGCACCCTCACTAAAACCAACCCCATGTATTTTGAAGGAGAGCAGGAAAAAGCATCGCATGGGATGGCTGAAGAGGAAACAGAGCATGGGGGAAACATCTGGGACACAAAGGAGAGGAAGATTAGAGGAGCAAGAGTGGGACATATAGGGGATGCATGGTATTCACCATCAGCCTACAATCTTTCTGCTGTTTAGATACAGTATTGACTCAGTGAAAAGAGACAATGCTTCTTGTTTACCCCACAGAGAACCACTACTTTTATGGCATGATGGATTTATTCTTGCTTCGGACCATCAGTTTCATCTATGGATAGGGAGACGACAATCTTGCCCGTTATAGGCTGATAAACAAGGAGCATTTAAATCTATTAACCAAAGATGCATTGTTCTGTACCCTTCTCCTCTGAACAAAAAGCAGCCACATTTTGTTGATAGCGCGAGCAACTACTGTCAAGAAAACAGTTACAAAACAACAGAAAGAGCTGTTCCTGCTCAAAGGACTTATATTCTCACTGCTCACTTTTGAAAGATATACTCAGTGCAGGCATCATGAAACTTCCCCAGTATTTGGCCATTGCTTTTTCAGGAAGTTTCTTTTCCAATGTATATTAGGTGTCAGAGTAGAAATAGCACAAACTAAAAATAAAATATACTACAATAAAGTAGTATCGTTGGGCTGAATTAAAGCCAAAAAGAGCACTTTTATTTTCTCACATGGGGCAAAAATCATAACTTGTTTGAGGACAAAAAATATTTATGTACAAAGTAAGATGGGAAGGTGCTCTCTGCACGATCAATGTGCTTGGCAGCAACTTCTGTCAAGGTATCCTACAAGAAACAAACCAAAGCTAAGCCAGTATGCAGGCAGCAGGGAACATCAATATTTATGTAATTCTTACAGTTCCCATTTCCTTGAGATTTTCTGTAGATATAGATGAAGAGGAGTTAGATTTTTCCAAAGACGTGGGTATATTGCTCATTTTGGATTTTTTTGTTCAGCATTTAACAAAATGATCTTAAAATGATAAAGGAGACTTTGCACTACCCTCATTGTTATCAAAGGAGACACATATGTTGTCTATAGAAGTCTTTTAAGATAGCATAATGCTAGTTTAGGCATTAGAGTCACTTTTTTAGTTCTACCTTTTACTTACTTTGAAATTCGAAACAATTATGAAATTGAATAGAAATCAGAATTTCATTCCTGCCATGTCCCATTTTTCTCATGTTTAATCCATACCATCCACACTACTGCAAAAGGTAAGCTCACACTATGCAAATAAAAACTTGAATAAAAAGCACAGCTGCAAAAGATTTCACAAGTAGTTTCCTCTTCTGAAAAAGCAATTGTTGTCCCTATCAGCTCCTAAGGATCATTAGATAGCAAAACTGTAAAGCACAGGCAAGATAACTTCGCTAGAGGATCCAAACCTCGCTCAACAACACAAGGCAGCTCAAGTCATGCAAAAGAACACCTTGTGCTACACCATTTTTGAAAAGGCTATCCATAAGGCATCTTAGAAATGGGCTTATTTGAAGTGTTTCCATCCTTTGCAAAAATCCACCCCATGATCCAGGCTCATTAGCAGTTTGCCCTCCAGCACGGTAAGCAGTGACAGGCATGTCTGAGGAGCATACACACACAAACCGCTTTTGTTTTTTCTTGGGGAATCATGTCCATATGTGAGCAGACAAAGCACTGCTTTCCACTGGAGCTATATATAACACGAATTCTTTGTTAATTTCCATCACTTGTAAAAATAAGCATGAGCCAATCTGCCAGTATTAGGTGTTTAATAGTTTAGCATGTTACTCTGCTTGTGGTGCAACTCCCCATGTTAGTACAGGGATTCCTCACTGGAGAAATTCTAGTTGGAGAGATTTATTGTGTCAAGGTCTTTTCCTACAAACTACTAAGCCATCTGTAATGATTATTTCTCTATAAACCTGAATGCTCGTGCTAAAACAGGAAGGTCACCATCTCTTCTTTTGCCTGAGCTTCTACAGCAGCCTGCACCAACAGAGAAGACGACTTCCAGTTCCTTCCCTTGGCTTCATTAGAAAACACAGACCCACAGATGTTGGGTCCCACATTGCAAGGAGGACAACCTGAGGCACAGAGGGTTTGTTGGGGCCGTGAATTAGGTATAAGTTCCTATCTAGCAGCACACCCACAACACCTGCACTTATGTGTGCTAGCAGTAAATCTATTAATTTGCATTTTAGGACTCCCCAAAGCCTGCAAAATTAAACAGCCAGCTCAAAGCAGGCAATGGGATGAAGAAGCACAGACATTTCTCAAGTAGTTTACAGATTAGCCAACTTAACTTCCCAAACTCACTGCTCAACCAGTGGTTGCTACAATGACCTACAAAGGAGCCTGAAGGTCTCTGTCTCTTTGGGCAGGTAGTCTTAACCCAGGTCTCTTCCTAGGGAGAAAGTAAGTATTAAGACACTTCCATTTTAAACTTCTGGTGGGAATAGAAAAATTCTTTCCAAAGACAGATTCAACATTTTGTCTCCTCTCCATAGATTGCATCTGGATTTCAAAGGGCTTCACATGCAGGAAGCTACTGTTACCTATGTTTGTATTGGATGGGGCTCCTCAGCTTTACTGGAAGTTGTTCATTTGCACCTAACCACTGAAAAACGTAAAAATCCTAAGTTGAAGATGTTCTTGATATGCTATTACTCAACACCTGCCCAGACACTGTTTTGAACAAATCCAACAAGATCAGGGTTAACTTCTGACTCTCTGCAGCTGCTCTTATATGAAGATTATCATTCCTGTAATTTGACTTTTTTCAAAAGCTGCGGTTGCAAAAAATCCCGGAGTAGATGCTGTGTTTAGCTTTAGAGTGAAGAAGTTGGAAAAAGGAGGATGCAATTTTATATTTGCATATTTTAAATACTTCACATTTTGTCAGGGCATACACAAACACCACATGGCTGCATGATAAAGCAAAACCGGGAAGCTCAACAAATTAAGAGACTCACGTCTAAGTTGTGCTGCCTTTCATCTTTCAGTAAAACACTGAGTAACAACTGCGTTTTGCCTGGAAAGATAAATATTAAATCTTGCATTTACATCAGATGCTAGTGTCAAAGGCATCCTTACTAGCCAAAGCTCTGAGTTGTTAACTACTAAATGGCTAAATGACAATGGCTGTTACTAATCGCTTATTGAATAATGAAAGTGACACAACTGATAAAAGGTTTCAATCCTGGAAAAAAATGATTTATAGTATTTCACTCTACTGGCACTGTTATTTGTATGACAAATGGTTGGACAGACACCAGTTAATCTCCGCACACCTCCAACTCTGATGTGGCAGCTTCTGCCGGAGCAGCCAAATAATCAAGAGCAGCTAACAATACAGCCGCGCTGTTGCGAGGGGCTGAATGCTGGTATTTTATCAAGGCTGATCCCCAAATCAATTCACGCGATGGATCCCCCCCCCCCCCCCCCAGTGGGGGGAGGGAGAGCATGGCGAGAAAGAGGAGGAGTATCATAAAAATGGGAAGCCGCAGCTTGCAGCTAGGTAGATTGGCCACGCTCCTCTAGTGCAGAAATGAAATCATCAATACAACTAAGGCATTAATGATTTCAGAAAGCTCAGTATAGTCTATAGATTTTTCTTGATGGCAAAATCTGAACTGCAGCATCATACAGAGCTGTCAAGTCTGTTATGTTGTAGCGTAATATCACATTGCCTGCTCTGTACCGCAAATCCCATTTTCCCCTCAGATGGAAGAGAGGGATGTGGCTGATTTTGAGGCAGCATGAGACAGGATTCCCCACCACCCTCCTTGAGAAATGAATGAAGCTTATATATTTATAAGCAGTCCATCAATAGTAGCTTTACCTCATTGGTTGTATCGGTATCATCCTACTTCCTGCAGAAGTCAAACATGTTTTAGCAAGCCAGTCTTTCAAATGCAGCAAACCCCTCAGAGTGCTGAGCTTCCCAGAGTTCACCTAGTTTTGTGTTATTTTTCAACTTTGCACCCAAAAGTTTTAGTTTTTCATATTAAAAAAATGATGCCCACTTCTATTTAATGAGGAAAACCAGCTTAATGAAAGAAAAAAAAAAAAAACTGCAGAGGGAGAATAAAAGCATTCCAATTTTGCCAGTTGAACAAAATGATGAACCAAAGATTTTTGTATTCACAGAATGCAGTCGGACTAGTATGTACTTTGCAATAGCTCACACCTTGCAAATGATTAACAAAAACCCCAGCAGAATCTCATTAGACTTAAAAGCAATTTCACATACTGTAGCGGTAGTAAGATAACTTCCTTACCACATTTTGCTGTTAAAAAAGTTAAGTATAAAATAAACAGCATATTACAATCCAACTAAACCACAATAAAAACCAGCTTTTACATGACTGCCAAAGGGTCAAGCAGTCCCATCATATTTAAAGGTCACACAACACTTGAAGTGCCCGTTTAGATTACAGCCTACACAGACAAGTGAAGTTTTCACTCAGTTCTCCACTATTTGCATACATAGGCCTTAACGTAGTGCAGCACTTCGCAAAGTTGCAAGTATTTTTAGGCTGTGGGAGTCTGATGGTAATGTATTTTGATCACCTGTGCTCAAACCATGAAAGAGAAGAAAATTTTAACAAACTTTGTTTGTTGAGGTTCATACAAGGCAGGCACCAGTGTGGTGGAAGAGAATCAGAAAGAGCAGATGCTGTGAAAGGTCTTCAAAGCGAAGAGCGGCAGCTCATCGTTGATGCGGTGTAGCAGAGGAGGCCATTGGGAAAGACACCAAGTGAAGGGCGACACAGGAAAAGCAACAGGCCAAGGAAGCGATCGCTGTAGTAGCATCTGGATGGAGCTGAATGGGTACCACATTCATCAAGACCAGGAAAAAAGATGCTGTAGCAATTGAGATATCAGGTGGTGAAAGAGGTCCAAGTCAAAACGATGAAGCCCAGACCACGTACTTCAGTGACACTCAAAGAGCTAAAGACAGCATTTTTCTCAGTCATGGTGACACGGAAGGGACATAGCAAAGGGGGGTTTAAGGTAGTTGGTTAGCTGCATGAGGAGATGTGCACCCAGTGGTGAATTTGGATAGAGAGTACAAAGCCCCACTCAGATGAATCTCTCTGAGTTGGCCACAGAAGGACGAAAGCTCAGTTTGCATGTGCATGCATGAGATAGTTCAGAGGAGAAGGGGACCTGACAAAGCAGGAGAAATAGCAAGAAGAATTTTCTTCAGATAAGCCTACAAGATCCTTGGAGAGGTAAAATCTTACAGGCTGCACCCCCACTAACAGGAGAAATGAAGATGGAGATGACTAACATCACTGGGAGCAAGGAAAAACCACCCATAACACCAAACAGCATGTGGCTGAAAACAAAACCCAAGTCAGCTCTTCCCTGTGTTTGGATGATGGATACCCATTTACAACTGCTTCTTGTGATCTACTGGTTAGCCATTTCAGTCCTTTTAATTAAATTACAATGATTATTTTTCTAGTGTTTGTACAACTTTTTTTTTTTTTTTTTTATGTTCACATTATCAGGCAGGACTAACTCAATATATTTGCTGTCGAAAGATATTTGTGATAATGTAGCATTAAAAATTGCTCAGCTTTTTCTCATTTGACAATCTTCTGTAAGAGATTTAGACAACTCTGTTACTTACTCTGCCAATGGAAATTATTTGCTGACCGTATCACATATCAGCCTTCCCGTTATATTGTACAGGATCAATACGAGGTTAAATAATACATAAATTCTTCAGGATCCCTTCCCTCTTGTCAGCCACAAGCATTATGTCCATCTTTTTCCAGTTCTCTGAAACGTTCTCACTGCTAGAAGATCCCTTCAAGATTATGACAGTTGATTAGAAAGCTTTTACGTCAACTTTGTAGTACTCTTGACCACAGCTAATCTGGTTGTGCAGATATAAATAATAATAATGATTATTAACTAAATAAATGAACAAACACCATAGTTAATTTTAGCTGTTGCTTAACTGTTTAGAAGAAGCACAAATTTAAGGTAAAGTGAATTCTTATTCTTTCCAATGATGGAAAATTTCTTGCTTTTCCTTTTTGAAATCAGGATTCATTAAAATCTTTTGTCAAGCATGAAATTTGTATCATGGCTAGAATTTATTTGTTGCTGATGAATTTAAGAAATTCCTCTTTCACCTTACAGACCTCTCATTCTACAGACCCTCAATTCTTTCTAATATCTTTAATTTCCTTTATCAACAATTTACATTTTCTATCTACTGATTCATAGTCATTGCCATCACCTTCACTATCCTTCCCATGGACACTTAAATTGTTTCCTCCACTTCCACTCTTAATCATAGTGCTTTTTAAAATACAAGCATCCTTTTGAGTGGAGAACTGTAGGTCTTTTGCACTTAATCTTTCCTAAACATTTTCAGATTATTCAGATAATTATGTTTAACCTCTCCTCCCACACAAATTCTCTTGCCATTGTCCATGGTTATAGAAAATGAGCCTGATAAAAGCTTTGAGTCTGCGTAAATACATATATATGTATTAATGAAGAGAACTATGCTGTGTTTGTTCAAGGCAGAGGAATTAGGCTTGCCTTGTAAAATCTCAACTTTGAGCACATGCCTTATTGCCTGGGTGGAGTGGGACTAACAACATTTAATTATTTACTCTGCACCTCCCAGGCCTCGTAAGGTATTAGCATGACCCCGCTGTATTCTTCTAACCCCTCAATCAGCTCTCTAAAAGAAAGCAGAGGCTCTTGCCCTTCCATGTGGAGTTAGCATGCAGGTAGTTGCAGTAATTGCTGGCATCGAAAAACCATGACACATAATAGTACGAGATTACTGCCAAAACACTGTGCAATCAAATATAATAAAGGTTGATGGGCTAGCAGATTCTTTCTTTTATTGGACATATCTGCATGTGTGCACAGGTTGAGGACTGCTTGCTTGGTGGATGAGATCAAATGGGTTTGGTAGAGAAACTAAGCATGAAAAACCAAGCAAAAGGAAGGTGCTATCGCAGGTTATACAAAGCCTGCTCAAGAGAAAATCAGAGCTATCAACCAGAGACCGATCTGCTGCATTCCCTCCAGAGTGATAAAACACATTTTCTCCAGGTAAGCTGTAACGTCACTGAGAGGATACAATATCCTGAAAAATGCTGTAAGCAATACAATCAGCTTTTCTCGCCTGGAATGAGAATACATTGGATGTACTGAAAAATCATGAGTAATTAATTTAACCTCTCAGGTTAGTATAACTGGCAAACAGGAGAACCTCACCTTATTGATTGATCTGGCGTAGCCCTGGCTGGAATGCAGTTTCACCCAAAAAGTGGAGGGGAAATAATGAAACCTGTCCCCAGAGACATACAGCTGAGACATAAACAGGGATTTAAAGGGAAATTTTCCTAGTAAATCTCTCAGCCTTTCCACAGTTCTCATTTCAACCTAGTTCATTCCTCCCACCCCCTTGCAAAAGTGGCTGTACTTCTGACTTGCATTACCATTACGGAGGCTGCACGGCGTTTGGCAGTACCTTTTACTTGCAGATAAAAATCTCCATCTCCTCTTTCCCCAAAGCTTTTTAAAAGCAAAAAAGGGAATAAAAAAATATTCATTTTGGATTTGTCAATCAAAATCGCAGGCTTCAGCATACTGTGTTGGTTGATGTGTTAGGACAGACCTACAACACTGAAAAATGAGTATCTGTTAGGGACTAAGAGCTAGGAGGTGACACTTCCTAAGTGCTGAACGTGGCATTGCCCTTAAAATGACAAAACCCCTCTGTACCTCGCAGGGTCTCTGCGACCTACTTCGCTCCAGAAGGATAACTGGAATGAACAAGAATCCTCTCCTCTTAATGCACCACAGAGTTAAGTTTCTTGTATATTCACCATCCTCCTACAAGCAGGACCAAAGCACAGAACAATTTTCACAAGCAGAGACTCAAAGAGACGAACGCGCTGGCTCCTGCGTTGCTCAGAAAATAATTTTGGATTTTATTCTGTCTCTTTTCGGGCTCTGGGGGACAGTTTATGTCAATCTTTTCTTCTTTTTTCAAAAGTATTGTAGGTTAAACTTTGGGCCTAACAACCTTGACAGCGTCCCTTTACATTTTTTAGACGAGCCATTGAGTAGCATTATGACAAATTAAGGGACCTGATGATATGTAACAAGAACATCTCCTCTAGTCAAAGGCTGTGGAGGAAATAAAAAGCCTGAAAGAAATATTTCTGGCAAAAAAAAGAAACTTTTTCCTCTTCATTAGTATAAGGAATTGCAGATGGTGAAATACTTCAATTAACCATGAAGTAGGGTTTCCTTGTACAACGACTGTATTCACTTAAGACAGCATGTAGAAGACACACACTCTTCTTTTGCTTGTGGAAATACATAGATAACGTGAAAACCTTTGAAAATCATCTTATTTAGAAGCAAAGTTGCCTTTACATAGTATTTTCTGTACTTCTTTGCTATCATTCAACGTTTCTATCGGAGTCAGCCTGCCTCTGCCTTTATCGGCCGAAAGCAACAGTCCACTAGCTGCAATGCCAACTAGCTGGTGAAGAAGCTGTTAGGATATTTTGCAGGTGGAGAAGCAGCAGAGTTCATTATTAATAGATTATTTATGATGAAAGAGTTCATTATTAATAGATTATTTACAAATACTTTTTAAGTGTCATCAGCTGTTCACCTGGGAATAGCTTTCTAATAACATTCACAAAATAAAGAACAAACAGATAAACTATATTGACATTTTTGTTACTAAAGGCAGCAGGTAATTATCGATATGGTTAAGAAAAAAGCAAAACCCTACTTCAAATCTCCTCCACAGTTATTTTTTCATGTCTTAATAGCTCTGAACATATCTTGTACTCTTTAGTTAGTAATAAACCAGAGCACTGCACTTAAAACCTTTGGTATATATCATTTTGCAGAAGCAGATCCCGATGTAGACCTGCTCTTAGGAGCTTCAGTCATAGCTCACAATCATGCCTCTAGAAAACCACGGAAGTCAGTAATTAGGAATCTAATTCTTACCCATACCTTCATCATCTTCAGAGTATGAACACCATCCCCCATAACAGTTCTGATGTTTAAGATGACTGGGTAAACAATACAACTTTACAGGTAAACACCCACTCTACTAGTCCACCATTAGACACAATTTTTTTTTTTTTTTAAGATCACAACATAAGTAAAAGCCCAAGTCTTCTCTGTCATAGTGAAAAACCTCCCCATCATTCTAGTACATTCCATTCCTCCATGGGGCACTAACAGTGTTACCAAAGTTTATCTTCTCACTTAGCATCAGGGAACGAAACATTATCTATAAGCAATGGTGACCTAATTACTAATATGAGTTTTGCATAGGCAAACTGGTATCTAACTGTATACAGAGAGTCTGAGAGATAAAGAATATAGCTGACAAATCACTAACAATAAATCGATTTTCACATTCTCCTTATAATCACCACGGATCCTCACACCAGATTCTTTAAGTAATGTGGTGAGTATTAACTTACATTTTACCTTATTATTAAATATGTTAAGCACATATTAATCTATGATTTATTACAATTAGGTTTATTCTAATTTAATTAAACACTGAGGCCTCTTAAGTATTCTGTGAAACTCAGGTATGTTGCCTGGCAAGTGGGGATTTTCTGAAAACAATTCTTCAGGAATCCTTGGTAATATTTTAAAGATCTTGATTGTGAACTATCTTCCATTGATGAGTGCTTAGTTTTAGGATGAAAATGTACACGTCTGTTATTTACAGTATTTCAGTGGAATCTCTCATTTGAGGCTCCAATTACTGAAATATTTTGTATTTAAACAGACTTGAACCCTCACAGCATCATTTCTAAAAAGTATATTCCCTTCAAAATATTGTTTTCAATCTTCATAATTACCTCTACTATTTTCTATATGGTTCTAAGGTTCCTATTTAATAAGTCAGTATGTAATTAACTGTATAGCCTGTTGTGAAGCCCCGAGTGCACAGACGAACAAGGAACAGGAGAAAAATTTAAGTATCTTTGGGCTGAGCTACATCGTATAGGGAACTCTCCAGCAACCCCTTCTTGCAAAGAAGTTTGAAAGGATACAGATGGGGTCAGAGAGAAAATTATAGTGGAAACAGAAGTGATGGAAATGGCCAAAAGAGCAAAGTGTCATGAATTTTCCTGCAGTATGCTGAGGCTCATAATCACAGACTGGTTTGGGTTGGAAGGGACCTTCAAAAGTCATCTAGTCCAACCCCCCTGCAGTGAGCAGGGACATCTTCCACTACATCAGGTTGCTCAGAGCCCCGTCCAACCTGACCGTGAACACTTGCAGGGATGGGGCATCCACACCTCCTCTGGGCAACCTGTGCCACTGTTTCACCACCCTCATCGTAAAGCATTTCTTCCTTGTATCCAATCTAAATCTACCCTCTTTCAGTTTAAAACCATTGTCCCTTGTCCTGTCACTGCAGGCTCTGGTAAAGTCTTTGTCCATCTTTCTTATAAGCCTCCTTTATATATTGTTCATTTAGAGGAAAAAGGAATATTAAATGAGCACCAGCACAAGGAAGATGAAACTTCTGCAGACACCATTATGGTCCAAATGGTGGATGTACATCCAGGCTGCACTAAGTTTGGACTGGTAAAACATGTTTAGTACCTGCATGGAGGAGAAAGCTGAGGTTATCACTATGGAAATATATTAGGATGGCATTTCATTATGAGCAGACAGTAAGGCACTCTGAGCTATAGGCCACAGGCCATATCCCTTATGCAGCTGGACTGCATCACGCACAATGCTGAAATATCAACTCCACATGCAGAATATTTCCCCTCGACATACTGAAGTCAATAACTCACAGCTGAAGCCAGAATATGAAAATCGGCATGTAAAACTTCCCAGCCCATCTTACAGGTGATGGCTGATTCTCCCATTTGTGTAAAATCATATTAGAAATACCCACCCACGTTTCCTTGCAACTGCAGACGACACATGGTAAGAATGCAGTTACCCCAAGGTAGCAAGTCACTGGAAATGGAAAATACATTTGATAACTTTGTATTCAAAATACTTTTTTTAATAATTTGAAAGTCAGTGTATCCCTTAACCAAACAAGATCCAAATAAAGAGTACCAAGAAAAAAAAAAAGGTTATCACTCAGTTAACACTACTTGCTGAGAGACATCTCCAGAGACTGCAAAAATATTTTTAAAAAATCAGTAACAAGCAGAAAAATGTGTATTAGTCACTGGGTAAGTATTGTATGAATTCCTTCACTATATCCACCTTTCTAAGCTCAGACTGCTGTGACTTTCATGTGATAAACAGCATGTCTCACCATAAAATTTGAATTGGTTTTAAAAAAAAAAAAAAAAGGAAAAAAGTTATTTATAACTGACCATTCACAGCCTGCTGACTGGCAGCCATCCAACCAAACAGTAATTATGTGTGCAACAATGATATTAAGCCCAATGCAATAGGATTGCTTCCAATTTTAAGGTTAAGTAAATCACGAGCTGTACTTTTATGCAAAAATGTGTTGGGTAAAGCATTCAAGTTGTCTGGAAAAGGGCTAGATCACTTTGGTGTTTTGTTTACTACTACAAAGTATTACCTTGGCTGAAAAGCACTGGCATTTATGATAATCACAAACCAGTCATCATCACTAACAATTTTCAAATGATGATTTAGAAACTAAAATGTGGGGTTTTTTCCTTGAAATACTAGCTTGCATGACAATTGCACACCATGCACACAACCACTAAAGTCCCAAAAGGAGGAGCTTGGGAAAGGAGAAATAAAAGGCAGCTGAAACAATCTTCGAGGGAGCTGCCAGTTCCTTGTCAAATGAAGCAGAGTCAGAAATACTCCAGCCTAGCTTTGTAATCCATCACCACAAACTGCAGCACTTCCTCCCCAGATTAAAAAGACAGATTCAAAGCACTGGGGAAGGAGGCGCAAAGGAAGTCAAAGTCAAGTCAATGCCATATCAGCTTGAAAACCCCAATGAAGACGACGCACGTGTGGCAGTAGAAGCTGACAAGTGCCAAACAACTTCTTCTAAGATGTACCTCGGAAACTGGAGCCTACCAGGTGAGAATCATATTCTATCAAACATTATTTTAAAAAACCACACAGATATTTCCCACATTTCAGCATCCCATTCAAATGGGAAATTTGCCATGATGTGTCTGAGCCTCACAGGAGTTGCTGATGTCATTGCATACATCATGCTGTTAAATATGTTATGAGATGGTTGCAAGGTGTCTTCTGCCACTAAGGCATCTGTTTGGTAGAGTTGCTGGCAGGCTCAAACAAATGAGTCCACCACTCAAAGAAAGTCAGCACAGCCAAATACGTAGAATTTCTCCCCCTTAAAAGTTTACCTTTCTAAGGCCTTTACCTTCTTGATGGAGTCAAATATGGAAAATTAGGAGCTGACCATGGGCCTTCTGGTTTATTACAACTTGGGCACTAAAGGCTTGATTCAAAACCTCACCAAGCAAGAAGCACCAAGATCCCCCCAGCCTACAAAACTCGTGTCTCAGTGCAGGCGGCAGAAGGCTGAAGAGCACACAGCAATCCTGGTACAGGGATCAGGCACAGACAGGTCAGCAAATATACAGACTTGGAGAAGTTTCTCTTCCAAAAGAGAAGGGAAAAAAAAAAGATTCTCATAGCTCTTGTCGGCTGCCCAGAGTAGTAAAACATTACTACAAAATAAAACACATAAATCCCCCCAAACTAGGATATGGAATTTCAGACAATAGCTGAACCCAAAATCATTGGAAAAAACCACAACAGCTCTGTTTCAAAGAGCAAAAACTACCAAGACTGCCTACTTTTTTTTTGGCTCTTAATTCTGGTTTGGCCCCTATATGGGAAGTGGGAACTGATCTTAAAGAACCTAAGAAATTAAAAAAAAAATTAAAGCTGCTTTTTAAGGGGTAGGACTGGCCAGCATAGGATTAGTTTTAGGAAAAAAATAGGACCCTCCCCCCCCCCCCCCGCACCCAATCCAATTAAAAGGAAAGCAGTAGAAGAGGGGCAGGGTCCCTAAGGAAGGTTTCACTTGCAAGTTTAAGGAGCAACTGAGCTTTTGTTCAGACTTCACACTGTTTAAGCAACCCTATAAATTCTGTTGGACCTCGGAAGGAAGCAGTCCCATGAGGAAGGCATTTAGTGGCAGAAACGCCTTCAGAAAAGGCTGAGAGCCTGCCATGCCTTTCTGCAGGACTGCTTTATTATTTCAGCCAGCAGTCGGCAGGTAGAGCGGAATTATACTGACAAGAGGAAATAAAAATATGGGGTGCTACCAGAGTATTTTGACTGCATCTTTTCACTGCCAGTCACAGCGTATTCCACGCAGAGGAAGCATAAGCTCTTCATTTGACACATGGCTAATACAAAGTTGTACTTCAGCCTACTATAAAGTCCTCCTCCCATCTCTCCAAACTACACCAAAATTTATACATTGTAGGATATTCAAATGTGAGAAACAACATTGGCGGTACTGCAACAAGAAGCATTGCTTATGATTAAATATTTTCTTATATGGATCTTTGAGTTCAATATGCATGCCTTTAATGATTTCCTTCTCATTTTAGGAGGAATCTGAATTAAGAAAGAAGTGATGTTTTTATAGGCAAGAAATTAACAGAAGCCTAATCAGCCTGTGAGGCAAGAGAATCTAAACTAAGGACCCAGCTACCGACCCTTTGCTTCTTTTAAAGCATGCTGATTTATCCTCATTACGGGATGAAAACAGCACTCGCCCTGCTTGGTAACGTCATCTTCGTACCACTTCCAGATAAACCGAATGCTCACTGGAACAGGTGCCAAAAAAGACATGTTCTCGCAGCCTGAAGGTTAAACTGGATTAATTTCGAAAACCTGAAAATTGATACGCTGTAATTTAACATGTGCTCAACATGTGTGCTCAGCAGCAACTGAAAATGAAATATCTTAAATATTATCAAACGTTACATCATTAAATATAAATTAGATGGAAACAGGGGAAAGCTAAAAATTGACTAGGAGTTCAGCTACTCTAAATGGCTAATACGTCCATTTTTCACCTGAAGCCCTCTCCAATACAGTTTTGCCATTAAGCAAAAACCTAAAGAAAGGTAATCAATTCCAACTAAAAAGCACTTCTCCCGGAATGACTGCACTTCAAACCCCTGGCTGGCTGCCAACCCCCCCAGACAACAGCTATCAATGTTTCTGACTATCACAGGAGCACGAGGGGCCATGCATAATTGACTAGAAGATGGGCTAAAACTGTGCCCAATCAGTGTGTGATCAAAAACGCGTGGAATATTCAGCGCCACTTGATTACATGGAGGCACGTCCTTTCGCTCTCCTCATGAAATCTCTTCAAGGTCCAGAGTACTGTAATAAGATCATTACTGTCAAGCGGTACGAATCGCAGGCAATGAGTCTTGGGATAGGAAGTCATACTTCACAAGCTCCTCTGGTCTTTTTTTTTTTTCTCTCCCTCTTTTTTTTTTTTTTTTGTATTTTACTGCGTGTTGAGGCAGCAAGGCGACGAGGTGACAGATAATGATCACATCACTGTGTGGCAACTAGAAAGGCACTTTTAAGAAAGAGCACAGAGAAATCAGCTTAAGAGAAACTCAAACATTTTTTTTTTGGCTTTTTTTTTCCCCCTCAAAAATTAAATAGAATTAAACTGTGCAGTATTCTCCTTTCATGAATTGTGATTTAATGTCATTGAATTTAATCATTTGATAGATTTTCATATTATACCAAAGCCTATTACCTCACAGACAAATGGCCAATTTTCTCCATCTCACACTCACAAAAGAAACCTTTATTAATTTTTTCCTTTCTTTTTTTTTGAGGGGGGAAGTGGTGGAAAATGTCACTGATGAGGCCTGTTCAAGTTTTCTTTTCACCTACTCCTTTCACTGGAGTTGTGCACTATGTATAATGCATAACATCTATCACAAGTAACCTATCTGTAAAGAGAAAGGTGGAGGGATTGAAAACAGGAGATTAAAGCACAGGGTATAAAACAAACATGCAGCAAGCTCAGCACTGAAATCTCATGCACAGCACGTGTATCTGCAGTAGAGACTTCAGATGGAAACATACCAAGTATCTGCTCACTGAGTTTGACAGCTCATTTAAGGCAACTATTTGATTAAAACTTGGCAAAACAACACAGGTTTGAAATGACTGACTGGTCAGGAGTTGGAAGTAAAAAGAGGGCCTACATTATTTTTATGGGGTTGTCCTGTAAATGCCTGACATCAATATCACAGAGCATCAAAACTGCAATTGCTCCAGAGCTGCATTTTTCAAATGGAGAAGGCTACTATGATCGGACAAGAGCCTGCTCCTTAAGGGGAAGGAAAAGTCAGCCTAGTTAAGAACACCCACCTACATCTATGGAAGATTAAATCCCATACCATGGTTCCCCCTACCTGGCATTTCAGTATCAAGGACCTCACCCTCTTCTCATACTAGTTGGACACTCTTTCAAACATGTACCGTTCAGAGACTCCTCTCCTCAGGGCAAGATGAGGATGGCCAGCTCCACAGTTCACAGCACGTCATGCTGCATTAACACAGACTCTCAGGGGCTCTATCACCGAGCAAGAACCAGAGTTGCACAGCACTGGCCAACACACATGTTGCTGATATTGCAACTTGTGGTCCAGGAAGGGTTGAAACATCGCGCCCAGTTCACCCCAACCTACCCTTTGAAAATCACCACATGACGACACTAACATCTGTCAGCATACAGAAACAAGAAACAACACTTAAAACCATCAGTTTATCAATCTCAGCATCAATAGGTACCTTTGGAAGAAGCAAAATCACAAAGGGAAAAGGAGAGGAGAGGAGAGGAGAGGAGAGGAGAGGAGAGGAGAGGAGAGGAGAGGAGAGGAGAGGAGAGGAGAGGAGAGGAGAGGAGAGGAGAATCATCAGCTCTTCAAGGAAAACAACTTTAAATTGCTCAGGCTTCTGCACTTTGCCCACTTTTCTTAAAGAAAAATTCCTGGGAGAAATATATGTACATTCAACAACTTATTTAGTAAAATTATTCATATGCACTGCCACCTTCCTTAGGTTTGGTTTGGACCTGCTTTACAAAAGGTGTCACAAACATTTTGACAAAGAACCTGAATGGAACGGGGAAAAATATTTCTTGATCTATAGGTTGTTATTAAATCCTAAAGTCTAAGGAAGCTGCAAAAAAAAAAATCCCACCAGCATTAAAAGGGAGAGGAGGAAGCATTTGGCTGCAACTGCAAAAATGTGAAGAGTTTATCTACGCGCAGTAAAACTAGCAAATCCCCCGAACCTGTAATGCCTACAAGGTACAAACAAAAGTGAGTGTCTGACTCCTGATGCTGGGCAAATCCTGTGTATGCAGACTCTTCAACTGCAATCAGCCAGAAACATCATCTTCACCCTCATCTCCCTGTAAGCAGATGGCATTAGATACACCTAAATTCAGAAACTTTATAAAATGAGACTTTCTACATCTCTCTTGCTAGATGCTGTGCCTGGAATACCTTTATTTGGAGCACAGAGGGGAGACAACTGGCAAAACTGTGCATCTGGGAAAGATCATCGCTTGTTTCACCCGGATTTAAAGGCAGATGTGGTTTCACTGCCCATCGAGGTTCTTCAGACCTGGAGCAAGGAGGCTGCTTACACAAGGAGTATTTTCCGACATTATGCTCAGATCAGTTCTTAGCCCTAAGAATTCACTGAGTAGCAGCATGTATTTTTCAGGGCTTACCCGTAATGACTAAAACGTAGGGTTCTGCAATAAAAAAAAAAAAGACTAACTCGTTATTTCTAGATTCTGTTCTGTATGTACCTCTTGATTACAAGTTCTTTTTAGCATAATGCCAAGAGCATGTTTTACAACCCTAGGGTAGATCAGACCTATTGACGCATTTCCCCTTGAATTCCAGGTTTGAGCTATACATGGCAAACCTCCACAATCAAACCATTGCCATTAATCTCAAGTTCCATATTATGAATAAAAAAGCATGCCTATAATTAACTGGCATCCCATCAACCCTCCCCTCAAAGCTGCCCTGTGCCTCCTAAGGCAAACATCAATTTAACAAGGCATGCCGTAGAGAGGCAAAGCATACAAACAACCACAACAGGTTGGGTATGAGGTCCATCTAGCCTGCTATGCTTTCATCAGCAACTAGTGGGAGATGCCTACAAAAAGCAGAACAGCAACAAATAGAGCAACATGTGCTCTGTTACACCTTCCAGAACAGTTCATGGTTTGGGGACTTCCTGGGAGAGGTTGCAATCTTTATTTTAAGAGACCTTAATGGCTTTTTCTTCTTTGTATTTGTCTAGTCTAGGGGTTTTGTTTTAGCTGCTTAAGGTCTTACGAAGGGAATTACTTAGGACTTCCACTCTTTAAAGGCAGCTTCTTCCTAATGTACCTCTGTCGCTCTGTTCCAATAAGCTGATGAGTCCAAGTTTACAGAAAGCTGAGGACAAGGCATCCTTGAAAAACTAAGCCTTCTACACCAAAATAGCCTGTTCATTTACATTGTGACACCTTGACTCAAGAGTTCAGTTATGTGGTGAACAGAACTAAGTTATACCTAACGCAACGACCTTATTTTAGTCTTTTCATTTACTATAACTTTATAATACATAATAATCTCATTTTATTTTTAAGATATTTTAATTTAGGTATATATATTCATAATGAAATTACATGGTCTTAGGCTCTGGAAAAACTGGCAAGGAACTTTTAAAGTAGACACTCTTACTTAAGTAACTAAACGGAACTAAATTCTCTAGCAGGATTAATATTTTACAAGTACTTCTTGCTATCTTGTAAACATCATCAGGAACTCTTCTCGTAATCAGGGTCTCTGTCTCAGGCTGACAGCATAGTTCTAAGGACACTAATTACCTGAAGCCAGTAAAACGCTAAGGTGTCACTTGTTTTCATTCAATTCTAAAGCTACTTAGAACGTCTTCCTTTTCCAAAAAAAATCAGGCCAAATCACAGCGCAGCACTTGTACTAAGGACACACGGTGTACCCTTCTACAGTCACAATGCAGAGCACTTAACGTACTAAGAGTGCGACCACTTTTCAGAGAAATGTAGGTAAAGAAAGTGTTACCTTTCTCTAGCTATCCAGATACACCAGTGTGTACAACCACCACCAATTCATCCTGGGACTCATGCTTTCCAGAATCCCCTTTCCTGCTGACCACCACTGTGACACTTTTCCTTTCAACCAGGTAGGCGGAACCTGCAGCCTCTTCCGACCCTGAGCTAACAGCGGTTTTAAAGAGAAGAAGGGATCTTTCAACTTGTTTAGCCTGCAATGAAGTAGGTTAAAACAATAGATGAGCTTCACCTCCCTTGTCTTTCACTCCTCAGCATCAACATAAATGTCTTTCAGCAGCAAACCTTTCATGTCAGATAGGCTGTGACGACTGAGGCTGAAGGTTTCCCAACAAGTGACCTTTATGCCTTGGTTGAAAGTAAGTCTCTGAAGATTCGGTCTAGATTTTATTAATTTCTGCCCTCCTGTTTCTCAGGTGTACAGCAATCGGCCAGTACTATATCTCCTACGAAGCAGTGAATGAAGTTACTGATGATCAGTGGAATTACAACCAAAGAGTGTTTTGATACTGAATAGGTGTCAACCTCCAAGACACTTGCAGTACGCTTAAATCAAAACAAGCATTTGGCATTACAGACAACAAATATGGTCACATACCATTGATTTTTTTTTTTTTTAAGTCCTCATGCAGACAGAAAAAATACAGCTACAGATATTTTTGATATTTTTGTTGTTTCATTTTTAATGCCAACTAAGATCTGTGTTGGGTGTTTTTTTTTTTGTTTGTGTTTTTTAAGAAATTTTTACCTACAAAGCAGCTGGAGCAGAGAATAGCTGGATCAGGAAAGGTCTACAACTCTTCCATGATAATGCACAAAATAAGGATGGATATGCTTATTAAACCACATTCCTAAAATCTTACTAAAACTGAGCTTGTTAAATTCTAGATCGATTGATGATTAGCAAAGCAGAACTTGGGGGTTTGTGTGTGTGGTATGAAATTCAGCAAAATGCTATTTGCTGAAATTTCTGAAACGTTTAATGCACAAGAGGACTACACAAATGACACGATGATCAACAAATTGTACATGAACAGAATTCAGCAGTAACCCTAAATGAATTAGGGTTACCTATTTAAAACGGAACAAAAAAATCCCAGCAAACACCTTCCTAGCTATCTGCTTATAATGCAAGCCCTTCCAGTTCCAAAGAAATGCTTCTTTTCTTCATTCAACATTGCAGTAAAAATGCCACTTTTTTATCAATCTCATTTTAAATACTACAGAAAATTTTTTCAGAACTATGGAACTTCTACTTTCTAAAACTTCAGGCACTTAAGAGACCAGAAATAGAAACGAAACCTGCTCTCACTAAACTATACATCACAAGATACATAGAAATACTGCACAACAGGATGAAAAGACGCTCCTCTTCTGTCTGACATGTCTGCATTTGGGTTTTTAAATTTTTTATATATATATATATATATTTTTTATTGGGCAAAAAGCTTATTAAGATATCTCTCATAATTTTTATCATTGGGATGCTGCAACTGCCGCAACGCAAGCGGTGGCTGAGCATACTACCTTTGGTCAGTGGGTTCCCCATGAGTTGTAAAGCAATAATGTAAAGTCTGGGGATAAATCAGTAGGGGAAACCAGTTGTTCCTAAATTATTTCCATGCCCATTTTTGCTTTTGCAGTTATAATTAACTGATTTATCCCCAAGACTTTGTGTTCTGTCTTTACCACATGTGGGGAATCTTCTGCCCCAAGCTAGTGTGCTCAGCCCCCACGTGCATTGTGGTGGCAGCAGCATCCCAGCGCAGGCTATGCACACAGGTAGGGTGCTGGGATAGCTTTGCAGCCGGCATGGGGCTATATGGATGAACAGCTTCTAAAATGAGTTAGCTTAAATTAACTCCGATATGTCCACACACAGGCCACAGAAATATCATGACAACTCTTCCCTAATGCCATCACTAATGCTTTATTTCATTTTCACGTGTTCACCCATCTCACAGTATCAAAAACCTGCCTTCTTACTGAAATAAAAAACTTGTTCCAATACCGCCTCTGCATCTACTCCTGCTGCACAGTAGGTTGTAAAAATTAATAGTTGATTTATAGGAATTAGGTAAAATAACTAGGATGACAAGATTACCAGGAATAATTTCTGTGGAGTTCCTACATGGGCAACATCTGTTTGCCTGTACAACCACAGTAGTATACTTAATTATCCTATAACGGACTGGAAAGAGCTTTTCCTTGAAGAACTTCTGGTGGCAGCTTAGTTCTGTGCATTACTTCAAGCAATACAATCCATACAGGGACCTTGACGTCTAATAGATTTGATTCCAAAGGTTACAAACTCTTCAATAGGTGAGTAGTTTTGCCCTTGCTGCAGCTGCAGGTCAAGATATTAGATTTCACATCTTCCTTGCAGAGAAAAGGGAGTGATGATGCTGTGACTTTTTGTGCTGGAAAGGTTTCTGAACATGCTGTCCTCTGACAATATCAGAAGGTTTCTTCCAGACCATAAAAAGCCCCCAAAAAAATTATAAAAAGAGCACCAAGTAAAAATATATTCCTTCACCATGGTGCTTAATTCAGTGTATTATAAATAAGTACTAGCATTAACAATGTCAAGTCCATCTGTCAAACACAGAATCTACTCTCCCACAAACACTATAGCTCATTGTTTGCATCTGTTTCATTGAACAGGTCTCAGATGTGTTTCCACTAAATTTCCAAAATACCCAATTAACTTTTTTTTTTAAAAAATACATGGCTAGAGACATTTCCTTTTTTTTTTTTAGTTCAGTCTGGCCACAGCATACTTACTAGAACTATGCACCTAAGGAAATGTATGTTAAAATTGTCTGGAGAAGACTATGCACAGAGCCATGTACAGAGCCAAGCATGTTTAAATCATTTCAGCATATAATGCCAGCAGGTAAATCAGGGGGACGCTAAGGAAAGCTTAGGGTGAGAAGCTGCACGTAAAAGACACACAGTTTTTTTCATGCATCATATACTGCATTTCAGTTAACAGCTGTATTGCTTCCAATTTACACAGAATATCAGATTTTCAGGTGTTGTACAGATTCCAAAGACCGATACTAAGAACTGCATTTCCCTAATTCGCTTTGTCATTCTGGTTTTAGGATGGCTGAAAGGGGCCAAGAAGTCTTGGGAATAAACTGGCACCTCCCTTGGCTCTTTGCACCTTGTCCCACCCTCCTAGACTCAAGTTCCCACGCAGCTGAGAAACCAGATGACAGCAGTGAAATTTTTGCTTATTGCTAAAAGTACAAATGAGAACCTGACTAAACCCTGGTTTTCCATCCACAGAAAACAAATGAACATATTTTAATTTCAAACTTAACTATAGCTCATCTTCAATGCTCCCTGAGATTCGGAACAGAAGAATGACTTCAGCATTATAAAACATGCAAGTGAAGAACACAAGCTTTTGAAATACCTTTACCAGTTCACCCCAGAAAAATAATAAAAATACAATTTTTTGGTAAACTGCAGTTCATCGTTAGCTTCAAGCCAGAAAGCGTACACCTAGAGTTGGGGGCTAGACCGCGCAGATCAGAAAAGCACAGAGAAAAGCAATTTCTTTACAAGGGGCAGAGAACAAATATCTTTGCATTAAGAAAACAGTTCTAAAAAGAAACATAAAAGATCCTTCCTTGTCCTTCAAAAGTTCTTTAGAAACCAGCGATGAAGAAGAATGTGGAACACAGATTTACAGAGCAAACAGAGTTTTCAAAGTCCACCGAGTCGCTAATCACATTTTCTACTCTATCATCCACTCCTGTTTCTCAGTTCCGTCTGTGTGAATGGGAACACTGAGCTATACTTGTTTTGCCTATGCTACCGAGAGACAAGATAAATTAACAGCACTCTGCCTGCAGCTGCCTTGCATCTCCCTGACCAAAGGAGTGGATTCACTTATCTACCTGGGCGCAGTCAGGCTGGCCCTACAGCAGCCAGCAACGTTGGCCCCATTGGCCAGAGCTCTTAGTCACTGAAACACTTGCAGAGCATGGATGATGTAGATTAAACGCTGAAAGACAGCCATATCTTGGGCTTTCTATAGCTCCTAAAATCTCAGAGACGTATTGAGGGCAGGCAGGTTCAAGCTGGCATAACCATGAAGTTTTAAAACTGTCTAAGAAGAGTAAGAAAAATAAACACTGGGAAAGGTCTTTCTGTGAAGAGTATTTCGAAGAAAGCTTTTTAATTTTTCTACTTGTTTTCAAGCTGAAAAACCCTCCTATTATCACTAGCTGTTGCAGCAGCACGAGGGTACCAAAACAGACTGGGCTCTGAGCAGCTATTCCTCTTTGAAACACAGCACCGTATAATCCTGCTCTGAGCAAGTTTAGACAGCATGGTGGGAAAACCACCGCTGGTTGCTGGCACCTTGCCTAATGTAAGCATTCCTGCTGCTACCCTCAAAAACACTAAGAAATTTTTTCAGTGACAAGTTCTGTATAGAGAACTAAAAAACTTCTCTCTGGGTTTCATTGCACTGGAAAAATTTCACAAGAATCTGATTTTCCAGAATAGGAACAGAATTTTAATTTTCATCCAACTGCAGCACAGTTGCTTTAGTATTTTTATTGCTGCAACCATTGTCTCAGAAAACCCGTAGAAAGATACACCAAGATGAAAGAATCAATCCCAGAAAGAGAGGGCTGTGCATGTGCAGATAGTGTGGAGAAAAAAGAATCAGCATGACCTTTGTGGAAGGGCATAAGAGATGAGCATCAGTCCTTGGAATTAGTGAATCACCCTGGGCTCACTAGTGTCCATCATCGTGATATCTGAATACTTGGGCAGAGGTCAATGATCAAAGCAGGCACGTTCAAGGAGGAAAAAAAAAGACCGCAAAGTGCAGTAAAAATGGTAGAGTTTGCTGAAGACCAGATTTAAACCTCATTGAGCACCTAAGCTTTCATAC
Organism: Morus bassanus; assembly: GCA_031468815.1. NCBI lineage: Eukaryota > Metazoa > Chordata > Aves > Suliformes > Sulidae > Morus > Morus bassanus. The sequence goes on from CM062574.1 coordinate 41,923,647, forward strand.
AGACAAAATGAAGGAACCTAGAATTTCTGTTTTGAGAACTGACACTTGAAACGTCCCTGGACCCAAAGGAAGGCCACATAAAATCTAGAATTACCCAAATCGTTTAACTCTGATCCATTGTAACTGTCTGAGAATAGCTACTGCAGGAGGATCCTCCTCCTCCTTTTCACAGTGAGCTCAGGATTTCTAGAAGGAAGGAAGATATGGCTCTCCCATGATTATCACCACAGTCTTTTGTACCTCATTTTCAGTAAGTCACCTGCTGTATCTCAAACACTTGATCAAAGTTGCCAAGGCAAAGCATGCATCTCTCAGAAAATCTTCCTTTTACTGTTTAATTTGGATTTGTGGTCTTCAAAACTGCAGTAACCCAGATGAACACCTCTGAGGGTTTAATCTACGCTTACTGCAAGTGTGCAGGAAGAAAAATAAAAAAGGAAATCTTTTAGGTCATTGGACAGATTTGGAGCCAAGTGTTGGAGAACAGAGAAAAAAGCCTTTTCCAGAGAAAAGGCTGAATTACTGAAAACTGCTTTGAATCACAAGGCAGACTTGAAAATGTTACATCCTACAACATGGAGGAAAAACCCGTAACAGCCCGAAGCATCTCAGGCACGAACCCCACCAGCACTAGACTGCCTTGTGACGTAGGCTGGTTTAGGACCGGAGTTATTCCCGTCATTCAGCATCACAGCAAGATCAGAGAGATGAACGCTACCTGTCTGGTCAACCATAAGGCATACCAAACTTAACATCTGGCTTGCACCAACACGAGTAGCAGAAAATACAGACAAAGGTTGCAAGTGGCCACATGCCAGGATTTCAAAAAAGCAACCTCCACCCTTTGTTAGTCTTTCTAGAAAGTACTTAATGGGAATCTACAGTCACTATTACTTTTTCTGAGATGCCCTTCTTCTAAAAGGACAAGGAACTCGGGCACGCTTCACTGCTTTCTCCTTCAGCTACCACTGACAGACGAGGCTGACTGTCCTAACGGTCAGGCATCTCCTCCCAACTTTGCTAAGGATTCAGGGCCAGTAAGATCAGTTTTCTGCTGAAGGATGCCCACAGTTCCTCTCACACATGGCAAGGACGCTGTGTGGAAAGTTGTAATTCTGTTCTCGTGGCCAATTGCTGTTTTTCACTGGGTTGTGCTTTAAAAGAGATACTGTAAAAATAAATGATTTAACAAGCACTGTGGCCCACCCAAGACAGACAACTGTGAGCCCCAAGCCAGAAAAGAGTGCCCATCTCAGAAGACCTGTAAGAAGAGGCAGGTCAAAGAAAGCTGATGGGCTAATGTAGAGATACAAAGACTGTTAAGGCAGGTGTCGGCACTCACTGCTTCTTCTAAGGCTTCTTGTGTATCGCTCAGTGCAGCTTGCCAGCCAGTTCTCGCCTTTCTGGAAGCATATTTATCTCATTTATATGAAAGGGGACAGTTTTGTAAAGCTATTGCAAAAGGATATCAGACTAGCATGTTACGATGCTGGAAGACGAGAAGAGCAAGAGAAAACAGAGAAGGATGAAGGAGCATGTACTCCCCACTCCAATCAGAACATGGATTTCAGGGGCAAGATGCACAACAGCTGCATTGCTCGCTGCGGGTCAGAAGTGTGCGCCAGCAGACCGGGACCACACAGGCTCCAGCTCCAGTGACTTGTGAAAATAATCTCCCCAGGAGAAAGAAAACATACATGTATTAACTACTTAGAGGTTTTCAAAGACTCTTGATATCCAGCTGGTCTTGATTCATATTGACTTCAACGAAATAGTCTTGGACCAATGGTGAGCACTCTGAAAAAGCCCCTCTATAACTTGCCATTGAGGTATGAAAATAAGTGGTGTAAAAGAGATTGTTAAAAAAAAAGATGACAAATTAAAACTGAAAGGTTAAAATGAAATTTGGCGTAAGGCCATAAACTAGGAGGAAACTAACAGTAAAGATAGTTAAATGACTGGAAAGAGAACATAACAGGAACTATTATGAAAAAAAGCTGATGGCTTTTAAAAAAGGATTTGTATAGATAGCTGGGGAAATAAATTCTGTATGTGATCGAAGAGCAATTGAGAAATTAAATAAATGGAAAATAAGGATGACTAAGTAGTAGTTAACATGCCCCTTCTCAGTTGTATACTATTATCACATCTATTTTTAATCTCTTCAGCTGTCCGCAATTGTCATCCTTTTTTCAGAACTTGTTCCAATGCTCTTTGATACTGAATTAGCTGTTTTTTACTCTCCAATGCTTACAAATGCATCTTTTTCTTACTCAACACTCCCCGTTTCTGACAATGTTATTCCATTGTCTCCGTTTTTCATCTCTCCTTATATGTTGACTCCCCAGTTTCTGAGCTTTCCAACTACCCTTGTTCATCTTTTTTCTGGATCTCTTTTGGTTGAATCCTAGCATGTTTCTTTTCTTCTTTTCTAAAGATACAAGCATGTTTTATATCATATCTGGCTACTGTACACATTGTTACCCCTTCAGAAGGGCATTGAACAGCTATAGCAGTGATCGCATTGGAAATAGTAAGCTAAACTAAGGGAAAAAAGAAGTTCTTTCTGGCTTTTGCTTTCTGGTTCTTAAAAAAGAACCCAAACATTTAAACTCTCCCCTTTTCCTTTTTATCCTCAAATAACACAACCTTTCCATGAACAACTGAATATTCAAACAATAACAGGCATCAGAAGCGTTTGCAATTCTAGAGCTCAGGATTTGTCTAAGCAGAATAGATAATACGAGATTTAATAATACTGAAAAAATACACAAGTTCTAACGCGATGTATGGGCTACTGAGTGAACCTGACTTTTTCTTTCTTTTTAACCTTACAAGTATGCCTGTACCTTACCTTTACAGCTAATGATGCTCCATAGTAACCTGGGACACTTTTTTGTTTATTAAAAAAAATCAGTTCCAAACATGTTTCAGACAGTTGAATTCACCACTGCATGATGCCTCAGATCATTCAGCTTCATCATTAAAAGATGATTTTTTTCTTTAATTTCTCTACTTCAGTACAATTCTCCTTACCTTTTGTATGCAAAGCCAATGGCGCAGTTGAGTCGTACTTAACAATGGTCTTTGGAAGAATATTTTCAAAATTCAGGCTTCCACCACTGAGTAAGCTTACCTTCAGCTGTGCCCGAGATACCATCAGCTTTGAAATTGCTCGTGCTTTTCTTCCTGCGGTGCTTCTTTCTGTTGGCATGAGGTGAAGGAGGTGGATCGAGTTTGGGACTCGTCGTACTGGATATACTTGGGCTTGAACACACAGAATCTCCTAACCCGGTATCTGCGGTTTGGGGAAAAAAGAGAAAAAAAAACAGAAGGAAAAATAAAAATATTGCATAATTTAAATTAACGCTTGCTAGAATCCGAGATATAACCCCTTGCTGTCTGTTAGCAGCTAACTTCTTGAGCTCACTGACTTCCAAAAGCTACAGGAGAGCCTCCTAACAATATCCATTAGTTTTTCAAAAAGGTACAAAGTAGCAACTTGGCTGAAGTTCTGATTCAAGTCCTATTAAATCAACCGGGCTCTGCATCAATTTTAGAAGCAGGCCGGCTGGAATGCACAAAACCCAATGGGAAATCACTTTATCACTTCCAATTGCTCTTTCTTACAAAGATCTTACTGATACTCAAATTAACTCATGTAACGCTAGGACATTTTAATACATAATGGAACAGAGATACCCCAACGTCATCTGCACGTCATCTGCTTTCATTAATATTAGAGACAGACACACATAGAAAAGGTGGTAATGGCAATAAAGGTGGGAAAACAAGGTGTGCATGCCTGGTACAAGTCATACTGTGTGATAGTGGCTCACTCAGTATCTGCTCCCAGTGAAAAAAAAGAAACCCATGTTCATCATGTTTAGTTTCCCGTTGTACTAGCTATGTAGCATAACATACAACAATTTTAAGAGCTAATGAGAGAGTAATTTTCTCCCCTCTCCCACCAATTAGCTTGCTCAAGGAAATTAAAATTAAAGGTTGATGACGCCCCTCTCTTATAAGGAGAGACCCCCAGACTCTTCCCTAGTCCATGTAATGGCTGGTAATACACGAATGCCTTCTCTTTGAGTAGTTCTTCTCTTTCTCAGTCAAGAAATGTCTAACAGGAATATTTAACAGAAGTTTAGGAAATGAAGACATACTTGAAATTTCACTCTCCATCTGGGTCCTTTTGCGCAGCAAATATTTGAGTAACCTTAATCCACTATTTTTCCTCAAGGTTGGTAATATGATTTTAGTTTAATTGCAACCAAACTTTTGGCTATGATTAGTACTAAATGCATTTTTATTTGGTTGGATTGGTTTTGTTTTTAATTATAAAATTTAACATAACATCCTACACTTTACTTAGTGCTTGCTTTATTTAAGGTGAAGCTGTTCCCAGAACCTGGGTTAGATACCGTATTGCACTTAAGGATTGCACTTAGGAAAGTGAATTCATATGTTAGAAAAATATAAAGCCAAAGACTATTCAGAAAGTAACTTTTGATTTTCTGAGTAGTTAAATCCCTATACAACTGCCTATTTGACAAAGAAACACTTATTTTGTTTTTTTTCTAATAAAGTTTACTTACTAATTACCTGCTAAGCACAGTTGTGCAGCAAGTTATTAGTGGAGGATAAATTATGTAGCTAATTGCCTGGCAATAGACACCAAATCAAACATAAGCTTAATATTAAAGATTTTTGTTCTTTTCCTATGTCCACTACTTTGAAACCAATCAAGTATCTACCACAAAGGGAATCATGGGAATTTATTTACTGTATATCTGTATAGGAGATTTTAAGTATTTGACCCAGAAATGCTCAAAGTGGCTATCTTGGCAAGGGGTTTGCTATCTCTCCAGGTGAAGAGAAAGGCAAACCCTGGCGAGAATCCATGCAAGTGTTCAGCCTGTCCGTGGCAAAGGGGACACGGATGCCTTTGGCTCCTTGACACTGAAAGAAGAGAAGATGCAAAAGAGGACGCCAGCAATATAAAGGCACGACCACAGATGCAGGCTGGCTACTGCTATTCCTAAATATTAACCTCCGGTTTGAGACTTGAGAAGGTTTCATATGGTGGGTACTTAAAAAGAAGACAAAAAAACACACAAAAAACCCTCCCTTGCAGCAATGACGTGAAAATTGCTGTGTTGAGACAGGCCAGCCACAGAGCCAGGTACTACAAGGAAGGGGCCCAGCTGTGGTGGCAAGTTCTGCCATGGGGCATCAAAAATGCATCTCGTGGATTTTCATTTGCTTGCTGAAACCCAGAAAATTCATCAATATCATGGAAAAATCTCAGAGAGCACACCGGCCAGGAAGGCTTGCTTATATCTAACACAATTTCTCAAAACATTTCACTTTTTCCCCTCAGAAAATATGAGGCAAGTGGCACATGGACAGGCCTCACTCTCAGCTTTCACTTTAAAAAGAATTATCCCATTTTACTCAAGGGAAGGAAAAAAAACCCAGGAAAAGACGACTCTACCACCAACTCCCATGCCCTTCAAAAAGCTTATTTCCAAATATTTGTGATGCCGAGACATGTGCCAAAACACTCTGGTCTCTAAGGCAGGCGCTGCATTCATCGCCGCGTGTGACTCTAGTGTCAACCACGATGCCCTGGACCTGTAAAATGGTGAAGAAACCACACCCTGACACAAAACCACAGAATATATTTTTCAGCAGAATCCTTGTTAAAAAAAAAAATTAAATGTAGGTCTGTACACTTACTGCAGCTTAGCCTAATTTCTAGGCTATAAATTGCACCAACAAAACCTGCCCGTGAGCTCTGAAAAATGAGGATACGTGTGTGTGTATATATATATATACACACACACAGAGTCCGACTACTCGCATCGGAGAGCTGAAGAATTAACCTCCTATGGTAAATCCTCGTGATCTGCAGCCCTTTCCAGGTAATAACCTGCTGTCCTTGGGTCAAACAGCTCTGAAGCAAAGAGCCCAAAGCTTTCCCTCCCCCTCAACCAGAAAAGAAACGTGAGTCGCTCATAAACGGGTGCCGAGCTGATATTGTTGGTGTATTAATGCCCCATATTCCCAGTTTCGGAGACCACCCTTTGAAGATGGAAGTTATTTAACATTCTCCCAGTTTAAAATATGAGCAATCAAAAGGCGCTAGGCTTACACGCTGTGCTTTCCCATTTCCCACTACTTCTCTTGCCTGACAAGGTATTCTTCAAATTGAAAAGAGGGCTCCTGAAAGCCCGGCTTCGGAAAACTGTAAATGAGTTCAGGCTTCAGCCCGCTGAATGCAATTTCATACTCCTGACTGAATACAAATAATGCATTTTATTTTGTATCAATTACCACGCCTGAGAACAGACGACCACTGCTGGCACTATTAAATATTAAAAAAAAAAAAAAAAAAAAAAAAGGCAAGGCAAAAGGCACGCCAAATTAAAAAAGCAAGCGCCTCATTACTCCACATCTAAACCAGCTTTGACAGAGGCACTGGAACTCATAAGACGCGTTTCACTGGGTTGGGATGGGCTGTTTTGCAGCCATCCCGCGCGTTCAATGTCAGCCATTAGTTCTTCCCAATCGGGCATCAATGTTCAACGCACACCCGAAAAAATATATAATACTAGTAATAATAATAACAATCTGCAGCCTCTCCGAGCTTCAATACTTGAAGTATGAGTCAAAGAAGCAGTTTCACTTTTCACTCGGGAAGCTGACAAGCATGACTAGAGGGGGAATAAAATAACATTCAGTTCGCATAAATATCAAGCGGGCTGCTTGAGACTGATGGGCCAGGAATGTATTCTTAGCCATCATTCTGGCAGACAGGCCCAAGGACACTCATAACTTATTTTACAATCATTTAGTTTCAGCTCAAGTGGAAAACGTGACAACTTATCTCTGCTGACAAGATGCCATATCGAACCTTACAATTAACTCTCCCACGATTATCTGCCCAGCCCATCATTAGCTTCGCAGTTTTTGATGGACTGTACGGGCAGCTTTCCTTGATGATGGTCATCATTTGCAGGGTGTATATCTATATTATACAACATTAAGGACAAAACTCTCCCCTTGCCACGTAGCTGGGGTTGTCCGCACCAGCACGTCCTCTGCTCTGCAACTGCTGGGCCACGTTTGTAAATGACATGCAGCCAACACGCTGCTGAAAAATGTCTTCTCCTCCACAACGGAGCATCGCTGTGCTCCAGCCTATGCCTGCTGCTGACTGCAACCTACAGAAGTGAGCTATGAATGCCCATGCCCTCTCCCAGCAAAGGGCCATCTTTCCTCCCTGCCCTCTCTCCCCAGAGCAATTATTAACTCCTCTCAGCTGTAAGTGAGAGCTGACACCAGCTGCGTCCTTGTGGTTTACGCCCGCATGCTTACGATGCGTTAAGGAAAACGCTGTGAATTTCACATGTGTGTTCGGCGACTTTTCGTACCAATGAGAAAACGTGTTTCTCATTTAAAGGTGAGTTTCTAGCTTTGCACGGATGTGAAATAATGTCAAGTTTATAGCAAGAGATAGGAAAGCTTCTATGCCAACCAGTATGACAAAGTATAGGCATTCACTCCAGAAAAAAGTAGTAAAATAGTCAATTCAGAGCATTTACAGGGTAAATTTACATCTGTGCAAGTTATTTGAGGCCATTTAGAAGTATGCAGTAGCTCACTCCATGCCCCTGAGCAACACGTGACACTTGGTAACCAAGCCCCTTAAGTTATCAAGGGATGGAATATTAAAAAACCCAATCACTCTACTGTCAGAGCAGTGACTTTTCTCTACAGGTGCATGACACATGGGATAAGACAAAGATTCTGCTTGTTCAAGTCTGACCCGGCTTTTATTCTACAAAGCAAGTCCCAAGCCTGCCTCTCCCCTAGATGCATTTTGTAATTACGGTCATAAAAGAAACTCCATTCAATTATGGCAAATTCTGGTAGGAGAAATGAGAGGTGGAAGGGGAGAAGTATGTTGGCTACAACTACAACCCAGAGTTATGAGACGGAACATTAAATGAAATAAGAAACCAAACAATCCTTCTCAGAAGAGTCTCAAGGGCTGTGCTGTTGTATTGCGCTTTATTTGCTGTTAGAAACGTATTTGATATCCTCTCACAGTATTATATGATATTTGTAAAAGGTAACATTCTGCACAAGTCCCACTCCTTATCTCTTTCTAGTTTTAGTATTTGTAAGCTGCATGCGCGCCACAAACGGATCTCAAAGACAACTCCAGCTGTGCCCTCTAAGGACGTAGTAAGAGCCCCCCTGGATTTGAAAAGGGCAAGAAATCCAGTTCAAACCCAGCCTGTGCTTCCTTGGTGCCCGTAGCACAGGACACAACTGACTTGTACCCCAAATTCCCAAGCATCTGCTCAGAGCGTACCTGAGATTTGGATTGAAGCCATTTCTCTTTCACTGCTTGCAGTGTCCGCACAGCAGAGCTGCAGCAGATACCAACATAGGAATCAAGGAGGCAAAGGAAATGAGGGACAACAGGCAGTTATGAGTGCCCCAGGCCAGGGTAAAAGGGCTGGGGGTGCAAAAAGCACGAGGAAAAGAGGCAACATATACCATATGGGAATGGCACAGCACAAAGGCTGAGATGGAAAAATTGAGAGCAGAGCTCTGTCTTTGGCCCCTGGTTCCTATTCTCTCTCATACACACACAACCCTCTCTCCTGTGTAACCATCTGCAGCGGAAACAAGGATATTCTGACCCCTTCTATCTTTGTGTCTTTTGATTTATTTCATATTTTTGTCAAATCACCTATTTACAAAAACTTGAAACAAACTCAACAGGTGACACTATTCTCCACAGACCAAAGTCGAGCTTGATCTGGTTTACATTTTTCTTGCATCTTCTTGTTAAAATTTTCCAACAGGCTTTCAAAGTGAAATTAGACTTTTTTGTCAAGCCCAGCTCCCCAATGCGGCCTTATTCTCAAGTGGCTGGAGATTGATTAATTTGGGTTTTTGATTTGTTGAAGTGACAAGAAGTCAGACATTACAAAAGCAGGACCGGTGAATGGGATCAATTAAAGAGCAGAAGCAGCAACACAATTAATAGCACCAGGTTCAAGGGGAAAAAGAAAGTGCTGATGACGAAAACAACAGCAACAGCTCTGACTGCAGCAGGAATCTTTGCCACGACCCAAGGAAGGCTGAATCCAAAGAGGGCATTTCAGAACTTTTACTATGCCATTAGTGTTGAAATGAAATAAGGCAAAGATGTCAGTAGCTGGTGGACTGAATAATAAAAAAATAGCTGGACACTTTCATCTTCTACACATGTGTTTTAAATAGAGGCGAAAAAAGCAATCCTTTTATTTAAACACGGGAAGCAATAGACTAAAACCATCTGTAGTTGTATTTCAGACCCATTTCCCCAAGCTGAGATTTTTCTGGCTGTGAAATCCAATGCTCTACAGCTTCCCTTTACAGCTATTACCATAAATGTTCTATCAAGTTCTTTATATTCCTTCTCTGCCTCAAACCGAAGTTAAAGGGATGCTGCAATTGCACAATGACTGCAGAAGGCTGGAGTCAGGCACGGATGTACAGGACTGACATTAAAATCCTGTCAAAACTGCAGCTTGGCAGAAGTCTGCGGATGATAATAAACACTTGTGAGTGGGGGAGAAGGGGTGGCACGAGATTACAGCCTACAGGAAAAAAAAAAAAAAGCAAATATTTTTAAAGTACACAGAGTCATACCTTCAGTAGGAATTAGGTGCATCCGGTCATCGTTTAGCTGAATTTGACTTGGACACTCAAGCTATCGAGGGCTTAAATTAACCTGCTGCACTGAATGAAATTAAAAGGAAGCTCTGAGCAGAACTGGGGGATGGAGATGAAAGAGCCTCAGGAGTATTCTCTTTCCACGGCATCTACCATTTTTCCAGCCTTGTGCCTAGAGCCTGTAAATCACAAAGCTATCCTGTCATGTACAGAAAGCCCTACTGAATGCCCAAGTTACTGCCTCCTTCCCTCTAACAGTAATTTCAATTAAATAAGAAAAACAAAGCTTCCTTGTTGGGGGAGGGGGGGAAGATCTCTGCTTTTGGAGGGACTGGCTTTTGATACGTGGTAGCATGCCTCAAGCAAAGCAGACCTGAAGGCATGTTTGGCATGACAGGATCGTTTCCACTCGGCAGCCTAATAAGCCACTTTGTGACAAGCAAGGGACATCATCCACAGACTTGTGAGAGAAAGTCAGTCTTGTGACAGTAAGGCACAGATATCGGAAGGACGGGCTTCAATAATTTCAGAGACAGTCTTTTTACTCTTTGTAACTCTTGTTACAATCTCCCTTATCTAAAGGAAAGACAAAGTTACCTATAGCTCATTTCCTACTAACACGCAACGTCTGGCGTAAAGGAAGCATGAAAGCAAAAATGCAATAGAGTGTTTAAAAAAACCCACACAAAAGTACATTGCTCGTTGCATTTTCCCTCCTAAGGGACAACGTATGACAGTGCTAGCAAAACACCATCCTGCTACCTAGAAACAGAAGTATTGCTAGCAAGAAAAGAAGCAACCATGTCCTGTTAACTCCTTTTGAAAGCCATCTTATGAAGTAAGCTCCTTGTATCGCGGAAGGAATTTACCGTCTGACACAAGGAGATGAATCATCTATTCCTAAGCGACCCTCCTGTGTGGCCAATAAGGTGACAAGCATCAGCAGTAAAGACTAACTTTATTTTAGAGGACCAGCAAGCCTCAGAACATGAACCGGGAACGAGATGCTAATCTTTCCTCTCCACATCTTGCCTAAAGCAGGTTTAGGTCAGGGGCAGAGACATTAGAAACTACTCCCTGAGTTAACACAGTTTGCTAATTTATCTTATTCCGCATTACACAGATGCATCTTTGAGTTTGACTCCTTTGTACTGTATGCTGAATATGCCCTGTGGAAAGCTCAAGCATGACAAGTTGTTTGAATACGTAAGGACAACAAGCTAGAAAGCGATGCAGCCTTAGATGTTGCAGGATGCCACCACATCCCAAGGCAAAGTACCTTCATGGCTCCTGCTGAATAGATCTCTGGCCTAGATGTATAAGGGATGTCTGTAATTCTTCTGGCACTACATTTTTGCCAGGAAGCATCAGATATGTTGAGAAGATGTGATTCTTACATGGTGTCACCCTGAATTGCTACAAACTGGGTGTATGACGCTATGGGCATTGCTCCTCCTGGCCATCAACTGTATACAAAACAGAGGGGTGAGGAATATTATCAAGGGCAGCTTGTTAAGGGGATTAATTTCAGGTAACTAATTCTTAGCCACCCCGTGAGGGAGAAAGAAGATGGATGGTCCTTCTGAAGACAAACCATAAGGCTGTGGAATGGTTTCAGGGCAGCATCTTCTGTTTGGATTCCAGGTCATGTGTTGGTTAGTCTATTTGCCACTTTTGAAGCCAGGTAGATATTCAGAAAACTCAAGAATAGTTACCAACTGCAGCATGTTGGACCTAGCAAACATGTCAAGACTACCCCATATTATGGTGATTCGCAGAAAAATAAACTCTTGGAGCACCACTAAAAGAATACATCTTGGATGAAGAAGCTACACCAAAATCAAGTATATACAACATTGTGTAACAAATACTATTTTATATCCTTGGTCAGAATGATATGCATAATAAATTCACCTCAATTATACAGATAGGGTCAGAGCTCCGCCCTGATCTAACAATCAGCATTGTCTTCTAATTGCAAAAAAACCTCATATAACAATATTTTTGCTTTGGAATAGAGCCTTGAGGTCTCAAGGCACTTGGGAAATAATGAACCCATGCCTTATTGAATCACTTCCTAGTAAAATATTTACCTTGTATTTCAAGACAGGCAAAACAAGACAGAAAAGAAGAAGTGACTCTCTTCAAAGAAATCCTCAGAACCAGAAAGAGAGCCACGTCTTTTGTCTCTACTCTTGTACTTTAACCTTCAGTCTGTATAACCTGTGGATAACTTCAAGCATCAAACCCACTCACTGTAACTGAGATGATGTTAGGAAACTCTCCACTGTCAGTCCACAGGACTTCAGTGATAAGCCCTAATACCATTGTTTTGGAAAAAAATCGAGAGACTTTCACTATTAACATTTTCTAATTAAAGCTGAATAACTGCTGTATAGCAAACAGGCACTTAACTGCATCATGCTAGGTAGGAAAAGACTAAGGCTTTCCTGGTAATGTGTGCCACAAGCACCAGCGTCAGAAAGGAAAAGAAATAATGGAAGCAATACCAAGCATACTCTTAATCAAAGGCAAATTCAAACATTTTCCTATTGCAGAAACCCAAAGCTGAAAAGTAAAGCTCTTAACATAAAGCTATGTCTTTGCTACCTTTTATAGGTGTCAGATGACATAACTGTCATTGACAATTTTTTTTTAATTTTTAAATTTAATCAAGCAGTCTTTCTAGCTCTTACCAGCTCTTCTGAGGGTTTAGATAACCAAAGTCAGGGCCTTTCTTTTGCTCTCACAAAACCCATGCATCAGAAAAGCCACTCGCCTAGAGTGACTTGTAAACTGGATACTCCTCATCAACCTGGACCGCGGGTGGCACACATGATCACTGAATTAAGGGATGATATCAGCTGTAACAAACAAAGGGCCCAGAGACTTGAAAGGAAATGCTCTTCCACCTGCAGGAAGGCCAGGTCTCTGCGCTTCAGCTGTCCCCCAACAATCAGCAGGTTGTGAAGGAGTTGTGTATCGGATTTAACACAGAGGCTTCTTTCACTCCTTGAACTGTATATGCTGTGAAAAAGCTTTGAAGTGTTGGATTCCATAGGTAACATATACACAACATCGCTGTACCCCACGCTCTGTGATGTGGACTGGAAAGAAACCGAGCCTACAAACAGACACACTTGATGAGACAACCGCTCTCACGTTAATTAGAACAGACACTTCATTAAGCCGGAGAAGAAATAAAAGATGGTGTGTGTTTCTTGCACACACTTTGTCCAGATCCTGGCAAAACAAAGCAGTGTGCTTCTGGACATACATTAAACAAGAAATCTAATTATTACAAGCATCTACTTGAACTTCCAAAGTATGGACATAAAAAAGAAATTCTGAGATCGGGAATTACTCCAATGATAGCTATACATTAACTTTTTACTTTCTCAACTTGATGTTTAAAACTTTACTAAACTTTATCTAAATTTAAAATTTATATTATTATTATATAAATTCAGATAAAAAGATTAAGAAGAATAAAAGTGTACTGATCGGGGAAGTTTACTTATTTCCCTACTTAAGACTTACTTATAAGGTCCTTAAATACAGAATGCATTGGGCTTATGAAATTTTTAAGTCATACTATTTGAATTAGAAGAGTTTATAGAGTGTCACACTTTTGCTCATGCAGTATTACATCTTTCCTATATGTTTACTTGAGAATGTGCCTCTCAATTTACATTGTTCTCTGTAAGTATGATTTTTTTTTCCCCCAAGTTCATAAACTACTGTAGGATATTGTGTGAATCTGGCTCAAGTACTTATTTCCTTGCAATTATAATTTACCAAGATACAGCACTCCTGAATACGTACAGGCATCCTCACATCAAATGCAGCTCTTCAGCTTTTAATAGCTAGTGCCAGAAGATTTGTCCTTCTGCTGCTGCTGCATGCAGTCAAATGTGCTGATGTCTCGGCCACTATTCAAGCATTTCGAGACCACAGGTCACATTTATTCCTGAGATACCGGGAAAAACAATCACAGCTGATCCTCTATCTCAAACTACGTGGTGACTTACCTGCCAAGAAACATCACAGCAAAACTCATTCCAAACTGCAAACGTGTAAGACTAAAGCAATCTTAAACTACAACATACTTTATAAAAAAAACCCTTTGAAAGATTAAACTATCTTTTCATACAAATGAGATTACAGGATAGCCTCTCTGATGAAGAATTCACTTTGTACAGGGCTGCAATCACCTTCAATATTAACCCTTCCATTCTGACAGATACTAATATAGAAACAGAGAACAGAATGTATTTTGCAGACTTCTAAGTGCTGTATCTGTCAAACATCAAGCACCTGAGCTACAGAGAACCAGCTTGCAACTGAAGTTAGACAAGGAGACAGCTGTGGAGATCAATCGATCGATCGATCGATCTATCTCTAAAAACACAACCTGAAATTAAAAGTGCCCCCGATTCTAGTGATATTGGTGCCAGGTATCCACTTCCCTTACTTGATAAGTACTGACTTTTGGCGGTGGTTAAATACCATGAGCGGTGTACTGCAACACACTAACCCTGCGCCTGAAAGGTCAGGAAGCATCTCCCAGACTTGAGCTTGAAGACCTGATAAAGAACATTCACTGTTCTCACTATCCTGTCAGGCTAAAGTTTATGCTCCATAATAAAAATAAAGTGCTTTGGTTTGAGTTTTTTTTTTTTCCTTTTCTCCTGAATGTGGACAAACGGAGAAGGTGTGACTAGACCTAGCTACAGGCAGAAAAAGCACTGATTTATTGAACAACACTAGACAATCACGTCAGATTAACACATCAGTAACCAGAAAAAAAAGGAAATCTTTTTCCCCCTATTATAAGGAACATGCCATATGCTTTCCTATTTCAGTTTAAATTTTAAGCAAAACTACATGCAAAATATGCATTTAAGCATCCATAAGTAAATGTCGGGGAAAAACAAAGCTTTATAGTTCCGCTCAAAAAGTTAATTTAGTCACATAAACAATTTACTGAAAGACATTTGGCACTTCAGGCTGTGAACAAGATTAAGATGAGCATGAGGTTGCCAATGTCAAATTATCTGAAGATGAAAACTCACATTTCTTGCCGTGTTGGAACCAAGTGCAGTTTTAATTGCTGAACGCAACAATTCTTTATATTTTAATCGGGGGGAGGGAGGGGGCAGAAAGAAGAGGATCTTAAACAAGAAAAGCAGATGGGTTTCTGGAGAACTGCAGAATTGTAAAAATCCACATAATATAGCTCAGGATTTAAACAGCAGCATTAGGTAAATACAGAAGTACTTAGCTGAAACCCAGCAAAGTTGTGCACAAATGCCCACGTACCCAAAGTCCTCCTCAAACCAACATCATGACAAGCTCAGTTGAAGCTTCAAAGGTTGATAGGTGCCATCTCCCCCCTCCACCATGGACACAGAAACAGAAGAACCGCTTTCGTATCTTTCATTCTTTTAACTCGTCATGAAGCAATGCGTTCCCTGATGGATGCAAAGCCCAGTGGGACCAAACGGTAATGGCTCATCTACAGTTTGGCATTCACTGAGCTGCAACCCACAGCCCGGACGCCCTGGTGAAAGGCATACTGAGAGCAGTGAGCAAGCCAGCAGCGCTTGAATCCACACTGCACAGAAGTAGCAGATTGCAGAGGTTTTTGCCCCAATTACTTTTTTTTTTTTTAGCACTGCATGTTGGGCAGAATTTCAGGAACACCTTGCATACAGATGTTCTTCATCTGTATGACAGGACAGGTTTTTCCCATCATTTTGGCAACAACCACATACCCAGAGAATACAAGGTAAGTGCTTATATTTTGTGAAACTGGTAGGAACCTCCCCAAGAAAGGCAACCTTAAACCCTCCCATTCAGTTGACATTCTTACAGTCTACAAAATGCAATGGGTAAGTATTGGGTCCTACTGCTTCTGGATGCTAACACATTTCTACAAGAACCACAGGCAGAAAGCATCATTTAGTTTAACACTGAAACCCTTTTCAGAGAACTTATCCCTATCCCAACACTGTTTTGGAGAAGAAAGCTCAGTGAAAAGACAAATGGGACATCTGCCCACATATCAGAAACTTCACGCTTCCTCCCTCCATCTGCCTTCAAGTTCAGGTAGGGCACAGGCAACATGATGCTCTCCTGAATAACACTCCAGCTGTCAGAAAATCATCAGATTTTCTTGCTGACCTCCTCTTTCTAGCCGAGCACTGAAATAATACAGCTTCCTCCTCCTTTAAAAAGTTCTAGAAACAAGTACGAAACACCACCACTTCTAGGGTCTTATTTAAATATCACACTGTCTTTGGTACCCTCCTCTTCATCATCCTGCAACAGAAAAAATGATGAATGACACAACTATGAGAACAACATAGCAGAACATGTAGCTGCAGATGTCTTGTCTCTACCTCACACACTTTATGGTGAGGATCCAGAAGGAGATACGCAGCACTCAGAGACCATGAAATTTGCACAAGAGAAAACTGAAATTATAGTCTAAATGAAGTGGTGCTGGCAGACTGCTTGGGCAATTTGGCAAATTTCTTTAATTGTGAAAATAGGACAAGGATATTCCTGTCCTCCTTCTCAAGAAAGAGGAGCAGCATTTCATAATTTGCTTTGAAACCAAGGATGAACTTCGAAACCAATTTATTATTATAAGGAACTTATTTGTCACACCACACACAGTGATCACTCTGCCCTGCATGCCTTACATTATTTTTGGGAACCACAGGTTGCAAAATTGCATCTCCCCCTGTATAAATTAAAATCAACCTGAAATGTGAAGTCCTGCAGGGTAGTTCTTGCCATGCATTATTAGCCACAAGGAAGGTGCTACAGCAATTCTGAGAAAATATCGGTTTTCTATTCCCTTTCTTGACTAAGTAAAGGCATAGATGCTATGCTGGTGGGAGTCCAGCTACCTAGGACATTGTTGCATAGGATTTTTTAATATTTCTGGTTGACTGGGCTACTTCAGGTAAGAGCTTATCAAAAATGTCAAGTAAATTTTAATACTGCAAGTTTTTGAGTATGAAACCTCATGCTGAAAGGGGATAATTTTCCAGAAATTGCTAAAAAGTAGTACTTTAAAACCCAAGTTTCCTCAAGGCACGTTAGGCTGTTTAGAAAGCAAAGGCAATAATAAGCTGTTGTTAGCAGTTTACCCTGACAAAATTTCCCTCTGGAAGTATTTGCCAGAAGCAATCTGTCTGTTGATCACAAAAGGGTGTGAAAAGTACATGAATATTCCCTTTCCTTCCTATTCTTAAAGGCAATGTAAACTACTTGCGCATACACTGTCTTATACATGGCAAAATTTATAATATTAAATATTAGCAACTGCAGGAAATCCCAGAGTGGCTCTAGAGCAGCTAGGAAAAAAAAAGGAGAAAATGACTTTATATTTGCTTTTCAGTAATTATTTCCTTCTTCAAAAAGGAGGAGAAAGCTCTTCCAACCTAAACCATCTATATACACTTAACACAAATAATTCTGAAATTCTATAAATCTATCTGAATTTATATAATTCACCTTAGTCAAGAACTTGCCTACTGAATTCAAACAACTCTAAAGGATGGTTTCTGGTTCACTTTTGAAATGGAAGTGTTATGACTGTCAGAAGCAAGTTGAACCATTTTCTTTTTCAATGTATAGCACCAGACTCCATCATTTAATCATTCCAAATGCTTATGATCAGAAAAGTAAGGCAAGTTGTAAGGTCTGCATTAATATAAACACTCCAATGACCTCTCATACCCCATGGCACAGTGAGAACTCAATTTCACATTAATAGACCCTAACACCAAACTGTTAGAAACTCAAAAGACACCAGGTATTACAACTTACATAAATTACAGCCGAGATCAAATGGCCCGTACAAGCAATTGTACAGTGATAAAGCCTAAGTGGATGATATTTAAACAGATATTTGATTTACTGCAGAATTTTATATCACGCTAGAATTCAAATGACAATTTACAAGTCCAGAGGAAAGAAATCCCTGTCCCATGCAAACTACTGTTTGCAGCACTGTTTCAGAAGTGCTTAATATTGTAACTTTAAGAAAGAAATTCTCCCCTCTGATATTCTCAGGACACAGTCTTAGAAGCCAAACTATAAAACCTGACATTTAAAAAGAGAACGAACAAGCTGCTACTTCAGCCCCAGGTAGGAAATAACATCCTCAGTCTTCTGTGAGTTAAGTCTCATGAACCTAATTTTTTGCAATCTAATACAGCTGGCTGTGGTTTCTTCCATTAAAAAAAAAAGGAAAAAAAAAAGCTCTGCTGCTAAGTTTGAGGATCTGTCTCTCCAGTTCTTTAAAGATGTGCAAACTGCAAAGATTGCAGGACAGCACCAGCTCTCATTAATGGCAGCAACATCACTAGTTAATACTGATCTGTTTTCCATAGGAAAAAACTGCATTTTGTACTCAAGTTTGAGATGCCTTGCAACAGTACTCCTGGCCAGCTTTTCCTAGATCCCTCAAAACAGCCCTGGTTTTCTAGCTAAGAAAATTTGCAGAAGAAAAAGAATATAAGGAATCAAGTAACAGCTGAATTTGCAGAGGAGGAACTGCGCAGATGTACACTCTTGAATCAAACTTTACCACCCGAACAGGTTACGAATGGCTCCCCTGAGACCAGACAACCCTCTTATTCCCCAGCAGTGAGCAACTACAGATAATTCTGGGTGAAAAAAATGATCCATCAAGGAAAAAATTTATCAAAGAAAAAAAAAAAAATCGCAGGCTTCCAGTGCGATCCAGGAAAACCTCTCGGCCAATAGTTGCAGCAGCAGTAATTGTTCTAAATCTATCAATAAAGCTAAGCTGCTCCTTCATTGACTACAAACACCAATTTCTTTCATGTAGGATTATAAGTTGATGTTCATGGTCTCTCTACCGCCATTAGGGTGATAAACAGTTTAAACTACATCAGGATCTGACATGTAGATCAATTCTGGGTCCATGAAGAATCTACACAAGAGGTTCCCGGACAGGGATTTACTGCCCCCAGTTTTTATTCTCTCTTGCTGCTAAAATTACTTCTGTCAAGTACTTACAAGAGTAAGAAAAAAAAAAAAAGCAAAAAGAATTAATTTTTCATGTGCTGCTGCAACAGCCTTTTTAAATTTCTGAGTTTTTAAGGCAAATATGGTACTGCATTCAAAATTATGCTGAACAGCAGGTGACATTTGGCTAAATAGTGAGCCAGTTGCACAATCCGCTCACTATCAAGCAGACAGCAATTTGAAACACTGAACTAAGCTGTCTAGATTTTCTCCGAGGGCAGTCACAGGCTTCATGTTACCAGTGCCAAATTATATTAGACATTTAATTTTAAACCTCAGGTACTTAAATGTAAAACCTTACAACAGTAATAGTCATAAAGCAGTGGGGCATTCCATTTCAGAGAATGGATTTTTCTATTTTTCCCCTTTAATTTAACCAGCACCTCCTGTTTTGTGGCTCTGCCCACTACAAAGTAATTTATCTAATTAGGAGATGTTCACAGCTGCTTGAAAGACAGAAGCCCCAGGAAACCAAAGGTCTGGTTCGGAAGACTTTGAAAAGTTCTCCAGAGCCACACAAAGTATTAATTTAATGTGGAAAAAAAAAAGGTGCAGAGAAAAATTGAATCCCAATATGTTATTTTGTCTACAATAAAACCATGTGACAATAAGCAGGCATATTCTCCACTACATTGGCATTTGAATTCCAAAAGATGCTTAGCTTCTCGCCATACCTGCTGCTTTCACAGTATTATCTTTTTATGACTAAAATTCAAAAATCTTTTAATGGAGGAAAAAAACCCCTGAAATTAAAAAGGGTTTTTCATGCGTCAACTTGCCAGTATAAAGGACACATCTATGAGCTTACCGAAGGATTGTACACTCATAGCAATGAATTATTCTTGAGGTTTTGTAGCAGTTCTGTTTCTGCTGACCCTTACTTGCCTAAACCTCACCACTAGTCCAATTTTTCCCATATATTTAAAAAAAAGTGCAACTTTTCATTGTTGTTTTTTTTTTGTTTGGTTGGTTTTGGTTTTTTTTTTAAATTTTATTTTTAATAGAACCTCTGCAAAATTATTCAAGTCAGGCTTATTCAGAAGTACCCACCAGTCATCTGCATTTTTTGAATAAACATTTCATAGATAATTCTAGCTGTCATCTCTTTTGATCCAGAAGTAATCACATATGAACATCAAGTCAGAAAAAGATACTGCCCATACTTGGAGTCCAGGGCTTGTGCGGGAGAAAAGATTCCCTTTACCAGGAATTTAAAAGTAGCTGAAGTGCAGCATCAGGAGCAAAAGATAAGTCCAGCAAATATCTCAAAAATAGAAACAGCATTAGGAAGTAAAGAGGAAGAGAAGACGTGGGAATTTAGATTATATTTCTACTTTTCAACAAATTAATTACACGCCACTTTTAGGAACTCATTGAATTCTGTATTTTGAAAATTTTCCTCTACTGCAGCCTCGGTTGTCACATCCGGCACTAGGGAGCAAGGGGACGGTATCTGCTCACCTGTCTGTAGGTGTGCCAAGGTGTCAAGGACCTGGAACTACATCATGGTTTTCACTTGCCTGCCTTCTAGGGCAAACGTATAATATTCTCCAACTTTTCTTTTAAGAGCCACAGTATAAAAGAAGGGTGCAAAAAGCCAAAGCTTTGGTACAACCTTTTAAAAAGGAAATAGAATTGGATGGATTAAAATGACAAAGCAGCTTGGGAAAAGGGAGAGGAATACAGGGCCTTAACTGTGAAACCAGTTCAGTCTAAAGGAATCCGTGTAGGGGAATGCCAATTGCTCTAAAAGACTAACCAGTCTGCAAAAGAGCGGGTGAGTTGGGTGGACACAGCAAAGCGCTGAAGCATTTTATCACGCTGCTTAGCAGTATTTCTGGCTGTCACTGAGGCTGAAATAAAGGATGCTTGCTTTAGAAAATTCTTAGTTAAAATCTGTACCATTTTGATGCAAATACCGTGCTCCTGAAGATGCTGCCCACAAGTTCAGAGCTCCAGAAATGTATATTCTTCAGCAACTACGAACTTGAGAGCTAATGCCACTCAGAGCCAAGGTCACCACAATTTTAAACCTTCCATTCTCATAAGGTGGCACTGAAAAGCTGTCCAAAGCTGCTTAAAAACCCAGAGACGGTATCAGGGCTATACTCAGATTCAAACCGTATACAGATACATAC
This sequence comes from Morus bassanus, assembly GCA_031468815.1. NCBI lineage: Eukaryota > Metazoa > Chordata > Aves > Suliformes > Sulidae > Morus > Morus bassanus. Next base: position 41,944,601 of record CM062574.1, read on the forward strand.
ATACACATATATATACACACATGTATACATATACATGGGACATGTGAAATAGTTTTCATACTCCTATAATTCTCACTATTTTAGGGATAGCCATCAGAAACAGCTTTCTTCTCCCCTTCTCCTGTCCTATTCACATTTCTCCCCTTTATCCATATTCTCAATTTCTTTTCAGTTCATTCTTCTCTCTCACACACTCATCTCCTTTTCCCCACTGTTACCTGGACTTTCCATGGTTTCTCTAACTGCCTGTTAAAGCCCATGCTCCTGGACATGTGTGCTTCACCGGTATGAACCATCTCTGCAGCACACCACAACAGAAACACCTGAGTCCCAGCCCACCCGCCATGGCTGCTCCAAGGATGCTCTAATTTGCGTAGGCAGCAGGTCAGCTATAGGTGAACAGCATTATATCTCCGTCCTTCCCAGGCACTCCATCAAGGAAAGATGCACCATTTTGTTAGCAAATATCATGCATACCCTTTAAAAACAACAACCCCTGTCTCACTGTTACAATCTAATCATTGCAAAACACCATCTGGAATAGTGTTTGCTCCTTTTAATACTGTTAAAGACTCCACAGAGAAAACACTATGACTATGCCAGTAGTGTGCATACATTAAAGCAAGAGCACAGCCGAGAAAGGACATGCTGATGAAAAGATCTGGAGGATAATTTACTGCTAATACCTACCACACAGAGTAAGGAAATAAGAATATCAACTGAACAACCTACATTACGTACCTGAAATTAAAATTAAGCAGTATTATAATTACATTAGCTCTTCCTGCTGAAAAAGTATTGTATTGATCTGTTCTTTTATCTAATTTCTCCTTTTTCTCTCAGATGCTGCAAGTCTGGCTTCCCACAGAGCATCTGGGGGAACATCAGGTCGTATATTTTTTCTTCTTTTTTTTTTTTCCAAAAGCAAACCACCAAGTTCCCCCTTCACCCCAAAGCAGATAACCCCTCCCAGCTCCAGGTTTCTTACCACTGCTAATGCCAGAGTTTGCAATGACTGTTGCCTCACTCCACTGATCTGCACTGGAGACCGAGTAAGAGCGCTGATGCATACCATCCGGACGACTGTTGAAGGAGACTAGACTGATCCCACTTGCCATCTGAGACACAGATGTGCTAGTAGTCACGTTCCCTAGACATAAATGGAAAACAAATTGTGTCAATAGAGAAGACAAAATTGATTTGCATGAAGATGGATGGGTGCATCTTGAAAGAGCAGAAAACGAGATTACTTAACCAACACAAAAACCACAGCAGCCCTCCCTGAAACTCTGAAGACAACAGTCCTGTGACCAGCTTGGGGCACCACAAGTAGTAGTGGTAGCAGTCAGTAGCCCACGCAAATCCAGCTACGAACTTCTGACAAAAGAGCCTAAATTTTCAAGATGTCAGCTCATTCTGTTCATTCATCTTCTGGAAAACACAATCTTTCACAACCCTGCTACCAGTCACATTTTGTAGAGGTTCTCCACTTGTTACAGGTAGAGCACGAAAGACAGACTGCTCACAGAAAATAAATTTATTCCTGAAAACCACTGTTTGCGCAAGCAACTGTGATGAGACAACTAAGCCAACTCAAAGAGTTTAAAACAATCTACCTCTAAATAACGTTTCACATAAGCATGTCCCCCAAGTGAAACCAAGAACACAGCAATGAGGAGCAAATAACTACTAGCATTGCAAGACCAGGCAAAAAGCTTAACTCAGATTTTTAATCTTAAAACAACATCATGACACAAAGCACACACTAGAGGCTTGTTCCGTTGACTGCAAATATAATTCCTGTCTCGCCCCACAGCAATACACCCATCACAACTCTAACTGAAGGCCTACTACACAAAAGGTGAGACACAAAGAATGGCCTTTACCCAGTAAACCCTAGAAACAATTTTAGTATTTTCATGATCAGTGAGGTCTAGGGCAATAAAATGCTGGGAGGTGTGTGTGGAGGGGGAGCAAGAGGGACAGGTTTCCCACCATAAAACAGGAGAAGCGTGATCTGGTTGAATAAATTTTAGAGTCAAAACAATTAAAACCTTTCCAGAAACTCAGGTTTCTGATGGTCTTACTCACAACTTGATATGGGCTGAAGTCTGCTCTACAGTTTTGGTTTCTGAGCACAATTTACTCCATTCCTAGCACAGGACTTGCATCGTATAAAGATACAAATATTTTACAAGGCTAGTTTCACTCCTCGTGGCAGGCTTTCAAAAGGTACCCCACAGGTCTTCTATGGATTTAAGAATACTCTTTAAAAACACAAGTAAAGGGAAAGAAACAGACACAATTTTATAAAATACCCTAACACTTTGCATTTCCATTGCACCTTCTACTGATGAGTTCAGAAAAATTAATGAATTAATTTTCAATGCTCCTGTGAGGTTGTTAATTATCTGCTATCATTTCCCCCATTTTTCAGAGGTTAAATGACCCAGGGCCACAAAGGAAGATTGTGGCAGACTTGAAAATAAAACCCAGATCTCCTGACTCCCAGTTCTATCATTATGTCTTTTCCCAGAGCAGCCTTTGGGAAGACAGCAGAGCTCAGTGAACTACTTTGTGTTTATTAGAGTTGGCATAATTGTCCCTTTCTCTCCTCTCCTTTCCCAAGACTGAATCTCATCTTTAGTCCTTAACACAGATCCATCACTACAGTATCTGTCCACCTGAGTCTGGAAAGCACTTACTCATTCTCTAGAACTTCTGCTTGGCAGTCTCTACTTTGTAGATATGAAATACATACAGAAAAATTAATTTGCTCAATTATGCAAAGTCTAAGGTGGATTTTGGAACCATGTTGGGACCTCCCAAGGCAATGCTTTAGCTACTGGCGCATAATTCCTCTCTAATCACCTTCCCTGAGCAACCCTTTTGTCCAAAATAATTCCATGATCAGAGCATCATCTGCCAAACTGTTGAAAAAATTTATGCCTCCAACAACTGGTCCCCTTCAGGACATTGTGTCCTTGATCCATTAACCAAGAGCAATTTGCTAATGCTGGTGTTTTAACACCTTCTAAAGACACCTTCCAAAGAAACATTCAGCAAAGAAACATTCAGCAAAGAAATCAGGTCTACAGAAATGAAGGTACAAAGCAGAGGATCAAATTATAGCTCAGTATCTTAAAGTCACAATAGAAAATGGAAACACTAGCTGACAGTACATATTTTGAGGTCTCTTATAAGAAATACCTCCTTCCAAATGAACTTCTGTGATGCCACTGATGCTCAGTTTGAAAAAACCTTTTCCTCTGGTTTTCACAGTCCAGAAAAAACATGAAAGTTAATACATTATTTTGATGATTCACCAAATTAAAGGGAGCGGCTGACATGAATGACAGAGCTTGAGACCAAATGGACTCTAGAAACTTGAGATTTAGGCCAACATAAACACCATGTGGTTCAACAAGGAGAAGCCCTAATCTCTCTTCCTGGGGCAGAACAACCTGCTGTAGAAGCAGAGGCTGGGGACCAGTTGGTTGAGTAGCAGCACTGTTGTGAAGGACTCAAAAGTCAACGATGGATGCCAGAATGCGTGTTAACACTGCACTCAAAACAAACCACAAGCTGGGCACACCATGATAAGTATCTGAAACATTGTACTCTGTTCTAGGTCCCCCAATTCAAAAGAATTGCTGGGAAAGGAGGGAAGAGCTAGCGAAGAACTGCCAAGACAGTTAAAGGTCTAATACACATGGCCCACGAGTGCTGAGGAGACTGGGCTGGTTTATTAGTCTGGTGAACAGGAAGCTAATGGCTGATCTAATATCTGGTAGCTGTAGGCAGCAAGACACTTATAAAGATGAGGGAGCCAAATGCTTGGTAGTTTTAGATTATATAAACCAGCAGCAACAGTACAGCTTGGAAAGCTCAGATGCATCACTGGAACAGGCTACCAAAAGAAGCTGAGGGATCTCCATCCTCTCAAGTTTCCAAAGCTCAGCTATGCAAAGACACAGCTGAACTTACCCTACACTGGTGACAGTCCTGCTTCTTCAAGCAGGAGGATGGTGCAGATGACCTCCAGAGGTCCCTTTCAACCAACACTTCCAGGTGTCTCTGAATGACTAAACGGTCTTTTTCTTTTTTCTTCCATCCCAAGGCAAAACAGGACAACCTTTCTGAGCTCAGAAGCTACTCTGTATTCCCATTCAATTCAAAATATTTTCAACAGTTTGCACTTTGACACATCTAAGCAGCAAAATGGCTGTGGTTCCTTGACTGCAACTTGAGTTGCAGTCACAGGATAAGAGATACCTACAGGCCCTTTAAATTTGTTGGTTTTAAATGAACTTACAGCAAAGTTACCAACTTTTTTCTGGTGTTGTTTCTGATTTTGTTTATTAGCCTTTAACTTTGGAAACGAATTTACCAAATCAACCTTACAGGTGATAATTATGTAGCAGATTAATCCAAACTCTTTGTTTTGCTTTGTTTGTGCTGTAGCACCTTTTTGGGCATCTTCAGATTATTACTGGTAAATGGCTTTGGAAACAACTTATTTTTTCACAAGCATCTACACTGCCAGACTTAAAAGCAGTGACACAAAAGCACACTTTTAGCCTGTAGCCATCTTTCATGCTGCGCCTAGTAAAATGGGAAGCTACATGTGATGAATTCCTGCAAGAACATCTTTGTAACAAAGATCATGAAGGAAAAAACCGGTATGTGAAAGCCAACATGAAGCATTTCTTAGGTATTATGGGAAAACGGAAACAATTACTGGACATCTTTTGCTGGATGACACATCCCCATTACTCCGTGCTGGGTGGCTGAGTTGCAGAGAGCAACAATATTTGTACGTTGACAACTTCCACCTAGTTCACAAATTTTTGAACATAAGTGTCCAGTCACTTTCTAACCATGGTGCAAAATCAAATATTTAAGTGGATACCCAGCATAATATTAACTTTTACATCATCATGTCAGTGCCAAAAGCTTTACTTTCACCTTAATGCCATCTTCTGAAACTCCACACCCCACATTATGACATTAACCTGTTGTGGAACTGACTTATTCTGCAAATCAAATAGGTATTTTTCTTTCACTTCACATTTCTGAAAAGTATGGCCTGCTAGCAACAAATAGGTGCCAAGTCCCATTGTTTAATATTTTACTGATCAGTGATGCAACCCAGCTCAGCTCTGTCTTCTTCTATTGCCATAGTCTGGTAACCCTGCTACCTGCAACCCTTGTGATAACATTTATTCAAGGTACATTCCACTTTGTTCACGTGCTGTAAGATTTTCATGATGTATCGTACCATGCAAGCCAGAATACATGGATAGATATCAGAAGGGCTGGACTACAGAAAACAGTGTATGCCCTTTCCTCTCCCCCTCCTGAATGTGTTCAGCTCTAGCACAAACTTGTTACTTACAACCTTATTTAAAAATCATTATTTCCCAATCCATTGCTAATTTTCCCACTTCTCAGTTTAATCACAGCATGCCCAGGATGTGTATTCCACTACACCAGTAGGCACTAATGCTGTCACACCAAAACAAGGACTACTGGAAGTCAACTGCTGTTCTTGCACACTTTGTATGTTGTATAAAGCTTATAAAAACAGTCCTATGGTTTTTCCTGTTTATAACAGGCAAAACCCAATCCAAACCTCCACAAATCAAGTGTCCTTTATTTCTGCTCACGGATAAAGCCTCAACAGCAGAAATCATCTCAGTCTTTTAGCAGACAAGAGAGAGACAGTTAAAAAGAGGAGGCCAGCAATACTCATTGGAAAGTAAACCTGGATATTGGCTTAGGCACATGAAGCCTTTACGTCAAGCTCTTACAAGCAATACCTTGATGTGTTCTGTATCTGTTGTCTCCCCCATCTGTACATGTATACACACACATATGTATATCTATCCATACGTAGACAGACAGATACATATCTCGACATTAACAAGAAATCTACGGTCAGCTACGTGGCCCATTCTGGAGTTGTGAAAGAGTGCCTCTTTAAATACATCACATATGCATCAGCTGGTTGCTTAAGTTGATTAGCAGGGGGCAGTTAAATTACTATGCTAATCCATGTATTCTCAGCACTGTTTCCTTGATATGGATATGTGTATATGCTTACTGGGAAGCCTTGATTAGTTCAAGCTTCAATGTGTCAAAGGCTCCAGATTCTTTCCAAAGAATAATTTTAGCTGTACTCACATCCCTAAAGTGTGGGAGCCGATGTGAAAAGGTACTTACCTCTACCATATGCTATTTTTCTTTAAACAATTTGCATTTCAAAGTGAATATGGCATTTATATTTGAATGAATATCAGTATGTTGCCAGAACTGGTCTCAAATGAGCAAAAAAAAAAGATGCTGGTCTCCTATTGAACAAAAATGTTTTCATCTACCAAAGGAGCATCAAAGGAAGAGTTCTTCTTTCTAGCTCTAGACAGCTTTATTAAAACTATCTTTCCCGATATTATAAAATACCCCATTATGATCACACTTACAAAACGTTCAAACAATTAAGCTCTACAAAACCAACCAAATTAAGATTCAAGGTAATTTCCAGGTTTGGTCAATGCTCAGCAGAAGAGCCTCTAAGAAAAGCGAGCATGCTCACACAAAATCCAATTTATGTATCCATCTATTCAGTGTAAATAGCCGCAAAGAGCAAGTAAAGACAAGAGACTGAGCATAAGAGGAATTAAGCAGAGGAGTGCATGCCTGTGTGTACATATGTACATATTAAGGGGCTGATAGAAACAAACACATTGGGGGCAGAACGTGTCTCCCATTTCCTGTGCACAGAGGGACTCATTTTGGCTCTTCATACACAGTTGTTTCAGAATTACAAAACAACAGACCATAAATGCAACGTCAGATTACAGTGCTTAGGAACATTATGAAAATAACAAAGATTTATACAACTGCAGGACTATAGAAGATGCTAAGTGTGCATCTAGTCAGTAAAAACCAAAAGATAAAGACTCTGTGTATTATAAAAATTTTAATAAAATATACAATGAAGTTTTACATAAATGTTATCTTACGTATATGCAGTAACCTGCCCAACGAAAAAATAAACCACTCAGGGTTTTTGTCATGTTGCTCTTCTAACGGAACAGTACGGTGGACAGCATTTTAGCAATTCCCCTTTTGCTGTCTTTTAACTTAACAAAAATAACACAGTGAATCATCACCGGGCAGCACAGGTTATTTTAACAGACACATCACTCTAAACTAAGCCTTCACCAATTACGCCACCCGCTAATTACAAATGCAGAATGAATATAATTCACAACCATGCCCTAAAAAGTGAGACACAAGTGACTTAAACACATGGAGGTGGTCTCCATTTCGTGCTGCAGACACATTTGTGATCTCTCCCAAACAAATCACTTGGCTACAAGAAGTTATATTCAGGAGGGCAACTAATATACTCTTGAATTTATGAGACAAGCAGACATTGCAAGAGTCATGAAGCAGAACTATATCTTTCCATGAAGCAGCAGCATATGAGACCCACAGAGAGTAGCTGCACAGAAGCACAGAAAGACTGAATCAGATGAACCTACTGCTACGCTTTCACCATGGCCGTGTTTTGTGTTATGCTCTTCATGTTCACAACGAGCTTCTCTTCCAAAAAAAGAAATAAACCTCTTAAGGCCAGAGGGCTGCGCTCACCAGCTGTTAGAACTAATGAAAAATACATTAGAGTTGTGGGTCAGGAAATCCTGACTCTTGATATCAGAGGGTTAATTGTTTCAAATCATGTTGGGTCAATTTATGTTGCAGGAATACTGCCTATTCTTGAAATGCCCTCTAATTCAGTAAAAGGCACTGTCAAGTAGATTACATTGGCTGTTGGTTGCCCATTCAAAACCCATACCAACACTGCTCCCTGAAGTTTCTTCAGGCATTAGGGTGTAAAAGGAAAGTGAAAGAAGCCACTTTGCTAGCTGCAAAAAGATGAAAAGCATTCTCCCTTCCCCTCTCCTCAATTCTGCATTATGTTTATGAATTAATTCCCAGAGTTGTGCAGAAATCTTTCCAGTGGACAAAACTTTCCTGAGAAGTGGCTGACCATCCAAGCCGTGCCACTTTCTGCCTTTGCTGCCTTCTGCTTTGCCTATAAATATTAATGTAGGGACAACTCCTGCTTTAGCTCAGGAAAATTTGGGGATGGCTCTTCTGGATTCCATCAGTTTGCTGCCTCAGATCCCAGCATCTGTCTTTTACAGATGCCTCCTCCTTCCCTTGCAAACTCTGGAGATCGTACCCGGCTACTTACAGCTCCTTGCCCCTCCAATTGATAGAGTAACTCTGCACTGGAAAGGAAGGTACCGCCCAGGTGTCAGAGCACTGTCTGGCCACGTTCCCAGGAAGACCAGCTGTGGGACCAGGGCAGGACAGCTCCAATTTCCATAACCAGGTCCTTGAGTGGCGTTATTAATGGGGGAAAACCTACTAAAGTATTAGCACAGATTCTGTTTTGATGTGCCGGCAGTGTGCAAACAGCACATCATTTCTGCTTTGGGCTTACCAGGGACCTAAAATAACTTGAGGTTACTTGTACCTGGAACGAGAAAGAGTGAGACGACAGTATCTTTCCAAAACACACTGGTTTCAGTATTGAAACTCTCCTTCAATACACTGACAATCATTTTAAATAGTGTTGCAGATGACTTGCTTGTGGGTTTAACTTATTTTTATGATTTCTTCCAGAAGCATTTAACATCTGAACAAATTTCCTGAAGATAAGCAGCAATTAATAAGAGGAAGACCTTCCATCTCGCAGCCTGGCAGGGCGGCCTCTGCAAATCGGGCTTGATTAGTAGTGTACAAACCGAGAAGGGTCAATACTAATGAACAAACAAGGCAATGCCAAGAAACATCCTGGCAGTGAAGGACATGGTGCTGGGAGTAAAACGAGAAAAGCTATTATTGTCAGAGCATGCCAAACCAACACAGCGAGTGTGGAGGAAAATTAAGTCATCAGAGGAGACATCTCTTCTAAAAGAAAGTTAAACCTGAGATCTTCACCAAGGGCTTCTGCTCAAGATCCCAGACTCTTTATTCTGCTGGGATCAAAGTGTGGTTTCCTTTCCCAGCAGGCATATTACTATTTCTTCAGTAGTTTTAACGAATAACAGTAATAAATAAGGTATGCTTCACTAGCTGGGCAAGTCCTCATTGAGGTTACCTGCTTGTTAAGGGACTGCATCTTTAAGACCCAGAGGTGACCATTTTACACGACCAAATGCTTTGCTTTGTATTGCTGTTATTTGGTTGCAAATCCTGTTAACAACTGTGAATTTAACTTTGAAAAAAATAACAGTGCAAAATCAAATAATTCTGAGGTTTTATGCTGCTTGCATGTAAAGTGAAGCATGTGTAAGGGCCTGAGGCAAAAGACGTAAAATGCTTCCTAATCCCTTTGACTGTCTGTGGAAGTTATTAATAATGAAATTGGAGAGGGGATGGGGGCGGTTCTTACCTGCACGCTGGATCTACATCAAAAGCTGGTAAGATTAACCAAACTAACTTTGGGAGCTTTCCATGAGCCTACAAAACTCCCCAAACCCTGCAAGCTGCAACCAGAGCCTCTTCAGGATAGGGAGGGATGACTGCCGGTATTCAAATATCCTCCAGACTCTTAAGAAAAAGGAACAAAGAAACTTTATTTTTGAAAAAAAGACAATAGATACGAATGAGAGATGACTTTTTTTTTTATAGCTATTGCCACTGTAACAGCAGCTAAGTGAATGCATGTCTGCAGTGTGAGCAGTTTTGATAAACAGCCTCTGCGGGCCACACAACGGGGATAATGTATCCTTAAGTACTGCCAATGAGCTGCCATTCTGCACAGCCAATTACTTCTGTGCGTCTGTCACTCAAAGGAAAAATGACTGAGCCCATTAGATCAAACCTTTGTCACTGTTCCTAATGCACTCTTAGGCCTCATTAATCTGAGGGAGCAGCAACACAGCCGCCGGTGCCTCATTGCCTCCCCCACAACAGGCCCACGTGAATCTTCTCATCTCTCCCCCAAGTGCACCACGTTAATCAAGCTCTCCTTATTACCCCGGTCCCTGTCACGGCGGAGAGCGCTCTCTCTCTTAAATGCTCTCATTACGGTCCATCTTTAGAGCTGGCTGAGTGTGTGGGGGGGAAGAGCCAGAGAGAAAGAGAAGAGGAAAAAGCAAGTCCGATCACATTAATATTCATGACAATAATTAGTATTCTAGGTCACTGAATATTCATGCTATTAGTTTGGTTTTTTATGGGTTTGCTGGATGTCCTGATTGCTGGAGTGTGGAGGAAAACAGCATGGTTGGGACTTTAGATGTCAACGGCAGTTCAATACTCAAAACACATTTGTGAATTTTTTTTCCCTTTTGGTAAATCAGCTTCAACCCTCCTGATGGCTTTAATATTTTAAAATCACTGGGGGAAAAAGAACGAGCAATTCTGCAAAGGTCTTAACATCCAACTGGTTAGTATTACAACGTGTAACCGTCAAAAACTCGGTGAGATTGCATCGGGTGGACAAGACAGATCTGTGATTTTATTCAGGATATGGCGCAATGGAGGCATGAAAATCAACCAGAGTGAAACAGGCACAGGCTGAGCAGCACCGACTGCATCTTGTCCGGCATCTACAGTCATCTGCCTGAAGCTTCACGACACATTTCTACCCTTTATCTACTTAATCATCATTAGAGGTGGGCACCATTTGCCCACCTCAAGAAAGAATCATAAGATAGTTCATTGTTTCCTTCTTTCCCTAAAGAGAAAATCTAAGCAAACTCATTTTTTCCAATATTTAACAAATGGAGTGTTTTTATCAAATATTTATTTCATTAACACTAATATTTGCCCTGCTGCTCTTTTCCCAATATTAAGGAATATAGGGTACTAACAGTGAAAGTTTTATTTCTCTCTACTTCTGGAAAGGGCAAATCCTAGTCAAAAGGAACTGGAGAAGATGACCTTGAGGGATCCCCCTCTAGTGGGATGAAAGGGAAATCTCTGATGCACTTAAAATTGGGCTTTTTTTCCCTTCAAAACGACCAAACTGACAACTTCTCCTTTCATTCGCTACAGCTGTATATCACTGAACTAACAGCAAACCCAACCAGATGGAAAATTGACTTGGGTGATTAATGACAAAAGTAAGTCACAAACTTGCATTTGTGATCTGTCGCAAAACCGTAAAACTTATGCTCAAGTTGAAGCGTGGAAATCGTTTCATGTTAAGTCAAGTCATTTCACGTACCGCATTAGACTACAAAATTAGTAGCAAATAACTACTAACTACCAACCTTTGGCCTCATGAGAACTCCACCAGATAAAACATGGCACTGTCAAGTCACACGTTGCTCCAGTACACAATCTCAGTCAGCTACAAGGACGGACTTCAGAGCAGATTCAAGCATTTAGGACTCAGTTCTGCATATATTTGCGAAGGCATCCAAGAGCTACAGGCTTTGGAGCAATTGCCTGTGCTCTTGGCTTGATACACGTTTTTATTCATTGTCAGCCTGATCATGACATCTGAATCCTCACAGTAATCTCCAATTAAAAAAAGATTATTACACAATCTACAAAAATACCAATGAATTCAGTATACTTTGGATTGAGACTTGAATTCACAACATATCACAACAGAGTGATCCAACCCACAGTTTTACATCGTGCTTCCCCTCCTGCATATGGCATGCAACACTTCAGAGGGTACCGGCTCCCTCCAGACTCAGCAGCTATTAATTCAGATATTGTGGAAGATGGCTACCCAATGTGACAGGTAGGGCTGTAGATATAAGTTAGGCTTCAAATAAAAGAAAAAAAAAAATGCAGTGGTTAAAGAACAGAAATATTAGACAGGTATTAGAATCTAAAGACACCATGTGAGAAATCTTACTCTGAAGGTATACTGGTCTAATTGAAACATCAGTTCTCTACCTTTTTTAAAAGAAAAATCTGGAAGGCAGTCCATTCCAACTCAGCCTGATTCCAAGCACTTCAGTGTAAAATAAGATCACTTAATGACCACTGCGTTGATTTGATAGATGATCACAATTAATAACAGATAGAAAACTCACATTTGTAAAAACGTGAAGATACCGTTCTTATAACATGTCTGAAGTGTCACATACAGTTAGCAGATAACAACCTTTAGCATACTTAATGATGGCTATGTAGCTAACACATTTTAGGATACTTCACACACTGTACAGTCAACTATTGTAAGTAAATTTAATAGCATCAAATTATTTAAATGAAGTGTTAATCAGAAAACAATTTATCTCTACACCATAAGCTATTTTTAGATGTGAACTTTCTACATCAGTGGCTCTTGCTGCAGGCTCAGGCTTTGGGTTGTTTGTAGAGGAGAAGAAATAAATGACTCCTGGGAGAGATTTTAGGAATAAGTTCACCTTCAGGTCACCAGCTCAAATCCAACTCAACTTGGGAGTAATTGAAACCCGGACCCACTCCTATTCCAAAGTCAGCAAGAACTGAGTCAGCTTCTAAAAGGCAGAGAGACTTGGCCAGTGGCTGATTTACAGGACTGCTGGCCCTTATGACAAATTTGGAACTGAGCAAGTCCACAAGTTACCCCTTTCTGAAGTACTTCCAGCTGAGACGCATCAACAGAATGATGCTCACTGACATGTAAATTTAATTTAAATTTAAGTTACTTAAGCATCATTCAACAACTTTGATTTAAGATACCACAGAAGTAATACAACTTTAGATTAAAGGTAACTAACTTCCACTTCCCCCAACTCAGAGATTCCTACCAAGTTAGCATGCAAGTGCAAGCACCTTTCATAAAGCCACAGTTAAAAATCTGTTATTTAAAGCCTTAATTTAACAAAACCAAAACACAACCCCCCACCCCTCCGTATCGCCTGGGAGAAGTGGCCACACAGAATCCCAGTTCTTATAGGGTAAAACCCAGATTGTACCTCCAAGAACCCAAGAAAACCCAGAGACCAGCTTTCACTTTTAAAGTGTCATAGCAAAACTTCTAGGGAGAGAAAAATCAACCTTCTTCCAGGCAAGACGTCTGGCCTTGCAACAGCAGAAACGGCCTTACCTTCTACTTATTTGCCTGTTTTCTGACAAAGTACAGAAAACAGTCCTTTTTCCCACTGCTGTTTCACTTCACTGGTTACTGTCCTTCCATGACTACCCAAATCAAGGTAAAGGGCTTTTTCCCAGCTCTTGTGCCCATGTATAAACCCAGCAGGAAAGAGTCATCTTGGGGTTTTTTTTTTTCCTTCATAAATTCTCATATAGGTCTTCATTTTTTTTTTTTACATTTCTGAAATGGAAACTCGCAAAGAGGACTAGAACTTGTCTTTTTTTTTTTTTGTTAAGGTGATTATTTCCCAGAGATATCTGCTTCCAGGTGTTTGGGATGCAAACAGGTTTAGAGATCAGGATAGCTGTCACAGAGATGATTATTACATGTCTGTATGTATCAAATGGTCTTTAAAACCAGAAAAACAATCTTGTTCAGGCAAGAAGTGCCACAAAGAGCAACTAAATTCAATGTGCTAGGAATGACATGCTTTTAAACTTTTCCTTCTGCATGTGACATCTATGTCAATTAGATCTAACAGATAAAAATTTCATTTACTGCTTGGCTATTATAAATCATATTACCACTTAACTGAGTATATCCCTCTTGAGTTCATAACATCTCCCTGATTAGCCTAATTCCTTCTATTCTTCTCATAGCAATGCTATAGAAAGTGCCTTGGGAAAAGCCTTCACTGGGCTTAAACTTGTGGGAGAAGGAGATTGAATGTGTTTGATGCAAGCGATCACTTAGGTCCAAGAAGACTTTAGAGGGGAAAGGTGATGAGAGGAAGGAAGAGCTCAAGCTGTCCTATTGCCTCGCAGACCATGGTGGGGATTAGACAAGGAGCTGAACAAAGTTTTGAGCTCTCTTTGGGACAGTGTTATGTCTTCTAGCAGGAAGCACTGCCTCGTAGAGACACAAGGTAGCGATGATCAACCCTTCAGAAATTGAGTGGGACCTAGGAGAGAAAAGCTATCCCCTAAGTGTCTCTTGTTAGATGACTGCTCCTACTCCCTGACCCAAGCTATCTCAAGTCTGTCCACATGCTATCCCTGACACCTACGCCGACGGGTACCAATCTCTGAGACAGTATCCCCACGATACGTATCTTACAACCCACCAGTTGACAGGCAAGAGGCTTTGCCTTTGCCTTTCTATCAGCCCAGCCGATGCGCTGGCACCTACCAGAAATACAAGAAATTCCACTAAGAGACAGAGAAAACTATCAGTTGGGCGCTCGTGAAAGAATGAATTTAAAACATGTCAGTTATAGGCTATCAAATGGACATCTAATACATATATTTATTGGCAAAGGTAGCAGTGGAATCCATACTTAAGGGGCAGCTTCTGAACAGTGTTTAATAACAGACCATTGATGCCTTCAAATGAAGACATCATTTAAGATAAGCACTACTTGACTGTTTCAACAATAAAAATGGATTGACTTTTTTGGTTTTGATGTTTGAATGAAAATAAGTTCGGACATTTCTAGGAACACAAGTTAGTGGAAAATAGGTAATCTCAGCCAAGAAATGCTTTTAGTGGGCCTGTGCTATCACCATGTGTAAGCAAAGGCAATGAATTCCAGGGCAATTTTAAATGTGACATTTTATTGAGCAGTGGTATTCTTTTAGTATCTTAGCTTTTTCACTAAACTGTACACAACTGTGTAACAGCAGAAGGAAAATTAAGTCTGTTCCTGATCACAGCAAACAATTAAATGAAATACTGTCCTCACTTCTAAGCAGAGTGAATATTATTCTGGGTACCAAGTCTGCACTGGCAAGCACAGAACAACAGAAAACATCACTGTTTTGGGGAAGAGGTAACATGTGAAGCAGTGAGAATGTAGTGTATTTGCATGTCTGGCAAAACAGCAAGTGCTGATTCTTTCTGTGCTTGGTCCAAACCTCCTCCGTACAGCAGGTCCATGTACAGAAACCTCCCCATGAAAAAATAGTAACAGACAATTTCAGCCCTGCAATCAATTTTAAAGCATTGCTCAAGATGAAGACAACATTTTGCCAGCACTAACGGCTGAGAAAAAGCTCTGAGACAGCACCACAGACTGTAAGGGATAATTTGCAAATGTCTTCAGTTCCATGACAGACAACTGCAGAGACACTAGAAGTCCGCCCGGTGCTCCAGAAGCTGAGCGCCAAGTACCTACCTGTCTCCCGCCCAACAGAAGCTGCAACCCTCTGCATAAAAACCACTGTCAATATGACACATGAAAGTTCAGACTAACAAGCCAGGCACAGCTTGTGACAGGGTCTTTTTTACAATACTAATACTCCCCTAATATTTTAAAACCACTCTCTGCAATGCAGCTCTTCAGTCTTACCCAAACACAAGAGTATTGAGAGTGACATATAGACTGACGCACAGCTGAGCTGCTGACGGTTATTTCCCAGATCCAGTATGTCCTACTACTATTTTTTTCTCATTTTTCTTTCCCCTTTTTTTTTTTTTTTAAAAGTAGTGCTTTACTGATTAGCAGTTCCTTCTTCTGTTTGTTTTTAAACTGAGTAACCACCGCATGGATCAACCAGCTTTCTAAAAAAGCTCCTTTGTCCTGCTGCTGCCGGTCATTCTGTCCTGTAATGCAATAACCAGACAGACCTCAAAATGTGGCCTTTAAGTAAGAAAGATTCAATGAAGGCAGCTTCTTCAGAAGAAACAAATTCTGTGAAGAAAAACCCCAAAGAAGAGACACCAAGGCTGATAATGCACTGAATGTACCAACCTGAATTTCAGAAGCAATGACTGCAAGGAAAAATACTACAGCGGGTCTGAAACTACTCACCGTGTATGCAACTGAACTAATGAAATACAAGCTTACAGAGACATGCGCATCTTAACTCACCCTCCTCTCACACCAAAACCTTAGACATCCCCCTTCTATATCCTCCGACACTCAAAGTGGGCACGAGACAGCAGGCAGCGAGGTATGAACAGGCTGGCTGGCTGCCATGTAGAGCATAAAGCTGTTCAAGTCCAGCCTGTCTTCACCTGCTCCCCCTGCAAGTTATAAAGATGCTTCGTAACTGTTATGCTTCCAGCCAGCTACAGGGGTAATATAATTAAGGCATCAATGTTTGCTTCATCTATGGGACGAGCGCCATGCAAAGATAAGCAGTTCAAGAACTTGCTTAAAATTAAAGAAGGATCAGTGTAGCATCTCAGCTGTGTGAGAGGGGAAATGAAGGTATTCAAGTGGGTAATGATGGAGAAATCAGGTTCAACTTCCCTTGGATACAACTCTTTAATACATTAGGAGGGCAATAATTATTTTAAGTCTTAGCCACAGTAGATCTCTTCAGCTGTGGTAACCAGACATTAACAACAGAGAAGTCTTTCAGTATTTCTGAGCACGATGATAAAGAAGCCAAGAGAGAGGACAGAAGCTCCAACTATTACCAGCATGTTATTTGAAAAACACTATCTAAAAGCAGAGCTGTTTTCCAGCATTTGCACTTTCTAGCATAATTAACTCTTCTCTTTTAAAGCAATTACTGTGCACTAAAACCTCAGGCTAGCCAGGATACATACACAGTGGCTACCACCACTGCCAGAGAGAGCTGTCTACTGTACAGTTTCGTATAAATAAAGCATTATATGTGCAGAGAGTCCTGAAACAAAGGTGAATATTGCACATTTCATTAAAGTCTTGTACAAGCTGTTTCCCTCCAACCTGGCAATTTAAGGAATATGCCATAACATGCAAATTCCGTGTTATAAGCTCTATATTAGTATGTATCTCCGAATGTTTTCTGAAATGTACTTCTCTGGAGCAATCAAGTAATTCTTGCCTGTGTTCAAGTGTCTTAAAAGCAGAAATCTCTTACTTAAATGTCTTACCGCTGGTTTATTGACTCAGTCCAGTACTTTTCTTCCCTAAATTATGGAATATGTTGAAAAACAACACCCACCTACCCCCCAGTCATCTAAATTAAATAGTAAAATGGAAAAAACAAACCAACCATGAATAATTTTCTCCTGTGAACTCTTCCAGTGACAATGCCAGCTCTGTGCCTCTTGAGGGATAGGTTACAACTTGAAAAAGAGTCTGAGGAAATCATGGCTTCAGACATTTCAGGTCCCCAGCCAAACTAATATAAAATGCCACAGAAGATCTCCAGGGATGTCTGCTCAGTGGCACCACTGTAAAGCAACAAGGATTCACCCCCCCCCCCACTTTAAACATTCATCTCAATGAGCAGCATCTGCAGTTGGAAGGAAAATCCTTCTCCCTCTTCCCCTAATATAAAGGAATGCGCATCGCAAAAACGCAGGGAATTGCATCTTGACTTGAAGCACAAGATAACTATTATTACCAAAGAGAAGACACTTGAATAGCAGAGTGATCAAGGTCCTTCCTGTGGTTGCTCATCCTACCTGTGTAGTGTGTATTTCACAGGGACGAAAGTACGTTTGGATGGTTTTGTCGGCATACGTTGAAGGTGTCTATGTTAATCATGAATTCAAAAGACACTCAGCACTTCATGGACATCATCTCAAACATGCTGATAAAAGTTCAATACCAACACTATACGATTATGAGTTTTGTATAAGATGTGGTTTTTACAAGATAAATTGTCTTAAATGTTTTTCCTTAATGCAATTTTTAAAATCCACTTAGCTGTATGGACAAGTACTTCAGTGAACAATAAACTTCTTTGTTCAGAGCTCACAAAGAACTATAACCTACTTCCATAAACAAAATAAAATAGCTTTCTACAGAAGAATCTGGCTGTTGGAAAGTCCAAAATTATGCAACCTTCTAAAGGTGGGAAGAAATTCTGGGGATCCCACCAGGAAGCCACAAAAAGCCCTTTCAAAAAATCTCCTGTTTTTCCAAAGTATTAGACTTAACAGATCAGTTGTAAGGCAGCATCAATTCTTCACAAATGTTAATTTCTGTGACATTATGTAGGGTTTTGGCAAGTATAAGGTAACAAGTATAAAAAGATGGATGTTGAAGGTTACTCAGAAACTTAGAATCTCTCATGGAGGACAGATCAGCACTCAGGGCTTAAAAAGTTACACATCAGTGGTTATTTGGATTTGTAAATTATTACTAGATATCATCCCCATCCCAGTAGTACGTGACCATTGCCTACAGGCATTTGGAAATGCAGTCCTTCCCTTTTTTTGTCTAGCACGGTATTCTCTTACCTGAATTTGGCGAGATGTGTAAACTGCTCATGTCCTTGGAGAGGCCATTTGTTTTGGGACTGGAAATGGGCGCACAAGCTGACGTAGCGCGGGGTGGCCTCTTCCCGGGGACTTTCACAGTGGTTCTGAGCAAGTCGATTTCTTTCCCGTGAACGTTCTGCATATAGTCCTGGTAAGAGGGAAAAAAAAAATCCAAAACCCATTATCAAACAGGTAGTTCTGTAAGCAATAGAAATCATGAAACCTAGTTTCATAAGACTTTTGTCCTACATCACCTGCCAGCACCCACCATATGGTTTTCCCCTTCCTTCCATTTTCTTGATAATCCCTTCCACACTTTTCACTACAAATACTCCCAAAAATCTTGAGCTTTTTAATGCATCCTCAACTCACAACATGGCTGATTCTGAGCCACATGTAGGAGTTCACCAGCTAGCAGATCCCAAAGACAAGGCTGACTGTCCATCATGAGCATGCTTACTTGTGTCTCCTCTCTGCCAACCTTTTATGCAACTCTTTCTCCCTCAAACTTGGCCGAAATGTGTCGGCAGGCACAAAAGTTATGAAAGGGCACTCACTGACCAGTAAGGTTTCTGCAATTGCAACGTTGTTTCCTTAGAACATGATCCTTCCTCCACACACACAAAAAAATCACAGAAGGGGAAAAATATGCAAATTGTGTCTGATTAGAGTAAACACTAAAAGCTGGAAGCCAGAAGTGGAAAAGGCTTTTCCCGATTCTTCTTTGGAAAGCCCACAGAGAGGAAATAAGCAGACAAATCCAGTCAGCTGTGGAAAGACAGTCATCAACTGACTGGAGCCAAGCCATTGCTTCCCAAGAAATCCATGAGAAAGTTCTTCAAACGGTAAATAGCTTCTGGAAAAACAGGCTTTTAAGATTTTGCTTTCCAGCTCCAAAGGCATTCCCTAAATTATCAGTTTCATTTATCAGATGAAAAGAGAAGAGCAAATTGACATGGGTGTCTATCAGAGGGCAAATGACAATTCATGAAAGTGAGACAGCCACTGAGGCTGCAATCCTGGGATACATCAGAAAAGGTATTTCCAGTAGAAAAGGTTAATGTTAAAGCCAGTATACAAGACACCAAAATTTTCATCTCCTGGTAGACATGGTTGTGGTTACTTGCATTCCAGAAAAAATAATTGAAACTGGAAAAACTATGAGGACACTAAAAGAAACAAAGAGACTGTATATTATCAGAAGTCATGCAAGATGGGTCGCACAGCATAGCTAAATCAAGGGTGAAAGGGGGTATGAGCATTGCACAAAAATACATCTGGGTACACACACTTCACGAGGAAAACAGCCATTTGAACTAAAGATTGGGAAAAGAACTGGGCTTAAGCTCTTGAGTTAAGCTGGAAACCAAGGGAACGGTATTCTTGAGCAATCTTCTGTGCGGAGCAGCTGGGGCCAAAAATCTAATTCCTTTTCAGACAGAACTTGATCAACTTACACAGAGGCCTGGGTGATGCTGTGGGCATCTGCACGAGCAAAGACTTGCCAGCAAAGACATAACTCCCAGTTGTCCAATTGGCCAAGGCAAGATTTAACCAGATTACAAGGTGTTATATGAAAGACTACCAGTATTAAGTAGGTTGGTTCCAAACCTGCAGTATACCAGCACAGCATCAATTTTACAAGTAAATACCCCCACAGACTAAAAGCAGACGTGATGTCTACATCGCTGCTGCCACAACACAGAGAGCAACCAGCTCCCTCATAAGAATCCTTCCACCTTTGACAGTTTTTACAATACAAATTATATATTCTGCTCAAAACGCATCAAAAATCTACTACTAGACCAGTGTTCATTTCTTCACAGCTAACATTAATCTGCGATAAAAACCCAAAACTAAGCCATCACACCAGCTTTTTTTTTTTTCCTTCAGCTGTTTGAGAATTATTAACAGTAAAAAGAGGGGGGGTCTGAACAATTCGTGGTGAGAGGACACAGAGTTCTGCTGCCAAAAGAAACAAAGGCAATCCATTAATAAAAATTAATTCACTAGGTGTTAGGCAGAAACGAACAAAATGGTTTCATCCATAAATTATCAAGTTGGCGTAACTTTCTTGTTCAGTGTCAGTTCTTCACAAATTAAAATACAATAAGCAGAACATAATTGAGCATTTATTGCTTATGGGCTCTAAAATGAGGCTTAATCAGATAGTGACTAAACCTCAGCATGTACTCTTTTTAATAGACACGTTTTATTTAATGTACAACCACTAGTGTATGCCATTTAAATTTGTGAAGGAAGTGTTTATTCCAAATTCTTCAGACAAGTAGCACATACGATTTCCCTGCTACCTTGCCAACTTGTGAGATGTGTCAGGGCATTATTAAAGCTCTTTAATTGAGAGTAAACCAGGCTTAGGTGAGCTATAAACCATTCGAGAGAGTAAGTGAATGTTGGCAAACAGGAAATAAATGTGCTGTAGCCATACCGTTATTATACGAAAGTGCCCAAACACAACAGATGCCACGTAGGTATTAATGTCAGCTTAAATATTTATAGGGATATATCAAATGTAAATAATAAAGACTCTTCCATTGTGTGCAAGATGCACAGCGATAATCTCTGCATTCCCCGAGGAGGAGAGGCAAGCACCAAGTTTCCGCCCCCACGCACGCTCCTTCAGATCTGCACTTGGGGAATAAAAGTTAAAACCACAAACTAATGTCGTGGCTTCAGAAGCGCAATGGAGGGTTTGATCGGATTAGAACAGATGAGGGTCTTGCTGTCATCTGGAATATGCTGTGTTAAAGAGAAGACAGCAAGCCTGATTTTGATATGCAAATGTTACAGATATAACTCCCCTAGATGTTAGTTGTAGAAAATGCTGATCCGAGAAAAAAGGGGAAAAAACCCTTTAACAAGGAATGAGGGTAATTCAAAGCCAAGTACTTTTAAACAGCACTTAACAAGTCCCTAGAGCCCACTCAACAGCGGGCCACCCCAGAAGTGCCATCTTCTGCCCCTCAACAGCTTGAAAAAGTAGTAATTGCAAATCCATTTGCATTTTTCTTCTCAACTTGCCCATGTTCATCATTCAGCAACGCAGAGAAAAAAAAAAAAAAAGCAAGCAGCAAAGGAAAGGAAACCCTCCCCAAATGTGCAGATAACAGGAGAAGCCAGTGCCCCAGTCGCCCGCACCCCCGCGCTTGCACCTTCGCCATCGCTTGTTTTTTACATTTCGCTCCTAATTATGTTGCATCTATTGCCATACACTTAATTAGCTGCATTAATGTGATTTCTTTTCACATAGTCAAGCAATTAAGAGCTATGATTGAGTTTCATTCAATTAGCCTCAACAAACATGCTAATTGATGTCCCAGATGCAAATGAGGTGCAATGAGAGAAACCTGCTAGCAATTGAGAGTTGTGGCGGGGAGACCCACAGCTCTCAGCTTGCTGACAGCAGCACAGCTTAACATGGCTCCCACCTTCTGCAGAGCTGCCTTTGGAGGCCAGGGGGGGAGACAAGCCAGTAGTGCCTCAGTTGCCCCAAACAGATCCCTACGGGAATAACGGGCAGCGCTGAATCAAATCAACGTTGTCTCCAATTCTCACAGCAATGGCTGGTATGAGCTGGAGAAGAGTGTAGCGTTTTCCTGCAGCCAGGTAGGCATTACAGACCCTGTGAACGCCACGGTTTCTTCAGCTAAGGACTATAAAAGGTCTCCATCTAATCTCTGAGCTCATGAAATACTACGCAGGTAATGGCCTGTAGTTATCAGTAACGGGCAACTTAATCTTAGTCAGCTGTGGGGCAATGCTGCCTCTTCAAGTTAAGGCCAGAACGCATCAATCAATCAATAATCCCTAAAAATACGCTCGCTATATTGATTCTCATTGCTTTTCATCCTGAGGTTACTGTTAGCAGTTTGCTCAAATATAGTGCTGCCAAGGTGTTAATTTGACTACTCAAGGCCATTGACCATTATCTGGAGGACTAAATAAACTGTTAAAATATCAGCGAAAATCGTAAAAGCTACATTGACTGAAGATGACACAAAATATTATTTGACAGCACCACAAAATGAATTGCCTTGAGTAAGAAAGAAACGATGTGCCATGACACAGAATAATGTAAAGTAAAATTACTTTAGTTCTGCTCTTAATACAGCTCTCCATTTGCAACAGCGGAAATTAATTTAACCAATTAACTGAACAGAAGCTTTTCAGACATGCAAATTGAGCAAATGGGTATGATGTTGTTTTCTAAACAGACCTATCAAAAAGAAACAGTGCTACTTTGGGGGACCCGTTTTGTTTTCAAATGCCAGGAGTTGTTAAACTTGCTGCCATACCTCACAATGGCTTCTGATTGCCCTCAAAGTCAGAGAAGACAATCCACCATGGGCGCTACAAGCTGAACCCAGACTTATTGGATGCTTCCAGTTAGCTGCCTACTTTTTCCCAGCCGAGAAGACTGAAGACAACAGGCAAACATATCTTCTTCCACAGCCAGCTGCTGCTGCCTGCTTGGCCCCCTTTTCAGGGGAGGAAGGGCATACGGATGAGATTGAGGGAAAGGCAGAAGAAGGTGCTGGTTGCTGCTTCCGTGAAGCTGCAACTCAAACTCAAACCATCCAAGCCTACCACAGATATATCAAATACTTCACTTAAGGACCAGAGAGCATGCGGCAGTATGGTTCCTCCCTAGAATGATCCTTAAGTTAAAGATGTGGCTCGTGTTAGGTATGTAACACTGGATATCAAAAACATTATGGAGTTTGAGGACTTTCAAGTGTCTCCAAAACAAGAGACGGCCATCCTTGTCACACATGCCCAAAAAAATGCCTTTCTACTACCTAGGTCGTATTTCAAAAACACAGTATTTCGTTATCAGTATATTAAGCAAGAAATATGTATGAATGCTGAGTTACTGAATATAATATTTATCAGTTAGTATCAAGAGAGCTAAATTCCCCATACTTTTCTGTATAGCAGCCTGCATGCAAATCCCTCTGTCCTTAAGGTAGGTATTTTCCTCTTGACTTGCACAATTGCAAAATATTTTCCAAGGTGATGGAAAACAAGCCTGTGAAGAATGAGCTGAACCATTTTACTCAGCCAGGTTTCTGCTGCACCAAAGCACCCGAGCGGGCAGGTTCTGGCAGCCTGTCCACACAGGCAAGTTCAGTTCTGCTCCAGCAGCAACAGAAGACAGAGTTGGACTCTTTCTGATTGAACTGCTTTGGACTGTGCTTCTGCCCTGTGATTGCAGTGAAAAGGCTAATGCTGCAACCTAGTCTTCTTGGCCAAGAAACCTCACCAAGACAACAGAAGGATCGAGCTGTAGAAGATAACAATTAGGGTCTCCCATAGCTGGGCTCAGTTGGACTGCGGATAGAGCTACCTTACACAGAAATCCCCTTCACTGAAGTTACATTTTTTTACATAGTGGCACTCAGTGAATGGGACTCAAAGCTCACACCAAAACCCCTCATCTCAGGATTGCCATGTGTCGTAACATTAACATATATTAAAAAAAAAAAAATCATCTCTCTCCTAGAGAGCCTCCCCACGAGTTTCTTCCACCACGTACCTGTCCCACGACCTCCCTTTTCCAATGTACAACATACCAAACAAGATAGACTCTTAGAGAACAATGCCTTTCCATGTCTTTTGTACTTGTGTACCACTAATGTCACAATTTTTCTCATTTTGAACTATTAAAATCTCTCAGAAGCAGCCTGTTTTTCCAATGCTAGGAACTGGCCCAGGCCCAGGATCCTTCCCAGATCTGTCCCTGGTTTATACTGAGCTTCCGAGAAAAACATCTTCATTTCATGCTAGTTTTTCCCCACCGCTCAATTGGACAAAACACACCTAAGGCTTAGCTTACTGAGGTTAAGGTAGTGTTTCCTGATCTGTGGTGAAATAAAAATTATTATGGAAAAGCAAGTTTATGGTTGCACCTCTGGATGACATTTTAAAGACTGTGGGTGGCATATTTTTTGAAACACAATTCTGATTTCGTGAGCTGACCTATTGGACCCACAAAACCTATTGTTTACCCTCAGCAACAACTGCTTCTGAAAAAACAAAACCCAATCCCCTTCCCCTCAAACCAGACCAAAACCCCCAAACCACCGTCAGACCAGTAAATGGATGAAGCCTTGACTTTTGTGCCTGTACGTGGCAGTCAGACATTTTTATTGCAAAACGCCGTCTGGAAAAGATGCAAAACAAAATTGCTAAACTGCAAAAAGAAGAAAAGGGCGGGGGGGGAGAGAAAAAAAACAAAAGGCCCCCTTTCCTTTGCTTATTGAGTTCAAAGGCATAACATGCAGCACCCTGCAGCAAATGGGAAGCTACACTAATTTTAAAGCCATAAAACGCTATAAAGTGCCCTGCGGGGCAGGACTACACTGAAGCTAGTTGCACCTAAATAAGACATGGTTCATTTACTTCGCAGCTTAGCCTAATGTAATCATCAGCGGATTTCTAGCCTAGAGTTGTAACAGGCAAATAGCCGATACTGCAGAGGCGACACTCCCAGCCATTGAGGGGCCTCAGCTAGATTGCTGTTGATTAGAAAATTTTTCAGTTTTGACAAGCACTTAATGAACATAAATCGCTCCTTGATTGGTTTCCATTTGGGGCCACAGGCACACCTAAGAAGAAACAAAAGTCTCCAACTCCTCTTTCCTCCCCCCTTCCCGGGAAGTACCTCAGCAACAAACCTACCATCAGGTTATGAGCCACAGTGGAATATATTCATCAAATGTTCCTGTTAAATTAGCCATCCTCCCCTCTCACATATAAATACGGGCATAATATCACTCGGCTTCATAATATATAGTTAATCTTAAGAAAAGCAATGAAATCTTATTTTCTGAGGAGAACACAGCAATGAAAATGCATTCTGGAAAACACTGATCACCCTAAAGCACTCTGCCCTGACAAAAAGAAGGTCATCTCAAATCTGTTTTATTCACGTCGGGAATCAAGAACATTAAATTTCAGTAATAAAAAGCATTGACTATATCTATACTATGGTGTTAATCAGTTCGACCAGTGTTGCAGGGGTGGGGGAGGAAGCTAGGGCAACACTTTCAACAGAAAAGCAGTTTCACAAAATGTTGGGTTTTTGTAAACGGATCACTCATTTTCATAAAATTTTAAGAAAATTCTTCTGTCTGCACTTCACTTCTCATTCAGTCTTTGTAACAAGAACTGCTGTAAAAGACAAATCAGAGTTTTACCATCCTGAGTAATTTATGAAGCATTTATATCCACAGCAGTTAGCTCTGCTGGACAGGAAGCTTGAATTTTATAAAACCCCATGATTAATTAATAGCTTGGCTTTTGCCATTTAAATTGCAACTCATTCTGATACCAAAAAATTTCCCTTTCTGAAGAGGGAGTAGACACGACACTGAAATGTATGTTTGCTGCTCCTTATTACATACTGCAAGTTTGCACAGCTCTGCAACAGCAGTTTTGTGTTTGCTAGAATATCCTACACTAATGACGTGATAAATCTTGTCGTGCCCTCCAAAATGAATGACTTGAAACTAAAAATGCTTCACATTTGCCTTGTTTGTGCATTTGGTGACCTGTGAGTATCTCTAACAAGTCATGGAAGTGATTGTAAGAAGTTACTGTGAATAATCAGTCTCCCTCTCCTTCCACATTGACTGGGATTACATATTTAAGGAGTATTTCACAGGGTGGCTTTGCTGATCATCAGTAACTACAGCCCAATTCTTCACTGAGCAGAGCAGGTGCAATGGCACTCCCAGGCAAGATCATTTCTAGTTTGAAAAGCCACAAAACCAGGGGGGTGGAAAATAATTTGCCTTGACAGCTTTCCCAAATGATAGGTCTCACTTAAGGAATGCAAACACATTTGAGCTTCTATTTTCCCCAATCGTTTTTAAGTTTTCTCCCAAACTGATCTTCACTCCATTACATCTTTTAAGATAACAAAGATGTTTTCCAGGAAGCTATAAAGTAAATGAGTGATCTCTACAGCTATACCACTTTATGAAAGCCTCTTTTGCTTTTAAAATATCATAGGTTACATGGTTTACGTTTGGTATCTTTATCAAAAAATGTTACAGCAGCATGAATAACACTTATTTTTTCCATAAAGGTCGGTTATCCTCTAGCTATCACTAGAAGCAATGTAAATTCATTGAATTCATTCAGTGAAACATGCTAGAATTAAGAAAGGAAAGCTCTGGGAAATTTAAGTCAATAATGTTAGAAAGGAGAATGTTGCTCTGAACATGGCTTTGATGCAAAGGCTTCCAGAGAGTGCCAGTTGTGGTGAGCGGAAAAAATATGCCATCAACTCATCAACTGTAATAAGCAATTACTATACGCATATCTTGTAACTGTTACTATAATTCATTTTTTCTATCTTAACCAATGTTTTAGGCATATTAATGGATGCAATAACTACAATAAAAACTTACACATGCTTCAGACAGATTTATCTTCATCACCAGTCAAACTATGTCCTCATTTTTGCACCGTAGGATTTGCTTTGATCACTACTCTTTCAAGACGTAGACCTACATCTTATGTGAAAAGCAACATACGCGTATCTTTTTGTCAGCTCAAATGTGTATTTACCAAAGCCTGATTTGAGGATTAGTTGTTTATAGGAAAGGCCAGCTAGAAGGGCTCCAATATCCAGCTTTACATTCCTTTGAAGCAAAAATGGGGGAAAAAAAAACCACAAAAGGGCGTACACGATGGTATTTTAGAAATATATAAAGAGCGTGAATATTTCTATTAAAGCAACACAAACAACACACTTCGAAGCTATTAAACAGCCTCAGGTAATGCAACCCTGAAAATAAGGCTGAACCGAAACGATGTCTGTAGGCGGTTATTCATAACCATGAAGGCGAGCGCTGCTCCCTTGGCTAGAGCAACACCCAGCTCCGCTGCCAGACAACCCTGCTGCCGACAGGCCATGCTCAAAGGTGCCCCGCAGACCTGCTAGCATGGTGTTCTCTTAAAAATGAGGACAGATGGAATACTTTATTTGCTAACATGCTTTCCCTTTTCAAATTATTCAGGAAAATCATAAGAACTGATAATGTTCAAAAATTTCACCTGCAGCTCTAAGAAAAATGCTGCATATTGTGGGGCCTGAGAGAAGTGCATGGATCTGCAACACTTCCAAATACCATCATAGAGGACATTTTCAATAGCCTCCTATTTCTCACCAAGTTTGCTTTTCCTGGAGGAAATGGTCAAGCAAAGAAAACAGAAAACTGAAAGCCCAGTCCCCCACCCCAAGTCTCGAAGAATTTTACAGGCCCATGAATTGGGTCTGGTTTGCATCATCTTCCGAAAAGATGTGTCCGTGTAATATATCGTTGAAGTTCTTGCGCAAAGTTTAGCCTAGTGTTGGATACGACTCCTTAGCAGGCTGAAATGTTTTTTTAAAAAAATACATTCAGTTTATTTGAGGAGAGCAACATTGATTATGCTCCCTTTGAGCTGGCTCACATAGGCTGCTCACCCAGTCAACACTATTTTTAAGGAAGAGTTTCGAAACTGTGGCTACTGTCAGATGAATTGAGCCGACGAGGTGAATCCACACACTTCTCAATAGGATAAAGGACAGGTTTTCCCCCCCCCCCCCCAATCACTACAAACCTCAGCGCAGGTCTATTGAACTAGATCAGTGAGGATCGGAGCAAGGTTCAAGAGCGGCATTACTGCAATACAGACCTCAGCAAGTAAAAATCAGCCTTGCTGTGTAGGTACATGGGATTTACATACCACATGTGTTCTAGGTGGGCTTTCACGTGATGGGCATCACACCTTCCTTCTCTTGTATTTAAGAAGTTGTTCTTCCTCCATAAGGTGCCACAGTGCTGTGCTTTTATTTGAAAGCAGATCTAGAACAGATTAAATATAAAAGGGGGAAAAAAACCCTTCCCTAAAAGAAAGAGCTGGTTTCAGGTTTTTGTTTTTTTTTTTCCTTTCATAAACGAGGGGCAGTGATAATGATGGGGATACAAGAACAGAAAATGGACATCCACAGCTAAAGCTTTGTCATCTACTGACCTGTGGCATAATGGCAACCCTCTGGAAGACAGACAGTGGTGAAACATCATCAGTTATTCATTGGGATAAGGCTTAGATAAAGAAGCAGCATGTAACGCTGCCCAGCAGGTATCCTGGTGAATACATTTCAGGAGCCCTTGCACGTGGCATTCTGCCATTAAAAGCCAAGCGATGCCTAGACAAATTCCCCTGGGTCCCTTTGGGGAGGCTGACACCGAATTTGTCAGCCAGAATTTTAGTCATCCACTCAACGGCTATACTCCAGAAGTGTAAGATGAATAGGTAGCTATGGTGAACTTTGAAGCCTGCAGGTCAAAGTTCTCTCTCATTATCCCCACAGTTTTCTATTGGCATAGCTCCTCAGCATCCCAAGGGACGGGTAGGTTTGAGGCTCTTGAAAAAAAACTGACATGACCAAGTCAGAAAACAGTAGGGTGCTTATATACATATATTTTTTCTTTCCCCATTTTTCTCTCCCCCCACTTTCTTGAAAAGAAGGAATACGAATTTAGCTACTGTGTCAAACGTCAACCTGGTGGCAACAGTAGTTACTCATTTAGCTGGCACAATACAGCAGTCATTTCAACATGCTGCCCTGCCAAACAGGCCTGACCCTTCCAGGGATACCTCCTCTATAAGAAAGGTACTAATTTGATTTTTCACTCCCCACCCCAAAACCTTTCATTTTGTAGCCAATCCTTTCAAGGAGGATGACAGTACTGATTTCTGCAATACGGACACATTCTCTGCATTAAAAACACTGCCTTCATGCCTGAGCTGCCACTGAACACATCTGCCAGAGACAACTGATCCGCTTCTGGCCAAATCTCAAGCAATACTTAATACAGTGCTCACTATCAGCCATTAAATATTATAATAGATTCTTCCAATGCAGGTGTTATGTTCTGACTCAAACCACAGTCTGGAAAGACCAAATCATCTTCTAAATATACTTCTTCTGTCACCACTAGAGGCCAGCCCACCTTCCACTTCACATAATTACAACTGCAAAATTTTGTATAACCAAAGAGACCTGCATACTTGAGATAACCCAAATCTAACTAACAGGTCAGATTAGCGCCGAGCTTTTTGCGAGTTCAGGAAACTGACTTTAGATGGTTAACAAAAGTTCTTTTCTGCAATGCTATTTAATGGGAAGGTTGGCAGGAATGAGGTCCTTATTTTTCGAAACAACGTACAAAATTATCCCAAAATAAAATATCACAGTATTAAAAATTCATCAGTTTCTTTGGCTTGCTGTGAAAAAAGCAACAAGCAGTTACAGATAAACAAGAGCTAGCAAAACCAAACCAGAAACACATTATCAGAGTCCTGTTTGGGGGGAAAACCCATTCACTTGGCAATACCCAAGAGGAAATTCTGACTTTCCTGCCTACAAAGTTTTATACAAACTGTACTAGGAGTGCAATTGACTTAAGTTTCTGGTCCTGCCTCTTCTTCCCATTGTGATTTGCACAGGGCAGAGGAGATGCTACTCACATACCACTGCCTGATGGATGACAAATGCTCTGCAGGGTATATTAACAATAGTTAAATGACAATAAATAGTCCATTGAGAATATGGAAACATACTGCAGAAGTAGTGACTCTTTGAAGGCTAAAGACAATAGAAATAAGGTACTAAACCAGCATAATTTATAATAAAAATCACATCATAGAAAAATTTTAACATGAATGAGCAGAACCCTAGATACTCCTAGAGAGTAGATTCACTAAAGGTGTCTCAAGAAGCCCCTGAACGAATACGACATTTTCCCCAGTAGCTTCTTGTCAGCAAGGAGCCAAGCATGGTCCCTCACCACTACCTACCCACATACAGCCAAAGGAAAAGTAGTACGTTACAAACCTTTCTGATCTGCGCAAGGACGTCTGAGCAAATGGAAATACGGAGCTGTGTACCTTTTTCTTGGGGAGGGGGGCGGCGGGGGGGCACGGTGAGGGATGGAGGGAACAATTACAGGCTAGTAATTACTTCTTCTTTAAATGGATTCTCTCTAATCTCCAGTGGATTTACCTCTAATCTCAAAGTAATTACCTCTAATCTCAATGGATGCTCACTCTGGGGGAGACTAAGCAGCTCCAGGGAAGCCTACAGAGTAGTAGTACTCTATTGTCTGCAAGAGGCAATGAAAAACTAACATGTGCACAGCAACCGCCAGGAACAATAGAGCACTTCTACAAAGCGGGGAAGGGACTTGGGTGCAGACAATGGCAGCTTGCCTCCTCCCTGCTTGATGACCCAGAGTTGGCCAACACATGTGGGAGCTCCATGGGGGCTGCCTCAACGGCACACAGTATCCCTGCTTCCCTTCTGTGAACAATACCAATATACAATTCAGGTATTTCAGGATTACTTCACAAGAGAACTCCCCAAATTTAAAGGCACTAAGAGCGGCCAAAGAGGACAGACTTGTACAGTTTCACAAAAAACAACAGTGAAAACCTTGCTCCAGAACTCAGGGGCTGAGGAACAAGGTTTCTGATGGAAAGCAGCAGTGCCTTGAAGCTAGCTGTCATGTAACTTATTAAATAATTTTTAAGAGACATGGATGTTACATCAGAAACTACAGCAAAGCGTTATTATGGCAGGATCTGATACTCTGAAATCTTGCATCAAGCCAGAGAAAGTGCTACTATTCAGCAGACAGGGAACAGCAAGTTGGCGCAAGCACAGCATCAGTGTGGCCACGCTCCTCAGACATCACCCATCTAAAGCAGAAGTTTCCTGCCAGTATCACCTGCAGATCTATAAACCCCAGAGGATATCTACAGAAATGCATCTGATCGAAACCTTGATTTTCACTCCTTAATGAAAACTTAGCTCAAAATGACACCAATAGATTTAGAAACAACTGGCCCTAAAAATGTTACAACTGGCCACCCTCTGATTTTCATATATGATATGATGATAAAATATAAGACCAGATACAATTCTAAAGATCTTGGTGAGGGTCACACCACGTCTTTTGTATTTTACCATTGCCTGTACTACAGAGCAAGCAAAGGAGCTGGGAATCCCCAGGAGTTTCAAGATCTGGAGTCTCCACATCGGCTCTGTCTTTTGAACTGCTCTGGCATGGAACAAATTACACCCTTCCTCCTGCCGGCATGGCCGGGGCAGATGGGGTGGTCTAGTTCTGAGTCAGATCACGGTGCTCCTTCCACTCCCAAAACCGTACCTAGGGATTACGCTACACACACTGAGAGGGACAGACAGGATCCCTGGGCAGAGACAATAGACACCTTAAGATGAAAAAGTTTTATGGCACATATTTTAAGACCTATGCCATTTTCAAAAGGCTGCTCAGAATTACTTTTGAGTAGACCACAACCACCGCACACTGACAAATACCAGAAACTTTCCTCACTCTTTACTACACTAGGACACTTTTTCTTATAAAATGCTTCTGTTTTTTAATCCTGGGATCGACAACAAGTCCATAAAACCATCAGCACAAAACAAAGGCTTAAACCGTTTCAGCTGCCTCTTGGCATGCAAGGGAACGCCAGTTCCAGGGGATTAAAAGCAACTTGACTGTACTGTCCTGGTTTCGGCTGGGATAGAATTAATTTTCTTTCTAGTAGCCGGTGTAGTGCTGTGTTTTGGATTTAGGATGAGAGTAATGTTGATCACACACTGATGTTTTTATTACTGCTGAGCAGTCAAGGCCTTTTTTGCTTCTCACCCCACCCCACCCCACCAGCGAGTAGGCTGGGGGTGCACAAGAAGTTGGGAGGGGACACGGCTGGGACAGCTGACCCCAACTGACCCAATGGATATTCTATACCATATGATGTCATGCTCAGAATATAAACCAGGGGAAAAGCTGGCTGGGGGTCTGCTGGGCATCAGTCAGCAGGTGGTGAGCAATTGCATTGTGCATCACTTGTTTTGTATATTCTTTTATCATTGTTATTATTTTCCCTTTCTTCTCTGTCCTATTAAATTGTCTTTATCTCAACCCACGAGTTTTACCTTTGTTTTTTTCAATTCTCTCTCCCACCCCACTGCGAGGGAGTGAGCAAACGGCTATGTGGTGTTTAGCTGCCGGCTGGGTTAAACCACACACTGTACTCAGACTTCCACCAGGGAATTTTATTTCATATTATGCCTTTTTGAGAGGGAGGGGAACGAATATAGAGAAAGAAGTTCCTCCACTAAAGAGGGCTCAACAAAACCACATCAGGACGAACTTACTGACGCTGCTTTATCAGGGCCTGGCGTTGCTGAACATTCAGAGAGCACAGTGTACTTACATGTAAACTAGGATGGTAGGTCAGCACACCGTTGTCGCACAACGTCACGTATTTCTTCTTCCACTCTTTGTTCAATGACTTGCCACTTCGCTTTAGCAGCATACCCTATTAAGAGGAAAAAAGAAAAAAAGATTAAACACTCTTTTGCCAACGCACAACTATTTAAGACACAGGAAGAGATAAATATAACTGCCAACATTTTTAGATACGCTTTCTCCTGCAAGTTACTCATTTTCCCCTGCTTCTCCCATGATGCATGTTTTCTCCATCGGCAGCTCTGGTGTTTGCAATTTAGAAGGAAAAGCTCTAAGTGCGGCTTTCATAAAGCAAGTCACATAAACAGAGAAGACTGTATCAGCAATGACTTTGTTCAACAGGTAGAGAAAACCCTTTTGCACTGAATTCCATGCCCCAGGAAAGCACATTTTAATGTGACACAGAGCAAGGTTACCCATATGCACTCCTAGCTGATAAAGACACCATACTCAGTGCATTTCCTAGCCCTCTAAAATAAATGATGAACCCCAGGTTGAGTGAGGATCCTACTGTGTGGCTTGTGCTCCCTTCAGCGTGTTCCTGGGGACTCCTTGTTGTCCAGGCTCAGCCTCTCCACAAGCAGGGAAGAGCACACATTTATGTTCTCATTCCCTCTGCAGTAAGGTGACACCGCAATGGAAATCCTCCTTTCATTCCAATTCATTCCAGCAAGAGAGACACCAATTCCAGGCAAGAGCAGCAAAATGGAAACAGAGCAAATACAAAGTTTTTCCAATAAATTCTGGGTAATTTAATGAAAGAGGTGTGATCACAGAGGAAAGGAGGTGGGCAAGGTGACTCACCTTTCCATAAATCATATTCAACCTAAGCATCCGTGATGAATGCTAACAATCAAAAGTTGAGATAAAAAGTCATCCTCGTGTTCAAATGGCCAAGGACTACTACTGCATATTAACCTGTTCTCAGTTAAAAATAGAAAGTCACTTAGAAAAGTGAAATATAACATGCTGTAGCACACTGAAGGTGGGTAAATCAAGCTATGCTTTAGCAATGCACTTCCCTAGGAAATTTTAATTTCCCAAACCAAGTCAGAAGGCAGTTCCTAACGAATTCATACAGTACCTTGGTTACTGAAAGTCTTACTGAAAGGACCCAGTGGAGACACTATGTATAGTACCTACCACAGGGACTCACTAGTTCCACAGAACAAGTTCTGATAAAAGTGGACAGTTATATTTATTTCATTAAATCATAAGCAGGAATCTAAACCAATACACACTTCAGTTCTCTAATCCCCATAAAATGCATTTTTCCATTGTCATTTTCCATAGCACTTAAAAGAATGGGAAAACAGAACAAAGATGCACTATCAAGGATGGTGCTTCCAAATCCTATGGAGTTGTTTTTGTTAAAGCAGGTTAAAACCTTGAAAGCAAGTTATGTTACCTGTTTTCCCATCAAATCTGCAGCTTTATAAAGCAATCTCTCTGCAGACCCAATCTCAAAGCCACAAGGGGACAAGAAGCAGCTCTGTATGAGCAGAAGTCCTCCAGAGCTTGACAAATTTTTTTCTCCCTCCATTCCTGATGTTATAACTTTCGGCTGAAGCCCCTCGCCACAATCCATGTGAGCTAACTACTCTCCTTTTGCAACTGCAGAGATGATCCCAGAGGAAAAGCCAAGTTCACAACCACCTGTTCCTGGACACACACTTTGAATAAAACTTCAGGGAACAACCCTTCGTGATTCAAAGCAATCTGTGGACGGGACTGTAAAGAAAAGCTTGTGTTGGATAACTGAATTACACAGTGGTAGAAACTCCGAACTTTCTGACCGTCTCGGGGTCAGATTTTTTTTTTTTTTTTTTTTGTGCTGTTCCTTGCTACAACTCAAACTTTTACAAGAGAGAATGGGGTTTCTGAAACACTTTCTTACAAAAGCTTCTCTGAGTGCGAGTCACCCATCCCAATTACCGTCTTCCAGTGGTTAGAGACGTTGTTTTCTTCTATTAAAAAATGAAAGCTATTTCTGCCTTTGACTTGTGTGTTTGTCTATAGTAGGTGATCTGTCACTTCACCTTTCCAATCTTTCATATCTCACCTGCAGCACGTTTGCTCGCATTTAGGGGGACCCAGTTCTAGTTATTGCTGTGCTGTGGGGATAAAAAATTACCGTTTCCCTGCACTGGTCTGTTCTTCAGACCTCTTAATGGGGAAAAAGCTGTAAGGATCACAACGGTGATCCCCCCCATCCCCACCACCTTTTTTTGAAGTTTTGAAGAAAGTAATATACATATATTTCACACCTTTTTAACTGTCCCTTCGCTATACAGAAAACATGTCATTACTTACGTAATTTTCAATTCATGGCATTAATAAACTCAATAAATAGTAAAGCCCCACTACTTTAATGACTTTTACTACATAGAGGTTTTGCTACTATCTAGGTGGGAATTATGAAATTCTATTTCTGGATCTAAAAGAAGAAAACTATCCAAATGGGGTTTCACCTTGCTTTTAAAGTGGAATTCTGTGCTTTCATGTTAAAAAAATACTCAGCAGTAAATAGACGATGCACCTATTTGTGCCTAACTAACAAACCAGACTTCCCAATCCATTTTCTTTAGGCACTACCTTGACAAAAAGAATAGATTTTCATATTATGTGAGAATTAAAAATATCTTCCAGTACCTGCAGAAGAAACTGCTCCAAATACAAGGAGCTAACCTGAAATGTTACAAAGCAGAGAAGCCCATATAAACCACACTTTTTTTCCCCAAGGCCAGAGACCGCCACTTTGGCTGTGGTAATTATATGGAATGGTCTGGAGAAATGCTCTTAGTATCGGAGTTTAGATCAGTTATAAATGCACTTTAACGTTAACTAAACTTAAAAAAAAAAAAATAATGGCCCAGATATGACAAGAAATGTTACTTAAAAAAAAAAAAGAAAAAGCCCTTCACTTCAGTCAAATTATGTCTACATTTAAGTCACATCAGATACTCTTCCTAGGAAATGAGATACATGGGTTCCCACTGACCTTTGGTACCTCCGAGGCAATTTAGAGGTAGCTTGGGCACACCTCCAGTCAGAGCCAAACAAGCCCCCACATACACACAGCACATAGGAAAAATCACATTTAGTCTCCAAGCTATGCACTAAGGGACTAAGTAAATCAACTTCTACTTCAAAGTACAGATTTTCCTTTTTTTGTTGAAATAATCTCTGCCTCAAATTATTATTAATCGGATAACATTATTTCTCCTAATTTGTATGAAATCTTTAATTGTAACAGTCTTCCATCTGCAATTTTAGCCCTGCAGTTCGGCACAGCAGACCCAAAGCCTCTTGATTCAACACTAAGGATTTAACACCTCCAATTTGCTCACAAACTGAGAAGAACTTCACACTTCAAATTAAATTTTTTTTTTTTTTACCACCTTCCCTCCAAAATTGCAATTCTGTGTCTAACGGAGGGACACTTCTACCAGACTGCACTAGCTTGTACTTTTAATGAGCCTCAGGAAAGGGACTTCAACCGGAGTGCACGAACTTCGTTTCTTGGGCTTTGCTTGAGGAACTGCATCACCGTACAAAGCAAACAGAGGGACCGTCTGTACATACTGCGAGCTCTTTATTAGTAATGTGTATGCTACATCTAGTCCCAGGAGGTCATTGCAAGCCAAAAGCAATGTTAAGTGTACAAGCTTTAAATAACTTACAAAGTTAATGTAATGAATGTAAGTGTTATCTGAAATCCATCACTCAGTGGCTTGCTGTAGCCTCAAGCTGTGATAAAACACCACTCATAAATTTATATTAAAACTCTGTTCAATAGC
Organism: Morus bassanus; assembly: GCA_031468815.1. Classification (NCBI taxonomy): domain Eukaryota; kingdom Metazoa; phylum Chordata; class Aves; order Suliformes; family Sulidae; genus Morus; species Morus bassanus. Next base: position 41,981,035 of record CM062574.1, read on the forward strand.
AATTATTTACCAACAAAGATTTATTGATTGCATTTGCTGTTAGAGAGTGGGGCCCTAACTGAGTCAATCAGCTTACGTTGTTGAGCTTCAGGGCACCAGGAGAAGTTACAGACTGCCACCAGGCTCCGCATCCCAATCATTACTGTGAGAGAGCAAGAGCAGCTAATGAAAAGCCACCCGTGTAGGGCTGATTGGACTTAAGGTAAAAAAACCCACCCAATACCGGTCAAGGGATCACTACACATAATATATACACAGTTCATCTGAATACGCAGTAATTGGCTAAATCTCGCCACTCCGGTTGCCTTCCCATGAGCTACAAACCTTGCTTGCTTAAACAACAAATGGAGACAAATGGTGAAACAATTATGAATTTGTTTTACGGAAAGAGTTCAGGTTTTAAGCAGCAAACTATCAGCATTTTAAAAAGTGACCTCTTGAAGATGCTTAATACTGCACCGAAGATGCTGGTAGGTGAGCCTCCTTAATTTTTCAGACAGGCTGGACAGATGGTAGCAGAGTAGACTTACATACTTCCCACAAATAAATGTCATCAAAATGCACATGCTGATCATCAAGAGATGTCTACAGCCACTGCTTGGCCTGCAGAATTAATACCGTGTGTGGAGCAACACACTTTGCATGCCCTGTTGTGCTCTATTTTAATTTTCCCACCTTCCCAAGTACTTTGGATTTTCCAGGGGCCACAAGATACAAAGGGTTTCACAAACAGGATAATACCAGTGACCACAGCTTTACTGACTGCACGTTTTTTGGGTTTGGTTTTTTTTTTTTCTTTTTTGCATTTGTTCCAGCTGTAGCACTTGACTTGAGGGTGGTGGTTTTTGCTTTCGGTGTTTTTTTTTTTTTTTTTTTTTGTTTGTTTGTTTCTTTGAATAGGATTTGGTACATTTGACTTTTCTTGGCATGCCAAATAGAAATGGTAGAGCGCTTGAAGTCAGCAGAGCCAAGACTGGACCTTCTGGAAAAGGAAATACGGTACTTTGGTTTCTATTTTCTTTCAGAAGCTTACACCACTGCTGTGGCTGAGGTACAGGCATCACACAAGCTATTTTTAATTCCCCTCCCTAATTTTTAGCCAACCCCACACTGTTACCCTGATGCTGTTTTGACAGAATGAAATATGCAATCTCGCACTTAATCATTAACAGCATAAATTCTTAATTTTCCACTCAGGTCTTTAGTTCTCACAACTATGATTAGCAGCTAGCAGTGCTATGAATTTTCTATAGCTCTATCATTTGCATCCTGTTCACAAAAGAAAAACTCATGCTTGTCAGAAACATTCTCCCTCAAATAACTGCAAAGGCAACCATTCATAGACAGCATCACAAACTGTTACACATGAATTCTGGTCAATAAAACATCCACTTCCTTTAAGTCTGTTAACATGGTGAACAAATGCTGGTAAATCCTCCAGATTTGCATGACTAGCCAACTCTAGGTAGTCTGGCCAGCAGCACTGGGACTAGTCTAACAAACAAGGGAATAATTTTTAATTGATATTTTTTGCTTCCAGAATATTTAACTGTAACAGGTGTCTAGTCTTAGAGTCCATTCTTCCAGCATACGGTAGACACCAGCTCAAACTATTTCACCTACAAACAATACTTGCATGCTATAGGAAGCTTATGGTAGTTGCTGCTCTCTCTTCAACAATTAATTTGAGCAGACACCAGAGCATGCAACTAATCCTCTAAGGAATAAACTGCTGAAGATGCCCAATGTATTTGGAATTCTTCCATACAAACCTAACTTGTTTTCTTCATTTCCCAAACCTAAGTCTTTTTTCCCAGGAATTGAAAGGAATGCTGCTTGGTCTTTTGGTCAATTACCTCTGAAGCTGTTTAAGCTTTTACAGTTGGAAACCTGTAGTAAACATCTCTTACAGTAACAGGGCACAACTGGGGACCAACTGAACCACAAAACAAAGGCTACAGGAAAGTGGAATGCCTCTAAAGAGATCTGAAAACAGGAGACCTCAAATGTTCTCAAACTTTGGTATCCAACAATAGCATTGCAAAAAAACCCTAAAAGACCACGTATATTCTTACTGCAGCCAGGCACACAGAAAAAACCCCTCACCTTCCATAAAATTTGGCACTACAGCAGTAGCAGAGTTTTGCTACAGATTCAAAGATGCTTCCCCACTGAAGAAACTATTCAAATCTATGTTTTACACCAGCTTTACGAGAAAATTAAATCAGAACATTGAACCCAATACTCAGTTCTAACATTCCCTAAACACAAGGCAATAACTCAGCGCAGCAGGTAATTACACCACGAATGGTTACCTAATGCTGAGGCTGATAAGCCACTATTTCCATCTGGAGACAAAGAAAAGAGAGAATCTAAGATCTGACTTGGAGCAAAAGATAATAGCTTTGCTAAAACTTGAAGGACAATCAACCTACAACCCATTATCTTCCAAGCTCTCTGCACACAAGCTACTAAAAAAAGTTAGAAAAATTTACTAAGAAAATCCCAATGCTGATTAAGCGAGTCTTACAATTCATTGTAGCGCTGCCAGTGAAGATTGCCACCTCCAAGGAAGAACGGCTACCAAATTCCTGCAAGGAACCTCAGCACTAAGGACATGGTAAATGGGAAGAACAAATTTAGTGCCCACTGTCATTGTGTTTTTATTTTTAATGATTGTTCAACAATTCGGCCTCCAGATTTTGACCTTACCTGCCAACTGTGGGTAATGCACAAGTTCCTCTGATATGCAGCAAATGATTTTAAGGGAAGTTTTTGCAACTCCCCGGCTTACAGCTGCAGTTTTTTTAAAAGGTAGGCTATGTACTTCCCACATGGCACAGACAAGGATTCTTCAAGGATGTTGCTGAGCACGGAACCTACTAACCTTATTTATAAGCATGGTGAGGTTGAGAAGAGACAACTGCACCGCGATTTGGGGACTAGAGAGCGGGAAGCCATCATCTGGCACATCACATTCACCCACCTAACAAGCAACCTTCTTAAGAGGCAAAAAGATGATCACGCAAGAGCAGTCACCCTGATGTCCAAAGAAGAATTTGAATGGAAAGCTGAAGACCCAGCCTCGCTGCAGTATCCAGATGGAGCAATAAACACATCGCTCTGGCAGAGCGCTGCAAGTCCAAAGCTGCATCCATCTGCACAACAGCCAAGATGATACTCCAGACCCACAAACAGGCACGTTAAAAGACAACGTGGTACACATAGTTGAAGGACAGAGATGCTCAGCAAAGTAGGAAACTTCTCGAGTTCTCCTTCAGTTGACAGCTTTGCGAAAGGGGCACTCTTTCGTTAGTCCTAGTTTATGATTATTTCTAAAATTAGACTTTATAAAATCAATAGCACGTTGCATACTCTATAGTATAGTTATCTATATGTCCTTTCTACAGTTTAATATTCAAGTATGTTACAAAATGCCCTAAACGCACTTTACCACTCTGAAGGAGGCACAGCACCTAGCAAGTCACAATATTTTTCTGCCTTACGGTAGTTTCTGCCTCTGTTGCCTTCCGAGGTTTGTTCCACTTACCCTGGACTGTTAAAAAAAATAATCACAGCGCTTAATAATCTCAAGCAGTTGGTTTATTAACCCCTTGGCATTGGCTGTTGTGGTTTCCCTGACACCATCGTCAGTGCTAATGTGAAATGCACTGCGATGCAAATCATTATCTTAGTGTCGGAGACACCAGACGGCTGATGCCAAGGGGTCTAAGTCAGCAGTAGAGGAGCCGGCAGCGCTCAGCTCCGTTTGAACTCTTACCTCTTGCTGTGGCTCCAGCATCACGCACTGCACTCTAACTACGCTGTTCACAAATGAAGTTAGCATCCATGCCAATCAGCTTGGTGAAACACTGCTACTCTAGACTAAAATTAAAAGGAAAAACAGTGTTGGGAAATTGATTCAGTGCAAGCAAACATGACTGCGTGGCACCGTTAATTTGGAAAAGGCTCTAAGAGCCGAAACATTTGCAGTGGTAGAAATGGCTGCAGGGTCAGGCACAGAAAGGAGTAACAAAACATTTATTTCCCTTAAGAAACAAACTGTGCGTTGCGGGGGGATGATATAAAAAAAGGAATCATCGTGCAGACATTACTACTTCTAGGTAGATGATATTGCTCTCGTTATAGTAGCGCTCCGTTCCCTGAACCCTGAAATGCTCTTTATCATATTTTATATAAAGTAGGGATTTGGTGGGGGAAGGGGGAAGGCAGGGAAAGGGGGGTTCATGGGAGAAAAGCCATGAAAAGCTTAAAACCCAATTTTAACTTTCTATCCTGATACTATAGTGTTTCCATAGAAACATCAGGAAGACCACTTAAGAGCAGCTTTTTTTTTTTTTTGTAGCCATGTTTGGCACCATACCCCTCCCCCGGACAACCTATTATTTCACAAATGGATGCTTTTTGCAGCTTGTTCTGTGCAGGCTCCGATGAAGGGGGGAAAGAAAAAGAATACTGGATCTTTAACCAGTTCCCTTGTGGCCCCCTCCCTTTTTTGTTGGTAATATTTCTGTCATTCTGCCAGGGTATATGGTACAAAGGGTTACACTTTAATTGAGCTGTCAGCATCTCCAACAATCCTATAAAACTCCGATTATGCACGGCAGGGTTAGTGACACACTTGTTATTGTGGATGCCCTATTTGCTAAACCCAAGCCCCCCCCTCACAGGTCACATAACCCACGCGACCTTCCTGTCATTAGCCGCGTCTATTCCTACCTCACTGCTGTGAAAATCACACAAGCGAAGGCTTCAAAGCCCTTGCCAGGACTGAATTCGACCAGGAGCTAATCACCCACAAATCCAGCTCAAATGGCAATAATTGGCTAAACTGCTCACCTCTCCAGAGCTCAGCAGTAATTTGGGATAATAAAGAAAAGAATTATTCAGCTAACTGCCCTGAAATGTATGCTTTGTGACCGACACACTTCACATTTTAATAATGATGGACACAAAATCCAATTTAATACAGCATCTACTGAATAACAAAACCAAGAACACTGGCAGAAAAAAAAAGTGTGTGTGTGTTTCTTTTTTTTTTTTTTTTTTTAACCTGTGTTCCATATTATTGTGCAGAAAGGATTCACACTTTATGTTATGAAATTTTGGGAGCAAAAAGGTCTCCATGAACAACCCTCAGAAACTCTGCACCATAATAGGATTTTTTAAAAATTTTTTTTATTTGTTAATCAAAAGGAGTGTCCTGCATTAAAAAAATAATTTCACTGAACAGTTATACTTCTGGTCATTAAACCTTTGTAGGAATAAGATAAGAAATATCTTCTTTTCTTCTGCAGAAGAAGGGTACCTTCTTCGTTATTCTAGTTAACAGTATTTCCTGATTGCCTCATTTTTCTTTACTTTTACTCCTTGTCCTTTGGTCACAAGATCGTTGGCGTCAGTGACCCCACTACATACGATTGCTGGATAGGTGGTGATACTCCTTCTCCCCGGACTGCTTCGTGATGGGACCAGCCTCCCAGGACGCACTAAACTAGTTCAACACTGCGAAGATGGTCCATCACTCTTCCTTCCACCCACCCCATTCTCCTTCCTCAAATCTCTCCTACGACCAAGAAAAAATGAAAATATATACATACATGTGCACGTGTATACACACAGAGAAACAATAACTGCATGCTCTGCCTTGCTGTACTCTTTATATACCTGAGACGTCCAATTTACTCAGAGGAATAGGAATGAGGATAACTTCCATCATGAAGATCTCTGTCAGAGATGCAGTTAATGTATGTTGGGCAACTAGTATCCTCTCATCTTTACAGCAGAAAAAAAGAACAAGGAACCTAACGAGAAAAATACTCCTTCACCCTCTTTAACTTACTCACCTTTCTGTGCTAAGGGAAACTGTACATATTGAATTAGCATCTTCCAGACATAGAGCTGCTTCAGAGTTATTGAAACATTACAAAATGTACCCATAACTCTAAAACTCAGCAAGTGAAATGTCTCTCCACACCAGGCACGTTTTCTTGCTGGCCTAGCACCAAGTGGTATGTACAGATGGATTTTGAGGGAAAATGTGTCAATGACCCTGCACGCCAACTGCGAAAAAGATCCAACATCAAGAGGCAGCAATTGTGCTTAGTTCAGGGAGGGATCACAAGTGCTACGTCTGTCTCAAGAAATTAGTGTAGAATGCTTTATACCTCATTTAAGGCATTCACGTACCTGCAAGTTATCTAAGTTAACAGAAGGTGAGTCAGAAAGAGCAGTCACACGAGCAGATACGTTAAGGGGCTAAAAGGGGTCACCGATTAAAATGGTTTATTCAAACATGACATAACTGGGTTTAAACCAGATCCTATTTCCTAAAGATCACAAAATCACATTTCACGTTCTTAAGAGCTGCAGAAAAAGGGAAAACCCATTTAGTCATAACCATATTTCTTGTATTACCTGATTGTTACAACAAAGATCACTTTGGAAAGGATATTTTTATATAGTTGTAACATAAATACACACTTTGTTTTCCTTAGAATAGACTCTCTGGTACAGTCTTTTTATGTTTCATGAAGACAGGAAAAAATGTAGACGTTACTCTACTCCACGCTGAGATGGCATCCGAGCTGGTTACACGGAAGCCGCCGTGCTCTTCCAAGAGGACATGAGGAAGAGCAAAACCACCATCTTGTGACACCTGAGATGTAATATGTACTCTGAAGACCACAGACCATTCTGGACACAATGAACTGCCAACTACATTCAAGCGAATGCATAGAAGCACTTGTGCTCTCAATTTCATCTTAAACAAGAGGAAAATATTCAGATAAATGTAGAACATGCCTGGACACAAAGAGGCAACTGTATAAAGAGACAGCTATGACCATATCCCTTTGCTATGTGCTCACCAGCTGAGTAGACATTGAGCTAAACAAACTGTTTATAGAAAATGATGATATATTTACTAGGGGCAGCAGAAACACATCTTTTTAAATAATCCTTTTCAGAACATATGCAATTATCTTTTTTTCCCTGCAATCAAATGACTTCTGATTGTGCTGATGAATCACTCTGTACTTTATCACCTGAAAACAAAATCATTCTGGCTTCAACTTGACCTATATAAAAATGCATAGCTATTCACCCAAAAACCTTCTAGCACTGGTCAAGGACCATGACTTGAGTTGCACTGTTGGGTGTGTTGAGAGAAGAAATACATTTTACTGGGTGTAAAATTTCCCTCAAAAAACCCCAACACACAACACCTTAGATGACTTCTGCTGATCAGGAGGAGAAGGCAGAAAACAAGGGTCTGTGGGTTTTCACCTCTCGTCAAAGACCAACTCAATGTCTAGCGGAGAAGAAAGGAACTTACCCAGTTCTCAGAAGCAACCCACAGCACCAGCAGGGTAAGGGAAGGGGCATGGCACCTCTCTACAGCACAGACTTGTAATCAGTGTTTCTGAAGCCTCTTCAACTTGCTTACTCTATACTATGTATTTGAAGACTCTTCTTACCAAGGTACCTCCACATCTACAATGCCTCCCTGAACCCCAGTGAAAACCTATTCAAGGCCATTCCAGGGATTTAAGGGTACAATCTGAAGACAACTTTCAAATACAGGTTTATTACACTGTGTTCTTAAATTGTTACTGCAAAAAGGCAAAGCTACTGCTGTCATTAACAGAAGTAATCAATTTTTACTATGATAGGTGTTATAGAAATTACAGTTAACAAAATATGGGAGACATTGCCAGTGTCAGTCATTTGAAAGAAATTTTCTGAGAAAATATAAATCAATGCTTTTGACAAGGTTATTATTAGGATTTGTGAATTAATAACCTGAGACAAGCCAAAATTTATTTAATACACCTCAAACCAGTACTTCTGAGAAAAAAGGCTAGATTTGTCTGGGCCTGCTTTGCCTCATATACAGCATATACTACTCCTCTCCCCCACTTACCAAGCTCAGCATTAATCAGTGCAATTTCAAAATAAAGGATTCTGCATATTGTGTCAGCAGTTAAAAATTGTAATATTGTTTTAATGTTAAAATCACTCCAGATACAATACTTCCTATGTAGTATATTTCATGGCTCATTTGCTTCAACAGATATTAAGCTTCAGTCAACAATTAACTACTGACACCTTTTTTTTATTTTATTTTTTTTTAGACCAAGAAGATTTAGCAGAAAAGCTAAGGCACAACTTGGATTTATTAGATGGATGATAATTCAATGTCACCAGTTTATTTTCTTTCTGTAAAGTATCCATTCTTGAGAATGATAAGGTCACTTAATCTACATTTCAGCTGAACTGAAATTCAGATTTGAGCCACGCAGCACATATTTTAGTCAAAAAATTGCTGTAAATGCATCAGTTTAAAAGACCATTTAAACCGTAAATTGTTTTTCACTTACCATATAAGATCATTCCCAAACATAACCATTTAAGTGAACGTTTAAATGGTGTTTCGTATACAGCACTTGCTCTATTTATACTGATAGGAAAATAGTGTGTCAGAACATACTAGAATCTGGAGCCATTTGCTGGTTTTCTGCAACGAACTCATCGGCGCTCCCTTATGCTTCAGCCTGGGTTTACCTGTGGTTTCACAGTGCTACTGCTTCAAAGCCTGGACACAAGATGAACCATCCCACTTCCTACTTTGTGAATCAAAGGACATTTTTATTGTCATAACAGCAAAAATAAGGTGTCAATGGAAGACTTCATCCTACTTCTCTGCCCACTCAGAAGCATGTTCCTGCACACTTGGGATGTAAACCCAACCCACCACACGGATGTAAACCAATGCCATCTTTTGCATTTCACAAGGCATTTTGACCTATCAGAAGCCTTAAGAATCGGGAAGCAGATGATACATTGTTGGATCACTGGCTTGTACCCAAATGATGTCAGAGAAGACACGTTATGTGACACTAGCTAGGGTGGTCTGGCCCTCAAGCCCAGAGGAGTATAATTAACACAAGATGTTGTAACGAAGGTGGCAGTGACTAAATTCTCTTGGAAATGTCTACCCCTAGGAATGGCTGGTGTATAAGGCGGTGGCAAAGTGTGATACTCCACAAAGAGTATCCCGTAAGTAAAAGCACATGGCTGGATCACGGTCGCTTTAGGTATTTCTGGCAGCACGTCTGTGAGACATTTCTGGTAGCATCAGATTTTCCCATGTGAAGCCTTACAGTTAGGGTCAACTCTTTTGTGTGATTTGTAATACAGAACATGGATTGCTTTGACGTACCTCAGGTAATTTAATTACTGGTCACTCAGTATTTTAATATTTTAGAGTACTCAGTAGTGACAGCGGGTATAGCAAAGGCTGTTATCCAGCGTTATATATTTTTGCTAATAAATATAATATATACCTGCTAAGAAATACATAAGGAATATATAAGAAATATAATATATATTGTGTAAGTCATCTGCTAAGACTTATCTCTGAAGGAGTCAGTCCAGGACTTGCTAAAGTAGAAAACCAAAAGATGTTTCCAGAAACAAATATATTTGCTCCTCCTAAAAAATCATGTAGAGATACACACAGCATATTTTCTCTATAAGAGTAGTCTTTCACACATGTTGATCACTCAATTTTAAGCATATATGCAACATCATTAATATTGTAGTTGAACAGGCAACAGAAGGATATCATACAAGTGAGCTGCTCTCCTTCAGAGGCTATTACTGTTTTATGAGAGAGTATCTGAGAACCAACTAGCTTGCAGGCGATACAGAAGAACACTATGTTCACAAAAGGTAATTTATAAAGATCATTTATGTGCAGTTACTTGGCTGTAGATTAGGCATGTTATAACATGTTGGAGACAATCTCCCTCAAAAAAATATAATCCATTATTTAGTTAAGTAATCAGCCATGGACAAGATGAAAGACTAATTTTTAACCACCTTTTCCAACTTTCTATAGATAAAGAACGTGTTTGTAAAGACAAAAAAAAATATATATAAATAAAAATGCAAGGTACCCAGAGTGCAGCTAATGGGATTTGACGCTGGCTTTAATTTTAATGAAGAAAGTTGCCAGTAGCAACAAAACTGTCAGCAGCAGCCAAGCACCATTAATAAAGACCCAGACAACATTAGTGGCACGGCAACAGCACAAAAGGTTCCCCCCGGTTCATGCTGTGCTAAATTGGCTGCCCAATTTTTCTTAAGTGTCCATACTATTTAGAAGACAATTTATTAATTTTTGTCATCCATTGTCCGTTGACAGGCCATCATTTTGCATCCCGAATTTGAGATGAAAACTAATTGAAAAGACTGGCAGTATTTATGAGGGGTATTATTTGTCAATTATGGCTGATGATGATACTTGGTACTCCCAACTTTAATACCCCGTGCTCGGGTGCACCAGTCGGACTTTTTTCTGTCATTTCCATGTTAGTTCTACAAAAGTGACAAAAACCAATGATCAAATCAATTTAGAAAACTCGTTAAGGAAGAGGGGCCCATCAATCCCTGCTCTGAAATCACCAGAGTGGGGAAAAAAGCACTGATGTCGCCCAGGAAATTGCAGCTTTCTCTCAATGACACCTTCCAGGAAAAAAGCCCACTCTCTTTGTTTCCTACAAACAGAACAGATTTGCCAATATGTCATTATTTAAATTATCCCTGCAACTTTATCCAGGCTGCCTAAACCAGAAGATTTTGCTATCTTATCACTGCCCTTAAACTGCTGCTTTGCAAGTCTGAATGCCTCACAGGCCCTCAAATTCCTAACTGCAAAGTGGCAAGTCTTAAGTCCACTCATTCCAACTTTCCTCTTACTACATCAAGTTTGCTATTTTAAGAAAAATAAAAAAAAGTTTTCACCATCTGAAAGCTTCCATCACTGTCCCAAGCATCACTCGAGAACAACCTGTAAAACAGTACCATAACCTGACTGTTTAAAAAGCAAAACAAAATGGTACATACCTCACGCTGTATCAAGGAGATTTAAAAACAAACGATTAATACTCTGTAAGGGGGAAATCTGACAATACACATCATACCCTCTAGCATGACAGGATCGCTCGCACGCTGAACTGCCAGTAATATCACAATATTAGCTGCTATCAGTATCAGCGCTGGCTTATAATCTCAAAGGATGTTTATTTGCGTTCATAACTCTTGCCCAGTCTTTCAGAAACATTCTCCTGTCTTCCAAGCTCACAAACACTTAAAACAACAGTGATGCTATTATCAGCAATTAGCAAAAAACCCCCCAGGAAGATCCCAGCTTTGAAAACAGCAGAGAAAATTAGGTTACACCATCCACCCCTAGGCCTTCTTTTCTGTGTTTTCAATGTAAAGTTCTTCTTTTGAATCACCAGAGAGTATTTTGAGGCTTCACTTAAGCGTATCACCCCAACTCTCCTGGGACATAATGGCACACGACACACAGATGCACAGTGGATATCAGGATTGTGGATGTACGCAGGACCAGACCACATCTAACTGCAGCTTCAGTTTTGCAGCAAGTGTATTAGTGAAGTGCCACAGCACCAAGATGAGACAACTTTTTGTACTGGTATCATGAAAAATTTAACTAGTATTTTCCATGACTCCTGCAAAATAATGAAGTTGTTATATTGCTGTCCAAAGAACCAAGAATTTTATTCATTTGACCAAAGGCCATGGTCTGTGGCTGAGTCGGTAAGAGTAAGGTACCTCTCAGTTGCAGTCCACTGCTTTAAACATCCTCCCTGTGATCTTCCTGTAGACGTTACTATCTTCTAAGCTTTGAAGGGCTACGAAAGTTTAATTATCTCTTTCCTCCATAGTTCTCTGTTTAGTATAAGCAAATCTCAGTATTGATTTAAAGCATGGACATTCTTTAACATGTCCTATAACATACTCCACTTGTTTCTGAAGATCTGAACATTTGAAGATGACAGCTAAAACCTCATTTAAACATTCCTTTAGGAACAAAGTGTGTCATTTTCATTAACAGCAACTAAAAAGCCTGAAACTGAGTTGATCTACCATACCCACAGTTTTCTCTAATACCTACAGTAAAATGGGTATTAGAGAAGAAAATGTGTCCTGTTCAAAAGAAAAAAACCCTTGAAACCACAACTACATTAGCTACATTAATATATAAATATATGATCTATTAGTTTTTATATATATGTAATATATATATTTACAATACACTTGATAAAAAAATTCCAGTGAAAACTAAACAGGAATATTCTTCTATCATAAAACCAACCATGTAAACACTAGTTCAATCCAGACTGAATCCATCCTATTAATCTATACTCTCACATTATAGAGATGATCATTAGCTTCTTTTCTTCCACTGTATTCATGCTTGGTCTCTCTCACATAAAAAACACAACTAAGTGTCTCTTTGGGGAATGAGAAGGCTGTTTTCTCCCTTTGATTCACTTGCAGTTGCAAGATGCAAAACCAGCTGTTCTGACCCACAACTAGGAGCTGTGTGTAGGAAAATCCATGCATGCTATGAGAGGCTCCCCTAGTCATTTTAAAAGAGGGCAGAAAGATTGTTGATCACCAGAAGAAAGGTTTTTATCTTTTCATCACAGAATTAGTGAAATGGGGCTGAAGAAGTTGGTCAAGGTACTCCAGTATCCCACTGGAAACTCTGTCTCCTTATACTACCTACAGTCTAAGAATTGAATACATCAGGTTGGGGGAAGCGGGGGTTAAGATTCGTGTACAGAGACTACTTTGCGTTCAGGCTTCCTTGGGCATTTGTACTTTTCTCTCATCTGTGCATTAGTGAAAAGTGCCAGCAAGTTGTCTCCATGAAGCCCTTCAGAATGGCAGCAATATTCCCATCAGAGACGAGCAGAACCTTATACTAGGCCACCACTGATTTTCACTCTTCTCAGAAGTGATCCTCCAGCAACCTTTTCTTCCTATTTTAACTGACCTAAAAGAAGCTAAATTCACTGAAATACAAACATATATGTCACTACTGTTCCAGAAGAGTCAATGTCAGCAACGTATAAAACACGACTTCGCTCACTAGATTACCTGAACACCACCTAGATTTATAAAATTAGAACAACACACATTGGAAAGACCTCTGGAGGTCATCCAGTCCAGCCTTTTGCTCAGACCCAGGCCAACATGGATCAGGATTAGGGTCTTGTCCAGTTGACTCTTGAGGAGTCATCTCCAAGGATGGAGATTTCACAGCCCCTTTAGATATCTGCTCCAATACTTGAATGCCCTCCGGGGGAGGGGGGAAGGGGGGAAGTTTCTGCACCTCTAATTGGAAATTCCCCTGTCTCAACTCATGCCAAAACATAAGTCACAGTATTGCTTCCTTTACTTCTCCATTAGATGACTCGGTTAGCAGTGAGGTACGTGAAAATCTGCTTTCCTGTGCTTGGATAAAGTACACATCTTGCATAACTGAAAAGCGTCATAAACCGCAAGCATCACAGCACAGCATCTGCAGGGTTGTAAGGCCCACTAGGACAATTGCTAAGCTATTACTCCAAAATGGAACAGGTTTGTTCTGCCATCAGTAATATCTTTTATGCACTTACACTGTCATCTTAAATGGAGGTTAACTAATATATTACTGATTTAACTTTCAGTAAGATCCTGGAAAGGCACGTGTGCGCCCAGGAAAGCTTCTGTTGCTTGAGTCCAAAAAGAACTGAAGTCAAACTAAAAATGCACATTGCCACTGAAATGACAAGGAAAAAGGAAAGCTTTACGAGTCTACTTGGAAATTAAGGAGACCTCAGACGAATAATACTTTATATATTTTCAAAAAGAAAATCAAGCCTTTCTTGCATCAAGACACTTAGTTACATTTTCTAGTGCTGCCACTCAGATGAAGGAGAAACGGTGCTCATCTAAAGTCTGAAGTCAATATTCTAAGACACGGGAGCCTTCATCTCTAACTCAAAAACTCCAGACTTGCTTCTGAACATTTTTCTCCTCCAGGAGGTAAACCTGTCTAAAAAAACCCAGCTCAATGCCACAAGCCTACTGTAAACACAGCAAGAAAGCTCCTTTTCTCCAGTGCATCTGTAAAAGGACAGTGCTTTGATAGAGGATAAATTCGACATCCAAATCCCCTTAATCTAGGCTCAACAGGCAGAGAGACCAGACACCTTTTACAATCTTGATGCTTTTAAGATACATGTCTAAAGTTTCTACCCCTACTGCAAACAAACCAGTTCAACCCACAATATAAGGGAGACAAGGTCACCAAAAGAAACAGTATAAAATCTAATTTATTTTCTTGGTATTGTTGCGGTGAATTGCACAGCAGAAGAAATTAAGGGTTCTTTGTAAACGTCCTAACTTTCTGGAGAAACGCACCATTTCTTTTACTAAATCTACCTTTTTAACCTCTTTGTTGCAAAGTGTCAGTGGCGTATCAGCACCGGGGAGAGTGACTAACACACAGAGCCTGCTCGGCGAGCTATCGGGAGTCCAATCTGGAGTTCACCTACACGTTAACTCCTACTGCTAATTCATCATCCCGGCACCCGACAGCTAGGCTGATTGTGAGCCTTACAGGACAATAAGGGTCTCGGCTGACCACCAAAAATCAGCCCTAGGGAGGAGGGGTTGATGGGCACGGACCTGGAGAAGGCCTAAGATAAGTGCTGGCTGTCAGTGCAAGGACAAAGAAGGGCAGGCCCTGGGGAGAGAAAGGAGATAAAAAAAATCTCGACAACTGCTTTATCTGATGAGGGTTATGGCTAATTAATTATAAACTCAATTACCTAACCCTTACTTCAGCAGTCTCTATTCATTAAGAGATAAAACCTGACTGACTGCTAACTTTCTCTCGCACACATGCACGCACAGCACGCTTACTTCGGATTTGCACACTTTAGCGCACAATTTCTTAAAAAAGATCTCCAAAAACCTTCGTACCTGTCAACTTTGTGCTCGCAGGATGGAATATTTCTCCTTTTTCCCCCCCCTACCACCCAAAGCACCCTCTGTTGCACAATGGGAGGGCCAGGCCTCCATGCTGTGCGTTGGCATTTAAAAGCAAAAACCAGACATTAAACAATAGACATTACGGACATCAAAGCCCTGTTTCACAGCCAAGTTTCTGCCTCCGTGGGCTTCTGATCTAGCTCACATTTTAAATTGAGCTTTTAATTTTGGGTGCAAAAAGTTTGGTGGTGTAGCTCACCGGTATCAACTAAACATTATTCTTCCAAAGTTCGAAGGTAGCCAGCAAAAATGAATTGTGTTAAGGAATGAACTTTAAAAACCCTTAGCCAAGCTAACGCCTGCTAATAATCCAAACTGAATTTTGCATGTAACATATTAAAAATGTCTGTTTTATCGCTATTCAGATTCCACCTGCATTCCTGCGGTGCTTGGCCTCTCCTCCAGCTTAAGTTCTTGCCCCGTTGCGTCGTGCTTGACACGAGCTCAAACAGCCTCGCAGAATCAATCCTGGCCATTAAAAGAAGGCTCCTCTTAATCTCTTTCCAAAGACTGCAGACCTGTCTCGCTCTCACCTTTTGAATGCACGGATATTCTCAAATCCCTGTTTCACTCTAGTTGCCCTCTGCTCTAGCTTTTCCGTTTCTACAGGATAACGTTTTTACATTTATGTTTTTATATGGGGGTTTCATATATATATGTGTGTGTGTGTGTGTATATATCTGCATCTATATATACTATATATATATATATGAAAAGAGAAGGTGATCACACTCACATGATACTTCATGCCATCTCAGAACCTAAAGAATAATTTCTTCTGATACGTAGAATGAAGCAACCCAGCTTTGTGTCTGTTACTACACTAAGTCCTATTTCAAATTACTGTGAAATATATTTATCATATGACATTTTGGTTCATTCCAGATGTATGGCCTTTTAGGTCAATTTTTCATACTTTGTATACGCCAAATGAAATAAGGACACCACAGTAAAATAATCAGGCCAGTCGATACACATTATGCAGGCTCTTCACTGCAAAGACATGATTATATGCCGGTATTTAAAACTAATGTTCTGGTCTTGGTTATTATTATTTGGTCTTGGTTATTACCTTATTAGAAAGCATTTATTTTACTAATACTTATGGTTTTGGACTTGAATGATGTAGTCCAATGGTTTATTTCATTCCTATGACACTTACATGTGGCAATATTTTTCTGAAACTTGTTCCTGCATCTAGTTCCGTTCCTTGCTTGTCTTGCTGACACCTGAAACCTTCAGTATATACTAACTTGTTCAGTTCAATCTTTGGAGACTTTGCTAAGAAGATAAAATCTCTTGTTATACAAACTTAAGAAATATATTTTTCACTCCATATTTCAAAAACTTGAATTCAAATTCTGCATCTAACGTTCTTAAAGCATATCACATGGACAAATACAACTAAAATTAAAGGCTGTCTGCTTTGATATAGGCTTTAAAAATTTGAAAAGAAAAATTGTTGAACCCAATGATCACATTTAGTAGCCAAGCCAACTTTAGCTATCTTTTAGATAAAACCTCAAACAATAATATAGCTTTCTTTCCATCCTGAGCTTCTATGACTATTACGATTATCAATTCCATACCTTCTCTCACCATAACCAATTTTAAATCCAATTATTATCTTAGTATTTCATATTACTTCCTTGCTCCCCTTCTGCGTTAAGTTGAAAAGCTTATGCCATGCTTTTACGGTCAAGTACTTTCCCCTGAAATATGTACATCTTTCTTTTTGGGCAATAGTTTTAAAGCTTGCCACATGAATACTACAGTTGATCAGCTCCTCCTGGTTCTTTTTAACTTCCAGTCATTTTTACTTGATGACATATAGCACATTTGAAGAACATGCATGTCTGAATACTCTGTATTGTCTCTACTCACTTTGACCAACAATTCTGAGGATATTCCAAAATGTTCCATTAATGAGTTTTTTAAAGCCATCCCATTCTCTTCAGCTCTCACTTAATTCTTCACCCATAAATGCAACTACAGGTGACTTCTATATATTGAATAAAAATACAGAGTTTTCTGTTTGTATTCTGAAAGATTAAAAAAGGTCTGCATTAGGTTTATTGCAAGTTATGCATCTGAAGTTGCCTAGGTAGCTGACATCTCTGGTCAAATCTGAAACTCAAGCTATTATGAAAGGCAGATACACCCATCATCTTGCTTTTCTTTCCCAGAATTGTAACAAATTCATGAAATCCCTACTCAGCAGAAAGCGAAGGAACAAGCACACTCTGAGCAGCAAAAAAATACAACATCTTATTTACTTCTAAGCTCCCTTCCACCACTTCTCTTCTGCAGCCCTAAACTCTTCCCTGTTTTTGTCCGCACATCTCCAGCACCCGAATCCAGTTGCGTTCTGACTTCACTTTTCAGTGAAGTGTATGGAGAAGTTCATTGCTCTCTCTTCATTCAGTTTTGCAAGTTGCTGCAAATACAGACCATTTTAAGTCTCCTTCCCCATACATATTCACTTTTATATAGTCCTATAACTTTTTATCTGAAGGAAGATGATTGTATTTTGAACAAACTACAGCTTAAAAAAAAATAAAAAAACAGTAAAGAACTCCAATGCCATTTTCCATCAACAATTTCACACAGCTATTTAACTTAAAATATAAACTATGATTGAAACAACCACACACTCTGTAATACTCTTCTCTCAATTGCCTTCCCATCACACTAACAGTATTAGGTAAAAAGGAAGACTTCTCCCATTCATCAATAGAGGAGTTATTCATCCGAAGTTTATTATCTCAGGTAATTTGATCAATACACTTCACCTTTATAGTACAGTTGTCCTTGTGAGCAAAGCATTTTGCGTTTTATAGTGAGATAGTTATTATGAAGGCTATTCATAGGGAAATTCTCTGCAGTTAAAAGTTTTTCCAATTAACTACATTTAACATCATTTAAGCCATAAAATGGTGGTTACATTTCACATCATGTTGTCTAAGTGTGGCAGTGCTTAGAAAGCAGTTAGCACACATTTGGCAAATACATCAACCAATACTTTGGAATGGAAATCAAGAAAACCTTGCCAGCAAATAGAGAAAGACCTTTTCAATACAAAGTCATGAATATGCACAAAGAATGCATGCATCAGAAGAAACCATTTACAAAATTGCAAAGAACAGCCACAAAGCTTCCACAATGCTAGGAATGCTCCTCAGTAGCAATTCTTCTTTTCCCTTTCTGCAATGTCAGCACTCTTTCATCATGTTTCTCTGTGAGTTTTCTTATTTCTTTTCAGTTGTGGTGTTTCTGTAATTGAGCTATGAACTTCCAATGAATTATGGCATGAGAACAAATTGTCTAACATCCTCTGGGATGAAGATCTCCAAAAACCTCTATCCTCACTCCATACCTGAAGTATGAAGTATCTGAGCTGCCTCCTCAGTTGCTAGCATTCAGAATAAGGTACCACAAAAGACAAGGAAAAATTCTTTGAAACACAAGCAAATAACAAGTTCTCATAGATCAGCTATTCTAAGGAGAGGAACCTCTAAAAACTTGCTCAAAAATAAAAAATTATTATTCCTTGTGAGACATACTCAGAACAAACTAGTTCATTAAAGTCATATCAGCACTTGTAATTGGCCCTTGTTGGCCAATAGAAGGAGACATTTGCAACTTTTCCCAGGAAATTATATTCTAAATCCTTCATGAGGTGGACCTTGTCCTTTTCTGAAGAAACTTGATAGCAGTCTTTAGTATTCACTGGCATAATTAGGCCTGCAGTTAATTTCATTAAATTCTCTTGCTGCTAAATGAAGCAGATTATGAGACATCTTTTATTGCAAGGCATGAAATTACAGCCTGTCAGCTGCCAATGGTAGAGTAAAACTAATGAATTACAGGGTAAATAACACCAGAATTAACCAGCCAATTTAACATAGCAGAGAACAAAGTCATTTTTACTCAGAGCTCTGGCGAACACCACCACTGCCAGGATACCTTTCAGCTGAAAGGGAACCAACTCAAGGAACCTCAAAACTAAATAACCAGGGGAAAGCCACATTTATTGTGCAGCAATGTTAGAAAGCCAACACCGCCAACAAGTTATCAGAAATTGGTCTGATAAGTAGTAGTCATTGCATCACAAAAATACTTAAATCACGGTCTCTCCAAGTAGTTTGTGTTAATATATTATTCTTTACACACCCTAAAAAAAGGGCAGATGCACATTAACTTGTTACTATTATAACTAGTTTAATGGTGACAGCTCTTCACAGGCAGTACTAGATACAATCCCCATTAATGAGGGACAGATACACTATGGACAGATAATTAACAGAAATGGAAAAAAAAGTGTAACTAACCAGTTCCATTTCCTATGCACGTCCTTCCAAACCTCTAACACAAGGCACCGAGGGTGCAGCACCCAAGGCCACCCTTCACTGCTAGGAGGGCTGGATGGGTGCTCTGCTGAACTCTGACCATGAGCTTCCTGAAGGTCTGAGGGACGAACTCTTCCCAACAAACTCCTGAAGCCTGTAGGGCTGTTAGACACACATGCAATTATTTTTTTAGACTAAGAAAAGAGCTCTGCTCTGTGCGGGCAGGTGTTGCATCCCCTCTTCCTGCCCCCCCCATTAAAAATTATTTTTACTTTTAGATTTTATTTAAAGATACCTGTACAGGGCACAAACCCCTTCAATGCACTTGTATTGAAATCTTGTTATCTGCTAACTGCCACAGGCCCCACATGTTTGCATAGGAAAGAACAGCAAGGCATTTATCATCACTCATATAAAGAAGAGCAGTTACCTTAGCACCTGGATAGCACAGTCACTTACTAAATTCTGACCATGCTGGTGAAAGCAAATGATGAAACCAAGGTAGACCACACAGCTGGTCCAAACAGAAATATAACTACACACTTCATTTCCAGTTAAGGCTCTCGCTTTTCTGTATGTAACCCAAGGATTATTTGTCCTGCTGACATACGTGAGACCGTGAAGGCCTGTGTTAGCTAGAAAGCAGACTGGCCCAAGTACGGAATGGCATGGGTCAGCACCAGCGCCTACATCTACAGGGGACAGAGCTAAGGTTGCAGTAATACCTGTGGCATTAGCAACGAAAGGGTCCAGGGAGGGAGAAAGCCCATGTTATTAAAAGGGCTGATTATTTCCCCATTTTGGCAAGCATGCCTTAATCGTTATCAATTGTACAGAAACCAAAAGCATTTTAAAATGGTGTTTCAAGTTGTATTTTCAGCAGGTTTCTAAGAGACAACACCTGAAGTTTCCTTTCCAGCTCTTCATAACTTTAAGTTCAATGTCAACCAAGTTTGATGGAGGGCATCAAACCGATACCGAAGGGATGTTCTGACAAGTTTTGTTAAATTTTGTATTTGCCTATAAGACTGTTAGTCACTAACTTAAAAAGCAGACTGCAGTTACAGCTTGGTCTATGCTGCTAGGAGGGTGGACGACCATGAGCCTGCCTGCAGATTGGTACCAGCCACAGCACATGTTGTTTCTTACCCCTCAAACAAGGCAAGGTGAAAAAAATGATGCAATTTGTGCCTTTTTTTTTCTTTCCTGTTTTTTTTTTTTTTGTTTGTTTGTTTTTTAAATTAAAACAGGAATTTCAGACCACAGCAACAGCGGGTTTAGGGATCATTGTTGGTGGAAGACTGGAGATGCTGTGTAGAGGGTTCAGCTCATAGGAGCCGAGATCAACATGTTAGAGAGGAACATCACACAGAAAAAACCTTGTCTTCTGTGGTTTCACTGTTCATGGAGCATCTTGTTTATTCTCTCATTTGGGGATGCAAGGATCGCACCTTGTTTGACTTCTGTTTTTAATAGAAAACCCAACAGACACTCATTCATCTTCCAAAAAAATTTAAATTTAAAATTCCAAATGTAACAGGCATTATCTGTAAAACCTAGAACAACTAAGAAAAACTACACAGCAGAATTCACTGGCCAGCAAAATTACGTACTGACTGATGACCCGTTGTCAGAAAACCCAAGAATTTCTACATCAAGTAG
This sequence comes from Morus bassanus, assembly GCA_031468815.1. Taxonomy (NCBI): domain Eukaryota; kingdom Metazoa; phylum Chordata; class Aves; order Suliformes; family Sulidae; genus Morus; species Morus bassanus. The sequence goes on from CM062574.1 coordinate 42,001,989, forward strand.
ATCCTCTTTCTAATAAAATTATGCACTCACTGCTACTTCTTCTGTAATACAAAGCATACAAACACCTGTGGCACTAAATTATTCAAAACCATATAAGCAGCGGCAGGATCTTACAAAATTGCTTTGCTAAGGACAGCAGCGTACTTTTCTTTACGTAGCACCTACTGAAATTTGTTTTGAAAATGTGTGAATAAATAACACGTTATCTGGGAGTAAGATTTTTTTTTCCACTAGCTGGATCAGCATAATCTTCAGGATTTCAGATTTTAAAAATTATCCTTATGCATGTTTCAGTGTTGGAGTGGGACTAGGCAAGAACAATCACCAAGGAAAGCAAACCAGGCACCCAAGCACTACTGTGCTATAGAAGAATAAAACTTGTCTGCCATTATTGCAAATGCCCTACAAGCTTGGAGAAGAAATTACCTACACAAAAAGCATTCCTGCAAAAGAATAAAACTTAAAACAAACGTGATTTTAGAAGTTACAATCCCTGAATTAAGATAGGCCTGCATCTGCTGTGAGTTCAGAAATGAGATTTCTCTTGCAGACAGATTCTCCAAGCACACATATGTATTACACAGGAAAGACCTACTGTTCTCTTAAGCCTTTGTCTAGCATAAATGAACTCACCGAACCCCCTTTGCTCAGTCCAATATGTTAAAATTTCTTGAGAACTGATATTCCAGTGGAAAGTGGCCCTGGCCCATGTGGGTGTTCTACATTCTAGGCAGAGAGATGTTGACTCTCTTAAGGCTCTCTTTGCTTAATCTCCACAGTTTCAAATTCCCATTGTATGTATTTTAGGCAATTATTTTAACACCACCAGAACTCTTCTGGACTGACATTGATACCTTGCTTTCCAATTTCAACAGAGGAAAAATCAGTGCTCTGACAGCATGCATGCATCAACTCCAATGCATTTGATACTGAAATCCTTAGACTGAAAGCGCTTAAGACTGTTCAATTGGAAACAGCTCAGAGGCATTGACAAGGTGCCGAAGTAGCAGAGCACCAGAGGCACCGATGCATTGCTTCAAGCTAGCAATCGATCACCATGCTTCATGCTTAAAGACATCAGCACCTTAAGAACCAGATGCCTCTAGGGACTGGTGTGCCAATCCCTGAAAGACGCTCAAGATTTTTAATATTATTGAAAACGTCACCTGAATTTTATTCTCACTTCCCACCTCCTTCATAGTCCGTTCAATATTTGCCCTCCTTCCTCTTACCAGTTTAATACGGATTTTGCTTCTCCTTGGTTCTCACATGGCTTCTCACAGCAGCATCACTTTCCATTTGAGTTCTGTCCCTTTAATTCTGTTATCCATCGCATGGGCATTCTTTCTCCTTTTCTCTTACCTTTAAAGCCCCTTGCTTTCGTCTGCCTCCTCATCTGCAGAAGCAGGGAGCTTGCAATCTTCATGCTCCATAAACGTGTGAGAAACCTCTTGCTTCACTACATCACATTGACAATAAGAAGTGTCACTTAATTTGAATTAAGTGTGACTTAATCTGTATCAGGAATTACTTAGAGAAATCACCGTGCTGCAAGATGAAAGCACTAACAACAGTGACCATGTCTGTATTATTTCTCACCTACAAATATAGTATTGCCATGAATTACAAATTGACAGCAACATTTGCTGCACAAAGGGCCAATTCATAAAGTACTCTGAAGAAGTTCTTAGCCATGCCATTAGCTTAAACAAAACTGACATGTCAATCTTCAAAATATTGAGCACACTTCAGCAATGGATGGATGCACATGCTCTCTTACTGCAGCAGAAAGGGTTCGCGCAGCTCATCTGCCAGACATGGCGCTGGAAATCTGAAAATCTATGTACTTCAGGAGACCTAGCTCACACACACACAGAAATATACACATACATTTTAAGAATAAGACTTCAATATGTATTTTACATGAAGTAGGCCAACTATACATATTTCTACACTTACTCAGTCTGCATCCTGAGAACAACTTGTTCTAATCACCCAGTTTGCTCAAAGCTCACTATTCTGCTTTCAGTCTAGGATTTACAGTGCATCCCTCTTCCCATAAAAAGTTGTTCTTTTTTTTTCTTTTTTTTCATTTGGCCATGAAACAGCTTGTAAAATTTTGATTCCTAAAGTGATGATACCTGCTTTCTTAAACAGTCCCTATTCTCCTCTTCCAATGTACTGCCCACTTTCAGACAGTAGAATTTCTAAACAATTCAACTACTTTCTTTGCCATTTTTAATTGATTTTTCTTTCCAATACCTCCTGCATGCAAAGATTTCTTAATTTCCCCCCTCCGAAATATTCACACGAGAAGAGAACATTAGATGTTAATCTAGCTACTTGATTTGTAGCAGTTCTCCAGTTCTCTACCCAACCATTTAAATACTGTCATTCATAATAGGGTGATATACTGTACTATAAACCCTTTTGCAAATGGTACGTCTTAGTATTTTTCTTTTGTGACAAAGAATCGTATTAGTTATAAAGGAGGAAAGAAACGTACTCAGTGCTCAGACTTACCTACAGAATCTCACTCTCTCAACAGTTTCCCCAGCTTTTTTAAAGAAAATTCAAGTCACGAGGCTTATATTGTTTCCTTAGGGAGAACATTACACAGTCTGATAGCCCACAAAGTCCAGAAGCTTTCTCTTATTATTAAGCCTGAAATCATCTCCTCCTTATAACCCCATACCTGTGCACGTCTCTCAGAGCATAGCAGCAACACTTCTTTTTCCTGGCAAACACACTGTAGTTTCCTATGTATAATTATAACCATTCTGTCGTAGCTTAGCTAAACCGTCTGTAATTAGCCCTCTGATCTTATAAGCAGTGATCTGATATGGGAACTCACATCACTACTGCTAATATGCCCTGATTACCATGATGGCCAGTAGAAAACACCTTTAGCCAGAGACTGATCTGGCTTTAGAGCCACAGAGGTGGGACCCTCCCCCCAGCACTGCCTTGAACCCTTTGCCTAATCAGTGTGTGTCTTTAATGAGCTTGTGTCCATCTAGCAGCATATGACTCTCAAATGGCCCACACGTCATTCCCAACGCTCAAGTTGGATCTCCTTTACACTGCGATGCGATGGCTTTTTATCCTCAAAGCATATCCACCATTTGCATTCACTCCTCAAATACAAACCCAGGTTGAACTCGCAGGTACTTGTCACCTCCAGGTCTATCTCAGCAAGAATGCAAGAAAGAAACCAGGCATGGGTTTCGGAGGGAAAGCTGCCCGATTTCCCCACGCAGCAGCCTACTGCAAACATGGCTGCAATGGCGAGTGCCTGTTCTAAACACAGGCACAGCTTCTTGTCACTGGGGGTCGCTGGAGAAGTGTCTTGGTGAGATATCATAAGCATATGAAGGCAGAATACCTTCCAAACTTGGGTTAAACCAGCAAAAGTTTGGGCAGCTAGGTTTTAACTCAGGTTAGCCTGAGTTCACCTCCCATTCTAGTTTATTCTACCACATGGCCCTTGTTTTCATGGTTATTTTAAGCAAGGGTGAAAATACACTTTTTGAAGCAGACACGTAGCACTGGTAAGAGACAGTACCCAGTGCTTCATCAAGAATTTGCTATCAATAGCGAACATGAAGGAACAAGGAAAGTCTGGCATGTGCAAGTAGTTAGGACAGACCAGGACAATTTGGCTTCCGTTAAGTAACTTGCATCTTTACAAGTCAAACCTCATTTCATTTAGTCACCACTTCCACTCGTTGTCCCCCTTCTGATGTGCCTCCTCTTTACTGGTGTTTCAGCTTTAGCCTAGGGATGACTAACGTGATTGCTATGTACTTGCTTGGGCTTCCAACAGTACCATTAATGGCACTAGCCCTAGAGCTGAACAAAGCTCCGTCCACCTTCCAGCCAGCTCAGACTGTGGTCTGGCTTTAGCTTTTGTTTATGATCTTACAGACCGGTTTCAATCCACATCGCAGTTTTTAGCCAAACGCATTTGGATAAACTCTCAATTAAGATGAAGTGAGGCAGTATCAAAATGCTTTACTAAAATCCAAATATTTTACATCTGTTATGTTTGCTTCATGCACTTATTTTGAAATTCTATCAAAAAAGCAATCCAGTTTTTCTGGCAAGTTTTAGTCTATATAAACCACTCTGTGTATTCCTCCTCATGGTTATATTAAGCCGCTCAGGAAAACTAAATCCTGCAGCTGCATGTTTGCGTTACTTTTGTCTTCTCCCTAACACTAGTTACAAGGCTCATTTAAAGCGTTACAGCTCTAGGACAACTGTAAGTGAAATATATCATGTCATCTGAGCATATCACTCATCTCCAATTTATCGTAACATGAATGAACCTTTATAATAAACACAACATTCAGTTATGTGATTTTTCTCCTTGTTCTAACTCATGCAAAATAAACTGAGATTTTATTTTTTAAGAATTGCACTACTGAATTATTCCCTTTAAATTCAAAATATTTAAGTGCCAACATCTGGCCTGTCTGCTGAGATTGCTCTAAAGATGTGTTAATAATTACTGCAGTCAGAAGGTTTTTGAAGAATAAAAGCAGCATTAGAGAAAACAATATTTTAACAAAAGTGCAAGGTCTTCCACAGTGGGTATTTCAGAGATCGATAACAAAACAGTTACACTCATCAGAGTACTTACATTTCAAAGGCCCCCTGCCCCGCCAAGAGCAATATTCCTTCTTCAGGCCAGCTATTATTTTTAATTTGCCATTGCTCCTCATACCCTGGATAAATGCTTGCTCACAAGTATCAAATACTAACAGTGCCAATGCTTTTTTTTATAAAAACAAAAATAAAAACAAGAAACAAGGGGTGTTGCACCAACACCCCTGATTTGGATTCACATGCAATTACCACACAATTAAAAGGTAGCAAAAGAACTATGAAAATCTTTAAATGCCCAAAGTTTGCCTCGTTCAAAAAAATTAGGCTAAAGGCTTTAAATGCGTGCTGTTCAGTTTACTCTTTTGATTGCTTTACCACTATGTAAATCAATTTGTTAATGTTCCTTACAAAATGCATGAGCCAGTTATACTGACAAACACACAAAGCTCATTCGTAATTAGCAGTTAATTAGTAAGAAGGAACAGATGCTGTTAGAGTTTCAGCAGGCGAACAGGTTCTGTAAACAATGCTTATAAATCTAAATGAATTTATTAACCACAATGCAACTGTCAACATTTTGCTGGCAACCATACAAATATGGTGGAATCCCCAAAACATCTTTACAACATATTAATAATCACTGTGTCAACCGAAGTCTATCAGGCAGTCTGACTTGCTAACTGTCATAAGCTTTCTACTTAATCTTGTTATGTCACTTCTCCAGCCTAATTCCTCACGCCCTCAGAGGAAGAGCTCCAGTCACCAAAGTTAGCCCAGATGCACGTGGACTCACCTCCAACACACAGTGGCCCCACAAAAAAAATGGCATTTTTGCAAGAGGAATGTTTCGTTTGCACCAATACCTTGAAAAAGCTTCCACAAACTGAAAACGAACAAGCAGTATGCACAGCTCTGAAAGCACATCTTGGTCCTGAGGAGTTTGCAGTTATTTTCTTTACTTTATCGCTCAATGAGAGAGCACTGCTATGGAGGCATCTCCAAATCTCATCCACTAAAACCAACTAAAAGTCAATATTTTCCAGTCTCCATTGATAAAAGCATGCACTCAATAAGCCACCAAGTGATGCTGTAGGGTTTGTTGTTTGGTTTTGTTTGGTTGTTTGGTTTTTTTTTTTTTTTTAATTACCTAGGTAGATGCAGATGGCTCAAATAAAAAGAATGCCTCTTGTAAGCATTTTCTAGATGCAACTATTAAAGCAGTATCTAGATACAATCACCTGAGTCAAAGACTTTTGGCCAGGGGCCAGTCCTTAGCCTAAGGGCAACAGTGAAGATACCTTAGTGACCTCATTGCTGTCAATCTCTGCATGTCACACTGAGATGCGACCCTGATATATTACACCATTTCAGCACTGGAAAATTCTAATAAATTTTTTAAAGTCATATTATGGCTATCTTTATTGATGTTCTCTTTTATACCTACATTGCTTTCGATCGTTCCCTCCTCCTCTCCCTCAAAGTATTCTGACACCTCTTCACCACGTTCCGTACTTGCTTTCAATATGCACTCCAGGATTTGCAATGCACTGGCACACAGAACGGGATGAAAATACCCCAAGGGTATTAAATTCTCCAAAGCATCACAGAAGAGACTGCTTGGCTTGCTTTCTGCAGACTCCAGTCCTAGTCGCTGCACTGTTACAGCGACCCAAAGCATGGAGATTGGGGGAACCCATTCTCTGCTGGCATCAAGCACCAGGCAAAAGAAGGTGAGGATGTTCATGGTAGAGCCTCAGGAAAAAAACAAAACACTCTCTCCCTTCTGTTATGAACACAGCACTGGAAAACAAATCCTTGACTGGTTTGTCCTAAAGAGCAGCATCTGCTCCTTTTATACGGACATAGTCAGGTGGATTTTTTTTTTGCCTTTTTTTTTTTTAAATTAAGTTTTTATATAAGAGAAGCTCCTGCCTTACTATTTCTGTAGAAACAGATAGGTCTACTGGCACTCTCCTCCCTCTATTTCCATTCTCTTTCCACAGTCTCTCAAGGAATGCCTAACCTGATAATCACTCTGTTCCAAACAAAAGCTGGAATATCTCCTTTTGAATCTAAACGATGTGCAAGAGCTATAATCAAACCTGATGTGTCAGCTAGGAAACCATTATCTACTAGTCAAACCCAGAAGTTTTTCCTTATCTCTTTTAAGAAACAAGTAAGAGCATTATATTTGGATAGGATTAAAAAAAAAAAAAAGAGGACGAAGTTGAATGCTTCATACTAGCAATCATAAGCAATCTTTAAGCTCGTACAGCATTTACATGGATATAAAAACAATAAGCAAACAAAATGTTTGCATATTTTTTCCTGAAGTTGTTTTATACTACTACCTTCCGTCACTGCCCTAAAAAGCAGCGTTCTCCTTTTGCTCACTTTGAAGGTTGTGTCATACAAATGGAATATTATTTTTGAAACTGTGTGCCCCCTGCCAAAATTGACACTAATAACCATTTAAATACATTTCTTTATTAAGTAAAATTCAGTAAAAAATAGAACACTATGTTTACTACCAAATGCACCATACCACAAAGACAAATGAGTGAGTTGCGAAGAGTTATTAAGCAAGCCACCCTGAAATGAAACTGGTTATTTCATTCACAAACCACCACCTTGTTTCCATTACGAGGACCAGAGGCTCCCATTAACTTCAGGTCACACTCAGTCAAAAAAATGATAGAAAGTTAATTTCTCTGAAAAAATTATTAATAATATCTCATTTATACACCTTTAGATGTTTGAAAGCAATATGCACATCAATGCAGACTTCAATTTTATGAAAACAGCATTACTTTAAGGCCTCTAACAACTCTTGTACATCACATCACCTCAACAGACTACCAAGCAATATTTGGAAATTGATAAAATGATGACTTTATGCCTGTGGAGCAGCTGCAGGCTGCTCACCTTGGTCTTAGCATGCTTGGGACTCCCGCTCTGCAACTACTGCAGGCAGTTAGAGATAAAATAAGGGCAATTTACAGGATGGGAGACAGAAAACTCATATTTTAGGGACTCTCAAATACCAGGAGACCAATTAACAGAAACATGGGAGAAATTCAATCTTTATTAGCCAAAGACCCAAATTACAGCTTTCTCCTGCAACCCTCAGACATCTCAGGAAAGGAAAAGAGCAGAATCCAGAATGCAGGAGGAAGCAGATGCCTCGGTGGGACAGACTGACTGACTGAGAGACAGGGAAGAAAATAGAATTGTCTCAATCTGAGAGATGCCCGAGGTTCTTGCCCAGGCCTGCCTGCTTTGGCCATGGGCCAGAAGGGGCCATTCCATTGGACTGGCAGGTAGAAACCTTAACCTCAGGCGGGGGAGGGTTTAATGCCTGGAGCTCTCAGGGTTGCACCAGCTGTCCAACAGAGCAGCGCACGGAGCTGAACTGCATGGCATCCTCATCTCCATCCACAGTTTGGTGTCAGAGAGATATACATTAAAGCAAGCTTCCTGAAACTGCAAAAAAAGTCCATTAAATCCATGAACTTTTTAACGCTGTTTCATTCCTAATACTTAGGACTACTGCCTTTCTTGGGATGGTATCTGAAAATCATCAACAGTAAACCACACAAAATCAGCTTTTGCAGTCAAATGAAACATTATTCCAGGCAGGTACATGTAGCTGGAGTCTTTCCTCTGATGTAAGGGCACATTTGATCTAATTGGAAAAAATATTTCAAGTGCACTGGGAATAGTCACTGTTAACTGAATGCAACAACGAAAAAGGAAAAAAGAGCATGCAGACCCGAGGGAATTACCAAATCAATTAACAACTAATTCAGGAACTAATTTCTGTATTGCCTCTTAGCACAAAACTGTATCTTTAATTTCTCCTGCAATAAGCATCACCATGATAGTCCTAACACACTCTGACGCTTTAAATGAGTTTACAAGTATCTCTTTTTGATTGGCTATATAACATTATTTCTTCACAGTTCAATGCAACCATAGCCAAGTGCTCTGAAATATTTAATTATACTGGTAGCTACCAGTTAACAATTTACAGAACCACAGTGAGTACAAAACATTTTATAACTAGTAATCAGCTAATTAAAAAACACAGCAAAATGTGTATGTTCAGATTATAAACAATTGCAGAGGAATTACACAGAAGATTTCAGCACTAAGAGTATTTGGCTAAAAAGCATATCCTCATGTTTGTACAAGCAGATCTGGATACTGATTACTGTGATTAGACCGAAGTGTGACAGAGGAAATTACACCTCACAATAGATATAAATAAATAAAACTATGTAATCTGCCAGTCCTTGTAAATCACATAATTTCTGAGTTTTGGAAAGCCATCCTCTGGAGACACTGATACTGGCTTGCAAACAACTATTTAGAAGCCTACATGAGCATCAACAAATAAAAACCAAAGCAACAGCAGTTTTGGTGAACGCTTCGCCATGGAAGATGGAGCAGAAGCAGCACCACAGTGGTTTGGGTCTCTGTGTCAGTGGAGCAGGGGTTTGGGCGCAGGAGCTCTGCAGGTAGCACCTGTACAGAAAGGCGCATTGCAGAAGACGTGTAACGACGGCAAGTAAATCCTAGAGTTGTGTGCACCCTTCACATGTTTGCTGACATCCTTCTTTCGAAATGCTTTTGGTCGTTACATGCATTAGCCATTTTTATTTCAAAATGTAACCTGATTTTGAATGCAGACAGAAGAGAGAAGCCATAGGATAAGCCCTAGCGCTCAGTAATGGGTCACAGGGCCTGCTAGTGCACTAGTTGTAGCATCGTGCATCTGTCCTGCTCTTCCTATACTGTTTTTTTCACCCTGTCAAGTCAGATGAATTAAGCAAGAATAGATACTAAGATGGTTGCTTATTTGTTCTCTCTTTTTGGTAGACTCAAACTAAACATTTACATTCAGGAAACCTGCTGCAAAAAGCATTTATTGTTTATGACGATGGCGGGTCTCAGGTCTGACACTTGCCTGAAGCGTTACAGTGCTCTTCTGCTAGCAAGGAGGACTAAGGACATCAGTTTGACTGACTAGATGTGGCAGACAATCTCTTTTCAAAGCCTATTTCCAAGACACTGCCATACTTGCTGAAATGCCCTACCAGCTGTACAGACAGCCCTGGGTATTTTAGGGGAAAACAGATTTCAGGTACAATGTTCTTTCTGGTTCAATGGGAAGGACCAAGATAACACAACGTTGTGTGTTATTCCACACAAGAATTGTGTAACCATTACCGTCCACACAAACCCCCCAGCTAGAGCTAAAAATTAACAAATGAAAAGGAGGTTAGGAAGACGAAAAGCGCTAGTCAAGCAGAGGCAGGACTGACCTGCACCTGTAGGGAACTGAAGAGAAGAATGAGGCTGAGCGGCACAGAGCAGTAGGCAGACAAGAGGTCAGAAAGATAACATGGGGCAAAGTCCATTAAAATCCAAATTAAGCTTTAAAAACCTCTTTTTGAAGTCAAGCAATGAAAACTGATAGGAAATAAATGTGTTACAGTCCCACCTATTTGGGTTAAAAGGTTACAAAGACAACTCAGGAAATGTAATAATCAGAACTAAGGGAAGAAATGCAAATGGACAGTCTAAGCTTGGACGTGCTGAAGGAAGGAAAAAGGTTGGTACCAGAAGATTCTGCCTCACCTTGCAGCTCTCCTCCTCAACCTCCGCAGCACAGATGGCCACTGCAAAGCGTTCGTTTGGTCAGGCTGGAAGAGGTGCACTGCTTGAGTTTACTAGCAGAGCTTCTCCCCAGACACGTATCGAGAGTGACTGCAAGGACTAAGTCTAATAAAAACAAAGTTTGCAATAAACTACACTGAAATCCTCTTCTCTCTGTTTTCAGGCACTTAAAGTCGAGGGGCTGCTGCACAGGTGTTGGCAATCTCAGAGTGCCCAGGTAAGACTAGGCTGGGAAAAAAAAATCATTGAGAAAGAAAGCAATTCCCAATTTCCCAGAGATTCTTTCCACAGAGCAGCACACAGACAGTGTATTAAAAGAGTTCAGTAGCAAAAACCTTAATTAAATAAAAATTCAGTATTTTGGCTTTTTTTAAGTAAGTCTTAAAAATAGCACAGGTTTTTCCCTGAATAGGAAAGTTTTTGACAAATTACTTCAGTTATATTCTTCTAAGGCTAGGGCACTTGGGAAAGGATTGAAAATTGACAACGCAATGGCCAGGCTTGAAGCAAACAAAAGTTAACAGGAAATTCTCAGGAATGCACAACTCCATTTAAAAGTTACATAAAAAATATAGCTGACAAGGGATTTTAAGTTGCAACACAACTTCTCAAATGTTTCAGAAGCTATTTAACCGAAGTGACATTTTTTCATGCGAAGTTTGACATTTGCTGAAAGTATTTTCAAATAGTTATCTTTGCCAAGTTTAACGCTATTTTTTACAAAATTCAGATGTATGTTGTGAAATTCCAGTTTTGTTTACGCCCAACTTAAGGACAAACTGCAACTTGTGCATCCAGGAACCAAACTCTTCTTCCTGAAAAGCAAATCAGTGATGCCACCCCCATTTGCTGACAAAGCCTCTAGCTTAGTCCCGACCTAAAAATACTTGCCATTTTCAGTTCAGAGTAAAGAAAAAAACAACAGACAAAACACCTAATTTCATTAAGATTACTTTAACGTACTTAAATGCACCAAGCTGGTAGGCAAAGAAGGTCACTTGAAATATCACCTAAAAGTAAAGCCTGAATAAGATATTCGACTTTCTCCATTAATACAGCCATTTGCAAACGGAGAGAAGCGAATGGATTCTGAAGTTCACCTTTGCAAGTCATGGATGGCAAATTTTTCACTATGTCATCAGTGTAACATTAACCATTAGAACATCTATTTTTAAGCCAGACTTCAAGTTTGCTATTCCTAAACGATGCAGGAATTTGGGGGCACAAGAGGTGCAGCACCTCCCAGCGTAAGCCAAGGGTTGAGGCAACCTGTCAAAATCTGTTTTGATCAGTTTTTGGCAAAAGAACAGTCAAGGTTATATAGTTGGACTACATAATAATATGAGCATCTGTGATTAAGTGCAAATGGCAAATAGAAGAAGGTCTGAAAGCACAAAGTCAAGGCCAGCTCTTACGTATCTATTTACACTCTAATCTGGGGGGGATGCGGGCAGGAGAGGGGAAAAAAAAAAAAAAAAAAGAGCACACAGCTGCCATCCCAAAAACAGACCTCCCATCTGCCACCCACGATTTGCATGTCACCTTCTCCAGGCTCATTTGTACTTCATTAACTGCCATTGACTTAACAAGATTTATGCAAATGACACCATAGGAGCTCGCTAACTCCCACTGCAATCAAGTGATTATGTATGTACAATTCTCCACAGCAATGAAAAATTAATACATGACAAGCCCACTCACCGCTGAGCTGAGCTTCTTGCTTTTATTTTTCTTGTTGTGCTTTTTTATTTGAATATGCCCTGCTGATAAAGATTTAGCAAGACCATGGAAAACAAAGTAATCTTCCCAAAATACTACAACCCGCCCCCCCATCCCAGAAAGTATGTCACCCTAAACTGTATGGCCTAATACATGCTTCAAAATATCCACTCAGGCTACCAGGAACAAGTCTTCGTTTTCAGAATAAATGGTTTTGAACAGAGAATACTCCAAAGAGAGTAAGCCATTCACCCTAAGTTTGCTTTAAGAGTAGTATGAGAAATACTACAGAAGATAGCTTAAATATTCTTAGTTTAACTGCCTCTTTCTCAGAAGTACAGAACTTTCTATGGATTTTAACTTTGGGCTAATACTGTTCCAGACATTTTCTGACTCCATTTGATTACTAGAAGATATTTAAATAGCGCACAAGTGAGACTTTTTTTCTTTTTGGAAAATTATGGCATTCACAGTTCTCAAAGGATGCTAAGAGCACAGGATTTAAGGCATGCTCATACCACTACGCATGCAGAAGGTGTTTGTACCTCCCCAGGAAATTGGCCTTCCCAAAATTTCACTCACCTTAGAGTATTTTGGCAGAAGTTAGCAGCCACGTGTTAAAAACACGCCTGCTTTTCATTACCTACATTTTGGGTTTCTGCTGGGAGCCAGAAGGTTCATCAGAACAGTTTTATATGGCTTAGCCCAATAAAACCATATTTAGCACTGCAGTGAAAAGTGATTTTTAACATTTAGAAAGGACAGAAAGAAGAACATTAACTCCTTTCGACCAAATTTCTTTCAGGAAAAAAAAATCTCTGAAGGAGCAAGGTGCTGCCTTGGAAGGAAACATGCCATTTACAATTTTGCCTATTTCCCCCAAATCTTCAGAAATTCAGGGACAGAGAAGAGGAATTCAGGAGCAGGCTGCAACTCTCGGCTTCTTTCAACCAAAAACCACACCAAACTCTAGCAGCCATGTAGGCCGGTATCTGGGTCCCAGAAAGGCTATAATACAGAATTATAAGCAACTCTTTATGCCGACATAGCTCACTTGACAAGATGAGTATGTGCATTTAGAGAGAAACCAGGAGAGAAATTAAATGCCCCTACAAAAAACCCACTCCTCTACCAGTTTAAACTGTCTCCAAACATACCAAAGCATGAATGTGGCGAGAGACATCAACCATAGCTATGTCGGTTCAACAGCTGCAATACAGACCTGATCTATAGAAAAAAAAATAGTAGTTGAGATCAATGACAAACTCCTCGTCATCACATTTTCTACACTTCCTAGAGAGCCGATTCTTTTACACATTTATTCTGTGCTCTCCCCACCACACACAAACATACCTGACTACTATCAGCTCTTCTTCCCCCCTTTCACATGTGCCTCTAGCACTGGAAGAGATTTCATTTTTTTTCTCAAAACCAGAACATTTTCAATATCCATTTTAACTAGTTTTTGTTTTGTGGGGTTTTCTTCTGTTGTTTTTGGGGTTTTGTTTTGTTTTGAAGTTGGCAAACACAGCATTTCTGATTTTTGGGAGACCCTGGGTAGAAAAGAACAACCCACAGACACCATAAAATACACTGGATAACCAAGCCATCAATTTAATCATCAGAATAGTAAGACTTTTCTTCTTTCTATTTGCTTTTTCGTAATCACCTTTTTTTCAAGTAGCAGTGAACTAAGAACACAAAATCCACTGTATTTGAGTTTCAACCATAAGTTACTTTTTTTTTTTTTTTTTTTTGGTAAATCTGCATATAAGCTCAACCAACACAAGTGAAGCATGGATCTGCAAGTATGAGCTTGGGCTTCTGCCTCACACCAGAACCACAGCCTTGCCAGCAGCCCTCTTAAAGTATTGCTGCCATGCACATAGAATAAGAACCTACAGAGAATAAAACAAAGTACTGACAACAGATACTAAAAAGGCCTGGTCACTGCACACTTTTGAAGATGTCCCAAAGACATAACAGAGAGTATGTGCATGAAGCTGGCAAAGGCATTTTGCTCAACAGCAGCTTAAAGAAGTCAGAAAATGTTTAACATAACTGGAGGTTACTCCTGATTCTAGCACAGGGTAGCGCAGCGATGTGACTTTTGGGCTTAAAGGAGTACAAACATTGGAAAACACGGTGACAAAAAGATTAAAAAGAAAAGTCTTTTAATGATATAATAAGATAGCTCTCCCACAGCAATGCTGTGAATACTACAATCTGCATTCAACTTCCTGAAAACAGATTTCTCTTTCTATTCCCTGACTCTCACAGATGCATATCATGATGGAAGGGGCTTCTCACTGCCAGACGTACAGTAGCATGACATACTGAATTTTTTAGGTCAAAAAGTTCCTTTTCACATCCCTCTGTCTTATTCACAGTTAATGCCTAAAATAAGAGACACCATCTTTTCTAGCAGGAAATTCTACCACCTCAGAGAAACATCCACCTGTCTGGCACCTGTAGAGCCCACCAAGAACACTGTCATGTTGGCAATTTAATTCAGTGCCACCTCTTCTCATAGGAGCTCTCCATCTAAATAGTGGGTAGAAAAAAAGCTGTCCCCTGGTCAAACCTTGGAAGGCATGTCTCCTTGAAACAGTGTAGTTTGTAATCAAAGACCACTTCAAACTGATGCATGTTTTTAAACTGTAATGAAACACTGTCAATATGAACACATACTGTATTTCAATTTTTAATTAAATGTTTCCACATCAAAAAAGTATTTTTTCCTACTCCATCTTCTTTTGCTTCAATTGCTAAGTGACGCTGGTCTCCTACATTTTACTGAAGACCATCTATAAAGCAGAAAATCATTTATGTCCAAAATCCACTCTCATGACACATAAGGATGACGTGAAATACCACTGATAGCAGCCATCCTGTAACACTGCATGCCATTCAACCTCCCTTCTTCTAACACCCTTCCAAAATTCAGATGAACACGATGTAACTGCTGACTACAGACCTGCTCAAATATTTGCTGAGAATTGCTTGTACGTGACAAAATGAAATTACCATAATTGGGATTAATAACGATACTACGCATTCCCAAAAGATTGGTCATACTCAATATACAAATAGGGGTTGCAGGAAGAATTTTTCAATACAGAAATTCAAGAAATTATAGGGGTTATTTCATTATAACATGGTATAGTGCAATCACACTTAAAATGCTTATCTTACAATACTCTTCCTACAGGTGTATTTTTAATCAAATTAATTTCATACAACAGCATTTTAGAAAAGAACAGTATGTACGCCTTGAATAAATATTGAAAATTATATTCTTCAGTTTTTACATTCTCAGCTGCATTTGCAGACACTTCTGTTTAATTAGCATTACCCAAAAAAATTCCAGCCGGTCTAACCTATCTCGTACCATACAAAAGCTGTAGAAAAAAAAATTGTAGCTTGTTTTAAATGCCTGGAATCTCCTCCCCTGAAGGCAGAGCCAAATACCGAGCTTATCTGGTTTCAAACTGCTCGTCTGAATCGCAGTGTGTTTGATTAAAATTTGTCTACTAGAGATTCACAGACACGACAGCACTTTTGCTGCCTGATGGTCCCAAAAGGTCTTTTTAACTGCCTTTAAGAAAGAAAAATCACTGCAAGCAGTTAAGGGTACATAATCATCTCCCCCCTGCTTCCAAAAAGAAAAAAAAAAACCCCAAACCCATGAACCCACCAAAGCACATAAACCCACCCCCAAATAGGAGACCCAGGGCTACCTTTCAAGATGAAGCATGGACTGAGGAAAGATTAGAAGAGGCAAGTGACCCTCTGGAGGATAGGAAAGCCACCAAAAGAAACTGGAAACAACCGTGTGGGAAGAAAATAAGATCCTTTCCCTCGGCGCTTCCGCTATCTCCAGCACGGTAACTCACACAAAAGTAAATACTTGCAAACGGTATTGCAGAAACTATTTGTAAAGCATCCCACACAAATGCTTAGCGTGGTGTTCTTAACTGTGTGAATTCAGTGTAATTTAATTTGAGAAAGTAAATGATCTCATTCACCCAAATACTTCGCATGAGATGCCAGTATTGCTTTTGCCTTTCAAAGGAGTGTTCACAGCTACAATTTAGCATTGAGTTTCCGGGCTAATGAAAGTGCATCTAGGCTAGTAAAACACACCAAAACAAATCCTTGAATTCAAGTCCTGTTGTGTAATGAGGAAGTTTAATTAAGGCCACACATTACAGCTGTAAACGTTCTCTTATATAATAAGGTCTAAATGAAACTGAACCTAATCAAAGTTACAATTCCTTCATTAGCAAATTACAAACAAGAGCGCACAGCTGACACACCGGCTATGATTATCACAACTAATTGCCTCGTTGTTACAAACCAGCCTGAAACTGTGTTCAGATGTCCGTCTGCAGTAGCAAATTAGGGCCACATCAGGCTATTTCTGCGATCACAAGGGGCTCTTGTAGAGCGATCTGATTTACCCCGCCGACTGGCAGCACACGGCCCAATCAAAGCCCCCTCTACAAAGGCAGCTTTGAAGCCAGCACAGCCTAGAAACCCGCTCCATATGCAGGCCGGCAGACTGCACTTCATTAGGCCTGTTGTCACATTTTCCCTCTTCTTATTCTAATGATCCTATTTTAATACACATAGGAACCTCTCCTAATTGATGTCAAGTGAGCGACTTCCACATTCATCACCGGAGCACATCAAACGCGTCTTGGCGCACAGGCCGCCATCAGAGTGCTTAAGACCCAAGGTGTGTCTCCAACTATGGAAAGAAAAAAAAAAAAAAGAAAAGAAAAAAAAAAGAAAAAGGTATTTCGGCATTACCTGTTTAATTGGGATTGCGCGACCGCTTCCAATGCTATCTGTTCTGCTCTCCAGGACCTTCTTCTCTTTGTCTGGGTCACTCCCTTTCCGAGACTGCAGAGCAAAAAGAAAGTTTGTGCTCCATTAAATGTAGCGGTTCATACAGAGGATGCCTTCCCCCCCCCCCCCCCCTTTTTTTAAGGCAATTAAAAAGAAGTATTTTGACACATAAATATAGATTCAAAGGGTGCAGGTTAGAATCTACAAAAGTACACAACCGTCCCAAAATGTGAATACTGAAATACCGCCTGTAATTTTGAGGCATCCACTTGTTTGAAATGGCATTTGGGTTTAAAGAGTTACAGTTTCACTGCCTGAAGACCCAGCGGATCAGAGGACACGTTTCTGAAGTCTCCAACAGCAGCGCCAAAGAGGAATGAAGGTTCCAGCTTCTCATTAAAAAATATGATATATACATGCATATATTTAAGTTAAACCTGTGTGGTTTTAGAATTGTTATCAAATACTTAGAAATGCGATTTTATGATGCTGGTTTGGATCATATTGACTTTACCTTTTTATTTTTTTCTACTTTTGGATGGTTAGAAAGTTGGAATTGCAAGAAAAGGTAGCGATTGATGCTGAAAAAAGTTACCTGAACACAATGAAGAAAAATCAGCATGAGGAAAATTTAACCGATGTTTAGAACTTGAATTGCCTGATCTTGGCTTTCTCTAACCCTAGAAGAACCCTAGGAGTAAGTTCACAATGCTCACTTCGTGACTTTATGAAGTTATATAGTAATTTTAAGAAGTTATTCAGATTCCAGTCCACTATTGTGAAAGAACAAATGAGCATGATTGTGACAGATTTATTTTATTACAAAAAGACCTGAGAGTCATCCTCCTTAATAACTGAACTGACAAGTGACAACTTCACTCCATTACTTTTCAATAGGAGCATTACTCGCACAATATCGGAAATGGGAAAACATTTTCATGTGCTTTTCAAATCAGAGATAATGTATGAAACGAATACATTTGCTATGTCCATACCACAATGGGAAGTTAATGAAAACCAGAGCAACACAAGATCCTGCTCTTCATTTTCAGCAGGAAGAGATGTTTGAAAGACACTGAAATTAGGAGAACGATGAGGATCGTGGATAGCTAATACCCATTTTCCGTATTATAGGAAGGGGTGGAAGGAAATAAAAAAAATCCCCAAAGCAGTTGCCTTCGGGGTGAGAGGAGGGAAGGGGAGGGAGAAAACCCATGGAGGAGGACTTCAAGTAACACCATTCTAAGCAACACATTTACCCAGCAGGGATCCCGTGCTGCTTTCCCCGCTCCACCGGGAGCGGGCTCCTGTCACTAGTTACTATGGTTCGGGGCAATGGAATGGCGTGCTGGGGAATTAAACAAAGAATAAATGAAAGAAAGCAAAACAAGTGGGAGGGATGAAATCCAGTGTTCAGGATAACTATTGTTCCTTGTCCTTCAAGACAGATTTCTGAATCTGAAAGTGCCACTTCCCAATAATACAAGGCAAAACAATGCTTCAATGGCGCAAAGTGCCCGTAAGTGACATTTTAAAGAAACTCAGTGAAGGTAGCCAAATCCTTGGGAGGGAAGCTGTCAACTTGAATGTTTCTTTTTTATTTGACTTTTTTAAAGAAAGGATCCTGCCTCTGGAAAGCAAGCTAAATATCTACACACTGTTTCTCATTTTTATTTTTAAATCGTTACGTCTTCCATTCTGTAGAAGTAACTGCATCTGGAAATAATACATTGCACGTGGAAGGGAAATATCTATATGCAAAATATTGTCAAATGCCAGAAGTATAGAAACGTAGGAATTTCTGTTAGGCAAATTCTTTTCTAGCTGCTTGTAATCACAGAATACATAAAATTTTCAAGCGGAGAATCTTAGCAGGCTCCGCTATTTATAAAGACAAATCGTGCAGTGAAATAGAGATATATTCTGATCTTTTATGCTTCTGTACCTATGACACACACAATGCATCTTACATCCTATAGTGTGAAAAAATAGATTCTAAACCACACTGGATCAACATTTGCTAGGACTTTTTCTGGTGTCACATCTACACATTAAGTCGTTCTATTTAAAACTTCATTCAAGCGAATCAGAAAAAGTGAAAAAAAAATTAAAACACTTGCATGAATACCATTTGACTCATTTCCCCTTTGCATTGGAAGTCATACGCAGACTTACGTCAACATAAAACCCTACCCAAGTTAGGTCTGTGAAATAAAATTTAGTTCCAGAGGGATACAGCACCTGAGTCCAGGCACAACCAGATTCCAGTATCAGCAGTCCAAAAGTAAGAATACTGATCTCTAATAGTAGATACTGAGACAGAGAGTTAAAATTAACTTTTAAAAAAAGTCTTGCTTGCAGTTCTGCAAACATATAGGAGGTAATATTGAAAATGGGAAAGGAGATGCATCTTACTGTACCAGAAGTTCATTCACCCCACAAGGCACTGGACACAGTCACAATCAATTCTTTGCTGCAGTGGACCTCATATGCATCTTAAACCCGTTGACCTGAGCTATACACGATTACTTAGTTGCCCCTCTTAATACACTGCACAAAACAAAGGACATTTACCCTTCTGCTAATAGGTGATCTAAGTGGAAAGTCAGCTATTGCAACAATAGCTTTACAGCAAATATTAATATTCAAAGTCAAAAAGATCAGATACTGCATTTAATGCACTTAAACATGAACATGCTCAACCCTATTCCAACTCAAAAGCTATAACTGATTTAAGAAAAATCATATCTGTTTTCTACTCAACCCCATTTTCTTCCAACACTAAAAGATCTTAATGTAGGAAACTAAACATATTACCTATGCTAGATAACAAGGGGTAATTTGCAATAACAGAAATATATTTGATTCTGTAAGTGAAAAAGGCATTAGCAAGGAACAGGCTAGGGAAGAAGCACAGCAAGAAACCCAGAGCTGAACAGTAAAATATTTTGATTATGCACTCTGTTCATCTACTAGTCAGTAGTTACCATAATTATAGTAACTACACTTAACTAGACAGAAAATACTGGCCATCTATTTATTCAATTAAATAATTCCAGGTTGTAACTTGGCTGATACGGCATGAAATCCAGGTTACAGCAGGGTCGGTGTTAAATACTTCAGGACGTGGATTACAGGGCAACTCATGACAACATTCAATATGCCCAGATCTTAAAAAACAGAACTAATTCTGAAAAGTCAAATTATTATTCTTTTTTTTCCATAGGACTTGTTTCCTCCCTAATTTTCCCCCAGTTATTAGACATTAAGACATCTATCAACATCCTCTCATATTAGTAAATTTGGTTCTCACTATGCTATTAATTATCACAAACCAGAGTTTTAGCCTGTTTATAGCAAATACAGCTGACTTAGCATTCTTCTCAAACCTTTTCTGCAATTGTAGATGGGTATATTTTTCTCTATTCACTTTCTCAAATTTACACTTACTCCAGTTTAAAGCATCCCCAGTTTCCCAAACATCAACACCACCTATACAGCCCTTAGAGCTTTTAATGCATCCTTCAGACCAGAAATGGTCGGTGAATGCTTTTGAGGGATGCTGTAGTGTCTCAGCTCTATTTCCAGAGGTATTACTCTGCTGGCAGTTTCTGGGCTGACACTGACATCTAGTGGGGTTGGTAACTCCTGAGTATGCCTGAACAGCAGTGAGTATTCCCACCAACAGGAGGAAATCCACATGATTGCTATAAAATATCAGCGTCAAAATTGGACACTTTTTCACATGCCACTCATTTTTGCACATTTTTAGTGTTTTGCACCTAGGCATTTGCACCTAAACACAAACGCACAATTCTCATTCCTTTGTAGGAGTTTGAAGAACTCATTTTAAATCAAAATATCACTGTTGGGATGGACACATGAAATACAATCCCTGGGACTCTGTGCTGTCACTCAGTGTTCTGAAACAATGACAAAACTTTCTACTTGCTGAAGGCTGAGAGGTCAGATTTTGTTTAGAATACAAGGAAATGGTTTTATCATTTTTGTATGCGGTTCCCTGGATACAGCCAAGGAGTGAGCTAGTTTTGGGAAGTGAATATGACATCACCTTTGAAATAAAAAAAATACAAACTCTTTATGATGACAGGTAAGTTGTGGCTTTCTAAACGCAACTAACATGTAGCTACAATCACCAAGGGACTTACATGCGAGCCCACGGGGATTCTGTGTTTGCTATAAAGCATGTTAAGTGTCAAAAAAACTGCTTACAAAACCACAATTACGCACGCAATACAATCCCAAAGGTTTCAGCAAGACTGCTAAACTAAGGAAATCATCACTCAAGGCTTCATTATCATCTCCCAAACTACTTTATGCATAACAAAGACCTATCATATTGGACCAGACAAGCTTTCTGTTTAGTACATTTTTTTTGCCTCTCAATGAAGCAAAAAACAGATGGTTTGGGAAGAAAGAAAGTCATTTTAATCTCCATCATCTCTCTTAACCCTGGAAAAGAAAAGTGAGTTGCGACTGTATAGTAATAAAAGTTGCCTGGGGGACTTACTCTGCAGTACTGCATGGTATTCCCATGGTAAACCCTGAGACCTCTCTACAAACACAGGAGACCTCACAAGGGAGCCCTGAGTTGGCACCATTATTCAGCGTAAGGGCAGAATTGGGGACCAGAGGCCCAGCTTTCTCTTTGATTACTGCCAAACCAGGGAACCTAGACAGGTCTGAGGACTGGAGTCGGACAAAGGCTCCAGAATTCAACTGCTGTTTCACTTGTTTCACTGCAATTCCCAACAGGATAACTTCACTGTATTTAGTTTCTGTTTAAGTCCTCAAACAGAACTGCCCCATAGTAATTCTAAGATGTTTTTGTTTTCAAGTCTATAGATCCATCTCAACACTCCTGTCTGGATTAGACCAGCTCAACTCAACAGGGTTGAAGTTCAGGCCGTCACCACAGAGCACTATGTAAAATACAGCAAGAGTCTCTTCCTTGGCTCACTCACCGTGAAGAGGTTGGATCGGCGCTTGGACTGTTTACGGACAGGAGTTGGTGTGTTGGCAGTGGGAGGAACATCAATCCGTAGCTCCTTCTGGCTGGTGCTTGGAGTTGATGGGACAGAGGAGGAATAATCACTTAAACTCCCTCCTCCATTACTGGTCTGCAAGGATTAAAGTTAGTTTTAAACAGTGATACACTGCTTTCAAGACATTACAATCCACAGCTGTATCTTATTTAGTCCTGATATGCAAGAACAGCAGCCTAGGCTCAGGAACACAGCGGGACTGCCCTACTGCCACTTTTCCACACATTTCTATTCCAAGCCCTTAAATATTTTCCCTGCCATTATTTTTTGAAAACTTAGATAGTTCTGTTGATGTGGCAGGCACATTTTCATTCTACACAATACAGCCTTAACTGGATATAAACAATTTCATTTGTTTTACTAGTGTAAAAGTAAGCAAAATGTTGGGAAAAGTCTAAATTCTGTTTTTCTACTTCAAAATTGTGAAACCAAATTCTGCCTCAAACCAAAGAAAAAAAATACTTAGTGCCATAGAACTGCAGAGCTGAACTTAATCCTAGTCTGGAGACATCAGTTCACTGACAGCTAGTCAAGAAAATGAAAATAATTCAATATTGTGAAATGGCTATTACGGTGACAGATAGTTCCCAACACATTTGCTGAAGCCTTTGGTATGGGGATACAAAACCTTAACGGAAGATACTCCCATTTATTCAAAGTGGCCGAAAACGTAAAGTTACATCATAGTCTTGTCAGAAATAAAGCAGTCACTCAGCTTATAAAACAATTAACAAATTGAGGTAACAAGTGACTAATAGCAGGAAAGCGAGGAAAACAGAAGGGAAAGGACCAAAAGGTGATTAAGAACAAAGCCTTGATTTTTAAATTATTATTATTATTACATGTAACATCAATAAGTACAAAAAACATCATTACAAGGGATGTGGAAGTGGTCTGGACAGACAAAAGGGCAGATTTTTTTCCTGTCAGATGTAAGTATACCCTTTGAGAATATACTGTATACGCTGACGGGGGACTGGGGCAGGGCAAAGGTGGAAAATCCTGCACGCTGTTGACGAAAATCTCACCAGAAGAGCAGCAGTGGGTGAAGGGTCTGGACAACAACTCACATGTAACTTATGAGGGGAGAATAAAGGTCTGTGATGCACACAAAAGGGTGAAATAACATCTTTAAAGCAGTCAAGTTTCCTAGAAGAAGTGAGGAAAGAGGGTAAGAAGGTATTTGCAGGATGCCTGAGGAGAAGGATTCTCCCATGACACTTAACATGTGACTTGATCTCATCTTAATTGCTGTAGGTAGGAATTCACCAGGTAAAGCTCAGAAGGAAAAGCAGGCACTCCGAAGTCTACTCTTCAGCGTCGCTCCTACACTAGTAATGGGTCTTACATGCACACGAAGCTGCCATACAGGGCAGGGACTGCTCTGGGGAGGCACCAGCAGCATGACGGGACTTCTCACACACTCCTTGGAGGTCAGCGTAAGGACCGGGATCTCAAGTTACAAGCAGAGGTGAGCTGTCCAAATGAAACCTCTGAAGGAGAACCAAGCAGGAGACAATCCTTCTTTATATCAGCCAGTTGAAGTTTCTTGCAGTGATTTCAAGTCCTCTTGCAATTCTTCCTTTTTTTTTTTTTTAATTCAAGAAGAGAAGGGTAAAGAGGAAGAGGCATGAGACAAGCGGCTCATGGTTGGGTTGAAGGGCCAATAAATGCAGGGAGAAATCCAAGAACACCACTTCTGAAAGTCACTCTTTCTCTGTAAATAACAACATGTTCCTCAGCTCATTTCTGAGTGACAGGATGGGACTAATAATACAGCAAGTGGGCTTTTTGATGGAGAAAGTTCTCCTCTTTCCCCTCTTTAAACATGTGTGTGTGCGTGTGCGCGCGTGCGTGTGTGTGTACACACACACACACTCATAAAAGGACATTAAATTTCATCCTCCCTTCATTCTGACTGAACTGGAGAAGCGCGGCTGTCAGGAAGGGTACTGAAAGTAACAGAGGATCTTGAGAGAGAAACATTTTCAAGTGCCCAGAGGAAGAAGTAGCAAGCAGGCTTTGAAGATGGCCCAAGAATATAAAACAAAGGAGATGAAAGAAAGCAAGGTGAAATAATAATTTTTAGTGTCCTAACAGAGAATGGTAACACCAGAGCAGGATGACCTGGGAAGGAGTGACCTTAATTTACCCCACATTTGCTTTCCCTTTCTCTAGGGCGTCTTGCTGAGACACCATGGAACACACCAAACAGAGGAAATAACCTGCATGAAGACACACTGAGCCTGTGAAAGCAGAGATTTCATCTCCGAAGAAAGACAAGAAAGGCTCTTGCATGAAAAAAAGTAATGAAAAAAACAACAAGTAACCAGGACACTCTAAAAGTAATCACCAAAAGTCTGCTGAAGTTTAAATAGCCAAAGACTTTGAAAATGAGTACTCAAAGCGCTGGACATGTCAAAGAGGAGGAGGGTGGTATGGAAGCCTTAAAACAAGGCTGACAAAAGAAAGTGTAGGAGGTGAACATCTGGAAACTCAACAACTGTAAAATAGCATTAAGGAAGGAGACCAAAGACACCGGTGTCAAGGAATGGCTTTCAGACTGGAGCGGTGAGGACCTACTGTGCACTCTGCCATGACTGAACCGGACTGGGGCCGGGAAAATGAGGGAGAAGGAAATCTAAGGAAGCAACCATTAATGGCAAAAGGCACTGAACACATTTAAGATTAAAACTATGCAGCTGCAAGGCTCACCCGAGGAGAAAAAGATGACAACAAGCAATTAAGATGGTGGAGAGAAAAAAGATTACAACAGGGTTATGCCTGGGTTGTAGAAGTGAAGACTCTTTACAGAAAGGAGAGGAAAACAGCAAGAAGATTCAGATGTTGTACACTGATGACAGGATTTGAACCACAAGCTGTTGAAAATAGAAGGATGCCAGCTATGTTCTGTTTCAAAATATTGATCAACTTGATAACTATGTACTGCCACCTGTCTTTCTTCTTTAACTAAAGTTAACAGATCTCTACCCTAAGTGCCTATTTCCCAAACAGAGCACATAAAGGATTCCCTAAAATTTTACTTTTTTAATCTTTCATCATGTTATAGCATCACTTTATACTTTTTGGCAGTGAGGCACTGTCTCCTGGATTTTTAAGTGATTTATTTTCCAGGAGTGAGTTACTCCTAAAGGAAAACACACATGTTGGCCATTCTAGTCCCTAAAGACAAACGTTCCTATACAGACTGCTTCTATAAAAGAAGTCCTGCAGGCAATGTTTCTCTTCACACATACTAACCCCACTGGATTTCCAACTTTGTAAATAGAAATCTGAGATGGTTTCAAAATAAGCCATGTCAAGTTCATATCAAATCCACTGGCTGGGAAAAAAAAATTAATCTATTTCAATAAAAGACTTAAAAATGGAAAACTTCTAGACTTCCACAGAATCAAAGCATGACTACCAATACTGAACAAGCTCCAAACTCCTACTGAGGGTGCCAGTAATTATCAAACATATAAAACTATATGGCTGCTCTAAAACACCGCAATAGAGAGAATGGGTTTGATAAGAAGGAGCTCAGACATGACTTCCGAGATAGAGCCTGCACAGACAGGAACAATTAAAAATGCAACCAGACAAGCACTTGGAAACCATGTTCTTGGTAACATCTGAACCTAACGTGCTGCTGAAAGAAACAAAAGGCGGTGAGTGGTCTCCGTCGGGTTGTTTGCTTGCACCAAACAGAAGGCTAGGGACCTTGCCATATTAAGACTGTAGAGAGCCACTTCCTGCCATCGGTATGCAACCATTTAATAACCAGTTCACTGGAGTGAAGTACAGGATTTAGGACATGTGGCAATAACTATAATTCACAGAACTTAACATTTGTCCCAAGATAAAAATCAAGTCAGTGAATCCAAAGAACAATCTTCCTTACAGCACATGTAACCCAACAGGTATCTAATATAAACCCATTTGCTGACTGCAGACAAGCTGGTCAAATTTGTGGCAGTCAAAACCAATCAAATAAACACTCTAATACCCACTGGGATATTACATAGCTTAACATTACCTTTTCAAACAAGTCTTTCCACTAAGCTGCTCTCAAGACTTGGATGTACCTGAGATGCAGCTACCTCAAAGGCAGACACTGCCAATGAAAGTGTTAAAGCCTGTAACGAGATTCCTGCTGGTACCTCGTGAAAAAAAATAAAACCCCAAAACTTATTGTACACAATGTCCACAGTTCTGTGCAGAAAAAGGATTGAATCAAGTCAGATCCCACACTTTCAAAGCTTTTACGTATTTCAGGTTTTCTTAGTAAACAAACCAGTGGGTAATTTACCTGGCATGACAGATGCTCAGCAGTAAACTGCATTAAGAAAAGGTTGAACTTAACCTCCTATTTGCAAGAGGCATGTTCCTGACTGGCCCGTTATACAAAGAAGGCAAAATATTCACCTTATATCTTACATAAATTATCTGGTATTGCCAAATGGTTCATAAAGCTTACATAGTACAAATGTCAGGACAAACCACTGAATGAGAGCATTGAAAGAATAAAGCTGAAGTTTTTCTTCTTGCCAAGTAAACCAACACAAACAGCATCAATGTTTTTTTCTGCTCTCTAGATATACAAGGATGCCCTCCAGAAAAATCTTCTCTAACCACTGCTCGAGGAGAAAATGAGGGCAGCAGGTCCTACTTTTGAAACAGGCAAGAGATTGCCAGAGCTTCAGGGAGCCTGGGAACTGCTGGAATAAAGCAAGCCTTGATCAAAAGCACAGATTACATACCCTATGACAGAATGCATCTGGTGTCTGCACCTTCTGTTCTTGGGGAAAGAAGGGAAAAGTGTATTTCTGTAGAAACACAGAAGCCTCATGGAAAATTCTTTAGTCGGGACACGTTTTTCTTTGCCCACTTGTGTACAATTTATCTTCTGAAAGTCACATTATCTCAATCTTTCATCTGAAAACACTATAGGTGGGAGTCCAATTTATTCACAGGATTTTGGTGATATACAGCCACACATCCGAAGACAGATCAAGGAGGAAACTGTTTAGTCCTTGCCTCGGCAAAAGCTGGAAAGCTTTGAGCATGCTGCTGTGGAATACAAATTTGACAGCAGATTTCAAACCTAGGTCCAGATAAATGACTCCGGAGATTTCAGTAAGTCTAGCTCTCCACAGTGAGACCAAATTGTCTTGTAATAATTGTATTATTTTCCCATATTTAGCAGTTTAACCTCATCCTTTGGGACATATTAGAACTTGTCCATCTCGGGAACTTTTTGCCTTTTCTCATTGTAACAGCAAGGTAGAGGAAAGAGCAGATCTATCTGTCCTAGCAGACAAACCAAAGAGCACGAAGAGAATCTGAAGACAACTTCTGAAGTTAGCACATGCAAAAAAGGTATCTCAAGGAAATTACTAGTAACATTTAATTAACCAAATGTGACAACAGGCTTCAATACTACAGTGGCAGCATCTGCGTTATGAACTGGAAAATCTAGAAGAAGATCAAGTCTGAGTCTGAAGTTTAAGAGGCCTTAGAAAGGAAAAGGTAACAACAGGCATAACAAAACCTAACACAGGAATGTCACTGCGGTCCAGTGAAGGTAAAGAGAGGAGGAAAAAGTACAGCAACAGATGCACTGAGTTTTAACATTTGAAGTCCTGGAGAATGCACTTCCATATACATGTCTACTGTGTGTGAAACTATGCACATGAATGAAGGAGAATATATATACATGCACACATACACACACACATATATAAAATGCTTATTTTAAATAAGTGTTAGAAATTACTTAGAAATAAATACAAAAGGATTATGATGTATGTTGCAGCGGTATTAAATATTGTTTTCGCTTCTCTTTTAGTTTTCATTTTGCAATTACATGAAAAAGCAGAAGGAAAAGCTAGTTAAGCAGTGTAGTCTCTTCTTTATACAAGTGCCCAAAATATTAAATAGAATATTTCATCCCAAATGACCCCCATTATAAATAAGATAATTGTGCCCTACTATTTAGTGCTTATCCATAATCAGGTCTCATATACAGTAAAATAATGGATGATTAAGCTGACTGCACTTTGCTTTTAATAGTTTAATTTACATACTTAGACAATCACGTTGTAGTAAAAACTTTATGGAGGCATAGTGCAAGCATAAATAATGCATCTTTACAGATTTTCAGCAGGTAGTAGGGAGCAAGCTTGTGTGCTAGCCATACCTGAGCTGCAGTTTAATAAAATGTATGTTAAGCTCCATACTTTTCTCAGGTATAATACAAATCTCCCAGGAGAGTGACACTGCTGACCAGTAAACACACTTCTTTGCACTGCAGCCCACATGTAATGATTCTGCAGGTGACTTTACACGGTAGCACTCAATACTCAGGTAATATTTTTAAATTCAGAGCATGGAAGGTGGGGTGTGTAAGGTCCCTCTCTGTCATGGCGAGATACATGTAGTACAGGCAGTCATGGAAACATGGTGCCATTTCAATCCTCTCTCACACAGCAGAACATAAACAGCTGAATTCCAGGAAAGACAGCAAGTGTGAAAATACATGCAGACTACAGATTTCATGGAAGTATAGTCACTGGTAAATAATCTTTTCATTTTTGCCTTCAAAACTGTAGTCCACCAGTAAGCTCACACTGCTGGGGACTCCTAGCTGGAATCTCCACGTCAACAGTTTGTCTGAAGAGGGGACCAAAGTCCTTCACACAAACAGCAACTACAGGTGTCATGCCACAGGGTTTTCAGATATTTTTACGACAGCGTAAACTTAAAAACAGGCACAGCTCCAGGTAACTACTCAACAGGTTATCCAGTACAGGGCTACTTCACACAGATTACTGATGCATCTTGAGTTCAGGTGGAATGCACTGAGGGCCAAAGGTGGCGCCCACCTGAGCAGCCTCATGGTTTTTGGAACAAGATGATCTCCACCTTCGAGGTCAGGGCAGAGAAAAGAGCCTTTTGGAACTCTTGGATATTGGCACTATTCTTGTAAGTTAGTATCTTCAAAATGCCTTCCTGATATGTCAGGTGTAGAGGACAACCAACACCTTCAGTACAGGAATGAGTTTATGGAGAAGGAATGCCTATGTGGTTTTGTGATGTAAGGGGAACTCATGCTATTTCGAAGTAAGATTTAGCATAGTCTGCAAGCATATCATGCCTAGAAAGACTGGCAAGGGGCAGGGGGGTGGAGAACGAAATATGGGATAGAGATGAGGAGGACACCAGTACAGAAGTGACTGGTCTGCACTCCCCTGGTGTGTGTTTCTTGTTGATGGCCAAAGTAAAAAGACCTATCCCAAGATGCCCTGTGGCCAATGAGAGGCCTTCAATACACTAAAGAACACTTCCTCTCAAAACAACTCAGTCTACCTCTTGAAGTGTTCAGAAAAACCAGAAGGTGAGCTGCTGACTGAAGTACTTCTCAATGCATCAGACAGATTAATTGTTTCCTAGCAGAATATAAGCAATATTGCACCATCCTTCTTGTTGACAAGAGTATATAGTAGTTCTGTCCATCACAAATCATGAATGATACCCTTGGATTTGAGAATAAAACTCTTTGAGAATAAAACTCTTTGTATGCACTCTGTGCTGCCTTGAAAGCAGCACATGTATGTGAAGTACTTGCACCAAGTATTGACTCTGGCTATCAAAGGTTTCCAACTAAAACCCTCACCTTGACTGACATACATGCATTATAAACAAAAAGACAGAGAAGGAAAACAGAAGCAGCACCTACTGCAAACACAAGTGGATTTTGTCATTGGAATAGAAAGCATCTCATTTTGTGAAAGAGGCCTCTGGAAGTATATAAGTACATGAGCATAGGCATATTTGAGATCATTTTCTGGAAAGGGACATTACCTAGGTGTTCACCACCTAGGACTACTGGACATGAGTACAGATATGCATCTAAACACACAAACAAGTCTTTCACCGTTTGAAAACTGAAACTACTGGGTGGAGAAGCCCTTGTTGGTATTAAGCCTTAGAATTTCCCCCAAGGTATGCTAAGAACTAGGCTGGGTAAGGTGCCACTTTCCTCTGCCCCCCCTTCTTTCTTCCTTTCTCTAAAGCCTAAGCTCTTGACTGCAGAGTCATCTGGAGAGTTTGCAGGAGTTATATCACCAGAGTGATCCAACCAGAGAAGGAGCAATATCTCACTTTATCTGAAGTGATCTGTGTAACCACTACTGCTGAAGGCCTTCACTCCTGTGGAGAATGCAAGTGGCAGGGCACTGTAACGACAACATTTTTGATTCACGGAGGAAATCTTCAGTGAAACATCATTACGTCAAAAGAGATGTTCTAAAGGGCAAGACACCAGCCAGTCTTCCAGCCAAGATCAGAGATGGTAAATCTTCCCCCAGATCATCTTAAACTTGGAATTGCAGTTGCAAAGTTCTTTTAAGTCTAGGATAAGGATTCAGCTTCCTTTCATTAAACAAGGTCATACTGCCTTTAAGTATAGCACAAAGGCGATAAGACATGAAACAGATTTATGGCCTATACTTTTAGGCATGACAACAGTCTCAGAAGACAGACATCTTTCAGACATCTTTGACTGGTGTTGCAATTGCCCCATTGGATAATTATGCCAGCTGGCAAAGGCAGTAAAGAACATTATTTCATTTTTATTGAAACAGATTGTTACCTTGCTACCTTGTCTTGATTTTCCTAAACAGTCCTTATCACTGGCATGAAGTTTGCTGCATAGGTGAAGTACTTGTCTAGAATTTCATATTTGCTGTTGGCTTCCAAACTAGACTTAGGTAGGAAACCCGTGAGAACCTAGATATTCGATGTTCTTCATCAAACAAGCTTCATTAACAAGAAGAGGCACTGCAACTGCTTTAAGACAATGCAGAACATAGAGATGCAGCTGGCTAAGATTGGGTTGTACAAAGCATAATCTATCCACCTTAGAAAATCTTGAAAAACTATATAGTCACCAGCAGACTGAGTGAACTAGGTCATTCTTGGATCCAAGAGTAAGGTCAGTACTGGAAATGGTGCCATTGGTTCTCCACATTTCTGTAACAGCATGTTTCCTTTCACCGTTGAATAGGATGGGTCTCAGATAGCCCCTACAGGCAGCATAATTCCTCTCGGTCTAAAAGTATGAACATATACAACCGCACACAGCAAATTCTTTGGAAGAAAAGCATTTCACACAGAGGGTTAGAGAGAGGTCAGAGAGGGTGGCTGCGGAAACTTGGGCAATGTCACATGCGACAAGAAAGGGGAGAACTTCTTCTGCATGAAGAACTTGTACTTCATCAGAAGATGCCAGAGTTCTTCAGAAGGGTCATGCACCTTAGCACCTGCTTTAGAAAGGGAGGTGTGAACTTCAGCATTTTCTTTTGGTGTAATCAGCAGAAGTGAGAGTCACAGCCTGAGGTCAGTATCCGGACTCAGCTCAAGGCAGAACATCTCACAGCAAAGAACTCTAAGACCAAATTGGCATCTGCATCTTTAGACTTAACCCAGTGATGGAAGTTTCCATTAGGGCACAGAAAGAGACCAGTCACTATGACCACAGAAGAACCAGAGCCTTCATCCTGTGGTATAAATCTAAACAGAGTGCTTTCAGAAGATAGTAAAATGTCAAATTAAAGAAACGAAAAAAAAAAAAAAAGCAACAAAACCTTTCCCCAAAGATAGAACAATTCTTCACTATACCGCTTTTTGCCAAAAAGCAGACACTCTCAGTGTGGGAGAAATGTCCATAAGTAAAACAAAACTTCACATGGGCGGCTCAAGACTGCAACATAACCTTAGAAGACATTATTGGCATATTACTGAGTTTAGACTAAAAAAACATGCCAGGAGAGCTGGTGGATATCAGACATTTCAGACTGCTATAGTGGCAATCAAGAAACCAGGCCACAGCTCTGGCCACAGACTGTAAGGGTCAAAATGATGGTCCTATACATCCATCTGCTGAGAGCGAGAGAGGACACACAGCAGGAACACAATCTGATTGGCTGCAAAGGTCTTGGATCTTCTGAATGATAGAGCTCATATAAATCCTAACTGTGAACGTACACAGAGCTTATCACTTGACACTACAAAACAAAGATACTGAGGAAGGGTATCACAAGGAAAACAGAGGAGAGTGTATTAACATATGTGAGTAAAAATTGTGCAGGTTAGAAAATTTTGGTATTAACCATATGTTTCCAAAACTACCACCAAGGCCACCAGACTTTCCTGCCATACGTTAGGGTAGCATTTTGTTTTGTTTTTACACATAGTAACTACAAGTCAATAGCAACATATATCGCTATGTCATTAAAGAGAAATCATTTCAATTGAGCATAACAGAGACAGGCAATTACAACTGCGCACAGTGCTCACAAACGTAAAATTCTAGCACGCTAACCACTGAGATACCCCAGCTCTTATTGCTCAGCACACAACTGAAGGAGAACAATAACCAAAAACATAGTGAGGTAATTTTAAAACACAGTACAGCAAATCCTGCTATCGTAACAATTGGTCCACTCAGAACAGCAGGCTGCTGGGCATAAATCAGTATGATCAAAGATGGCTTTAAAGCTAAACTATTTTACTGCAGCAGTTTCCTGAAACAAAGTCAAGCCAATTAAAAAAAAAAATATTGCTTCAAACTACAGATCACTGATACCTTTCAAAAAAATGCCAACTACCTATCAAGCAGCAAATAGAGCACTGGCATTAAATACATTAGATGAAAAGCAACCTATCCATTCCTTTTGCAAGCAAGCATTCGTTATAGTCTGTACCTGGCTGATATGTACAGCAGAAACCTGGGCAGAACACACGGATGAGTGGCTTGGAGAGTTTGGTAGAGATTTGCAGGGTCCAATAGACAGCTGCTGTTTCTTCCTTGTTGCAACGATCTTCTGAGCAACTAAAGAAAAATAAAACATACAGGCAGGTAAGCTACAGTACACACTGTAAAATATGGTATGTCAAAAATACAGAGAACACACTAAACAAGGTTTTCCATAGCCAAAGCTTGATCCAAAAATTGATTCTAATACATCCAATTATGATGAGAGATGCTGGTGTTCCACATTATGCTCCATGTGAGACTCCAGCTCTGTTTTCCGCATGGATGAAATTGCCCCAGGCCCTCACTCGACCAGGTGAGCACCAGAGAGCCAGTAACATTCAAGCAGAAGGGGAAAACGCAGGTGTGCAAGTTACAAAAAGCATTACCAGGAATGCTATAACAAGTCCACTCTATGCTTATAGTATCACAGTGACAAAGCTTAAGGTAGTACACATTTTCCATTCTTCTTTGGGATGTTCTCCTCGCAGATAGAAGGTAAATATGACCAACACTTGACTAACAATCTAGTTCAAGAGTATCTCAGTGCTATTTACTAGTATGATCCTGGAAGGTGTCCTACATCAGAGAGTGAAGGTTCATTAGGAAAGCGATCACTCCCACTCCAAGCAGGTTTAGTTTACGAGAACGCATGTACTCTCTGCTGCTGAGGAATAAGGGGGACTTTTCTTAATTATCGGCCACTGCATCAGGACAATCAGTTTTGGAAACCGCAAGTTCAAAGAGCTTGAAAACAAACAATATTGGGAATAATAAAACTGATCAAGGGTCCTGGACACAGAATACCTGGATTAGTGGGCCACACATCACATCTCATTCAAATTCATTATGGGAAGAAGCTGTATCATGATTTCTAGTTTTAGCTTTTATTACTTAGCAGCACCACTAGCACAGCTGGAAAAATGCCAAATTTATTTTGCAATTTAGGAAGAAATTTTCTTCAACATATAAAGAAAAGCAGCATTTATCAAATAGATACAGGGATGAGAGTCACTAACATCTCTATATACAGCTTAGCAGACTCATAATAAAAAATGGAAACAGAGCTGATCTGAAATGCAGCAACTTCCACACCTCTCCTATAATTTTTCAATTTAAAAAAGTCAAACTATTTCAGAAATTTTTCTGTGAGACACTGGAATTTCAGTTCGTTCGGCTAAGGCCTTTGGAAAGAGCTCTTCTTAGGTCGTAAACACTTAAAAATAAAATCCTTTACATTTGTTGCCTACCTTTTGGGTCACAAATTAAAAAGTAAACAAAATTTCAGTCTTCAGTCACAGACTAGTGTAGTGGCTAATCAAAAATACTACTAACTAAATTTAGCTTCCTTGCACACAGCAGCCTTCATGAAGTGAAGCACTTTATGAAACTTGTGCAAAGGAGCCTGTAGACAACTTTCACCGTCTCCACCAAAACAGGTCAGTGAGGCAGAACGTCAACAATTATTGGCATCTACTTAAAAAGTCACACAGAAACTTGTTGTAATTAAACTAAAAGGATTCAGTCCTTCTTGTTCAGAAAAATATAAAAAGGTATTTATGTAAATTCCAAAATTATTTTTCCTCAATACATTATAACACAGGCAGAGATATTGTTTAGCAGTGTAAGCATACAATTTCTTCTCAAATGAATGCAATTTTAATAACAAACTGGTCCATGGCTTATGTTTTTCATGTAAATGAATGATGGCATAAGTATGATTTAGTGAAAATACATTGTATAAAAAATGGCTCGTATATATGAAGAAGCAGCTTCATTAGTTACATCCCACCTCCAATAGGCCTCTTATCATCCTGAAAGGATGATATCAATTAATTTATCTTCCCCTGGCATATCGATCATAACCTTCATCAGCTAATCATGTTTAAATTACAGAGGAATATCGTAGCACTCTGTCATTTCAGACCCATTGGTTTATTGATCTGGAGCCTGAAAAGCCATATATTAAAATATTTTAAAACACATTAGTGAATGCAGAGAGCAAACCGAAGGTCAGATTTTAACATATGCACATGGATTTGTCTTCATCATATGTGGTAAAGAGCTAAATTAAGACCAAAACTGAATTAAAACCACACATGAATGAAAGCTAACTTCTCAGCAAAAGCTTCCACTCTCATATGGGAGAGGTAATCAGTCAAGGAAAATATTTACCTCTCTCCTTCAACCTGAATATAGGTATGTTTGTAGCATCACATTAACATACATAATGCAGTCTTGCCAAATTATCGCTTTAGTCAGGCACAAGGAAAAAAACCCCAAGACAGTCTGAACTCACCTACTCAAACACATGATCTGAATGCTAGCTAAGTCCTATAAAAGCAGACACTAAAAAAAATAAATAACTTTTAAAAAGCAAAAAAAAGCACAAATTGTTAGTCTGGAAATGTGAAGAGTAATCCACAAAGAAGCTGGAAACTAAACCTTTCACAGAGCAGCACAAAGGGCAATTTAACCTGTGCACTGTAAAAACGGTAAAATTTTAGTGGAAAATCTAATCTTACCTACTTAAAATTGTGCTACAAATTCTAGAATAGACCATTCTTAGCCTCAAATTTCTTAGCTCTTCGCTCTGTTAGAAAAACGATGTGCCCCCTAATGGAAATCCCCTTCTGAGCTGCCAAACCTTCCCAATTCCCCCTCCATTTCGGCAACATGTCTAATATCCCCCGCCAGAGCACGATTCCTCCTGCCTCTCCCCTCTCTTCATTAGGCAACCCTCTCTCCTTTGAGACACCAAACAGTTTTTGCTTCTTTCATTGCAGTCATGTAGCCGTCACTCCATAATTAGATTGCATTCAATATTCAAGTGCTCAGGGCTACTTGCCCTTGGATATGATGGTGATACAAGCTTCAGAAGTACCTAAAGGAGTACCCTGACCCTTCAAAGTTTGCAACATATGAAAGACGTGACTGATCATCTGTGGGGCAATCGCTGGACTGTCAAAAGACCTACTGTGCTCTTTCTAAAGCTACCTTGAGAGAAGAGATGAAACCTAAATCTTGCCCATCAGAAGTCAATAAAAGGGGTTCGGCACATATCTCCTCAGCAGTGCTGCTGCAAATTCACATTTTCTACATCTTCTATTCCAGAGAAGAAAGCCCTGAAATACACAAAACTTAAAATGGCTGGCACTCAAAACCCCACAGATCTGCTAACTCCTGCTGCTGACATCTTCAGACACAGTAGTTAGGGAGGAAAAAAACCACAGTTAAATGGTTGTGTAGCAAGAGAGAAATACACCATAATTATAAGAACTAACATGAGAGCCAGAGAACAGCCATGCTATATTGCTTGTTCAGCCCAAATCCCCTTTCTGTTATTACATCTTTGTTAGGACTCAAAGCGATCACTCATTAGCTGCTTAGCAGTGGTAGGAAAAATCCTTAAACCAACATATTTTGTTTCCACAGCTACAACTATATACAAGTTCACACTGGATTTATGAGCAACTTTGTCAGGGTGTATCAAAATATATCCAAAAAGCATGAATTGTTTTTTTTTTTCTCAAAAGGCAGTACCACCACCACAGTCTAGGCAGCTGAGCGGCTAGGTGGGACCTCTACTGAAAAACATACAGCAATAAATATTGCTCTTCAGCAATGCCTGATATAAGTTGTGGCCGTACGTAAACATCTTTTTGCTGTTAATGAAAGCCAACTAGTATACTTCATTAACCAATTTAAGGCTACTCAGAGTCAAAATCATCAGATTAATATTGAAGTGCCTGTAATTGAAGTGTCAGTCCAGAGGAAGATATACAGTTAAAACAAACGTTCTATAAAGTGAATAGAGAATGCAGAAAACAGAAATATTTTTGCCCCAGAGCTTTCAGGTTCTATCTCATCCCAAAGACGATTCAGTGTTTCTGAATTGAATGTAAATATACTTGCCAAGATATGTTTCTAAAACAGATGAATGTTGACTTAATCTATGTGGCAGATATCAAAAATAATCAAGATAGCGACAAGCATTTCAACTACTTTTAAAAATCAATTGCATTCTCTCTACTTTTATATGCTCAATTAAGCTATGAATTTCAGAGGGATTTTTATTGTAAGCCATTTATCTGTAGTATGAAAAGCTAAATAAAATTTATTTGCAAAGTCAAGAATTCTTCTGCAAATAAACGGGGATATGCCAAGGATTTTTAGAGTTGTAAACCAGGAGAATTGTTATTTAGCAAATATCTGGTCTTTGGGGAAGACTGATGCTTATTTCTTACACATTTAAACTTAATTTCACAAGCCAGCATGACTAGAAGTTATATTTTGCTTTAAGGCCTTGTAATTAAAAGCATATGAAATTCCTGGTTCGCAAAATGAATAAAATGTCCAAGTTTGGAAAGAAAGTGCTT
Organism: Morus bassanus; assembly: GCA_031468815.1. NCBI lineage: Eukaryota > Metazoa > Chordata > Aves > Suliformes > Sulidae > Morus > Morus bassanus. The sequence goes on from CM062574.1 coordinate 42,039,119, forward strand.
GACTTGAATGCCTGTTCTTCCATGCCTGACCTAGCTCACCAAAACAAAATTAACCTTCCCACCCCCTGCCACTTTCATCTCAAACGCTACTTTTTGTTAGTCAAACTACTAATTCGTAAGCAGCTCCTGCTAACTTCTCACTAGATCGTTTATTGGAAGGACCGTACCACTAAGCAGGAAAGCTCGGTGGTCTAGCAGTCCCCAAGCAGTAAAGCAAGGTTTCAGCACTCCAGCTCAGCAGATCTGCATTGCAAAACACCACCATTTCCATTTGCACATAGAAAAAAAAAAGTTACCCGTACACTAATTTTTGCTAAACAAAGCTCTCTATTCCGTTCTCAAGGTGTGGGGCTGACTGTGAGAGGACTAAATACACTCGCAGGAGGAACAGCAGGTCACCCCTCACCTCCTCTCCCCGAAACCCAGAGCTGCGCCTCCATAATGAACCGACTCCTCTTTGTGCTCCGTTTTGGAGCTAATCACCATTAGAAATACTGTTGCCAGAGTAACTGCTCTGACAGAGTTGTCTTTCCTTGGTTCAAAAGGCTGTTCTCATGTCAACTTCTCGTGCAGTGTGAGGCTGCTTTGGCAGCGGCAGCCAGGTCTCTAAAATCTCATTAGCACAGCTTCATTCAAGCATAAGGACAAGAAAGGCAGAGACCTGGGGGGAAAATACTCCTTACAAGAAGTTCAAGACACAAGGTAAGACTGTCTCATCTAGCTCCACACCTCTTAAAACTGAAAACACAAAGATACCTCTGCATTGCACAATAGATGCGTTTGGGGAAACCTCGTCTAGCCTGAGAGCTGATCTCTCCCTGGTTTTAAGACAGGTCCTGGAAAACGTCCAGAGGTATCAACAATCTGATCCCTGCTCTCTTTCCCAAAAAGGCAGTGAATAGTTACCGCTGCGCCCTTTATGTTGCTTTTTACCAAGGAACACTTGAAATAATAAAAGGGAAGACTCCAGGCATACAATACCTGTAACATCTGGCAGTATTTCTCTTCTCATTTATCACCGGTACAAGAGTATTGCGTATTTAGGAGATGCAAACAGTTGTCTCAAGTTACCACTGATTTAAATCAAAATTGGTTTCTCAAAAGCATGTATAAGACCATTAATCTCCGCTGGGTGTCCGACGAGTAAACACCAGGTTCAGTTAAAACCTGCCACTTAGTGCAAAAGATGGGAATGCAAGAATTGTGCAGTTAATTTTCTTCCACTTATTGACAGACAGAAAACAGCTTTCAGCTGATGTAGGAATGCTCACGGCTAACTGAAAAAACAGCAGAAGGAACAAACGCTCAAGAATACCTATTTTAACTGCTGAGGACTGGGTGGGGAATAATCTGAAAGTTTATACAAAGATTAATTTTCATCTTAAAACAACGTGGCCCGCCCTGATCGCTTTAAACGACAAACAACATCGTATCTTGCAGAAAGTCTCTGTTCAATTCACATCACCCATTAGCCACTTCCAAAAGGTGAAGAATTAGTTTTAAATGAAACCCAAATGCTCTTGCGAACAGGAACAGCCAGACCTCTGAAAATGAATGTTGGCTTTTTGAACTTCTACAACAAATTTTAATTCTTTTTGCAAACATTCATGAAAATTACTGATTTGACTGCTTTTACAGACCATCAAGAGATCTCTGCGTACAAAAAGCATGGAATATTAACCTCGCTGCAACTGGTGCTAAACAAGATGCTTGATAAGACGATGATTTATGAAGAAGGCTAAACAATATATGTGGTATACTGCATCTTTGAAAATGGCATGCTCTCACTGTATAGTCAAAGACAGTGGTGATATTTAAGTGTGAGAAAATTAACGTTTCATCACAAGGCTTACATAAGAAACCTGATTCTCTGTTGAATTGATAAAAATTGTGAAAAATTAATTTTACATGAGCACAAAGTCAAAATATTTGCTTAGTGCTTAAAATTGCAAGGGAAGGAAAGCGCTTCAGAAACATCACAAAATTTGTAACCCTCCATTTTCGAACACCAAGCGTGAGGACAACCGTGAACTCCATCATCCAGCTTGAGCCTGCAACCGCTAGCGTCCCTTCTGGAGCCCACGCGCTTGTCACTTGCTCCCTCCACAGCTGGGTATCTGGTTTTGTCAGAGGATGCTTCATCCTGAGGTTGCAGCTATTCAGGCACATCCCAGCACTCAGTGTCAGCACATCCCGCGCTAAAGGGCCTCTGCAAGTGCGTCAGAATAAGGTGCTGGAGAGAACACACGCTTCCCATGTTCGAGACTTCAAACTTTTCTTGTTGCTGCCTCATTCTTGTTGATAAACTAACATTTCCATGGACTAATCCTTGCTTTTAAAAAGTATTTTACAGTATCAGTAGTGGTCACCATACTTCATTACTATAACTCCTACAGATTAGAGAAACTAATACAGCAGAGAGTATCCCAGGTAGCAACTCCAGCCAACAACATGAACATCAAGGCACAGACGCCATTAGATATACCTTAACCAATTCCTGCATAAGCCCCGATTCTAAAAAATCCCAATAACCTCAAAAGAACCTGGCAGGAAGCAGGAGAGGGGAAGTGGAAGAAGCATACTAGTATAACTGATACATCAGCAAAGTCATGTTTCATCAGATGAACAAAAATAAATTGCTTCTGCCCATAAGCCCTGCTGATGACCATTTACTTGTTTCACGTGAAAAGCCCTGCCTAAGGAAAACATACTGTGGGATGTTAAGATATATAGCAACTTACATTTTCACAGCAGCTGAATTTTAGCTTAATATTCCGTGTTTACAATAAGTAAGTGTTCAATAAAAATAAATTTATTCCACAATTACATATTACAGGCGAAACAGTAATAACTGTAAGAGCAAGCACTAACCACAAATGCTTTCAAATGGGAAACATTAATGTAAGTATCCACTATTAAGGCCATTGTGCCTATTATTTTAAATTCAATCAATTTTTTTAGGCTAAACAACTTTTATACTTCTCCCTTTAAAAGGAGAGCTTGGCATACCGTGTGCCAGCTGTAATACAGAAATGAGTACTGGACTCCTATAGTATGTGGGCTTGGATCCAGCAATTTCTTGTGTCCTAAATGTGTTGCCAATACAAATTCAGTATTTTCAACAACTACAGATTTAAAAAAAAAAAAAAAAATTAAAAAAAAAAATGAAATCACAAATATGTTAAGGGGAAACTTCTTGCTGGGTTTGTAGACTGACTCACCATTCTAGGCAAGAGAAGATTCAGGTGCCCGCACACAGCACAGCAGCGTAATAACAGTGTTGCTCTCCACCGTGACAAACATACACCTCCCTGTCCTGCTGAGGGGGGCACCCCTGCCAAGGGACCTCTCCTTTAATGTCTACATATAGAAAACCCCTAAGTCTCAGCCTCAGAACTCTTACCCATTTCTGTTCTTTCCAACAATGATTAATCTGTCCCATGTAACATTTTTAGCAGTCAATTTAACATGGTATTCTTGTGTGCAAGCACATCATATATAAAGCCGAGGCAAGCAAATGCACAAAACCAGTACGCAACGTAGTATGTAGTTGCACGAGATGCCACTTCTAGAATGAAAATCAGCTTACAAACTTTTCGACCCAGGTCTTTTCAGTGATCTAGTTTAAGCCTTGGTCCAACAATCAGCCGGTATGTGCACAGCTAAAGCACAACATACAGCCAGAAATTTCTTAAGCTGTTTTTCCCTGTATAAAGAGTGTGCTGTAAATCTATACCCATAGAAATGAGTTATTATTCTGCACTGAACACAAATCCGCTTAATGCTCTAACAGACTATGGTGTTGCTTGCCGGGATAACCTCTATTTCACATTACAGCGTGACCAACAAGGGTGGGAAAATGAAGCGTGCTGATACTTACCTCTGATCCTGCACAGCAAGAAAAGACTCAAACTATCTGACAAAAAAAGAAACCCAAAAACCAACAACCAAACCAAACAAAAAACCTATGGTGTTCTGTAGTGCAAGGCACCAAAAGCATTAGGAAGTTTTACAGGACAAAGTGCTTGGTTAACCAATCTTTACTTAAAACAATTTGATTACGTACCTACATGATACCTGCATTTTTACTACTTGACTAAAACACACTTTGAAGCACCAGGTAATCATATTAACCAGATAGTTTCACTCTTGTATTATTTCCCTGTACTCCTCAAGCACCTGTGCACAATCTGGAAAGAAAAATATCTCAACCCAGCCTTTGGGTTACCAAGGAAACAGCATATTTCACATGAGACATGCCTCTTCCCCAGTGAGAATAAGGTAAGCAGGTAGATGTTTAAACCACTGTATACTTTTTAAGTGCTGTTATTCTATTTCTGCTATGTGAAACTACCTGCCTTTGCAGGTTCGAAAGAGTAAAAAAATTTAAAAAGGGACTTAAATAAAGACAAACTATAGGAGACTTGATATTAAACAATGCCAATGCCAAAGCAAATGCAACAATTTCAGCTGGTAAGTCAAAAGGTAACGTGCTATTAAAATAGTTGGCTAAGAACAAAGGCATCTCCACCACAATTTCACATCATAGAAAGACAAGCAGCAAATACCCCTGCCTTCCCTTCCCAAACATGTACTGCTGCCAATGACAGCATAATTTCTCCCTGTAGCCTGTACCTGCACTCTCAGGACACGGAAGAAATGTCGAAGGCTCTAAGCTTCCAGAGCTTTATTTCTGGAGACTCGGTAACTCTCCCTTTCCCTGACTTCTCTCACTGTTAAATACTGAATTTCTGCATCACTTTTGAAATAACAGTAACACTGGATACTGCTTTCCAAAACCTTTAAAAAGGTGTGTTAACTTGGTAATGCTAAATAAACCCACTTAGTTTTCTAAGCTGGAGAGAAGCTATCACTCCTACACTAGGCAGGTAAAATTGTGCAAATAAATTAACCTTTTAGAAGCATTGATATATGTCTGTTGTCAGAAGTAAGTTCCTAATAAGAAGCAAAATCCTTCACTAGCTGTGAATGAATACTGTACACTGATAGAGAAGACTGCCTTCTCTGATCAACATGTCTTCCTTGTAGTATCTATTTTAATATAAAGCTATAATGTAGACAAAAGCTTATTTAAGAGTAATCCAGCGAGCGCTTCAAAGCTGCTCCCAAAACAGGAAGACAAGTTTTAATATAGGATCCAGTTCTTATCTGAATTCCCTTTATCTCAACAAATTTATCTTCATTTGTCTCAATTACCTTATAGGGCTGTTAATTTGTTGGAAATGAAGCTATTTTGTCATTGCTCCTATTACTTGGGGGATTTAAGTGCCAACTGTAATAAACAGTTACCTTCGGGATGGAACAAAGTCAAGGCTACTCATGTCAATTTTGGAACGAAAAAAATTGCCAGGAGAGGCAAGTACACAGCTATGAAGCTAGAAATATAGCTTCTGCAAAACATGAACAAACCAGGATAAGTCATGCTATATACTTTGCTGATCTGTATTAGTCTTCGCTTTCTCTAATGTGGGATAGTTAAAACTTTATGCTATACATAACTGTTTGATATATCCATTTATATTCTTCTGGGAACGATGGGATAATACACTGCTCAGCAGCAAGTCTACTTGTAGCAAAGCAGACTCTGCAAAGCAAGCTCAAGCTCATCCTGGCTGTAGTTAATCAACAGAAGGAATTTATACACTGAACATAATGTACATTACAAAGAAGAGTTGGTAGTTTTATTATATTATTACACAGGCTCCTCAAAAGAGCTTGAAGTTGCATCTTATTACTAAAATGCACAATCCTTTCACCCTACTAAAAAAATTTATAACTTCTCAGATACAGAAAGTTTCCAAGAACTATTAGGCTATTTCATAATACAAGTTAATAGGAAACGTGTGTATGAACACACAAATTTTATACTGAAAAATGCCATTTCACGATCACCACAGTTAATAATCAAGTTCAGCTACGTTGGTCTAGTTCAGTGTCAACATTTCTAAAAAGTTTTAATACAATTCTCCTTAAAATAAATTTAAAACCACACCTTACCGGTACCTTTGGTTTTTTGTGATGCTTTCATTGAAACACACATTTCAGCTCTGGCTCTTGGAAATAACAACTGTTCTTGTTTTACTGGATACAAAAATACAGTTATAAATAAGACTCAGTATTAAATATCTCCAATCAATGCCAATATATATCTTTTCCTCCACAGGTAACTATGATTAACACTGCATATCAGTTATTCCCAACTTCGATGCAAAACACTGTCTCCCAATATTAGGTAAGCAATTATGCCAATAAATCCACTAGACAATCCAGAAAGAATCTGGCATCTAAAGAAATTTGAAAAATAAGCCCATGTTTTCTTCACTACTCAAACTGTCTTGCAAGTAGAAGCATATGGCTGGAGGATTTAAGGCAAACACGGTGTCAGACACACAGGTGAAAACTTTTGCACATGGATTTAGTTAACCAGTAAATCATGAAGCTCTGCTGATCTTTCCGTTACGATGGAATCAAGTCGTAAAACCTGTTATTTCCCACACAAAGATACAATTTTAAATACAGAGGTTAAAAAAGTGTTGAAACAAGAAAAAAAACACAAACAAACCGGCACATTCAAATACAATTATGTCAAATTGATGTGTTTCATAAAATGCTCATAAATAAAATAATTGGGTTTTTAATTATCCTTTAAGAATAAAATTCTTAAGCATGGTATTGTTGTATGTTATTTAATTCTATGTAAAAACATAGAGTTATTTATTAATCATGTCAAAACAGGGAATTAAATAGCATACAATACCATGTCTAAGAATTCTACCACCTGGCAAGCAATATCACATTTACATTTTGAAGTAGCTTCATGGAAAGGCTATTTTGTAGGGCATGCTATTGAATTACAGTTTTTGTACACAATATTTATACTTTCTAAAGATTTAGGCACACCCAATAAGCTCCCTAATAGCACACAAAATGACAGAAAGCTTCTGGTTACATTAGTGAGAATCAAACATATCCATCCTTGTCGGAAGAAGCAAACTTATTCACGTTTATTAAATCAAATTCAATTTAACTTATGCCTCATTCAGAGGCTTCTATTAATTCAGTTGCAAAGAAAAGGCTTTGTTACTAAAAAAAAAAAGGCCTTTCATTAGAATAATCAATTATTTTTTTTTAAACTGCCAATATTATTTTAAATAGTTTCCTAAAAACCCAAAGTCTCTGAATCCAGAGGTACAACCACGTGTTGACATCGCACAACTACGTACCCACACAGCATATCTGGTCCCAAAACAAGGGCTGTGCCCCCAGTGTAGCAGAGTGAAAAATGTAATTTGTGAATAGAGATTATATGTCTTCAAATTCTGGAGTATTGCGGCAGTCCTAAAACTAGCTTGTTTGTACGCAAGACAAGTTTGGATGCCATAAGAGCAGGGTTTAGCATGCCCTTCACAGAGGATATAAAGCATGGTCTAGAGTCAATGATGACTGCAAGCATGATTGATGCAATCTACTGTTTTGCTCCATCTCCAACTTTCGACATAAACTCCCTTTCCAGCCTGAATTGGCAGAAAGCAGACAGATGCTAATCTCTGAAGTTTCAAGGCAAGTATTATGTGGCTGGAAGACAAGATAAAAACCAGGATGCAGTTTACGGGCAGTCCAAGCACAAGCTACGCTGCCCACCCTTCTGATGCTCTGCTAATGGTTAATTTTTCTTGTGGAAAACCACCTAATTTTATTTAGCATTTAAATATCCGGCCTCACTTATGCTCTGCTACATCTAGGTGTTAACTACTTAACCAATGGATACCTAAGACTTTGCATTGGTATTCTGTGGCACTTTTGTAACCTTCTTCAAAGTTCATTTTCAGCCAGCATCTATCTGAAATTAAGTCCATAGAGTTGGCTCTGTCGTTAAGAAATTGGTTCTCTTTCGCTTCCGTGTTTTTAATACCGAACTTCACATAGGAAGAGAAGTTGTAATGCATATGTTTAACGAAACCCAGCATTTTGTCTCCTAAACTAAATTGTTATTTTTATCCTGTTTTCCAACCACATCGCACTTTCCTTATCACTGTGTGATGCAAGTGTGATGATACTGCTCCAAACTGCAGCTTGATTAATAAAACCATATAATTGAAGGCACACTTCAGTTCTGTAGTGGTGGATTAAAATTAATGGCGAGCTATTTCTGTCCTCCCCTGCCCTCCTGGCACAGCTGGTAGACACAGTCATATGGCAGGCCAAAGACTACAAATCAGACGATTTACATGTAGAGGAGTCATCCATGCTTTGATTAAAAGTATCTGGGCATATCAGAGGTCTGAAGGACCAGCAAAACCCGCTACAGCTCTGTCCATTTTAATCTGACTCCTGGGATACGTCAAAAATGTTGACTATATAATTTGAACAAATATTACTTCTCTCACTTTAAATAAATAAATTATTCCTCAAGATCTGAATACTCCCCTCAGGAAAAACAACAAAAAAAAAACCAAACAAAAAACAAAAAACAACAACAAAAAAAAAAAACCCAACCCAAATAAACCAACCAAAAAACCACACACAACCAAAAAGAAATGAAGTATCATGTCTCATGCAGAATATTTCCAGCCTCCTGCCTCAAACATCAGCAGCTCTGTCTTCAAGATGTGCTACATCTTTGGATATAATCAGCTCAACAGCTTTTGAGCACTAGATAGACAGCACATAGTTGTTACCCCTCCCTTGCAGAAATTTTCAAAATAAAAGAAACATATCATTGCTTCTCAAGTCTAAGTTATATACATTGTTCACCATCGAAATCAAGAAATACAATAATGTTCTTGCACTTTAAAGAAAAACCTTCCTCAAAACAAACCACCAAGGATCTACATAAGATCAAAACACCTCAGCCGATGAGCTTGTTGTCCATCGAGCCATCAAAACCCACCTCTCAGACACACTAATTCCTATCAGAAAAATTGTTATGCTTATTGTTACCAAGACTGCTGCTTCACTCGCAGGTGAAATAAATCCCATTCCAAAAATGATCTCCACAAATCCAATAGCAGATATAAAGTCATCTACTCTATTACTAAAGACTAAATTCTTTATTTGTTTTTGTGGGTTTTTACGTGCATTCAGCTGTCATAAAAGCAGCAACCCGTCAGAGTAGAAGCATCATGTAGCATTTAACATAAATCTCACAAAATATATAAGCCCCCACTTTGCACTTTAATCATTTGCTAACAGTTACAATAAGATTGTATTAAAAATTTAAACTGCCCTACTTAATGCAATTTACCTTCAAAGGTCCATTTCCAGAGAATGAATTCGAATGATATAAATGTCGAACACTTGATCAGATTTATTACACTGAAGAATATTTCTCTTGATACAGATCTGACGAGTGAAGGCTAATGGCTTTAGTTTTATTACTTTTTAAGCACTTAATGGGAAAATTTAGACATTTTCCCAAGACTAAGCTTCCGCAAGAATGGTACATTTACAGAATGACAGCACAGAAGAAAGCTGTGCGATCTCTTTAGAGATGACCGGTTCAACGGCGTTATTAATGGAGAGATTAATGTAAAGTATTTATCCAGATAATTTGTCACACAACAGTTAGGCCTGAGCGCCTGTCTGCTAAACAGGGACAGGGAAGATAAGCAGAAAATGCTGACTACAGGCAAGTTGCCATACTGAATTGGGGCCAAAATGTACAATCTCAGGGGAAGACAACTGAAGTTACACAGAGATTGTAAAATAAGGAGCTAAGTGACACTGCAATAGGTACAAATTAACCACTTCCTGCAGGTGATTAGAGGACACACACTAGTTACCCAAGCACTGGCAAATTATAAAAAAAAAAACCCTACCAACCTCCCACCTTTCCATTTCCATCATGTTTGCCATAAACATGAAAAGTACTTCCAAAATACTACAAAGCAATAGTTTTGCTTGTCCAAAAAGATTTTTTTCTTTAAAACTGAAAGACAGCTGGGACTCCTCAGGTTTCAATTAATGTCTAGGTACTTATCCAATCAATCATCAAGTGCTATAAATTTCCTATATTTCTCATTAGTTACACTATTGCGCAGCTTAAATCTAAACATACCTTTCTGTGAGACTGTAAATTATGATGCATAAGACACAAGCAACTGTATCAGCCATCAGAAGAGGCATAAATGATGAGAGCAAGTCAATTCTATATACACTAAACTGAAACTGATTTATTCCTCACAATTTTTTTTTTTATACAAAAGTATCACCGACAGAAGCACCACTAACATACTACATCTCTTGGAGCTTGCATATATGACTTGAAACCAGTAATGACCTGTCTTTATTAATATTAACAAGTTTTATGTAAAAAATCCAATTTTCTATGGAAAAAAAAAATTTCTTCAGCATCTCCTAGTAATGTTCTTTCATTAAGTGCAGATAAGCAAAGGTTTGCTTTTCTTCAAGCTCTAAATTTAAAATTGGTTTTGTGACTCTGAAAACCAACTTTGGCCTTTTCAAAAGGCATACGTGTGGTGAGACACTCCAGAAGGTACCTAACACAGCAGTATCTTGTGTGCTTAGAAATTTTGGGGTCTCTTATACTGAAACGGAAAAGAATACGTATTCATACATTTATTAACAAAATTCTATTAGCTTTTTAGTCTTAGACCAGCTTTATAATAATACTTCTTCGGAATTAAAGCTCCCCCAGGTGATTAACCAGCACTCACGCACTGAGTGAGGCATTGCTTTCTCTACAGCTGATACCAACCCCGCAAAGCCTGGCCGACAGCAGCGCACTGCTTTACTTTCTTCCAAGGAAGACTGAGAACTGACTTAGATACTACTTTTAAAATCCACGATAAATGACGTTTGTTTCACAAACAAAGCAAAAATAATTCACAAATCATAAATGTGTCACCACCACAAGAAAACAGATTTCCATTTTCCTACCACATCTGCTTCATGCCTAGTTACATCAACTGTTAACTTAAAATCCACTGCAAAGGGACCACGCTGGCCTCCCCAGAAGGCAGGACAGCTCCTGCCACATAGGAGCACTATGGCAGCGGGTACTGCCAGCTCTGTCCAGTGCCCACGGCCACAGCAGCACCCAGCGGTCCCCACACCTCGTCAGGTATGGCTGGATCTCACCCTGACCTTGTAAGGATAAAGATGACTCTCCTCCTCAGAAGAAGCTCTGCTGGAAATTAAGGCTTCAATTGTGCACATACGCGTAAGGCATGAAAGAAAGTAACCCCCCCTAAGAAGACTGTAAATAATTTGAACAATGCAAGGACTTTTGTTAAGCAGTAACACTGAGTAACTGCAACATGCACATGTACTGGTGTACTTTCCCAATGGCTAGTAAAGATTTTCCATTTCTCCGCAGAGGTTCCTGAGTGAATGCAACATTTGCTACCGAGGAGAACAGAGCACTTGACACGGATGGCTGAAACATGCTCAGAAAAACCTGCCTTCTGTTTCCATCTGTGTAAGATTTCTTAAGAAGTTAATTCGAAGTTTGGGAACATACAGGAAAATTTCATTCAAGGGCTATAAATCAAGAGCCAAAAGAGAAGAAAAAAAAAAAAAAGGAAGAAAAACAAAATCAAAGAAAACCAAACAACAGCAAACTGAGGGCCAAAGTGCACCGCCTGGCTACTTCACATTAGTTACCAATTATCAGCAGAAAATGAAGTGAAGTCAGATGTGCTGTCACGGTACCCATCAAGAAACCACTCCTCTCGCTCCACCCCAGTGCCCCAACCAAATCGCAGAAAAAGCTCGCTCTTCATGGCAAAATTTTTGTACCCCGCTCAAAATTTTAATCATCTCTTCCTTACATATTGTCCACATTTTTAAATCTAACACCGGTGGAAGGCAGCTTATTGCCACGCCATTTGCAGCACTGCAAGCGCAGGTGCTGGGAAGAAAAGGACAAGCACATTTACACGAACCAGTTGTCAGCATTAAGGCAGGCAGTAAACGCCAAGAAAACAAAGCACAGGTATTTTAACCCAAAAACTCTCAAAATGCTTTCTTAACTGAAGGTACGCACAGGGAGCAACCAGTTGTCACCAAACAAGTTTGCCGGAGTCCCCAGTTTCCGTAATCTTTTAATAAAACTAGTTGAGCCCCTGTGCCCAACAGTCACACTTAATAGTCGGGGTAATTTTCGTAACGCAGAGACAGCTCACATGGCCCCATCCATCTGCCAACTAATTTCCAGCTTACTACTTAAAAGAAAATGGAGCATGCATTGCTAAAGCAAGTCTACATGGATCTTAGGAAGATTATGACCTCTGGAAAGACAAAATTAATGAAAGGCCAAAATATGTAAAGAGAGGCTATTCAAAAAGTAGTTCTATGTTCTCCAGACTTATCTCTGAGTTGTACAATACAATACTATGCTGTATTTTCCGTTTTCCACAAAATACTAACTAGATCCTACGATGGACAGAGTCTGGCCATGGTGCTTTGGGCATGAGCGCATACACAACTCAAATAACTAAGGAAAAAACCACAGAAGAGCTTGATATAAGAGAAAAACTTTGATTTACAAAATATACGTTAAAGATTGCACCGCCCCCAGAACCTAGGCATCCTTAAAGTAACCATATGAATAGGACAACAAGCTTCCGTATGTTCAAGAGACATTTTTATCCTTAGCAAAGGATCTGGGATGCCCAGATGCCAACAGCTATCCCAGCCCAATATCACATCCAGCTAAGGTTTATATCCCTTAACAAGCATTTCAAAGTACCCTGACTTGGTGGGCCCGACCATCCAACAGCAGTCTTACTGACAGGCAGTAAATAAAGTTACCCATTAAGCAATTCACTGTTTAAGACTGGTCAGCACATGGGCCAATCCCATCTTCAGAAAAACTGAAATAAAATTATCTTTTTCTACAGAAATAGTTCACTGCGCACTTAATGACAACAGAAGTCACATTACAAGACTAGTGCAAATGTTCCACCTTTAATGATCCAAAGTTCCCTTCTGCAACACCTAGGACTTACCACTACAAGCAACCTCATCAGATCCAATGCTAATTTCAAAATTAAATTATATACAATTAGTTAAAGGATTCTCTACTTCATGGCAAATGAGGAAAAAAAACGCCACATGTATTTTTCTAAAACTCAGCAGCAGCACTGGGTATTTTCTGGCACAGGCAGGAATTCAGAAGACTAATGCCCACACTCATTCTCCCTTACTACACACACCACCCCCATACATTCATGCAGGCTTTTAAACTCTGAATGCAGAAGTGCTAATCCCAAAGGAGCAAACAGTTTCAATAGGATTTGCATATGCATACGGATTAGTTGAAAGGGAACGATTTGCAATGCATTTCAGAAATTGCTTTTGAAGAACAATCTATGCTAATAATAAACTTTGATGTTTAAAACGTGTTTGTTATACAACAGAGAACATTACAAAAGGATTCTGTTTATTACACCAGTTTTAAATGTTTGATAGCTCAGACAAAAGCATCCCCTTATAATAAAGAGGAAAAAGCAAGCTATTCTCTCTAATAAATGTTACTAAATACACTGCAAACACAGCCACGAACAGACAAAAGTTATAGAAACTAAGAGATATAAATGTAATATCAGCATTTTGACAGAGTTTTTTGTTTGACAACTCAGATGAAAGGGCTTCAGTATGCTGTATGCCAGAAACAACAAGTACGTCAGAGCAACAATTATTCTCTGGAACCTCGAGGGATGGCTAGGAATGCCACGGCACGACGCACTAACAGAAGAGCACACGCCACGGCTGCTTCTCAAGGTGAAGTCAGATTTTCTCACAAGACTCCCCAGGCTTGGCATTGCCTCCTGCCTTTGTTCTGACAGCCTCTACTTTCTACCCTCCACGCAGTTTTTGTTTCTACGTGTCCCAAAACACTCTGGTGATGCTCTGAGCAGGCTGGTGGTGTTCTCACAGTCGCTTTTATAGCAAGGGGCAGGGGGCATTTTCCCTTGGGTTTGTCTTAAGACAAAACACTCTGCATGTTAGCTCTTATCCTTTCATTCAGCAACGCTAAGCCAGTAAAGTCATGTTGTGTCAAAAAATATGAAGTTAAATCCACAAAAGAGAGTTAAAACCAATGAGCAAGGGATAACACATTAGGGATAATTGAAGAAATCAAGCTTTACACATTTCACGCTGTCCTCTGTATTTGAGAATTTGTTGGACAAGTTGTACAGAAACACACGCTGTAAGGCAGCAGATAACATGTTAAGATGTTTTAAGATTTGTCAATAAAAATTTAAGGAAAAAAAATCAGATTAAGCGATCGTGCCCTAATAAAGAGCACAGCAATAGGAAGAGCAATGAAGACCTGCTAGCAAGGCAGACTATCCCCAAAACACAGCAAATGAGCCACTGTTTAGACAGGTCTCTTAGAAATAAACCAGATGCCAGTAAGAACAGGGTTGCTGCTGTAATAAAGAAAATGTAAACTGGCACTTTAAGGAGCTCATGCTCTGCGGAAGCCCTTTTTGGCCCTCATCTAACCTTGTGGTCAGCTCCTCCACCCTCCATTAGGGCACCATTAGCAACTGCAAAAGCAGGGTTAAAGAATCATCTTGCTAACAGATTTTACCAAGCAGTATTTTCTTTTTTAATTCTCACATTTGGATACATCCCCCACAATTGAGCCCTGTTAGCAGCCGTGCTGTTACTGTGTTACTCAATATGCAATCAGTTTGCTGTTCAGGTCACTTGGCTCAAAAAGAATTGCAGAAATTGTCACTGCTCTTTTCAGCTTCTGTCACCAGCTCCACCAGGAACTGCAGCATGATAAAATCTAGCAGAAGGATGTTGTTCCATAATTCAACTTCTGTCAAGCTGACAGGACATCTGACTTAGTTCTATTCTGGTTTTCCTTTTTTTTTCCCCCTCCATTGAGAATAAGGCTCTGCAAGATGCAAGACAATTTAGCAGCAGCGTTATTTTCCCAAGGTACTAAATACTACAGCAACACAAATGCGTAATGCAGACTAAAATTGCCAAGCAGGAATAGATTAGAAATTAAAATTTAAGCACAAAAAATTGAAAGCATGTTTCTTCATGATATTAAAAAATGCCACATATTCAAATAGGCTTATATCTACAATACCCTGCATTTAAAAAAAGCAGTAGTTGGTTGCTATCACATTGAACATAATACTTGACATGTAACAAAAACTGAGAGCAGATACTGTCATCTTTTCAGATATGCTTGCAAAACTGAACACAACCTCCATCTCTGGAGAAAGAAAAATCACAGTCCTTCAGATTAGTGCCTATGTCCACATCAGCACACAGAACTAAAATTTAATTTATAGGTGCAATACAGACATTACTGACACATACGTGTTCAATAGCAATTTTTAATATTTGATGGAGGACAAATTAATACAGCAGGGCAATAACAAAAATCACATCTTATTCATGGCACTGAACGCATAAGCAGATGAGGCAGAACACATCCAGAAATAGTATCTCGAAGTTTACAATACTAACTGTAGAAAAGGCAGAGGTTTTAAAAAATAAGGAATTTTCAAACTTTCTCCCTCTTCCAGATTTTGTTTTCACTTCAGCTTTTGATATTAATAGAAAACAATTCCTAAGCACTTGCAACATGCTCCACAAATGTGCTTGTCACATTTTATCTCTCAAATACAGCTTACGTGATCCTGTAAAACACACTGCTTATGCCTCTCGCCCACAGGTATACCGTCAATAAAGAGCAATTGACCACCAAATAACTAGCATGCTTCCTGCCCCAGGATTTCTCTCCAAGTTTGCATTAAGGGATATAAACCTACTGGACCAATCCTGAATCTTCAGTACTGGAACACTTATTATTTCATATTCTGATGAAATATATCAACATCCTTGTTTCCATTTAGTGAAGAGTTTGTATGTGATGAACTAGGTCATTCATTTATTGTATTCTTCAGAAAATATAGCAGCTACTACCTACTCCACAACATCAGTAGCTGTGCATCACCATTGCCTTCTAGGTAACGTAGCTTACTGCATATACTTCACATTAAGACTTAAAGAAAGTGCCATAAAACTAACCCTATAAAATTTTTAAGTCACATGAAAAGTTCTGTAGAGATTACTGTTTTCTATAAGTAACCTAGTGAATGACACACTTACCATAGCTAAAAATAAACCTCCCTGGAACTTTTATTAGCACTACACCATTTGACTCCTCTGTACAAATGACAGCACTTCTAAAATGCCATAACCCCGGACTATACCTCCTCATCCCATCACTTAATTCGAAGAATGAGAAAAACAGATACAGACATGTCATCAGAACATCTCTTTCTCTTCTTTCCTCCACTCATTTTTGAATCTGGGTGCAGATTTGAAGAAATCTGATGGAGCAATACAAGTCTCAAAGTCCCCAAAGCCTGCAAAGTCCCTGCAATTTTCATGAAAAGCAGCAACCAGGCAAAGGACATGTGAGAGTCCCAACAAACTGCATGGCTGTAACATCATACAACTGTCAAACATGAGGGAAACATATGAAAGGGATCTTCTAAGTCCCCAGGGACAACAGAAAAAAAATCTTGAACCATAACGTATAGAAAGTGTGAATTTCAGTTAATGAGAAAATATAAATCAAAGGAAAAGGGGGCTCTAGCATAGTTTGTTACATTGCTTACACAAATTCCTGCCGCTTTCCAAGCCGGTCCTGCCGATGCTAACTGCTCCCCAAGATGAAAATTTCTTCACACTCTTGATGTTTCTCCAGGAAGTGCTCAATTGGTAGAACTCATTTTGAGACTTTCTGTAAGATATTGACTTCAGATATTGAATAATTTCCTCCTAACAACTAATGTGGGACCCACCCATAACAACGTAAATTCTGATTTATGATACCAGAATTGATGGAGAACATACCATCTAAGGGTATGGGTGTGAAAGATTAGAGGGAAGTCAGTATGCCCAGGGAGATATTATGTACTGACATAAAAGGAGCCACTACCAAACCACCTATAAAGTGAAATTCTTGTTTCCAGAACTCGGCAAACTAAATCTTCTCATTTATTAATGGTGCATAAGAGTTATGGGCAGGTAGGAGTAAGGGCAAAATTTCATACTAAAATAACATCAAATTTCGAATAAAACATATGCAGAAACAGAATTCGCAAGACAAGCCCTATCAGATTTGTGCTTTTGTATATTTTTTTCTACCGACTTGCATTACTAAATCCTTTGAATTTTCTGATTCACTTATGCAAAGCTTAGAAGAAAATTCTTTAAAGACAGTTTCTAAGATACATTAACACCTATTAAAAAATTGCCTAAGCAATACAAAAAAGGAAAAGACAGAATACCACATCGTAGAATCATTAAGGTTGGAAAAGACCTCTAGGATCATCAAGTCCAACCATCAATGCAACACCACCATGCCTCCTAAACCATGTCCCCAAGTGCCACATCTACACGTTTTTTGAACACCTCCAGGGATGGTGATGCCACCACCTCTCTGGGCAGCCTGTTCCAGTGCCTGACCACTCTTTCAGTAAAGACATTTTTCCTAATATCCAATCTAAACCTCCCCTGGTGCAGCTTGAGACCATTTCCTCTTGTCCTATCGCTTGTTACTTGGGAAAAGAGACCAACCCCCACCTCGCTACAACCTCCTTTCAGGTAGTTGTAGAGAGCCATGAGGTCTCCCCTCAGCCTCCTCTTCTCCAGCCTAAACAACCCCAGCTCCCTCAGCTGCTCCTCATGAGACCTGCTCTCCAGACCCTTCACCAGCTTCCTTGCCCTTCTCTGGACACGCTCCAGCACCTCAATATCCTTCTTGTACTGAGGGGCCCAAAACTGAACACAATATTCAAGGTGCGGCCTCACCAGTGCTGAGTACAGGGGCACCATCCCTGCCCTACTCCTGCTGGCCACACTATTCCTGATACAAGCCAGGATGCTGTTGGCCTTCTTGGCCACCTGGGCACACTGCTGGCTCATGTTCAGCTGGCTGTCAGCCAGCACCCCCAGGTCCTTCTCTGCTGGGCAGCTTTCCAGCCACTCTTCCCCAAGCCTATAGCGTTGCACGGGGTGGTTGTGACCCAAGTGCAGGACCTGGCACTTGGCCTTGTTAAACCTCATCCTGTTGGCCTCGGCCCATCGATCCAGCCTGTCCGGATCCCTTTGCAGACCCTTCCTACCCTCGAGCAGATTGACACTCCCACCCAGTCTGGTGAGGGTGCGCTTGATCCCTTCATCCGGATCATTGATAAAGATATTAAACAAGACCAGCCCCAACACTGAGCCCTGGGGAACACCGCTCATGACCAGCCGCCAACTGGATTTAGCTATGTTCACCATAACTCTCTGTGCCAGTTTTTAACCCAATGAAGAGTGCACCTGTCTAAGCCATAAGCTGCCAGCTTCTCTAGGAGAATGCTGTTGCAGACTGTATCAAAGGCCCTGTTAAAGTCCAAGGGACAACATCCACAGCCTTTCCCTCATCCACTAGGCGGGTCACCTGGTCATAGAAGGAGATCAGATTGGTCAGGCAGGACCTGCCTGTCACAAAGCCATGCTGGCTGGACCTGATCCCCTGCTTGTCCTGCACTTGCCTGGTGAGCTCACTCAAGATGTATCGCTCCATAACCTTCCCTAGTACCAAGGTTAGGCTGACAGGCCTGTAGTGCCCTAGATCCTTCTTCCAGCCCTTCTTGTAGATGGGCATCACATTGACATGCCTCCAGTCATCTGGGACCGCCCCTGTTGACCAGGACTGCTGATAAATGATGGAGAGTGGCTTGGCAAGATCCTCTGCCAGCTCCCTCAGTACTCTCGGGTGGACCCCATCCGGCCCCATAGACTTGTGAGAGTCCAGGCAGCTCAGCAGGTCGTAAACTGCTTCCTCCTGGATTACAGGGGGTTTGTTCCACTCCCCGTCCTTGCCTTCCAGCTCAGGGGGCTGAATACCCCGGGGATAACTGGTCTGACAGTTAAAGACTGAGGCAAAGAAGGCATTTAGTACCTTAGCCTTCTCCTCATACTCGGTGGCAATGTTCCCCGCCTTGTCCAATAGAGGATGGAGATTCTCTTTGGTTCTCTTTTTGTTGTTAATGTGTTTGTAAAAACATTTTTTTGTTATCCCTTACAACAGTGGCTAGGTTGAGTTCTAGGTGGACTTTTGGTTGTCTAATTTTCTCTCTGCAAGACCTAAGGAGGTCTCCGTACTCTTCTTGAGATGCCTGCCCCTTTCTGCAGAAGTGGTAAACTCTCCTTTTTTTTCTGAGTGCCAGCAAAAGCTCCCAGTTCAGCCAGGCCAGTCGTCTTCCCTGCCGGTTCGTCTTGCGGCACATGGGGACAGCCTGCTCCTGCGCCTTCAAGACTTCCTTCTTGAAGAAAGCCCAGCCTTCCTGGACTCCTTTGCCCTTTGGGACTGCCTCCCAAGGGACTCTCCCAACCAGTGTCCTGAACAGGCCAAAGTCTGCCTTCTGGAAGTCCACGGTAGCGGTTCTGCTGACCTCCCTTCTTACTTCGCCAAGAATTGAGCACTCAATCATATCATATTCACTAAGCCCAAGACGGCCTCCGACCACCACGTCTCCCACCAGACCATCTCTGTTTGCGAACAGCAGGTCAAGCGAGGCACCTCCCCTGGTAGGCTCACTTATCAGCTGCATCAGGAATTTATCTTCCACACACTCCAACAACCTCTTAGACTGTTTCTTCTCTGCTGTGTTGTATTTGCAGCAGACATCTGGTAGATTGAAGTCCCCCACCAAAACAAGGGCAACCAATTATGATACTTCTACCAGCTGCTTGTAAAATGCTTCATCTACCTCTTCATCGTGGTTGGGTGGTCTATAACAGACCCCCAGCAGGATATCTGCCTTGTTGGCCTTCCCCCTCATCCTCACCCGTAAGCACTCGACCTTATCGTCATAATCACTAAGCTCTATAAAATCGAAACACTCCCTAACATATAGAGCCACCCCTCCACCTCTCCCTCCTTGCCTATCCCTTCTGAAGAGCTTTGAATACATGGTGGTATTCAAGTAAAGAATTTAGCCAGGTAGAGAATTACCACTTCTGCGCTCAGCTATGGCATGCTCCTGGAGAGATGGACAGCAAACCCAAGTGGCACATCATCCTCCAGCAAGCGAAAGGTCTTGGAAAGGGCTGTTCCACTGCATTGGGACCTAAAGTGCTACTGCCATGAAAGGCTATGGGTTGTTCTGTTTAATTTTTTTGTTTGGTTGGTTTTTTAAATCAGGAAGCACGCGAGACATCTAAAAATATTTTTCTCTCCCACATGGAATGAATAAAGATTGAAGTTTGGGAACTTTTGAACACTGACAGCTTAACTGTCACTGCTGTTCAAATTTAAGAGCAATAAATACTGCCCATCAGTGTCAGGAACGAAGCTGGTAACAGAGCAAGGCCTCAGCTGGCATGGTCATCCCCCAAATCCAGTGTATTTTCCACACAGGAAGATAGAATCTAGGTCTCTAACTGCTTCGGATAACCTTGGTGCCCTGTGAAATCCAGGGCACAGACTCAGGGCACACAGCCTGGCTGTTGGCAAGTCCCTCTGGCCAGCTAACAAGCAGTGCTAACCAATTACAAAGCTAATTGCACCAAGTTCTCACCCTGGGGGAGACCAACCACCACCCAGGTCCCCCAGCACAGACCATTCCCAGGAGGAAACAGGCTGGCAGGGAGGAGGAGCACCCAGGGCAGGCCTTTCCCCAGGGCTCAGTGTTGAGGCTGGTCTTGTTTAATATCTTTATCAAAGATCCGGATGAAGGGATCAAGCGCACCCTCACCAGACTGGGTGGGAGTGTCAATCTGCTCGAGGGTAGGAAGGGTCTGCAGAGGGATCCGGACAGGCTGGATCAATGGACTGAGGCCAACAGGATGAGGTTTAACAAGGCCAAGTGTCGGGTCCTGCACTTGGGTCACAACCACCCCATGCAACGCTCCAGGCTTGGGGAAGAGTGGCTGGAAAGCTGCCCAGCAGAGATGGACCTGGGGGTGCTGGCTGACAGCCAGCTGAACATGAGCCAGCAGTGTGCCCAGGTGGCCAAGAAGGCCAACAGCATCCTGGCTTGTATCAGGAATAGTGTGGCCAGCAGGAGTAGGGCAGGGATGGTGCCCCTGTACTCGGCACTGGTGAGGCCGCACCTCAAATACTGTGTTCAGTTTTGGGCCCCTCAGTACAAGAAGGACATTGAGGTGCTGGAGCGTGTCCAGAGAAGGGCAAGGAAGCTGGTGAAGGGTCTGGAGAGCAGGTCTCATGAGGAGCAGCTGAGGGAGCTGGGGTTGTTTAGGCTGGAGAAGAGGAGGCTGAGGGGAGACCTCATGGCTCTCTACAACTACCTGAAAGGAGGTTGTAGCGAGGTGGGGGTTGGTCTCTTTTCCCAAGTAACAAGCGATAGGACAAGAGGAAATGGTCTCAAGCTGCACCAGGGGAGGTTTAGATTGGATATTAGGAAAAATGTCTTTACTGAAAGAGTGGTCAGGCACTGGAACAGGCTGCCCAGAGAGGTGGTAGCATCACCATCCCTGGAGATGTACAAAAAAAAGGTGTAGATGTGGCATTTGGGGACATGGTTTAGGAGGCATGGTGGTGTTGCGTTGATGGTTGGACATGATGACCTCTAGAGGTCTTTTCCAACCTTAATGATTCTATGATTCATGCTGGTGGTGTGGGAGAATGGGGGACCTCTGGCAGCTGCTGAGGAGGGTGAGGGCACAGGCACTCAGCCACAGCTGCCTTTTCCCACAGTCCTTTATTTACATCAAGATGTTACATGAAAGCCTTAAGTTTATGTTCATTTACACACCAATTGGAGCTTAAAACAAATGCGGTCTGAGGGTGTGTTGCTCCAGGGTAAGCCGTAGTACTAAGGAGAAAAATTACATCCCTTATTTCTCCTTCTTATAAAAATAAGGGAAATACAAATATCTAGACCCAACAACCAAAAAGATTTGTTTGCCAGTGTTGCTGCAGCAGAGGAGCATATCAAAGTTGTACCAGGCTGATCCAGTCCACCTCTGACTAGCCTAAGAAATGACTAGCCTAAGAAAAGAGCGGCACATCGCTTCGGACACCACACCGCAGCCATGAGCGCTCTCTGAAAGGTCACCCCTGCTCCTTACCAAAATCAGAGCAATTCCAGGATACAGAGGACCTGCTCCCCAGCTCTGCTCCGCACTTGGCTCCCTGCTGCCCCAGATTCCCACTCCCAAACTGAAGAAGCCTTCGAGCCATATCTATTGCAAGAGTGAATATTGCCTCTTCCTAAAATAGCTGTCAGCAGAATAGGACTGAGACTTTATTTACTTCCCATTAGACTGATTAACATTTCCTAATGAAAATACATCTATAAAAGCTGACTTGATTATACTGATAGCAAGTGACAGCCTCTCCCTGCAATCCAGCTGTACGAGGATTAATTTGTCATCTTCCATCCCTTAATGGACAATTTGTACTACAAGGTACCCCCCACTTCAGACAGAGTTGTTCAACATAACATTAGAAATATTATTTGGAAATAAAATATTTCTGGTAAATGCTTACAGACAACAGACACACTCCATAATAGAAGATTAGTTTAATTTGCAAATAAAGCATGCAGAAATAATGGCAACAGCACAGCACCAGAGCTAAAGGTCCAAAGTGTGAGGCAGCAATGGCCTCTGCTGTTACATACCTGTAACTCCTGCCTCAGTGTTCAGAGGTTTATTACTATTTTGCGCATTTTTATTTCAAAATTTGTCCATTACAGCCATCCATCCAAGGTAGAACCTCCCAAACGTGTGTTTGACAACTCAGGTAATAGATACATATATCCTACTACATGCACAACAGAATGGGGTATTTGAGTTTTCACCTTCTCCCTTGTTTAGGAAACATGCCAAAGTACTGTAAAACAAACCCCAACCCGAACCAATGCATTTTTCCTAAGACAGACATCGCAGCAGCAATGCCATCTGTGGTACCCAAGACAAATGAGTTGTATCAGAAAACTTCCACCAAATGTGTTTTCATGGGATCGATTTGTCTAACAGCACTGTAACAAGGAGGCTCTAAATTTTGACATTGTGAGTAAGACTACAAGCCTTTAAGATTGGCTTAATCTCCCAAACTTAAGAAATTTTGAAGTTATAATACTAACATGACCAACCAGTAGGTTTTCAGCATTTTGCCTTACACATACAGAGTTACAGTAGTAAGTCACAGTAATATAAAGGATCTCCACGTTGAAAGCTTATGCTGGAAGATATTTACATCTTTACTTTTCTCACTAGCAGTCCCCGGCTAAGCTACAGGAACAGACTCAGCTCTGAATCAGAATTAGATTCAAACCCTTTTGTTTCACACCCAGTGATGCAAACTACACTGATAGTAAAATTTTATCCTCTAGATATTTCAACATTTGTTCTTCCTTTGCGATGTCAGAAAATTGCACAGCACACAGTTAAATGGGTCAAAGAAAATCTGAATACAAAGCAGGGAAAGGCGTGCAATTATGAATACATCATGAACAAAAATAAAAGCAATTCTTATGCATTAATGGTACATGAAGCTAATTCAAGAAGGCTAAAATCATTAAAAAGGCATCCTGGGGCAGTACACAGTCATTACAATACTGTGCTGACAAGAAATATTAAAATAATCATTTCCAATGTCATTGATAAAATCCATTCTGATAAGCAGGAAAAAAATCCCTCATTCTTAATTGAGAAATCGGAAGTAAAATGGATCTTATTAGCATTCCGTCCTATTTTTTAAACTTAATTCCCTTGTCCAACAATTCCCAACTCCAAATATCAAAAGCTAAAAAAGAATTTATTATCCTCCGTTGCTGGACACGTTATTAAGCTAATCCCATGGAACCTGGAATTTTTCTTTTGTATTTCAGACAAATTCTTGGCCTGCTCGTGCAGCTCCAACTTCAAACAGCGTCAGAGATTAGATCGAAGTGGGACAATGCTGAAGGTTAAAAACAGCCCTCTAAAACATTCAAAATCCTGCTTCACTTCAGACTACAAACTTTTACACGAAACAGCTGATCGTCACATCATAGGCTGCCTGAACACTTACTGCGCTTAGGAAACTACAAGCTCTATCACACTATCGAAACAGTTTAATTTGTAAATTATTATTGGGGTATAGGAAAACGAGCAATTCATCATACACACATTTCAAAGGACTAAGAACCACCATCCTGACAACTGCTGTTTACAAAATCATGGCTTTCAGCTTCTTAAAACATTAGAGACCAGTTATCTAAAAACACACAGATATACATTAAGCATCAGCGTTCATAAAAAGTTTCTGCAGACGAAAGTGAAATATTATTGAAAAGCAGTGTTCATGCTACAAAAGTATGACCCTATGCTGTTACAAGCAATAGTGAGTTTATCAACTGCAACGAAGCATTGTAAACAATGTTTTTGGATTTAACTAAAGAATAAAGCACCATTTTCATAACAACAAACCTTCAAGTTAAATTATTCTACCACTCAGCTGGGGAACAGGAAACGAGCTACAAGAGACAAAAATCATAATAGATGACCTCTGTTAACAGAGTTCAGTAGGTGCTTGCAAGGGCAAAAATTAGAAATTTAATTTCTAATGTGTGCCCAATGAAGAAGCGAGTACAACATCTCTCAATGCCATTTCCATTTACTTCATCCAAAAGGTAGGTCTACATCACATCAAGGCAGAAAACAGAAACAAGAAACTAGATTTTAGGTAAAGCTTGTAAAACAGCACCTTTTGTAACGAAACTACTAATTGGTACATTAAAGAAAAAGTCTGCTGTAACTACGACTGGTAACAGACAGGGGTTTGGAAGTTGGAAGTCTACAGTTTCAGACTTACCAACTCACTGGCAATTCAAACTTCTTGAAAAACAGAAGAGAGAGAGGAAGAATAGGGTGCATTTGGACCACAAACTATATATGTAAATCGCAACCGATGCAAACCATTGCGTAGTGTTTGACTTGATTAAAATAGGACTCATCACATGCAAAGTGAGGGCACTAAAGCTAACGTGACTAAACCAAGCCCAATCTCTCGCATTGCATCTGCTACAATATCCACATTTTCAAAAAAAGAATCCATAGCAGTCAACACAATACTAAAAACATAAAAGTAGTAAAGCGTTTGAAGTTACAAGCCAGCAAAAGCTATGGGACCTTGGTCACCATACTGAAATATCCTTACAGAACTACCAGAGCAAGTGCTTGAAGCATCTAAATACGGAGCGCAACCTACCCTGGAATATAATAACTAGTGATTAAATCCTATACATAAACTCCAAGAATGGATATCCATCTAGCTGGGAGCAAAGTCTAGAAACAATTTCAATACACAGAACACAGTCTTAATTGGTACAGTAGCTCCACATCTTGTATACAGCTACTGATTTGTCAACAACTGTTTCTCCTCAGCTACAAACAATAAAAAAACCTGTCTTCTACATTAATCTATTAATGAACATATTTGTAATGCAATAATTGGTCTAGAGCCCCTTCAAGTTTGCTGAGAAACACAGTTAATTTATGAAAACTGCAGGCACTGACTCAGGGTTTCCTCAAAATAATAAGAACCACTTAAGAGCATACTGGGTAAAGAAGTAGTCAGCCTGTCCCTCCTCCCCTCATCCCTTCTTTTCCTGTTCGTTGACAATATTTACCTCAAGAAGTGTTTTTTAAAGTCAGACTAGGCTTTCTGATATTGGATAATTGGCTTCATTTTTTCTGGAGAGGATTTGAACACAAAGAGAAGTTATTAATAGATGCTGTGTGCTGTTTGCTTTTGAGCAAACAGGACTCAAAAGTCCCTTGAGGGGGACCAAACAGGCAGTCCCTTAAAAGGGTGGTACTGCATAATTCACTTGCATTTAAAACAAATAAAACCAGAAATAAACCAGGGGTATGAGGTCCAAGTCATGTACCCAGGCAGATGTTTGGTTCCCTTGTTGAAGAGGAACCCAACTCCTTTAGTATAATGATGAGGAAGAGCCACTCCAGTATAACAGCGGCTTCAGAGATGTGATACTAAGCAGAAGCCAGCAACGTAACAGACTGGCTGCGCACAGACTTGCAAAGCACTAAAATGTTCTGTGGTTGATGTTCCAGCGATGTCAAGTCACAAGCCATTCTGGGCAATTTTACTAAGTTACATCAGGTGCGATTGTATACATTTTACACTTCGTGCCTATTAACATAAAAAGAAGTTGAAACAAAATTGGAGTATGTGTGTAAAACTAGGGTGCATTTCATGATACTAACTTTTTTTTCCTATTGATACAATTTCACAAAAGATGTAACCTGTTCTTTGCCGAAACAGTAAAAAAAGTGAAGTTATTGTCATTAGTCAAAGGCTTCCACAGCACTCGTGGTCATTAAAGCAATGGTGGTATAGCCAGCACCCACAGCGCTGGCTGATGCCAAGTGACAGTCTTCCCCAACAGACCACTTATCTCCCAGTAAGTCAGCCTCCTGATGTACAGTCCAATGATACATCACATCCTTTCCCTAAAGGAAGGATAATTTACAAGTTTTCTTCAAACTTCTGCACTTCTACCCCTTGCCTTTCAAAGGTCTGCATATAGACTATATGAACCTTCTGAAGAAGCCACTAAAAAAAAATAGTTATATGCCTACATTCAACCTGAATGTCGCAGTTGCACAAACCAAGGGTCATTTAATCAAGTGCTCCCTATTAACGACTTGCACTGTTCATTCACACCCCCTCATTTAATGGGGTTAAGAAGTTGCTTTGTTTCCTGCTGAAATAAACACCAAAAATTATCAGGAATTGGATTTCATCCCAGTCTGGCAACTGTAACACATTTGTACAGGAGCATTCATAATCCTATTAGTTGGCAGAGTTGGTTGACTGCCACGTAGGTGAAACAAAACCCTGATAGTTCTTAAACACATCATATTTGTCAATTCTTTCTATTTACTACTGAAATTTAGCAAAGAGACAAATAAGCTTCCTGGAAGTTCACGTTTATCACACTAGCTTTTTGCCAAGAGAATTCTCTCTCAAAAGGTCCCAGGGGGGTGGGGTGGGGTGGGGTGGGAAGCAGACTGTACAAAAGATCCACAAACACCACAAATTGGAATCTATAAATAAAAATCTAACTATAGCTAGCACTCAGAAATAAATGTACTAAAACCAACCCCTAAACGGTTCTTTGAAACTCATATTAAAAGTAGACAATCTAGGCAGCGAAAACAGTAATTCCTGCAACTAGTTCAAGCGAAAACAGTGAGGAAGCACAAAGCTTTAAATGTTTTTCTCTGAAACCTTAACCAACAGGATGGGTAAAAACACCCTTATTTGGAATTAAACCTAGTGCAGTGCACGTCAGTATTTTCCATTTAAAAATCTGAATGTTTTTCTTTCTTTTTTTCCATTTAAAAATTAGCATGTTTTGCTTTCTTTTTTTAATTTTAGCTGACTTTGGAGACATCTCTGATAGGTACTGATGTGACACCGCCTCACACAACCACAGACGGTGTGGGTCTTTACAGTGAAAAGCTGGCAACAAAAGACCCAGAACTAAAGAGCTCTGAGAAGTATTTCAACATAATTAAGACTGTTTTTACATGCAGAACTGCTGTGATGAAGAGCTGACAAGTTCAGCCACTAGACAACCGTGGTTAGAAGACAGCAAAGCCCCAAGGCACCTGACTGGATTTCCACTAGAGGGAGCACAAAGCCCACCTCATACAGCAAAGACGAGGTTCAGCCTTGCTTCCCCAGCCACAGAAGTTCTTCCAAGGGTTAACTGTTCCAAAATAGCTACAGATGGTCAGAAAGAATTTTTGTTACTCTTTTTTTTGAGACGGTACACAATGGTCCCGAGTACCTTCTACAAGGCAAACTAGAACATTGCTGCTAATGATGTTTTAAACCACCGTTAAGCAGCCAACTTCACTTCTAAACCCCTACACGATACCGCCAACTTCTAACACTCCATGAATGCCATGAGTTACTTCTCATGATTACCCTATTCCTATCAATTTTCTCAATTTATTCCCACTTTCTCAAATGTGTAAGAATTTTCAACTACTTCGCACAAATAGCCTCCTAACATCTCCATGAGCACTAAATCAAAACAAAAAAACGTTGCTAAAATAAAGCAAGTGCCAAAGAAAACTGAAAAATAAATGAAGGCTAAATAAAATAGCTTAAGGTGCCTAAGACTAAAGGTGCTGGTAGAGAACACAACACCATGCATGTGCCATGTTCAGCATAATTAAGCCTCTACTTCACTTAAGACAGTATAACAAAAATACCTAAACCCAAGGATTTTCTTTAACTAAATGTTAATGAACACTTGCAAAACAGGCCAAGTACCTGAGTTATCAGGCATCGGTGTTTTTTTTTTAAAAAAAAAACACCCAGCTACAGTAGTGTGATATGCTGGATGAAAAAAGTAGTCTTTACCGTCTTGGAAGACTCTCTCCACATTGAGTCCATAAGTAGCACAGGTTTCGTAGTAAGTGCATCTCTTGAGATCATTCGATAACTTCCTCGCTCTGGCATCATCTATGACACGTGGATTACTGGAACTTATAGCATCTATAGCAACAGCAGGGAAAAAAATATGTATTTAAATATAATTTGAAAACATCATCTTAAACTATCAGTACCCAGGCAGTGCATTTAAGTACAAACCATGAGACACTTAGAAGTTTTAGGACAAAAACCAGAGGTGAACATCACTCCAATTTTATACTTTGTTGCTAAAATCACCAGCATGCTGATTGATTCTAAAAACCAGATAAAAAAACCTAAAATGCTTTTTGGTTACCTTAAAAATATATTTAGGTCACTAACCACAAAACACACACAGCCACATGAAAGAACGTGAGCTCTGATATAAAAAATACTTAGAAAAACAAATGGCTAATTACTATAAACATGACAAATCATAGAATCATAGGATGTCCTGAGTTGAAAGGGACCCGCAAGGGTCATCAAGTCAAGCTCCTGTCCTTGCACAGGACAACCCCAGAATTCACACCATGCGAGTTGGGCGTTGTCCAAGTGCTTCTTGAATATCGTCAGGCTTGGCGCTGTGACTGCCTCCCTGGGGAGCCCGTTCCAGTGCTCCACCACCCTCTGAGTGAAGAGTCTTTTCCTAATATCCAAACTAAACCTCCCCTGGCACATCTTCCTGCCATTTCCTCGGGTCCTATCATTGGTCACCAGAGAGAAGCGATCAGTGCCTGCCCCTGCTCCTCGCCTTGTGAGGAAGCTGTAGACTGCGATGAGGTCACCCCTTAGTCTCCTCTTCTCCAGGCTGAACAAATCAAGTGATTTTAGCTGCTCTTCATACGGTTCTTCCTCCAAACTGTTCACCAACTTCGTGGCCCTCCTCTGGACACTCTCTAGTAGCTTTATATCCTTAATATACTGTAGTGCCCAAAACTGCACACAGTGTTCAAGGTGAGGCCGCACCAGCGCAGAGCAGAGCGGGACAATCCCCTCCCTTGACCAGCTGCAATGCAGTGCCTGATGCACCTCAGGACTCAGTTGGCCCTCTTGGCTGCCAGGGCACGCTGTTGGCTCATGTTCAACTTGCCGTCGACCAGAACCCCCAGGTCCCTCTCTGCGGGGCTGCTTTCCAGCCTCTCGTTCCCCAGTCTGTATGTACAGCCAGGGTTGCCATACCCTAGGTGCAAAATCCAGCACTTGCCCTTGTTAAACTTCATATGGCTGGTGATTGCCCAGCTCTTTAATCATCTAATAAAAAATGGTTCTTAGGACTCCTATAAATACCAGCACTGGCTTACAAGTAACCTTCACCTGTAAAGCGAGAAGCACAAAACATGGCACGTTTGTAAAGACAAGAATATTTTCAGTAGAGAAATAACAGGATGGGGGAGAAACGGTACCAGATATTACTGCAACACTCAGGGAAAGAGTTAGATTTGCCCATGAGAGATGCTTTTAAAAAAAAAAAAAAAAAACCACACCAACCAAAAAATCCACTCCACCAAGCTAGCCAATACTAAGACAACAGGCAGGAAGACTCTACAAAGGGATCCGGACAGGCTGGATCGATGGGCCAAGGTCAACAGGATGAGGTTTAACAAGGCCAAGTGTCGGGTCCTGCACTTGGGTCACAACCACCCCATGCAACGCTCCAGGCTTGGGGAAGAGTGGCTGGAAAGCTGCCCAGCAGAGAAGGACCTGGGGGTGCTGGCTGACAGCCAGCTGAACATGAGCCAGCAGTGTGCCCAGGTGGCCAAGAAGGCCAACGGCATCCTGGCTTGTATCAGCAATAGTGTGGCCAGCAGGAGCAGGGCAGGGATGGTGCCCCTGTGCTCGGCACTGGTGAGGCCGCACCTCAAATACTGTGTTCAGTTTTTGGGCCCCTCAGTACAAGAAGGACATTGAGGTGCTGGAGCGTGTCCAGAGAAGGGCAACGAAGCTGGTGAAGGGTCTGGAGAACAAGTGTGATGGGGAGTGGCTGAGGGAGCTGGGGGTGTTTAGGCTGGAGAAGAGGAGGCTGAGGGGAGACCTCATGGCTCTCTACAACTACCTGAAAGGAGGCTGTAGCGAGGTGGGTGTTGGTCTCTTCTCCCAAGTAACAAGCGATAGGACAAGAGGAAATGGTCTCAAGCTGCACCAAGGGAGGTTTAGATTGGATATTAGGAAAAAATGTCTTTACTGAAAGAGTGGTCAGGCACTGGAACAGGCTGCCCAGAGAGGTGGTGGCATCACCATCCCTGGAGATGTAAAAAAAAAAAAAAAGTTGTAAGATGTGGCACTTGGGGACATGGTTTAGGAGGCATGGTGGTGTTGCATTGATGGTTGGACTTGATTATCCTAGGGGTCTTTTCCAACCTTAACGATTCTATGATTTTATGATTCTATGAACTGGGGGGGGGGGGGGGGGGGGGGCGGGGGGGGGCGGGGTTAATCACAGTAGCAGATAAGAAATAACAAAGCTATACAGGACTGCAATTACCATGTTGCCAAGAATCTAGAGCCCGGTTCTTCCCTCAGTTCCTCATGTGTGCCTTTTTTCGTCCTTCCTGTTTTTTAGGCTAGTTCTCTCTGCATTTTGCTCAGGCACAGAGATCCAACAGTGAGTTAGCAAGGCTGGCCTGGAAGCAAAGCACTCTGCTAAACCCCAACCCTGAACCCACGGCACACGCTACGCCTCGGTCAAGGCAGACACTTAGCAGTTTAACATGAAATGGAGATTCTTCACATATGCACAGGCTGCATCGCTGACCTGGCTTTCAAGTCACAGACAAGACTGGATCCAGGAAACACTGCAAATGACTTGAGTCTCAAACCTCGATTTAGAGGCGCCCATGAGACACTGTGTCAACATACCGCACAGCCAATAAAAATAATATTTTTCTAAACATAGTACCTCTCTGCAAGAGCTACTTGTCATGTGTGCTTTCTAACTGCAATTTCTAGAGCTTATCTAGAGCTGAAAAAACACTTTACACCAGGAAAAAAAGAAAAAAAAAATCCTGCTAACCGATGCAAGAGAAGTTTCCTCATCACTACTCTTGTAGCAAAGAACTGTACAAAGGTTATATTGTATGCCTATTTATAAAGTGATAATATGATGAACAAATCTTAAAAAGCATTCCCCCCCCCCCCCCCCCCCAGGAATATCATAGTCATTGATTAGCTGTGGCAAAAAAAGTTGTAAGGGCAGACAGGAGTACAGTCTATTCTACAAAACTCTGCAGCTACCACCTAGTCACAGCAACAGGCACCAATTTCAGAGTTTTCCTAAAAAGCTGCTACTTTCCGTGGTAGCAAAACTATCTTTGTTCTTAGGAAAAAAAAGCATCACTTCAACATGAACATGAGGTCACTGACTGTTGCAGTGCTGTATTTGAGGCTCAGTTCTGGGTGTGACATGACCACATCTCAACTGACATTATCTCTACCTTCTCACAAGATCTAATTAATAAAAACAGAGCAGTTATTTGGAAAGCTAATAGCAGATTTTTTTTTTTTATTTTTTTAATCAGCAGAGGGCGCTGAAAACATTTAACCAGAAAAGAATTGATCAGCAACACCATGGCATCAAAAAGTTTGACTTCTGAAGCAAATTCAGTGCTACAGCCTGGCCCACTGCAGAAAAATGAGGCAGAGCAGAATGCCTGGAAGTATCAGGCAAGTGCTAACATTTTGGGAGAGATTTCATTTCATAGCTCATTTCAAGAATACCAGTCAAAACCAACAAGCTGGATGTCGCACAGGTATATTTCAAATGTATTTTAACAGATCTATTTATGTGTTTCATGTATTTCATTTCACTTCACAGTTTGACAGTCCATATAGTTAAAAAGCTGTATTTTTTTCTGATGTTTACTCCCAGAATTAACAGTATTTCCATCTTTAGCTACATTTTTAAAAATCCCCTTTGCACCAGTGCTGCAACAGAAAACGAACTTTGAAAAACAAAATCCCTTTCTGGTAATAACTGGAATGAGATAGAAAACCATACCCCAAAGTGTCAGAAAGCGCAGAAAGGGAAGCACCTTCAGGGAAACATTTCCACCTCTCCTTTTTCAAGCCTTTTAAGTTTAAGCTGACCACGTGGCCCTTCAAAGCAGTTCATTTCTGCTTTTTGACTGTAGTTTCTGCTATCCCAAGACTTTTTGTGTACCTACTTCCCTTTTAATTTTTTAATCATCTGTTTCCGCCTAAAGCCCAGCTGCGATTCCTCCTTTCGTGCTGCCCACACTTCCCCTGCCTTCACGTGAGAGCGCTGCTGGCACAGCTTTGCAGGCTGGCAGGGGAAAGCAGATCTTTCTCTGACCACAAGGCTGACAAAAGAATAAGCTGAGAAAGCAGTGAAAAGCTTCAACATCAACCAAAACAATGGCATACACTAACAGGGAATATGCCCAAAATCAAATCTACAAGAGCAACTTGCGATGCTTGTGTTCTCCCCCTAACAGCACGGTAACCTGACAATATATTGAGAGCAATGCTTTAGTATGAAGTACGCATAAAAACGTCTGTACTATGCTTCCAAAACAGCAGCTCTGTAAAGTGAGAAGCCTGAAGTCCAGCACCTAGGCAGGAACTCCTGTGATACTTCTTACCAAAAATGAGGAGTGACATCTACATGGCTAGGTGCAGAGCAGCCTCAACTCTTGCGTGTCTACTCCATACAGCAAACCAACCGCAGTATGGGAAACTGCTGAAACATTAATGTGATGCACTGGCAAAACAAGGCAGTGAATATCCAAAAGGCAGCTCAGATGCAAAAGAAACTGAAATACTGCTGGTGCCTTTCCTTTGCCACATTTCCCCATAGGATAGCTGCGGCTAGCTGCTGCTCCAGGAGTGCTTTTAGAATAACAGAATTGTGGGGGGTTGTTTCAGGACGCTAAAAGCTACACTTCCAGTTGGTTTGAAGAACGGTGTACCTGAGAGATTGCACAAGGGCAGAGCAGTTCTGTTTCTTAACACAGTGTGGAAGGTTTTCGATCCCTGATCCATCTGCCCCCTAGGAATGCCAAGGCATTGATCAATTCTAGACTGCCAAGCTAAAGGAAACGAGTCTCACTTCAGAACTTCATTACACAACTGGGTTTGTCTGCCCAAACTGAACATTGGCCTCCCCCTGCTGATCAAGAAAACCACCATGACTGACAAGCACGGAAAATATTTTTTTAAATATTCTTCAAAGTCATCATTGCTGAAGTCCTACACTCCCTCTCCCAAGGGTGCTTCATGGACATTTGTCTCCCATCTCAAAACAGTCCTTGCGATGCCACAGCCCTGTAGCAAGCCAGCTGAGGAAGCCCAGATGGCAGAACATCACCGTGCTGATTAACCGGCAGTTTATCCATAAGCTCTCATCATCAGATGAGTGGCAGTGCTGATACAAGAGAGGGGAAAAGACAGGACGTGGCTTTGCCAGCTTGGAACAGTCTATATAGTCACAGAAATACACTCAAAAATCAAGACTGCACTTACCCTGGGTTCCCACTAGTACCATTGGAATTTCACTAGTGTTACGATAGTTAGCCATACGGCTGTAGTAGTGGTAAACAGTCTGGAAGCTAATTTCATCTTCCAAGCTGAAGACAAATATAACAGCATCCACCCACATGGCAAACTGCAGAATAAAAATGGAAAAGGCATCCTATGAGAAAAGCAGCGAAGAGGAAAAAGGGAAAAAAAGACACATTCTTACCTTACTTGGAGCAAAATACACATCAGAGACTTTGTTAGCGACAACCACCAAGGCCTTAGAAATGGCATATCATTCCTAAAATGATGAATCAATATTCATCACTCTGCAAGCGACGGGGATACACAAAGGTTTCTCCCCTCGCTCACAACTGCGTCTCTTCTTCACTGGTATATGATATTACAAGTCCAACTACTATCAGTGCACATTGGTTTTGGTTCACAGAAAAAGAAAACGTCACAGCCTGTGAAGTTGTGAATTATAAATGAAAACCACTGATCTCTAGGCACTTGAGTGCCCCATTTAGTGTGTTATTTCCCCACCCTGTGCTTTACATGCATGCATGCATGCTGATGTTTCTGTTAATGCCAGCACAAGTATTACGGTTGTCGTTTTACAAGCATTGCTAGTAATTCTCACATCTTGATCAATGTCCAAAAGCATTCATTACAGATTTCCAATTCTTCACTATACAGACACTCTTAATTGAGCAAACAGTACCAAATGTCTTGTTCAGCCTTCAGTATGAAAGCAAACTATTCTCTCCTGGCATCAGTAATCCGCTACAAGACGTGCGCATACACAGGCCAAGGCAAGGTGCTGCTTCAGTGACCGTGCAAGTGATGAAGTTTTAGCTCACAAGTGAAACAAGATTGTTGAAACACATTTAACATAACAATAAACATATACAGGACATCAAAAAAAGACTTAAGTTAAGCTTACCTCACTGCCTTTATTTTTCCCTAAGTGACTCCATTCCTACCCAAATTTATACCAATGGAAACAAGTTTCAGCCATCAGTATTCATGCTCTTCATTATATTACTACTACAATATGCACGTAGATTGGGGACACACTGGACATACAGCAAGTTGCAAGGAGGTTCATTTGGGAAACATTTATATATGTTTTGCTGAGTTCTACAAGACTAGCCTAGGTTTCTAAGCACTTACTTCAGACCTACCAACTCTTGCAGTTTTGTTTGTGCTCTTGCAGTATTTAAACTGCTTCAATCACTAGTCTGTAGATTCATAGGAGCTCAGCTTTTAGTAAGGCGTCCCAAGCTGGCATATGCAAACGGAAGAAAAAAAGAGCCAGCAGTATGAAGTTACATACTGAAGTTGCTGAGCTCATTAAATTTTCCTTTTTCAGAAGCAGGAGCTACAAGTACTTCTTGCCTATTTTTCATACAGCATATTAGCTAATAATTTAAGTTAATGTGCATATTCATGACTGTATTGTACTTGAAATCAAATGTGTCTCTTATGGTTACAGTGTAAAAATAGCCAAAAAAGTTTTGAGGTTTTCAAGACAGTCAGGATATGATGTTAAGGATAGGACTATCTACACACAGCATAGTTACTGACAGAGTAAGGTCAAATACCACACTATTAAATTTGAACTATTCAAACCGGATGATCTAACCAAAGGAACCAGAGACAGCGTCAGTACTGTGGACTTGGTTTTGGGTCTTATTGTAAAATGGCTCTTGCTGACTGGACTCCGCAGCATCACGCCAAGAACTCTTCCTCGCAGCCACAACGTCCCTTAAAGCATCAGTTTGGAAACTAACAGCCTCTCTAAATTTTCTTAATGTTTCCTCAGCGTGTAGCAGCAGCCTTCTAACGAAGATTATTAAAAAAATATCCAGGGGGTGGTTATTCAACGCAGTTTCTCCAGACACAAAATATGTCCAGTAATTCCTTATTTCTTTTTATATTAAAATAAGTTTAAGCTTTGTGGATATCAGACCTGTGATATTAAAAACCAAAGGAATTTTGGAAAACACACAGAAGGTCTGGAAACCCAGGATGTCTTATACACACAACAACTGTGCACAGAGTGGCTTGAAATAAGTAGGGTAGCTCAGTTGCTGATATACAAATCCATCTTCAGACTTACTACAGTGATTGAGCAGATCTGTTGGTTCAAGATAAGCCCAAACAAAATCAAATTATAAAAAAAAGTTCCAAATTTCAGAAAAATAGCATGTGACAGCTTGTTATAGCTCAGTTGCTACGTTAATCGAGTTTTACAATAGGAGGCCAATAGATAGCAGCAAGAGTAAAAACAAACGTGGTGAGCAAAAGAAATGGTCAATATTCACCAACTGAAGCAGCATCAGCTAGTGCACCTCACCACCTTCTCATTCTATGAAATGAGCTTTGGGTTTTTTTTTTTAAATTATTTTCATCTTTGAACAATCTTATCTTAGACAAGAAAGAGAGATCATAGATCCAGAAAGTGAGTCTTCAGGCGAGCTTGTTTTCCCTCCCTTCCTGCCAAAGAAAAAGGGATGGTGAACGGAGACCTGGGCTGCAGCCTTTGCACTGAAGCAAAGAAGCCATCACCTGGGGAGCTTTCCCTGACCCCATGCCACAGAGTGCCAGGAAAATCGCAGTTCAGCTCATTACTCATTGAAGTCTTAATTCTATCCTAACTATCCACAAAAATATACTGTATTGTTGCAAAAAGCAGAACCTTAAGGCTAAAATTACCAACCCTTTCTACATCATAAGTAAATAGTGGGAGATAAACATTTTTCTCCCAATAATGTTCCATTTTCATTATACAGATATAAATATCCATGAATCCAGAAGTAAACTTTTTATTCTAGGATTTAATAAACACATTAAAGATCTTCAATATACATGTGACTTGTAAATTATCTTTGGATTTTTGGGTGTAATTTCATGTGAAATACGTCTTCTGAGAGGTGGAATAGCACTAACACCTTAAACCCTTCCATACTCGTTATTTGCTGAAGAACAAACCTCAGCCACAAAAGTAATTAAAACCCCCAAATTTACCTAGCATAGATCAAAAGCAAAACACCGTGCCTGTTTATTAGTTTGCAGTTAGTGCGAATGAACTCTTCAAAACCAATTCTTCAGCTACAAAAACATTTAGATTGCTGTGTGTACCTTTACAACTACAGTATTTATGTTTTTATATGAAGGAATGTTCTCTAAGCACTGGGGCCTGGAAACTGTTGTGTATTTCAGCCAAATTATTCACAGCCTGAAACAGAGCACTTCTTTTAGGCTGCAGATGTGTCAGCTGCACTAATTTTTTGTTTTTATTTTAGCTTCCTTCCAGGATGTCTCTCTTGGTCTCCATTTCCTCCACCTCCTTTCTCTTCTCCTTTGTCCAGGCACCTTCCCCCATGCTCTAATCCCCCTGCAGCTCATGAGCAATAGTGGAGCATTGAAACACAAGCTGCTGCTGCTGCTGGCACCACTCCCATTCAGCTGTTTGGCGATAGCACAGTTCCTGCTGCTAGATTTTTTTTTTTTTTTTTTTTTTTTTTTTGAAGCAAATCCACCACTGAACAGCCAAGCAAAGCAAGGACAGCGGCAGCCAACACACTTGAGAAACCCCGCTAGTGCCCAGGTAAGAAGAAGTAGGGGGGAAACAAGGAGGATGCCTGAAGACAAGGACGCTGCCTGCAGACAGGCTTGGCGGAGTCTGCAGTGATTTAAGCATCCCATAAGCAAATGCTTCACTTAATATCACTCAAAATAGATTAACAGAGTTAAGCACACAAAGTGTCTTCTCAAAGGCAAATCCTGATGAGCCACCTTCTACCAGAGAAGGAGGTAACATGCAGTACACAGAAACCAGATCAGAAATCCGAGAACTCAGCGGTGCTGAACTGGAACTCGCCAAATTGAATCTTAAACAGCATGGGGAGCAAAACATGGAAGCAATAGGGAACTCAAAGATTTGTACACAAGTATGTGTGTCGTTGTGCATACATCTACTTTGTATTTTAACAATTTAGAGATTCTAACTCAGAAGAAACCTTAATAACATGCAATTTTGTGGTCACTGGAAGCATACTGATTAGGCATTCAATAAGCTAGCCGTATATCTTTAGTACACAGTTTCACAAACTAATTGAAATCCCAAATAATTTCTAAACAGAATATTTTTCACGTGAGAGTGACATATACTTTTTCCCAGCAGAAAGATGAGCAGGACCCAGGAAAGACAAAACAATGCCAGTTCTCCTAATGGAAGGGTTTTTTTAAAAAAGAAAGGAAATCGTGGTGTTAGGCTGTTAAAGCTCTATATATGCAATGCTCACCTGTGCCTCTGGAGGGCCCCCTTCATCTCTAATCAGCAGCAGATAGCTTTGTCCATCAACTACTATCTCTTTCTTGAATCTCCCACCTGTCACACAAAGTAACTCATTACAGAACAGAAAAGGCAAAACATGCAAAATAGAAAAAGGCTTCGCTTGTGGAAAAAAGGTGTCCTTAAGATCTTTTGCAAATTAATGAACTACTGTGAATAGAAGTTAAGTTCATATGCATATGCATAGAAATTACTTAAGAAAGTTGAGTCACATACTTTAGAAGTAAGGCTAATGTAGAAAAAAGCCAACAATTGCATTACAAACACTAACTCCCATGCTAGGTGTACTTGGTTTTCATACATATAGTTAAGAGACAGTCACCTTTGCTTTATATAATGGTAAGAAATGTATCTCTAAGGAAGGCAAACATGGGACAGTTGCATACAAACAACATCATGTATTAGAATTAAAATAAAATTCTTGTGCGAATTAGCATTTCCTCAAGAGAAGCCCAGTTCTTACAGCACACATGTAATGTTATGAAAATGATAATTCTATATTCACAAACCACAGTTAGGGGAAAATACTAGACACATGTTAGACAAAAAAAACTACAATGGTGGTACCTCTGTAGAGATGTACTAAACTAACAGAGAATGTTGTGCCGCTTACTAGCAGGATAAATTAAAGACCTATTTTGGAGATCTAGATAAAAAGGGCAGAATCACAGCCTGCAGCCAAATTCTATTCCTGATCCTATTATTTCAGGGAGATGTAGAATACTGAGTGCTTGTGAAGACCAAAGAGGTGGCACCAAACCTAAGGAACCAAACTGGGGTGTGCAGCTGCACCATTCCCTTCTCACAGGCCTCATGGGGACTCCACGCACGACCCAAGGGCAGAATTGGGATTGCTTTCCTTTGGGGTTAAGCATATTTCGGGCATCCTGCTCTATCTCATGACAGACTCTGGATAATGACAAATCACATTTAGGGTTTCTGGTGTGACTGAGCCTAAGCCAGGATTAGCAAACTTGGCCTGCCTAAGTAGTTGGGTTGCGTTTAGCCTCTTCTCCTGCAAGCTAAAGCACTCTTATCTCCCCACGTAGGCCACAAAGGCCCCAAGGCCTTCACGCTTAGCATTGTCCAACCACCTCACATCTGAACTTCCCAGACTAAGATAAAACATATCTACTGACGCACACTAAACTTTTCTTTGCCCCCCTTCTTTTTAACTGGAATTGTTTCCAATTTAAACCTTATTTCTCAACTACGCTTATTTCAAAACTTGTTATACTATCAAAACCAATGCATTTAGACATGTGATAGGTGAACGAACAACTCTGACTTGTTCTCCAAACAAGCTCTCTAAGCGAGTAAGTCAGCACATACAAGCCAATGCTGATCCTCAAAACATTTGCACAAAAATTGCTAGCCTTAGGGAAACAAACTGGCTTAGACCCACCATTCCCCCAGCCCAACCATTACAGCAGGTTTCAAATCAAGATCACTCAACAGTTCAGCTATGTGCAATATTTAAGCATGTTTAAACATATTTCATGTTTAATAAAAGACATAAGAACAGGGGATTTTGTTTGTGGTTTTGTTGCTGTTGGTTTGTGTTGGGTTTTTATTACATTTTATTTATAAACCTACCCTATTATGAACAGCTTAGCAGTACCAAACATGCAACAATTAAGACTGTCACATTTCCAGTTGTTTAATTGCACAGGAGAGCTATGCACAGATTTTCATTATCTTGCTCACAAAACTGCATTTCAATTTTGCCTTTGAAGATAAAATGGCAAATAAGTATATATCATTAGTGAACTTGGAAATAGTAATCAAAACCAACCATAAAACTTCGAAAGGGAACTAGTCTCAGCTCTCAGGAACTCAATTTCGATGAACCAGATCATGACTTCTAT
Source organism: Morus bassanus (assembly GCA_031468815.1). Taxonomy (NCBI): domain Eukaryota; kingdom Metazoa; phylum Chordata; class Aves; order Suliformes; family Sulidae; genus Morus; species Morus bassanus. The sequence goes on from CM062574.1 coordinate 42,079,308, forward strand.
ACGTCATCACTTAATTGTATAGCCTTCATATTGAAGTGTTAAATAAGATGAATTAATTAATATACAGCCCTACAGAGCGGCTCTTTAAAGCTGAAACCATGGAAATGCTGTATATATGTGATTGAAGAGTGAAAGTTATGCGTAATTGCCATCTCCTATTTCTTTTTTTTAAACACTGAAAGTTCACACAACTAATTATAAGATACCATGAACTGAACACATTTAAGAGCCAACTCATTATTCCCTCTTGTCAATAGGATGCCTTTCAAGTCTCACTGTATCTTCAAACAGTCCTCAAAGCTATAAAGAACATACAGACAAAGTGAAATAAAAAGCTTAAGTAGAGAACTCGGGGAGGGGGGAAGAATCCGTAGATCTAGTATTAAAATATATATACACAGACCACAAATGTGAGCACCACAAGATTTATTCTTGAGAGCCACTTCAGTGTCCCTAAAGATTTTGTCTGTGGGAGTGGGTTGGAGAAGCGTACCATATTTAACAAATACAGTATAGAGTTATCCAACAGCTCTCTTCCTATAAAAATCCACATTAAGTGACCAGCTTGTATACTTGTTCCTTGCCCTCGCCAAAAACACTGTGCTTGGAGCTCAGTAGAATGATACTGTGTTTTTATTTCCAGAATTAAATTCAAATCTTGACATGCTGTACTACTTTCACCACAGCCTATCACACTAGAAGAGCAGTCTAGCAGTCAACAAGCACACAGTCAATTTAAATCTGTTCAGGTGGCTTCTTTACCCTTAAAAGCTGAGTACGCTTGTTATCTGGAATATGCACTAGCTCCTTGCACACCCTCATGCATTCATTTATTTTTGTCTGGGTTTAGGTATTTCACAATAAATAGTTTAATAACCCCCAGAACCTGCATTTCCAACCTGTAATAAGCATTTCAAATCAAATCTGAAGATCCAGAAACATAACAGACTCGCGCTCATTCCCCAAGAAAGAATTATTTTATGCAAATTTGAGATCAAAGCAGGATACATCCCTATTAACTTACCTTTCTACACCATTAAAGAGCCCTTATCATGAGCACATCACATTAGGTACTACACAGGACACAGATTGAGAAAACCCACCTCTATATCAAGAATTTACACAAACAGAAGTATAAACACTGAAGAATACACAGACTTCTGCCAGCGTATGAAACCAAGGCTATGTGGTTGTCCTGCAGATATCTGTGGTCATAAGATTAAGGCAAAAAATAGACTGATTCTGCTTCTGACTTGATGAGCCCTGACGTGACCCATCTCCAGGTCAGACAAGTAAAAGCAGTGCAAGGGCAGTGATTTTGGCATGGTTCAGCTTGGACAGCACTGCATTAGTTGTTTTTTTTAAAAATACATCTTTGAAGTTCGTAAAGCATCACAGGGCCACTGGGAAAGAGGAATTAGAGAGATCAGCCAGTTCAAATACTGAACTACTGCAACCTGTCAAAGAAGCCAAGAAGTCTCTCTTGGCTACAAAATACCACTGTATTTTTCTAAATATATACAGATGATGGAGCCACAGAATACTGTCTAAACTGACAACACCGAAAACAAAGAAATGACCTTCTTAATTTAAAGAATGAGCTCAAAAAAACCACAGGACTAGTCACAAGGGAGGTAGCTAGCTTTGTTCTAGTCCCATGAGTATTATGACACATGCAGCTTTTTAATGAGGGAATTTCTCAGCTCCCATATGTACCTGCCAAAGGAGGTCACTGAAAGACTGGCAGCCTGGACCACAGCTCTGAAGGATGGAGTGATCGCTCCTGCTATGTCCTAACAAGCACGTCAAAGCACAAAGATGCTAGAGTGCACCAACGTGCAATCAACAGCTGAACTACATATACTTGCTGCCTCAACCCCATCTCTAAAGCCACAGAAAAGACATGCCAGTGAATACCTAAATAGCTCTCTACAGCCAGACAGATGGAGCTGGAAACTGTTTTCATGAAATGTCACAGCAATTTTATAAGAACAAATTATTGAAACTGTGTGGAAGCTTTAATTTAGGAGGATTTTAGTATGTCATTTATTTGTTTTCTCTAGAACTCTGTATTTATAAGTCACTCTATTCCCAGCTTTCCAGGGCAAGATCATTGTCAATTCACAGACTTGTTTTTCAGACACATACAAAATTTCGCAGAAGGCAGCAAACATTGCTCCCATGTACGAACCACATACCATACCCACCAGGAGATACAGAGCGGTGCTTCTGATGCAACCCATAAAACTACCCACTCTCTTCTGTGCATTAGGCCAGATTCCTGCTACAAAATGCTCCAGATGAAAATACAGCCTTGGTCAATATAAAGCTAAATAAATTCTGGGTGTCAGCAATTTACAACCACGGCTAAAGACCCAGCACAAGACAGAATACCAGGCTGGGAATCAACAAAAGCTTCCTAATCTCATTTCTATGCATGTCATTCCACAAAGGTTAGCGCTTTGAACCAGCAGTATTGCGAAACTGTCGTTCAGTAAAAACTGATGCTAATTTTAAATACCGCACACATTTGTAATCAAAAGCGCTCTATATTGCAAGAGCTTTATATTACACGGGGAATTCCACAGATGAAGGTTTTCACCCAGCTATGAAAGCCCGGCCGCCTCTTCCTCTAGCTGATAGCTGTTTCACTGCGTAATTGCTCACTGAAGCAACCGCTGATTTTCATACTGTATCCCCAGGCTCGACCACATTCGCCAGGCTCTTTAATTCAAGCAAATTGCCACGGGGATGAAGTTATTTGGCCGTATGAGAAAAAGATAAATTCAGGGGGCTGGCCACACGACAAACCCATGCAGCAGCTGAATGGCTACCACAACCATGGGGGCAGGGCAGGCAGAGGCCAGCAGGAAAGGAGAGGCGGAATATAAGGCTGAAGCAGACATAAAAGCCTTGATTTTGTATTTCCAATGACATGTGAATTTTTACAACAGTGGTCAGTTGTCTTACACATGCAAAATCTCTCTCCTTTTTTACTTAATGTGGAGAAGACAGTGCCAAGAATCTGGCTCCTTCTCAGGGAATCACGTTAAAAAGCCATTTATTCCCTCTGTTCGTACATACATCATTTCAGAACCAAATATATAAAAATTGCTGGTTAAGCTCAGAAAAAAAAAATGCTCGCAAGATCTTCTGCAGCTAAGCAGAAGCACTAGAAGAATGACACTTGCAACAGCCCAGGAAACCAATGCCAGCGTTGCATTGAACTGCAAAAGTGTTGCAGTTCATCGTTACCCAAAATTTCTATTTAAATAAACTAAAGCATTTTTCTCAACATTTCCCAAGAAAGCACATTATTACACAAGAAGCATTAAAACTAAGTTTTCACCAAATCAAATTGTGCTCAGTGCTTGATGTCAATTCATATTGGGATCAGCAGCAGAGAAGCTATCACAAGCTATCATTCAGCCACATGTAAAGTTAGCTTTTGGGTATTTCCTTAATGCAAATATTGTGCTAGACAATATTTCAGAAACCATATGTGGTTCAGCTGGGTTGAGCGTGTAACCACAAAAGTGCAAAGATTGGGGAACCATTGCTCTTGCACGAGACTATAGCCTCAGGCAGATAACTGCACCAGCTTCCCAACAAAGTAGCAGGGTTAAAAAAAACCAACCAAAGAAACAAAAAAAACCCACAAAAAAAAACCCCCCCAAAACCAAAAAACCCACACCGAAAAACCAACAAACAAAGCAACCTAGACCCTTGGCTAGTACTCGATTTCCCCTTTCTGCAGGAGCCATACAGGTAGGGCCTCTCAAACACAGCTTAAAAAATGTGTTTAGGTAATATTGAAATATATGACAGCAGAAATAGTACCACACTATTTTAACATTTAGCATTATAGACAAAACTATTCATACTTAAAGCAGCACACTGATTTTCAGCAAGTACACCAGAATAAAGCCTGTCATTTTACACATGCTTGGAAAGAACCTATGGTTGTCTTTCCTCCTAAAAAAGGCACAATACTAACCTATATATGATTGAATACAATAAACAGGTTTGAGATTTTAATAGTGTTCAAGGTTCTAGCGTGAATTTGCAAAATTCTGAAACATCTTCTGTGAAGTGATAAAGCACCTGTGCCCTGCATGTAAGCACTCACATCTCCGAAATTACTCCACAAAAAAAGATATTAGACACCCATCAATTCAACTCGGTGAAGTAACACATTTTCATCTGACATCTACTGCACATAAATATACAAAAATTTTGGCACCGAGCAAATAAAAGCTGAATACATTACACGTTGTGAGTATGCCCTTTTTCATAGTTCATTCACGTGAAAAAAAAATCTCTGACAGTTTAAAGGGGAGGAAAAATAACCAGTAGGAACCTGCGAGGAACCTCCTCCTCTGACAGTCACCCAAATCCCTTGTATTCACCCCAACACACACACACACCCCCACCCGTGCCAGGAGCCCCTTGCAGTCACATTTAACCCTTGCATCACCTGCCAGACTTTCTGTACACTGAATCCCGAGATGACAATCTGAACGTATTTTAAGATTCCTGCACTGCTGCTTTTGTTCCTTGCATTTAGCATTCTCTCCAGCCACAGGATCTCTTCACTTAGCACAGCTTTATTTAAGTTTCATCAGGGCACAACTATGAATGTCAGATGTTTGAGCTTAATCAGACAGTAAAGCTCTTCAGATTAACATGCTGAAGTATTTTAAAAGATATGCCTTATTCAGTTAAAATAGGAGAGGAAAAAAGTATCTGTACATTTAGAGGGGTGTGACCAGCACCCCCTGCTCCTGACCCCTGGTCAGCGTAACTAACGCCATTTTATACAGCAATGGGCCATATATATAGTGCTGTCATCATCCTGCCAAGGACCCCCTAAAAGAACCTGTCTGACCCCATAGTGTCGGGTGACAAGGGCCTACAATTAAATTAATGGTTCAATTTCTACTAATAAGATAGGAAATCAGGCATATATGATAGCTTTTTTTTATTACTACTTCCTTTTTACACTTTTTGTTTATTTTATGGACAGCAGGTGCAGAAAGTCACTTACACACGTCACACCCACTAATTGTATACAGACTACAAGTCTAAATTTAAAAGCTTATTTTTAATCAAGCCAGCTGGAGACAAACAAAAACCAAACAGCAGCAATCAACTCCTTTGGGCAGGATGTGATACTACTTCAGTACACTCCTACCTGTTTCCATCACCAGTCTTTTCAAGTTTAAAAAGTCTACACCCCAAAACACCACTTTCCAAACAAAGTTCCTTACAAAGTTAGCCCCATGACTTAAAATACCATAGCTCTTTTTTACTGCAGTTCCTTAAAAATTGTTTTTTCCACACATTTCATCTACCAGACACTAACTCATTCACACAGATCCTACCTTTCAAACACATAAATCGTCTCCTGCCAACATCTGCTCAAAATGTCTGTATGTAAGTTCAGCTTTACAAGCTTCCAACATGATTTCAAAGATCTTAACATACCTGCTAACAAACCCTCAACTGCATAACCAAGATAAGCCAAATACTTAGCTCCTATATGCACAGAAGTATAGATTTCAGGCTTTTTTTCCCCCCTCTTTTTTCTTTTTTTTTTTTTTAAAACATCCTTTTGCTTTTTATACTTAGTTTATAACTGGCTTCTATAATATCTGTCCTTTCATTACAGTATTACATTACAAATAGCAACCCTGAAGTTAAAATTGGAGTTAGCTAGCTGTGATTATACTAATCCAGCTGAACACACACACACAAAAAAAAATCATACTGAGATCTGCTAAGGAAACCCAGACAAAGCAACTATCATAATATCTTTTTTTCTTTTCTTTTTTTTTTTTTTTTTAAATTACCTCCCAAAATATTCTAATTCAAATGAGAACAGAAGGGTCATTACATAATAGCATACTATATCTTAAGGGGTAGGAAAATCTACTTTCCAGACGTATTCTGTATTTTCACTGAACACCTTTCGTATTACTGTCACTCAGAACCGAAGGGGAGTGGGAAGGAGAAAAGAGAAGGACAATACTAAAGTAAATTACAAGTTTTGTCAGATGGATGTTACCTAATGCCAAGTGGCAGCCCTAAAAATAGACACGGAAAGTTTTAAAATTAGCAGCATTGAGGAAAACAGGTTGCCTGTTTAAAAGTCTCACTCAGAAGGAAAGCCAGACCATGAGAGTCAGGAGCTAAGCTGATGCACTCTCCCTCCATCCCTTTCTCCTCCTTTTCCTCCAACACATAAGGCTGATGGAGCAGGGGCAGCTCTGCATCTCCTGTGGAACAACCTGCTTTTCCAGCAGGGTGATGGAGGTTGAGTGCAGTCCATCACTTAGCCAAGATCTAATCTTGCCGTCCTGCAAAGTGGAAGGCCCTTGTCATTCCTAAACCATGTAGAAAAACTACTGACAGCCTGGTATAGCAGCAAATTAAAAGTAAAAAAAAAGAATCTGTTGAGAATTAACCATATTGTAAACAAAACCAGCTATCTACTACGCCCTACTTTCTGATACAACCCTCCAAAACAATGTAAGATTAAATGGAAGGATAAAAACCACACCAAGAAGAAATCAAATACAAGCTGAAAAGGAAACATATTTGAAGGACGTGTTTAAATTCTGCTTTATGATCAAGAGCTAAACACTGGGCTATGATTTAGAAGTACAACCAGAAGTAATATTTGAAAAAGAAAGTGGAAGGCAGGCCCTTCCTCCAGCAACAGAAACTCCAAACTGGCTTCTGACTCAACAGCAGCAGAAAGCAAAGAGCACTGGAGACCTAAAAGTCACTTTTATTACTTATTATGAGTCTAAAGTTGTAACAGCAGCTATAAAACCAAATTACAGTATTTACCTGGGATGCAACCTTCAGAGAAGCCTGTTACAAGAAGGGCACAAATCCTATAGATATTATTCACCAAAACCTTTGACTATTCAAGGTGCAACATGGTCAAGACATCTTAAAGATCAGGCAACCCTCAAGGCACACAACCTAAAAAGGAAGTCCCTTCTAGGAAACTGCTTCTTCAGCACCTTCTCCCCAGGATGAGCGCAAATACTTAACTTCTTCCTTTAATTAACATAGTTCCTTATTTGTGCAACACTTTAAACAGTAGCCAACTTGATGGCTAGAACAGAGAGGTTTTCAAAGAATTCGCTAACCCACACAGCCAGTCTCAGCGGGATGAGGAGAGGGGAGATTGCAGAATACATAAACACAGTCTTTTATGCTAAGCCTGAAAGGCTCCAAAAGCCCAAGAGAGCCAACTGCAGCACTACTTTAAAATGATCAAAAAAGACAAGTGTTATCTTATATCTGGATGTCAGCATGAAATGCCAAATAAAAATAATCAGCTGATAATATTAGAACAAAATAGAAGACAAAGAACTGAAAGGAGGTATTTTTGAAACAAGTCTGAGGTCACCATTGTCTCCTGCACACAACGCAGCATTTGTCTGTGTTTTTACAGACAAAAAAAAAAAAGTACTCTGATAGCTTCTGCTGCCCCATAAAGTGCTGTGGAAAGCTTGTGAACCACTGCACCAAGGATTTGAATTCGACATGGAAAATTTCAGCTTCCCTATGTCTTCTGGCCTGAGTGCTGTAAGGGGTACAATACCCAGCTCCTTGAAAGGAACTGGACTCTAAGGTCCATGAACTCATATGCACTTGGAATTCTTCTAAAACCTCCCCGTATAAGCTATGTGTAGATTTTTACATGTATGATGATGATTTTATGAAATTCCAGGAAACCATGAGTGAAAAAGCATGACAGTCTAGCTTTAAAGAAAAGCATGTAAGTAGATATTCAGAGGACAAATTTCTCTGCTATTCATTTACAGTTCAGCCAGCTTGCTCACCAAGAACAGGACACACAGATTACTCTGGGACAAAGCCTCTCCTTTTACTCATTAAAGATAAAATTTGATTGTTTAGTAAATATGGCATCCAGATTCCTAGATATTTGAATAAAATAAACTAGATAACAATAGGTAATGGCTTCTGTGAAAACATTTGCAACCTTAGGAACTTAACTCTTCACAGAAGGAAGAATTAAATTTTTAGCCTGCACATGAATCACGGGAAGAAGGGGACAAGAATCACCACCTTACAGAAGGAAAAGGTTGTCCAATTCTGCTGCAGCTCCCGTGTTCCAGTCAACCTGAAACACCAAACTGTGATTCCCATCCCACTGTTAAATCCCCCAGCACATCCAGGTATGAAGAACGTCAAAACATGGTATTGCTTTCCTGCCTTGCTTCTCTGAACACTTACTTGAACATAATGCAAGCAAAGAAGAATCATATTTTTCTTTTTTTTCCAGGACAACAAGCTCCATTCTTGGTTTCATCTCAGAGCCCAGTAACTGAAGCATTAAACCTTTTCCATGAATGAAGCCAACTGGAAGATTATCTAGGTTAATAGATTATGCTCAAACTTTTTGTATACATATTTTATAAGAGCCTATGGCCAGACAAAAATTTCATGAGGGGATGCTGAACAAAAACAGCTGAAATTTTGAAGTAGTCTTTGTCAATCCTCCTTGCATAACTACATTCTGCTGAAGTAGCACGATATGGAAATAGTTACTAGATAGAAACTGAAAAACATGGACATGCATCCCCCAGTATGAAATTTCTACATGTTTTGGTAACAGGCTCGCAACTTACTTTCATAGGAATCTCATTACTTTCCTTCTTCCTTACAGGGAAGGCTGAAGGTGATACTTTGTTAGTGTTCAAATAATAAACATTAAGTTTTAGGACCATGCCTGTTACTCAAGTGATGCACTGTTCACTGTAGGTACTTATTGTAAAAGTTAATCGGTGGAGGCTGCTATAGCATAAAATGATTTTTATATCAAGTTTGGAAAGAAAGCAAATGATCACAGCTTTCTGTACAGCACATTTAGGCTTTACTCTATAGTGCTTACTGGGAAAGCACATATTTACTGTAGCCCTTAACGCGTAAGAGACCTCTAACTGAAATTAAGTGGCACTTGAAATTTGATGCATCTTATCCTTCCGGGCCAGCCTAAGGGCTCCAGTGCGGTGGTACTCTGCTGGGCTTGTAGCTCACCTGGATGCCGCAGAGGCAGTGCTACAAAAGCCAAGTGCTAAACAAACTGCTGCACCTCACTGGCACTACAGCGAGGGGACAGTCACAATACACCAACTGAAATAAAATACCTGATGCAATCACTTTCAACCCATTCCACCAATGAGAAGAAGAACTGAAACAGGCTACAAATGCAAAAAGGAAATAGGAAAAAAGAAACAGAAGGCATTTGAATAACCTTATATCATATAAAGAATAAAAAAAAAATCATTAAATAAAAATTTACAGAGCGGTAAAAGACACACCTATTAGTGGCTAAAATAACCTTCTGTAAGAGCTTCCAATGCCCTTTTGTACTATGTACTACAAGGGAAGCCTAAGGATTATCATCTAGTAGATGGAAAATAGACAGTATCGCAAAGATTCATATCTTACATTTCAATTTATATTATATTCATGACACACATACGTGAAACCTCCACTGACTGCAACCAGCTATTTGCTCCAAGTCAGGGTGCTGGAGTGCCTTTATGCTTTTGAGAGAAAAAAAGTTTTACTCTATAGGGGTTGGGGGGGTGGGAAGAAATAGAAAAATCTTAAATATACCCAAGTGTCTAGTTATTAACCTACTTAAAATACTTGTCCCTCAGTTGAATGCCAAAGTAGAGCAGATTGCCACTAGATAATCATCAATACTCAAAAAACTAGCAGCAAAAGAGGTAACTACCAACTCCAGGAAAGAAGTTTGGCTTTAAAGTAACTTAAAGCGTATCTCCTAAGCATATGTTACACTGGTGACCTGTGCCATTAAAACTTTTTCAAAAGTTACCGAAGATACAGCCAAACCAGTTGCTATACCTCTTGCTCTGGCTTTCTCCCTTCAGTAGTACTGTATAGCCACAGCTGCCGCTACCTTAATTCTGTTTCCCCAGCAGGGATCCTGCTTCCTTCTTAACTCTCAATTCAACTATTCTGCATCTTCACCTTTAAAGGGATTTTGTTAATGTGACCTCAGCTCCCCTTCTTGGTTTTCTTAAACAGAAGATATATTGGACAGATGTAGCAGTTCATGTTCAGAACAGACAACTGATGTAGCATCTCACTTTACTTTGGCAGTGGGGTGGGAGAGGAAAAAACCCTCCTTTTTCCTTATCCCAGCTGAGACACCTTGGATCACAACTTATCTGCCTTCTTTTTTTTTTAATTAGGCTCACTGGAAAAAGAATACTGAAGCAATCATGACATGAATTAGAGTATTTATAGACATACTAGTGATGTGCAAAAGCCTTTAAGTCACATTTCACACCTCTGTGGCTTTTTGGAAACAAAAACCCAAACAGTAACAGAATACTCCCGACACTCACTACTCCTGTAAACTTCAATTCACCTCGATCTGCAAAGTACTTGGTCTCAAAATTCCATGTGTGCCATGTTTTATTTTGTTCCTACTTGTAAAATTAAATTTTAGACAGGTGAAAAAAAAGATACCAGGTTGCATGCATTTGACTCTTTGTTTCAGTTATGTAAAAAACCCAGCACACTTGGAAGGTTCTTAGAAGATCACAAATCACTGAAATACCCTATTCCCCATAACCTCCTTGTATCATTATAAAAAAAATATTGCAAGTCCCAGACTACTGAAATTCCCACTTGTTACAGGGAATACATAATTTATTTTTTTACATCAAAATACATCCAATTTAAAAATGTGTCACACAGCTGTGTAACTATGCGCATGTTAAATATGCAAAGGAAGAGTCTAAAAGTCAATTTTCTTCCCAAGACAAACTTATTCTTTGAGAAGACAAAGGTTTTCATGTTACAGTCACACTAGAGACCAAAATTAATTCAGAACAGAAATCAAAGTTGGCCCAAACAATGAAAGAAAACTGCTCTACACTTCAATGTGATATGATTCCTCCTCTTGGTGGGGAGGTGGTATCAGGCAGCAAGAGAAATATCTCATCTTAAAGAAAAGAGCTGAAGGAAACATGAAAGCACCTTTATTTACTTAAGATTCATTTACTGGAATGCTGAAGCTACCTTAAAGGCCTACAGGAGGGTCTGGCACTTGTCCAATTCAGGGCAGGTTTCATGGTAATTGTAGCAATTTAGAAGGCAAAGGACAGGAGGAACAGTGGTCCCTGGTCATAATCACCATTTTCACGTGAAGTATGCATTCATCACTTTACCAATTAGATACTAATTATACGATGCCTGATAAATTTTGCTGTTAGTAAGCCATTTGAAGTCAATAAACTTTGGTTTTTCTTAAATAGTCAAGCATCTGACACCTTAACATCTGATATACATACTATTCTTTATCCAATTTAACAATCCAGCACATTTACAATGCCTCAAAAAAGGAAAAGAGCAAGATCCTCATTGGTCTCCAACATAAAGGCTTACACTTAGCCTCAATTTATCAAAAGCTATGTTCCCATTCAGAATGTAAAAATCCAAAGTCCTGCACTGCAATGCATCAGAACCATCTGCACTGCTGCTGTGTTTTCTATAGAACGGCAGTGCATGGACTTAGCTTGGATGAGAAAGAAATAAAACATTAACAAATCACTACTACAGATGTTTACCAAGGTTAGTTTATATGGGTTGAGTTTCCTTTAATACTAACTTGATTAGAAATCTTGACCCTATCCCTTACAAGGAGAATTAGAGCTCTTAATTATTGCAGTTTTTCTACTGTTAATGAAATGGAATGGTGTCATTAGTGAGGCTTGTCAGCTATGCTTATGTGCAAAGAAATGATTTGACACTGCTTTTGTAATCTAATCCTTTCAGGAAAAACAGTCTGAATGTCACTCAAGCGCTGTAAATAAAAATCCTTGAAGACAAAGAGGACAGATGGCTACATTCTCAAGGAACACCATCTAAAATATTCATAGTTTAGGAGGAGAGGACTTAACCCTGTGAATAATCAATACATTTGAATCTTACAAGGAAAAAAACCCCGAACTATTTTCTGTCGATTAAATGAGGAAAAAGATCTGTAGAGAGGCTCATTTTTGCTGAAGATTTGCTGTATTCAGTGGACCTACGTACTACATAACCATTTCTCGCTATCAGCGTCCAGAAGCAGCAGGCATAAACGTGATCTACATGCAGTTTTGTTGCAAGGCTCAGTGATCACCCCATCAGTCCTAGCTACAAAGCAGCAAAAACATTTAAGGCAAGCTTATAGACTGGAAGACTTCACTGTTACCGCAATTACACAAGAAAAAGCCTTGTCCATCCCTCCCTTTCCTTCTCCTCCCATTTTAACTACAACTCAAGACTATTAAAATGTCAAGTACTATGCTTAATAGCTTCCTTTGGTAAGAGTTAATTTGAAACAAATGTTATCATAGATGCATGAAGCTACAAACTATTGCTGAAAAGACAACTACAGCAAGAGACAAAAACAGTGAGATGTACTAAAGACTTGAAATCAAAAGGAAACAAATCAGAATGATACACAAAACAAGAGGAAAACACTGTAGTACAGAAACTGCCGTCTGTCTCTTCAAAACAAGAGCTGCCATGAAGACAATGTATAGTTACCTGCATCCATATCTGCAAAGAATGGAACAGCCAGTAAGGAAAAGAAGGAACCAGAAATTCAGTGTCTCAGAGTTGGATTTAAAAGTTCATAAGGAGAATAGGTGAAAAAAAAAAAAAAATCAAAAAAGTATTTAGTGTGAGATACACCTCTATAAGGTACTACGATATTTTTGATTTCAAGCTATAAACTTGGATTAATGTTAAACACTACAACATTTTCACGTATAAATTAATTTTCTGTGGCATAAGAACATTTAAAAAAAAAAACTTCAAGACCAAAGATGTAATGTATTAAACAAGGAACAAGTTACATCTTTAGTTTAGGCTTGTGAAGTTTTTTTTATTCTCCCAACATCACAAACCAAAGGGCCCAATTCTGCAGAAATCCAGTACTAGATACATTAACTGTGGCTTTCAACAGCAAAACTGAAAGCAGCAGCACTCAGTAGTTAACTCTGAGAGCACTTAACTCTTCTCAATACAGGTCTAGACATTTCCCACATGGACACATGCTGGATGCCAAAGTATTTAAGGATGTTAAGTAGTTATGAAAAAGCTACAATTATACTCATCGTATATACTTATCTCAGTCTGGAGAATGTTAAAGGAAAAGTCTCCATGAACATTGAAATAGCAAATCAGATTCTTTACTGATTCATTTCTGCATGATTAAAAATGAATAAAGATGTAGTTGGGAGGTAAGAGGAGAATCAGTAAAATTTGTGTATCCACATACCTTCAGGTGATTCCTCTTGGACATACGTGCCAGTCAGATACCGGTGTACAAGGGCAGACTTGCCACTCGCTAGGTTACCCACAATCCCCTGGAAAAAAAGGAAAAAAGTTCAACCGCAATTAATCCCCGTAAAAAGCAGTACAGTCAAGCAAAATCTTAATGCAGAAATAACTTCTCTGCACTTGAGGAGAAAGCCCACACAATAGAAACACTCCAAAATATGCCAACAAATAAAGTCACTGCCAAAAAGCTAAGGCTACAGCAGAGCATATACACGACAAAAGATATACACCAAAATCAGCTTACGGTAGTAGCACTCCTTTACTCAGCTCACCACTAGTGCTAAGTGGGAACATCAGGCAATATATAGACTTCAGGGAAGAGGCCTGAAGCTCAGAGCAAGCTTGTCACCTCTTTACTGAAAAATACAAACACATGACTAAGTTCTCATACCAGAAAATATCTCTGTAGACTATCCACTGCGTGATTCACATTGACTCGCTACTGAAGCACACCCATAGGATATATGGCTATAGACAGATCCTGGCATGTCCACTCTGACTTCTTGAAGTCCTTTACTTTACCAAGAAGTTTACAACTCAAACCATCCATGCCCAAACACCTGCGTTGGGAACATCTGACAACCAAGCAGAAGTACTCAATCTTAAAGCATACGTGATTCTTCTGTTAAACGGGTTAGCTAGTGTGTGTTTGTTTAAAAAACAGGCAGAAGTAATAGAATGTAGACCAACACCAAAAAACAGTTTTCTTCCCAGAGGTGCTCAAATGCCAAAGACTTGAAGATTTGCCTTTTTTTTTTTCTTTCTTTCTTTAAAAGGGGTGCGAGGGAGTTATGAAGCCTGCCTGCATTACTGCCACAATACCAAACAAGCCAACCCTTTCAAGCCACAGCCTTGCACTGCTGGCCAATACAAGTCCTGCTGATTGGTCCCCGGGTCTGACCATCAACCAGAAGCGGATTGACAGACACAGTGAGCAAGGTCCAAGCCTGGCTGCCTGCCTGCCCTGCTCTGCACAGTCTGGGTGACAGGAAGGTTTGGAGAACACACCTTCTTTGTGTTTTAAATAAATGTTTTGGTTTTTTTTTCTTGCTGAGTTGTCATCTGCTTATTCACATCTCCCTGTTGAACACAGGTCCGAGGACACTGTGCTTACTTTTTGGGGGAGGAGATACAAACTTATTTCGTCCTTTAAAACAAACCTAAGCCTACTTTGTTCTTACACATTTATCTTGAACCTAACCAAAAGGTTCAGAACATAAGATCCCTGGAGAGAGGATAAACTGCTGATCTACCTCAGTTTGCCAAATTGACAGAGGCAACATGAACAAGTTATCCATTAATGCACATTCTCTACTCCATTTTTCTTAATCCTAATTGGTAAGAAACTATCCTCCTTATCAAAAATTGCTTAAACCAACAGACTGGTACCACCTTTAACCCAATGCAGTTTTGGAGTCCTGGGGGGTGGTGGTGGAACACTTATTATTCTTTACAACCTGGAACAACTTTCAACCTAGACAAGGGTAACAGTGCTGCAAAGGATGCCCACTTTATCTGTATGGCTGACATGCAAGAACAGCTCAGATAAAGCAGTAACTTAGGCAAAGAGTAAACAGAAGGCAGTCTCCCATCACCCTTCGGCCCCTATGATAGCATAAGCTTTAAGCGTCACGAACAGTGTGAGCTACAGTGAAGGAAAACAAACCCCAAGAACCCCAAAACATATTTCAAAAGTAATAGCAAACAAGAATAAACCATGATCTAACTTGCAGGTGTGTGGGACAGAAAAGGCAGGGAAAAGAAGAGGCACCAGATCCCATGCTGACCCGATGCTACAGGAAGCTTCACCCTCGACTTGTTCAGGTTAGCGGGAAAAGAACTTGAACAGAGAGAAAACAGTTGGTAATTAAAAAAAGACAAAAAGAAATATAAAACAAGAAACCCACTACAAGCATAGCTGCTATCAAAGAGCAGTCCCACAAAAATAAAAAGGAAGCCACAGCCCAACATGGTTAGACAAAACATACTTGTTTATTGGGCTTTGAGCTGACTTTGAAGAGTGTTTAAACCAGCGTACCCTACCAGAAGCTTTTAATCTAACTTATAGCCAAGAGAAATTACAGGCCACGCTAGTGCATACAGAGATGTCTACATCTAAAAGTAAGCACAAGATACACAACACAGACAAAAGCCACCTCTGCGGCTGACTAACCTTGTATTCTCGGACCCCACTTCTATGGGACAACACTCTCTGGAAACACGCTATAGATCTTCATTCATGTCCAGCCAGGACCAAACCATTTATCAGATCTATTTTCCCCTTCGAAGCTAGTGAGTTTCACTTGGAACCCAGAAAAAAAGAAGTTATAGAAGAAATCTTCTTCACAAAATGTACTTTTCCAACATCACAGAAAAGAAAAAGCAACTGATAACCTTTTTAGGAAGATGGGTAGCTTCTACAGGTGCCCTGACATCATCTACTTGAGAAACCTCATCACATAGGATACTAAACACCAACAAGAAGATACAGCTGATACCTCAGACCTCCTAAATGATTAGTATGCTCCACCTGCTTTGCAAGCAGGTCAGACCTGCAACATGACCAAGGCTATTGCCTCCAAGATGCCCACACTTACTGGCTAAAAGCAAAGGTTTTGGAAAAAAGTCTAGAAAAAAGGTCTCTTGGTTTGAGCAACTAAACAGTTCGGGTACACAGATCATTTAAGTCCTCTGGGCAATCTACTCAGACAAACTACAGCATGAGGTCACTATGACTTCCATGTTTTGCCAACATGAGAGAGAACAGCTGCAAGCGAGTGGTGTGGGCACACGTGTGGTGAGACTTCACTGGATTTAGTTTCCTGCATATTCTGGCTCAAAACCTTTCACCTTGAGCACGAGCTATCAGGAGAAATAAAACTGCTCTCTCTCCAGCACCCACATTTTCAAAATTTTTCTTCCATCTCACAGATGCATTGGTAAAGTATATGGTGTGTCACTGAAAATTGACAAGACCTAAAGAACACTTAATACAGAAATGAGTTGCTGAATTCAAAAGAGAACATGAGTAGTGGACAGTAAGCAAAGCTCTAAGATTCTGTATGGCACAAGAGAACACACAATATTGATTAGCTAATTGTTTTTATTACACTGATCCCAATTCTTCCATTCAACGTATAGGGAAGATAGAAGCGGGGAAAAACAGCTTGAGACTTCCACCTGCACATACAAAGAACAAAAACTAAAGCAATATTGCACTGATGTCCAAATCCTGTATCTCTATTCTGAATGCCCAACTTAACCACCACTTCATTTCAGCTTTCTCCAGTGTTCAACCAGGTATCAAGTGAGAGGTAGGAGGAAGAAAACACTATCTCTAGCATATGTCCCTTAACCCCAAAACATCAAGCAACCTCTTAAGTGAATGACTTACCCTCCATTATATGCCAGTAAACTACAGTAAGTTTGGCTACTCATACATTTCCCTAATAAGCAAAATGTTCAAAAAACCCTCCATATTTCTCGGACAAAAAAAAAAAACCCATGATGCCCGAGGAAATCCTGTGAGTAACAGCTTGGCCTTTGTACCCCTCCCTCTTCTCACCACAGAATTGATACCCTCTCCCTTTCCATACAAAGCCTCCCAGTGAGAGGTTACTTCCCACCTTTTCCCCTTCGCCTAGAACTACACATTACTCACTGTTTGGGATTCACAACCACTCAAATAGTTAAGATTTAGTGCTTGAAAACTTACTTAACATTTTTTTATTAAATCGAAGTGGCCAAGACAGTTTTCCAGATTTTAACAGTTTTCCAATTTTTAAAAAGAGATTAACTAAATTGCTTCCTAGTTGCTTGTTTTCTTCAGCACATTGCTCATCAGTAGGCTATATTCACTATGGCAGCAGCTTCAGCCCGGAGCAGAAGCTGAACACCACATTCCCAAGGCAAGCATCGCCCCCTCCTCCTTCCCCACCAGCTCTATATTATGACAGTCTGGGCCAAAAATGGCAAGCAAACAAAAAATCCCATCGGTAAATCAGTAGATTAGGTGTACCTCTGCAGATAAATAGCCAGGCTAAGGCTCTTCCTGAGCACCACAATTTCTGAAGAATTGGAAAGCAAGCAAGCCTCACATGGGTTTGCTAGGAAAATACTAACAGAGAAGAGTATTTTATGTTTTCACTTTAAAAGCAGTAGCTCTAGACCTTTGGAAACAACATACCGAAGCTGTTACTGACCCGCCTTGTAGCAAACCAGTGTAACACCAAACCATCCTCATAAAAACTCCATTAGATCAGGAGATATAACCAGTCACATAAATGCCTTCACAGCAGATATTGAAACCTTCACTTACAAGTGACTAGTACTGCATGTTTGCAAATTAATGCCATTTTATATTTTACTAGTGCCAAAAATGTAACTACTCAGAGGGCAAAACTGCCAGGAGTAACGGAAAAGCATCAAGTTGGACTCCAGTGAGAGCAAACATGCTATGTCCTTTACCCATGGCTGGGACACGTTACTCTATTTGGGGGTCAGAGACCCCAAATATTTGAAAGACATCTAGTTATTTGAAAATACAATTTTAGATTTTTTTTTTTCCCCCCAAGACTGTATTATCAGCACATGCAATTTTACGGCACTTCAGGTTCCCCAGTATGTTCCTCCTTACAGGCACCCAGAAAGACAAAGGTGCCTGGCCAGAAGAGCATTATTAAATGTGATGCTACAAACTGATGCAGAAAACAGTGATCAGGAAGGGCAAGATGTGTATTTCAATTAAGAAACCACTTCACTAACTCTTGTAGTAAAACCAGAGCCTTCTTCCCTTAAGACATGTTATTAAAACCCATGCACAATCCTCAAAGAAAGGCAGTGTATTTCCTCCCTGTTTCTCCTTTTATTCATTTCCATAAGTTGTCTCAAGATTGAGACCTAAGAGTGGTGTTGTTTTAAAGATAATGCAGGACTGATTTTCTTGATCAGAACATGCAATTGTTTCTGTGCTGGTTTTGGCTGGGATAGAGTTAATTTTCTTCATAGTAGCTAGTATAGGGCTGTGTTTTGAATTTGTGCAAAAAGCTGTTCATAATGTGGAGATATTTTACTTGTTGCTAAGTAGAGCTTACACAAGTCAAGGACTTTTCCAGCTTCCCATGCTCTGCCGGGTGCACAAGGAGTTAGGAGGGGACATGGCTGGGACAGCTGTCCCCAACGGACCCAAGGGATGTCCCACACCATATGACCTCATGCTCAGCATATACCGCTGGGGGAAGGAGGAACGGGGGGACATTCAGAGTGATGGCGTTTGTCTTCCCAAGTAACAGTTACGCGTGATGGAGCCCTGCTTTCCTGGGGATGGCTGAACACCTGCCTGCTGATGGGCAGGAGTGAATTAATTCCTTGTTTTGCTTTGCTTGTGTGCGCAGCTTTTGCTTTCCCTATTAAACTGTCTTTATCTCAACCCCTGAGTTTTCTCACTTTTACCCTTCCGATTCTCTCCCCCATCCCACTGAGGGGGGAGTGAGCGAGCAGCTGGGTGGGGCTTAGTTGCTGCTGGGATTAAACCACAACAGTTTCTTAACAGAGAGGTTCTTGGGCTTCCATTTAAAATCAGTTTCAAACTATTCATCGAACTGACAGAAGTTCTTTAGGAGCTTAAATGGTGAAAAAAATGAACATGAAAAAAGCATTAACAGTTTGTTTTGTGTTGGAGTACTAATGTTAACTTCTCAAAAATCACATGAACCCAAAGCAAGTTTCCTCCAACCCGATGATAAAAACCTACATTTCCAGGACAGTTTTATTTTTTCCCCAGACCACTACTTCAGAAAGCATTCAGGAGACATCTACCTCCTCCTCCTCCTCTTCTCATCTGGTGAGAGAAAAGATTCCTTAAGATCTCACTTCAGTGCCTGCATTTGAAGAGACAAGGCAGCCATCTCTTTTCTACCAGATACAAAATCAGTATATGAAATTAAAATTCAGCAGAATCAGCCTTCTGTTTTTCAGGGTAGTGCTTAGCATTACTGCTCCAGGTCTCTGCACATTATTAACCTGAAAAGTAGGAGCAATAAACTTTACACTGGAAAAAAAAATATCTGACTTCTAATACAATTTATCTCTTAATCACGATTAATATTTGTTTTAAGGATGATCCCCCACAGTATGACAAATATGCCAGAATGTTTTCACAGTAGTCATATTCCTGTCTCCCTTATTTTATATACAGTCTGAGTAATTTCTATTTATTTATGGATACATATGAAATGCACAAAGTTATGACAAGCATGTTACGGAACAAAAATACCACCCTAACCCAGAAACAAGAAAATTCAGCTCACAAGGCTACAACGCAATGCTCTGTCAGTTATGACTTGTGCAACACTGAATCATTTATTTGCATGTGCCAGACATGCTGTAAAATAAACCCAAACCACTAAGCCCACATCCTACTAAAGCCTGTTTGTAACAAATGCATAAATTTATTGATGGCATTTGGCATTTTAAAGCTATCCAGCACAGAAGCCTGACTGCACTTTGCCTATTTTTTTTTTTTACCAAATTTAATGATTTTTGTCTGAAAAGATCTCATATTTATTCTACCTAACACATCCTTATTTTTACATTTGGATAAACGGGATCCAGGAATACTGCCATCGTTCAGGAAAGGGACTGTCTCACCCAGCTGGCCTAGCACGCTCTTGACTGTAACAGAAGCATCAATATCCGTAAGTAAAATTCTGTGGTAGTATTTCATCAGCAGAAACAAATATGGTTCTGAAAACTGGAAGGAAATCAAGCCCAATGTGTATTGCTAAAAAAGGAGGCAGAGGGAAAGACCGGTATTCTTTCCTCAAAATTACATTGAAAAATACATCCATCGGCTTTTCTTTATTGCAACCCTATGTGCTTTCTCTGCTCTCCCAGAGTCCATTTCTATTCCCCTTAAACTTCTGTACAGCCTAAGGGTATAACAACAGCTGCTATAAAAAAAAAATCAACCATCCACCTCCATCTGAGGACCTCCCAGCCTCTATAGAGAAGACAATCTCTCCCAGTGAGCTACTAACCATCTTCTGCAGAGCAGAGCCCGCTCAAGCAGATAAAGCTGGGGCTCCTTCATAACCTTGCAACATTAAGCCTCATCTCCCCATCTGCACTGCTGTCACTGCACAGCGATGGGAGCAAATACTCTACACTTCTTATGCTTCCGACATCCCCAACACAGCCACAACCTAAAGCAACGCACCCATAGTTATCCTTAGTGGTGAGCGTAATGACAGTGCTGTGGCAGAAGAGGCAGGTTTGGCTTTCAGCATGGCCCTTTCCTTCCTCAGCCATAAGCAAGAGCCGACAATGAGGCTGGAAGCAGGGGAACGACACAGATGAGTCCCTGCATCAACTCCTTCCCAAGGGCAGATGTATTGGAAAGGCAGAGCAGATTTCAGATGGAGCTCCTAATTTGCCCTTCCTGCTGGAGCACAAGTTCACAGTCACAGCCTGTGCGACTAACTTCAATAACTTGCAGTGGTATAATCAAATTATTATTTCTGTGATGGTAAGAGTTCTGCTTTTATCGAGGATTATACAAACTGAAGCCTTAGACAGCTCATCCATGCTGACCACTTAAAATCAATTCTCTATAGCCAGCCACACAGCGGAAGTTTATTTTCCTACCACTGGTTCAGACAACATGGAGATAAGATACCCAAGGCAAGTATTCACATAATGCAGCCGTGGTATCACAGAAATGCCTGTACCCCGAGACCATTACCCTAATGCTCAGCAATTGTGTTCTGTATTACAACATGTTAATAATTGCAGCTTTGGTCTCACCTGCAAGCCCTAAGTTTATTGGTGGGTGTTATGAATTAGTAGGGCTAAGAGAAGGGGAAGGGATGAACAAAGAAACCCTCTCTAGATCCTCCCCAGCATAAGCTAGCTAATACCACAGTGGACTGGACTCATATCCAACCAACACCTTCCAGTCCTAAATAGTTAGTATTTTATTCCGCAAGGTATTTTGGGAGATATTTGCCTTCCAAATTACACCATCAGTTAAACTGATCTGGTGACCCTCTGCAGGCTCTTCTTGTATTAGACAGTTACATTCACTACCATATTTCTCTTCTACTTACCTTGTGCACTGCTGAAATCAAAACACAAACAACATAGTCATGAGGAAGCTGCTACAATTAAAATGCCATTTTGCTTAAGTGCTTGACAAGCTGCTGGTTTCATATCCACTACAAGGAGGTTTCAGTCCTCATCTCCCACCTCCATGTTCATAACACTTAAAAGGGCAAATCGGGAAATTCCCCCAATCTGTCTCTATTATTTTTGCCTTTTCTTCCACCTATATGGTAAATGGCTCAGCCAAGGGAAAAGTTTTTGTAAGCAGCTATTAAATCACTGTTCATTTTCACAGTAAAACATAGTTTTTGATTCACTATATGAACCTTCAAAACATTGTCTTTTTTTGTTCAGTATAAATTCAGTTAAATTCTTTTAAGAGAGGGAGAAAAGACATTTGGTCCTTGAAGAAATTGTGAAAAATTATTACAGTGAGATAAAAAGAGCTTTACATATCACCTTCTAACTTCCATTTCCCCCTCTTACAGAAGTATAAGACTTCCCTACTGAGAAGACCACCCTAGGAAGCTGGTTCGTGTAGCCAAACAAGTCGAAACACCAGTAAAATACAAATACATCTTTGAAGCATGATTATAAAAATAGAAAATATATGAACCTCATAAAGAGAGGTCTGTTGAAGAAAAATGCTTTACTTATTTTAAGATTGCTTTATATATTTTTTCCCCCCAACAGTAGATTTAATAAAGCTTAGAAGGTTTTTCACTTGTGCGTAACATTTTCAGGGTGTTTTTCAGAGATGGAAGTAAATATAAACTCACCACTTTCAGTTCTGGCACAGATCGGCTTAGTGTCCATTCCTGGCTATTTACAAAGGCATCTGTAAAAATGGACAACATTCACAAAATCAGTACAATGGCATTTAGGGGTTTGGATAAATTATACAAAAATTCAAGAATACCAGAAACTACCATGCTGCAAGAATGGATACGCTCTCTGTAGCAAGTCTAGCTCTATCATCTCCTCTGGCATTAGCAAGCTCAAACTAACTCCAGTCCTTCAGGGTTGTAAAAAGACTCTTCCAATCTGTACATGGCTAAACGGCTTCCCATCCACCACGATACAATTCTTCTCTACAAGAAAAGCCTTGGACTGCTCATCACACTAAATGACAACAACTGCTGCTGCCACCATCAGCAGCAGCTTCTCCACCCAAGTGAACAAGAATATTTGCCTGTTCTAAAAACAAGCTATTTTTTTACTGCACATCATACTTAATGTCAACAACTGCCAACTACCAGCATCACTGGCAACATCCCTGCCCAGGTAAGGGAGAATATCTGTTTATTCTGGAAACATGCTATCTTTCAGTAGCACAATCTAGAAAGAAATAAACCACAGAGCCATTTACTATAAAATTAAATAAAAACTACTGGGGACAGGAGGGGGTTGATTTGTGGAAAACTGGCAAGTTGGGGGGAGGGGGGGCCCTCCATTTTTCTACCTCCAAAACATTTCTCATTTTGTACCTTCTGTACAGGTCTCGTCAACTGAAAGCAAAAAACAGATAATCACATTTCCATTTCAAATCCAAGCAGCATTACTCCAAATCCTGATTTAACCCTCTGCAAAACCATGCACACCACACACAGGAATGCTCCTACCAAGCAGATGAGATGCAACTCCACAGTAATTAAACAGCACTGAACTGAAGTAGTCCTGGTGTTAGAGTCAATGCCCAGTGTTATAAGGAAATAACGGGTGAAAAGTTATGACTGACCACACCGTATGTAAGCAGACAAGCTAAGGTTTTCCAAGCCATTGCTTCCCCTCTGATAGCCTTCTTCCTCTCCTGATTGGTCTATTTCATTATATCTTCTGATCCAGAGACTAAAAAAGTTGGAAGCAATTTCCCACCCCAGATGGTATCCTCACTAACGTAAGAAACTGTCAGCTGTAAGCAAGTTTTCCCACTGCCTAACTAAAAACAATGTCAAAGCAAACTTGTATTTTGCATTGTATCTCCACTCCCCACTAAATATACTACTTTTGCTTAATATTACAGAGACATACTAGCTGTGAATTTGGAAGCCTTCTCCACCTTTATTTATCACATTGCTTTACATTTCAGCTACAAATAGAAGCTTGTATGTACCAGCAGGACACGCGTATTTACATGAAAACACTTTGAAAAAACAAGTATTTTGATATATTACAATCTTGAGCTGTCTCCCACTCACTCACTGGAAGGAGAAGGAAAACCAAAGGCTCAGATTAAGATGCTCTGAAGACTTTTGGTATTCCAGCTGCAAGAGAAGACATTACGGTCATTAGGCTCCTGTTGCACGATCTGAAGAAGTCCAATTTGATCAAAACCTGAAGTCCCAGGTTTATGTCTATATTGGATGGGGCTGTACACCAGTTAAACCAAGTGACTTGTGTTAGTCAGGCCTGACCACAAAGCAACACACAAATAATTTCCCTGCAACCCAATGCTTGTCAATTCTGGTTTACCTAGTAAAGGTTTAAGAAAGCAGCCCCTGCCTGTAAGTATTTTTCTTTTTTCCTCCATGATCATATCAGCATTTCGTACCACAGAAGAAAACCCAAGGGTTACTAAATATGCTTGGGAAAAGCCAACTAGGCATTGTAGAGCTAAACATTACGATTTCAATTAACAGGTAACAATGACTTGAAGCACTATGAAATGGTGAAAATGAGCAGCACCTTCAAGTTCCCACCTCATCCTGGGCTCAGAAAGAGCTGTTTATGTTGAAGTAGCAGGCAAGCATTTGTCAATCATCATCACAGTCTCAGACCGAA
Source organism: Morus bassanus (assembly GCA_031468815.1). Classification (NCBI taxonomy): domain Eukaryota; kingdom Metazoa; phylum Chordata; class Aves; order Suliformes; family Sulidae; genus Morus; species Morus bassanus. The sequence goes on from CM062574.1 coordinate 42,103,605, forward strand.
CAAAGGCTCCAAGCCAAGAAAGGGAAAGATGAGGACAGAGAGGACGGCAAAGGATGAGCTGTGCTTTGAGAGTCCGGGTGAAGGAAAAAAAAAAACCACGTCTTGAGAGCTGTCACAGTGCTCTTCTCCAAAAACATTCCTCCTTCTTAAGTAATTCAGTGCAGCTGGAATACACAGTATTTACTGCATTGCTTAGAAACTACCACATCAGCATATAAAAAGGCTGCGCCAGGTCAGGCCAAAGATTCAGCTATGGCAGTATCCTTTTACTACAGCAGCAACCAGTAGATGATACTTAGTAAAGAACAGAAGACACTTGCCGAAGAATGTATTTTTCCTGCAGACCAACAGCAATAGGGTTCAATGACTTCCCAAGCCGAAGATGTCCCTCCATTTAAACGGGCAGGGACACAGGATTCACCCAGGGCAGAGATACCTGCTCTGAGCAGTCACTGCCCTGTTTTCTCGTCTCCAGCCAGAAGACAATCTGGAAACCAGGAACACATGAAAATGCAAGTCTCAGACCAGAGGAGTCAGGAAGATTTTTCTGTGGCATGCCCAGCCGAAAATCACCTAAGATGCAAACAAAGCAGCAGCAATTTCAGTTCAGGAATGCTGCATATGAGACCTACTCTAGAAGCCTTACGATTAAGGCACTCAAAAGAGGACCACAGCTTGGTCTACATGTTTTCCTATCTTCCTGTGTGAGAGAAGATTTCCTTACAGTGAGCAACAGATGGGATCAGATCACAACAGTGTGGATACGAGTGCCCACACTGAGGTGACAAGCAGCACCTTGGGCTTGGGCTCCTTGCCTGCTGCAGAGGACAGAGTCGAACCTAAAACAACCCTTGCGACTGCCTCATTCCAGGACCCAGAGCTTCTCCAACAGCCCCTGGAAAGTCTGTAGAGCAACAGAACTACAGGAATCAAAATGCCTCCAGAAACCTGCAATAGCCTTTAGCATAAGAGGAATCCTTCCCTAACTTGTGCTGACAGTAAACTACCAATTCTCATGGTTTTGCTTTGAACTATTGTTGATTTGGGAAGTAGTGGAAAAGCAAAAGAAACTGCTATACAGCTCAACCACAATAGGAAAGAACCAACCATAATGAAAAGCCGACAAACCAAAGAGTTCCTTTCCACACAAACCTAGTTTTTCAGGGCATAAAGTACACATTTCCTAAGTGATGTCTCTGACTTAAACACACTTATTTTGTTCATTACTTGTGGAACAGCAATAAAGATTCACAATTATTTTGAATGCATGAAAACTTGCAGGTGCTGATTTAAATGATATCATTACATATTTAACCATACTCCCTGCCCAGTAAAAATATGAACTAACTTGCACTTATACATCTGATGCTTTGGACGAACACTTTTTTTTCTCCTTCTCTGAACAGAACTCATTAGCCAGCCTACAATTACACTGATAGCCTCCATATCACAGCAACGTTACATCATAGTTAACAGGTAAAATCCACATTTCACCACTCAGAAACTTGGATATCAGATCAAGAAAGACTACTCCAATTAAGCTTGATTCCATGAAACAGTTTTTACTAGGTATTAATTACATGTAACTGCATGACAGACCTAAGTTACCCTGCATTCCTCTTCATAACTCCAAGTACCATTTATATTCCGTAGCTCTGTTCAAAAACACTTATTGCTGAAAATTAGTTCCAGAACTCTACATTTGTATAGTTTGATGATAAGTTTGTATAGCATGATTTGAACATGCACGCATAGGTACGAGGAAAGGAGAAGCTGGCATTATTCCTTTCTTCATTACTATCTGCAAAAGATAGCTAAATGAATAAAAATTAAACTTGCCATTTTATGTGTAAGTCTCAGTGGCAGGAAGAACTAGCCAAGGCTGGAGGTTTCAGCTGATCTCCGGATTCTCAGCTGTCAAGGAAAAATGTCAGGCTCAGGCAAGTATTATGCCTGACTGTAGGGGGTATATGTGTGTGAAACAAAATGTGAGAACTCTCCATTAATGTCAACAAGCTTCAATAAAAAAGAAGCATTGGGTTTTATCACCACAGAAAATTAAAAAAAAAAAAAAAAAAAGACAAGTGAGCAGATCACTGCTACCGACCTGGAGAACTGCAAAATATCTACCATTTAAGCCAAGGGGTAGACTCACAAGGGTAATAAGAGCATCAGAAGCCCTGCCACTTTGTTTTTTCCTTTATATAACCTTAAATATTATTTTGTAAGATCTGTACATTCCAAAAGCAGAAATCACATAGGAGAAGCAATGAAAGGTAAATTTCCAAAAAGCCAAGAGGCCAAAAGACAAAGCAGAAAGATGGCAGATGGCAAGAAGAGTGATCCAGCCCAAGGGCATGCATTTATTCACCCTGCTTGGTCCTTCCTTCATTGAACTGCATCAAGAACCCACAACGACCTTCCAGAACAAACTGTTTCAGACATCCAGTACCCTCAATACAGGAAATACGTGCATTTCAATTCTGATCAGCTATAGGGTCAAAGAAATGTAACAACACTAACCTGACAAGGTGCTGGACTTCTTGACACAGCTACCTTCTCCTTTTGGTTAAGTACCTGGTTATTGCTATGTACAGGTGTTTTAGTGTCCAAAATACTTGAGAATATTTGAAATACCATTTTATTGCAAAAATATACCTGTTAAAAAAACTTTACCTCAACCCAACTAAAATTTCACAATACTATTATCTTAAATCTGCAGTTAAATTACAGAAGGTCTTCCACCACCCTTTTAAGAAAAAAAAAACCAAACAACAACAACAAACTTTTATTAGGAGATCTATGAGTTAATCTTCTCTCCCCAGTATAATTTACACCAGCATGTTTACAAGGAATAATGACAGTTAAAAACAGAACATGTCATGAAACTGCATCTGGTCTCTTTGGCAAAAAGAGGTTAATGTACCATCATTTGTATGGATGTTGAAGTACCCAGCTAACCAATGTAGTTCTAGTACAAATGCCTCAGAAAGGAGTGATTTATTCCGAGTTAATCCCAAGACCCACGGAAGTTAAGGTGAAAAGGTCAAATACTTGCAGAAAGAACATGACAAACAAGGTTGGGATTTACCTTTTTTTTTTTTTAAATAAAGAAAACTTACAGCTACAGCACGACTATGAAACATTGGATGCAGACTGCAGCATGCAAAGCACAAATTGGGCAGTCCACAAACATACTCTGCCGAAGAAACAAAACCCCACTACCGCATGTTAATTTAAACCTATTGGAAGAGATTTGCATAATAAATAGAACCACATGTATGAAGTTGATCAACTGGAGCCTTGTTTGCATTACTTTCTGACTTTGGAATTCAAGTGAACTCAACCTTCACATCTAACTACAGACTATACATATGAAAAGAATGACTTTTGTCAATAATTAATCACAGCTGTATGTCCTGTTCATTTAACTTCTGCATCAATGATCAAAAGCTTCAAATAGGCATGGTGTCAATCATTCATTTTTAAAACATGCACCAAGAAGATAGTTTAAGTTGCATTTTCTTCACCAAGTTTACTTTTCCACAAAATAGCCTTCTTTTTTTTCATATTTCCCCCCCACACCCCATTTTTAAGTTTCTACCACTACATTTAGAGTTTCTCAGTTCCACTTACACACCATTTGCCGAAGCACAATCTACAATAAGGTCCTTGGCTATTTTAAAACCTCAGTTTAGTAACTCAGCTCCAGCCAGAGGAACCTTCTCTATTAGTCCCAATATTATCAATCAGATGTACATGCTATTTTGGTTCCCCATTAACACTATGTTGTGGTGAAATCTTGGGACTCGATGGCCATTGCTGGCAAGATCCAAGTACTCCACAGCATAGCACAGCAGCAGACTTCCAAGAAGGACTGTTTCAACGCTCTGTGTAAAAGTCCTGCTTAGAATAACTTTTCAAATAGAAAAATGATTTCCTTCTTCAAAACCAGTTATAACCACGAAAAACTAAATATTAGCAAAACAATGTTACTGACAGACAACAGGTTCAAGGTCAACTCAACCGTCCATGATTCAGAAGAGGGGATGGAAGTCACATATGAAAACCTTAGAATTTTCGTAGAAACTATAGCAGTAATGACACAAAAAGCCTGTCTTCGGTGTTCAGCAGTCTGTTTCATCCCATACTTGGTTTTTAACGCTGGAGGCCCCCTGCTAACCTAAATGAACTCCATTTACCACCATGGGCAACAGCAGCAAGGCAGCTAATCAGACCACAGAGTAAACACTTTTAACTGGGGCTGATTAGATTTACACCACCCTCACCATCCTTTGGGTTCCTCCTACTTAAAAAAAAATTCCCTACAGGCCAAAGTCTGTCTGTTGATTAATACTTTGGGAAAACCTAAGCTGTCCCAACACCACCACGGCAGTCCACAGCCCACCGTCAGCAGTGCCAGCACAGGAACCTGTGCTTCATTCCTTGCACTGCCCTGGTCCTCGCTCCACTAACCTTGTTTTGTCCTTAATTGTCACCAAAATATCTCCCCCTTGACTAGCAGTTTAATCCAAAGCCTGAGAAGCTCACAGATTTCCTTTTGTCTGATTGAAATGAAAACCTAATGGCAAACCTGTCCAAAAGGAGGGATGAGCAAAGAGCAGGCAGATGTCTCTGCAGTATGACATGAAAACACCTAAATCTACCACGATTCTTGGAAACCTTCTTACTAAGAGCTTCCCTCAGGCCATCCCAAAGTCCCTTTGCTGTCCTTTTAAATAAGGAAAAGCTATTAAAAAAAAAAAGCCAAGGGATTTCTCTGGAAACCCTCAGCAAAAGATCCTTTTTGATAAGAACAGGAGCCCTTAACAACACATGAAGTTAAAGTACCAATAACCAAATCACACCCTGATCCCCCCCTCAGTAATTTCTGCTTTACAAGCAGTATTCAGAGTTACTTCCTGCTTTGAAATAAAAACCTGAGAGTGATCAGGTACAGAAAATATTCCTACAAGTTCCCACTTGTCCACAAAGATGCAGATAAAACTACACATCTCTCTCGGAACCATATCAAAGAAGCATTTTCAGAACGTTATTTCCCAAAGCTTGTGCACTAATTTTGCCAGCAAAGAGGGAAACATGAGACTTTTGGGGTGAGACCTCTGATACTAATAAAACATGCATTCTTCAGAGGAGGGGTAATCTCTCAGTATACCTCCTCTCCAACTCAGCTCCCAGGATTTCAAGTCAAAGCACCAACTCAATTCCAACACAGTACAGCAGAAAAATATTCTAGCATGCTTATTTTTAAGCTTTGCATAAAATATTATTTGGAAGTGTGTCATATTCCAAAAGGCCCTTTTTACATATTCATTTTCTCATTCATCTTAGACTTGTTTAAAAGAAAATCAGCCAGCTTTTCATATGGATTCTCTTTGCATATACATTCAATTCTGTATACAAACAATAACAAATTAAAAGTTTTAGAAAACCATCCATATCACTATCAGGAAGAGTTACAGTTTTTTCCTCCCTACTCACTCAGTTCGATAGAATTCTAGATAGTATGGCCTTCCCCTTATGCCACGTAGAAACTACTGCTGCAACTACGTAACTCTGAACAGTCTCCTTTTTCCCCCGAGTTGCAGAAGTGTCATTTATTCTTCTTACACAGTTTAACCCAAAAGCAGAATCGCAGCATGGCCCTGTCCCCTCCCAGCCCTCCTCTGCACAGCTTTGGCCAAGAACTCCATCCAGGCTCTGGTGAGAGTGATGAGAAGTCACATCGCATCACGCACCACACTGTATTTACACTTCGTTAATAGGATTAATACACACACTGCAGAAGTAGTCATGAAAATTGCCACACAGCAATTCAATTACAATCCCAAAACAAGCAGGATTTTTTGTGAGCTGTCTGTTTAATAGACTCCCCCATCCCTCCCAGTCTTGTCAGAAAGGATAAAATCCCAAGAGCTCTTAGAGTTCCAACATAAATGTTTGATATTGGTCAGATTTATCACTGGTAATACCCACTTGCTAATTTTAAGACAGAAAACTGCTTGAAGCTCAGCTTCTTTAAGGCATCAGGCACCTCAGCTGAAACTCATTAGAGCCCCACATATATCTGACATCTGAAAAACCATGCCCTGTTACTGAGAACTACATGAAATAGATATTTAGGTCAAACCCAAAATCTATTTTCCAATAGCAACTGGCAGCTGCAACAGCATTAGCCTTTGCGCTGTCATGGAAACAAAAGAAGGGCCGGTGATGGAAAGAGCTATACAGCCTTAACAGTCAGCGAGTCAGCCTTTCCTAAAATATGCGTTTGGGCTTGGGAATTTAAGAGCACTTCTCTGTCACCCCGGCACTTCGGATTTCTCTTGAATTTTTAAATGGTTGAAATCGAAAAGTATTTTGTTGCTGCTAATATTCCCAGTCCCCACCACCCCCACCTGCCTTACATCTACAGCTCTACTTAACCTCGTTGAACACACAGCCTTCGGGTGATTTCTAAGACATTATCTCCTTAGCTCCCACAGCTGGAAAAAGCCCCATGCTTCCTACAATAGGACTGAGACAGTGTATAATGTTTCCAAGAATCTTCCCCAAACCAGTTTCATGCTTGAAGTTTTACACCTAACGCCACCAAAATATTTGTTTTGCCCTTGAATAGCTCCAACCAACACTAGTCATCTTAATCCACCCAGCCCCCCCCCAAAAAAAACCAACCCAAACCAAAACCAGACAGAAAAAATATTTCCTTGTAAACAGCTTACATCCTAATTAAATGACATAATCGACAAGAAAAACTTCACATTCCCTGTATTTTCACAGTGGGTCAGGTTCCGGAGCTGACATTAAAGTTAGCTTAAGAAAAATTAAAACCCCACAGATAAAACCACCGTTTTCTCTTGAGGCAGCTCTGCCATCAGAAAAGTACACTTCCGAAGAAGCATGTTCTGAGCAAGGACGATCGAGATTAAAACTTAATTCCAATAAAATGCACATTCCTTAACATTCATCAGCAGCTCTCGGAGAAATGTGTCACTGAAAAATACTGGTCCCGGCTGGCCCCTTTTACAACAGGGTGATGATGACCACAACAAGAATTGTAAAGGAATATTAAAAGCAGACAAAGAAAATGAAAGCATCACTGTAGTAAAGCTGTTCCCTCCCCCAGTAAAACTGGGAAAGTATATAATCACTTTGAAACTAAGGATATCTTAATAGATTTTTTTTTTTTAAGTCTTGTTAGTTTTTTTTAAAGTCTTTTTTTTTTTTTTTTTAAATCAAACGTACACAACAGAAAAACCATCCCTGCCAAAGCGGATTCATACAAACCAGCCAACCTCCAAGCCAGCTGTGCCATCCCACCACCCCCCCCCGCCCCGAAAGGTAGCCTCTTCTCTTCCCAAGCACATGCACTGGGCAAACCCAGCGATACTGCTGCTCTCACATTCAACAGAGACGGGGAACAAAACACATCCTTGGCTTAAATTGTTTCCACAGTTAGGTCAGCTACAGCAATCCTATCAAATACACATGGCTAAAATCTACTATATGGCTTCATATTCTTGCAACAAGCGAAGCACCAGAAAGCAGCACTGCTCACGTATTAGGGCTGTTCTGATGCCTCAAGCCATGCCTGCGCCCTGCAATGAAATACCATTTTTTTCAGGGAATATACTATTTCTGTAAGCACCAAAGCCTCAGAGAATGCAGCTAAACAAGAAATCATAGTAGTATTCGTTTCCAGGAAGAAAAAGCCACTGGAGATGAAATGTTTGGTAAATGTCTGATTTTGTTAGGTTTCACTAGAAAGCAGGTCAGTGTCAAAGGTGAGGTCTGTTTTATACTGTCTCCTGTCTCAAGGGAAGGATAGAGCCAGCACAGGAAAGGTTACCCCAAATATAACCAAGTGAAAATCTGGCGATAAGATTTTGAGCTGTAACACGCCACGCTCGAGACATCAAGGGAGTGACGTGCTTCTTAAAAACTGCTGAATATCAGTGGTGATAATACAGGACTAAACTAAACCCACGTCCGAGCAGTGATGTCTGAAGTACCCAAAACAAGAGACTACAAAAAATCATAGCCTATGTTGTCTTTCCTGACTACAGGCACAAACAAGGAATTAGCCTTTTTTATTCAAACCTGAATGTTAATGAGAAACCTTCCTACAACGCATCAAAGATGAAGAGGGACAGCTTATACAGTTGGCAAAAGATGAATAAGTGTCAAAATACAGATTAAAAGATGAAGTGGGGGAAACAAGAAGAGCAGTCTAATATATGAAAAAATTCTTCTTTCTGGCTTGCCAAATAAAAAGTCACAACAGAGATGCAAAAAGATGATTGAGACTCATCGCTTGCCAGGCTGAAAAGACTTTTTAGCTTTTCCGATAGATAAGAATGGCTGTAACTCAAAAACAAAGCAAAAAATAAATAAGAGGAACTTGGTGACTAATTGGTAGAGGAGAAAATAATTATTTTATAGGTAGAACAGCAACAATGTACTCAATGTAAACCAAGTATGCAGTGAATAAGTCAGCTCAGGATTTCCACCACTGGGATTCTACAGAAGAGATTATACTGGGGCAACATCTGAGCATCACCAAAACCCAAGCAGCAGAACATTAAGTAAATGAGCAAAACCAAAGTGACCCTGGAGGGGGGAAGACATAGGAGGAAGGAGATAAAAGGCCTATCAAGTCATGCTTTAGAAAACAGTGACAAAAGCATGAACTCTTAATAGTGGCAAACACCAAAACCCAGACTAATAAGTCATCTGCCTTCCCACTCTGGCACAGGTTGGCAGCAGACAAGAACAAACAACGTGGTATCACACACCTTGCCCCTGCTCTGCCCCAACTTTGCTCAACATGCAGTTCAGCCAAAAGTAGCCTCTCCGTAGAAATACAGCCTTTCACCTATTTCATCCATCAGATAATAGCTGTGCAACTCTGCTAAGGACTTACACTCTCAAGGTCCTACAGGGACTCATGCTCTATTACCTTTTGGATTATAACAAAAGAAAAATTGATTGGACTGTTTTTTAATCTGCCTCTTACTAGTTTCACAAGACGCTTAACTCTTGTGTAAGAAGGGATAATCAAGACCAATTCCATCTTTACCCCCCTCCTCTCCCACAATGATCCCTCTTGCCTTCCCCTTCCCAGGCTCCACCATTTTGCTTAGCTGGACTGGTTCTTGCCTGGAACAAACTTACTGCCTTTCTAATGCACCTTTTTGTTCTCCTATACTTATTTCCAGATGCAAGGACCACAATCACCCTCCCAAAACCTCCAGAGGTGGCCACGCTATGCCCTTTTAATGGAGGCATGACAACTTGCTCTGTTTTCTGTCTTTAACGCTCCTGCTTTGAGGCCTGCAGAGCTCTTCATTCGCAATTTCCACAAAGCTCTTACAGATGCCAGGATCTCTTCTGAGACTTACAGCTCATTCGGAGCTGTGGTACACAAGTTTGGACTGCCCTCTCCCCATGCGACTCTTTGCACTCATCCACATTAACTTTAATCTGCCAGTACGGCAACTGCTAACCATCACAAGATTTTTCTGCAACCCTGCACAACCAGATCCTGGTTTTTTACAACCTTGAATGAACAGTAAATTGACACCCTGTTTTATCCCCTTTCCCAGGGCACTTACCAATATCTTAACCAGAAGAGGCTGCAGCACAGATTCCTCCAAGACTCGCTGCTGGGTTTTTTCAGAGGGAAAAATGAGCTGTTTATTCCTATACATTATTTCCTACTTTATAAGAAGTTATATAGACAAGAGGACCCTTCCTCTTATCTGATGGTAGCTCAGCTCAGTTCTTTATCGAGGGCAATTCCTTCCTTCCCCAATGCCTTATTTATCCATCCATCTATAGGGTTTATTCTCAATTTCTCAGCTTGGTGGTTGCATGCTGTAAGCGTGATTAATGTAGGCAGAGGAAAACTCTACCCCCCATCACACCCATGCAAGTCACGATGAAGTCAATACAGTTAAATGGGTGTGATCCAGTAACTCAGCTTGCAAACCAACGCTCTTCTACATGCCTGGTTATCAAAATGCTCTTCCCCCTCAAGTAATCTGCAAGCAAGCAGTGTCAGACAAGACTGTAAAGTGAACGACGGTGCGACTGAGGATGCTTTATTCTTCTGCAGGGTATCAACGCTGCCCCGTACCATCTGCTGCAGTCACAGCATGCAGATGCAAAAATATGCAGTATCAAAGTTCAGTCATTTAAAAATCAACTTATGGCCCAACTTCCTTGCTTGTCAACCCAAATATGTGCTCTGGCATCATAAAATCATTGATTTACTTATTCAGTTCTTTAAATTGCAGCTATAGAAAGTGGGTCCAGTGTGTTTGTACAGAAGTACATCTAGAAAAACATTTCCCCTCTCCACAAGGGAAATTATGACTTGTTTATGCAACACATTTCTGAAAACATTTTTTAGAACTCGAGTCATGTCTCCGAGATTGCTATGCTGGTTGTCAAAACAGAGCTTTTTTTTCCCCTGACTATACCATACGTAATACTAAGTCCACTTTCCCTAACTTGATATCACCCATGCAAGATTTGGAGATGATTAGTGGAAAATGTACAAATGAGACACTGTTCTCCAGAGGACAGCACAGCAGGAATAATCTGATGGTTTTTATATTTATTAGCCTGATGCACATCTAACTTGTTTAAACAAGGCTTTTGTCAAACATCAAAAAAAAAAAATGTTAATGCAATCCAAGGCATGCTCTCAAAGGGAATTAATGCAGAGCTGGAACCAATGCAAAAGCCTTAGTTACAGCAACAAGGAAACAGTGAAAAGGGGCCCCTTTTTATTTCAATTGCAAATAGATCTGCTAAGATAGAAAGGTTTATTTCCTAACGGCTGAGATTGAGAACTTAGAGCAGGAAATTGGGGGGAGCGCAGGTATTGGAAACACAGAGTTTGTGTCTTTTGGGCAGACTGTCTCCCTAACCTCACGGGACAAGGAGAGGGCCTCCCGCGAAGGCAGCCCGGAGACAGGCAGGTACCCCGGATGCTCTCCCGTGCCCTCCGACTCCTTCCTCCCGACTGCATGGGGACACCCAGGCTCAGCTTCAGCAGCCCAGGTAAGCAGTGCAGATACACACCTCAGGTGCTCCTTCAGATGCCAGATTAGTTTTTACTTACCTGCAATAAGGATAACGTCCACCCAGTTTCATGACCATTTTGCCTAAGAGACTGTTAAACCACCAAAACATCAAACCACCATGGAATTATCAAAGCATCACTAAAAAACTGTGTCTTAACACACTGCGTGTCTCAACACACTGCACAGCTGAGCAAGAGACGGGGTCCTGAGGCAGAGAGAAAGCGAAGCGGGAAGGACTCAGAGCCGCCATTATCTCTTGACTTGAAACTGTTTACAATATAAGAGTTAAAAAAGGTAATAAGTGACTAAACGCTCCATTAGAAAAGTGTCTTCCTTCCCCAGCTTCCTATTTAAAAAGCACCTGCTATTACAAGGCACTTCAGAAAACAGCAGACCTATGCAAGTATTCTGGAAACTCAAGCCATTTGTCAGATGAACTTTAGACTCGGTGACTAACTATAACACAAAGCCTCTTTCAACTTCCACTCACAGATAAAACTGCAAGTTCATAGGGAACTGAAGGCAAGCAAATCAATCATTGTGATCCCAAGATCTGCAACCATCCACTACCACTCCTTCGCTTTCTCCTCCCAGGCAGCCTGTCCCACCTCACCCTTGACTCCTTCGGTGCTCTGGAGCAGCTGCAAGAGAATCCGGCAAAAAGGATGCTGCAAACCACATGCAAGCTCCCATTAAAATTCAACTTTTTCCAAACCTCAACAGTTAGTACAAAGTTTGAAAGGTCTGACGTGTCACATCAAGTCTGTGAGGGGAGAGAATGATTATCATCGTTACTACACTGATTCTCGCCATTACGCTAGCCATGCTCACATCCCATCTTCCCACATCACGTGAAGAATCAGTGCAATACCTCGAATTGCTGGGACCTAAATCAAGGCAGAACCAGACATGCCTCTGAGGCTACCATGACATTTTATTGGCAGCAAAAAAAACCCAGGCTATACACAAATATTAATTTACTAATACTTCTCCACTTGAGCTTTATAAAGCTGAATTTTTAGCTTTCCTAAAACCGGTAATATGACATTTTTTAAAAACATTCACCGAGGAATAAAACTGTTCTTGGTCCTTGCAGAAATCTTGCCCTCTGGCTATATTCTTATTTGTGTTTCCTGGGTGAAGCCAAGAAACTCAAGTATGTTTTCAAAGCTTCACCAGGCTCGCATCACCTCAGGCACGTACTTTAAACTCAAAGGACTGTACTAGAAGTGATATCTTTAAAGACACCCATGCTGAGTTCAGGAATCACGAAACAATTTAGCTGCACCTAAAAGACCTGCACCTTCTTACTTACAAACCTGCTTTAATGCTTTTTGTACCCACTATTTTTACAACACGCAAGTCAGTCCTATTAAAAGGGGAATTGGGAAAAAGAATCCATTTTTGCAAAAGTCCTCTTGCTGCACCTTCACGCTGTTCTGGCTTGGCCTATGACACATTCTAGCACGCCTCGTTGTAAGCTGACTCCTTGCTGAACCGCTGCATCCCACCACTTCAGAAATAACTCTCTCTTCATATTCTTTTCCCTATTAATGCCATAACCTCCTATTGCCTTTTCATAAGCTGAGAAAAGAAAGCTAGAGGCCAGTTGTCCCATCGAGGCTTTTATTCTTTTTACCTTTGTACCACTTCTTAAAGTAAACTCAGCCACATCAGTTGCTGAAATTCATTATGAGAAATTTTTTTACATTTGAAAAACAATGAAAGTCAAAAACACATAGACATCTAAAACATACTTCAAAGCTAACAGGAGGAGTGTCAGCCTCTACTCTAGAAACAACACTAGCACATGCTCTTAAAAAAATAATTAACACAATCAAGTACAGCCTTAAACCCGTAATAAGAGGCAGTCATTTGGAAGCAGTACAATGGAAAAACAGAAAGCAAACAGCTACAGTCTACGTATCTTAACAAAACCACCCAAAAACCAGCAGCAGAACACGCTACACTAAATGCACACTTCCAGCATGCTGGAATTCAGAGGGACCAGATTTTACTCTAGCAGTTTGCTCTACCCCCTGTGTAAAGCTGTTGTGTTGGAGCCCTGTGATGGCGGCAGTGCCACCTCATGTGCTGCCGCTCCAGACACAGGGCAAGCTTCATCTTTGGGGTGCAAAAATGGCAATTTCTCCGCTTTTTTCATTAGCACAGTCTTGTTTTGCAGAATCGGGAGGGGAAGTCCTCAAATGAAAACCCTCTGGCCTTCCCACATCACCCCTGCTAGACGGGAGTACTGCAACTGGTACCAGGAGAGGGCAAAACAAAGGACAACACACACCAGCCAGCCAGATCTCAAGTATTTTGACAATCCTATTACCAGGGACAGCCAGGAGGAGACTGGGTTGGGCACATTCACTTGATTGATGTGTGCTATTTTTTGCAGTTAAAACAAGTTTGACAGTTTCTGTTCAACCTTCCATGGTGCTATCAAAAGCTGAACCTGCGTGAAAAAGGGGGAACTCAAACTGTCTTTGGGATAGCATATACAGAGACAACATGTGGTTAGCACATCAAGTGAGCTACTGGTGCAGATCAAAACAATTTTTGGCTCCTCCTCCCAGTTTAAACAGATTTATTTCTTCCCAGGCGAAGGCAGGCACCAGGACGAGCACAGTGCATGCTGCAGCTGCTGCCAACAGCTGTAGCAGGCCCTGTCGTAGCTACAGGATTTTATTTTTTTTTAAGCTACAGTGCATAAGAGTTCACATCCCAAATTGAAAACAAAGCAAACCCCAAAATAAACTTCACTGTCTTACTAATTAAAGGGATTTGTTCCTTCAGGAAGGCTGACATAAACCACTGCTGTGGGGTTAAGAAATATATTTTTAGCACTCAGTCCTTCCAACATTTTTACTGAGACAGTGCGAGCAAGCCAGAGTCCGACTACCCATGTAGCGCCATTAGAAGCTCTGTCTAGGAAGTGGGTTTTTCACGTGACTATTTGAAATGCCACAGGACATTCACACAAACTAAATTTCAACAATACAGAAATTTATTCTCCAGCACCCAGGTTTTCATTCCTGGTACAGCAGCCAGTAAGTGTTCATGGTTGTCTTCAACTTGCCTAGCCAAGCTGCCTCGGGCATGGACACCCTATGTAATAAGAAACTTAAAACAACCGCAACTAGATAGTTCTGATAATCTAAAGAAGTTTTTTTTTGCCTAATAAGTTTTCAGCTGGAGGTTTAGTGCCCTTACAATGAGCATGCACTGTGGTGTCTGCCACGCAGCAGTAGCGGGATGCATCTGAAATACAAGTTACGCAGACTCCAGCTTTCTCCCACAAAAGCCTGTGCAGAAGATATCACCGCATAGCATATCACAAGAACAACAGTTTTTCTTATAATTTAAAACTGAAATATTCCACCAGACTTCCATTCAAATTTTAATAGGTGTACTCTGTTTTTATTTTAAGAAATCTGACATGGTATTGAAAACACACATTTTTAACTGCCATTGCTGACCTTTCCACTTCACAGAAGTGGTTTGGTTGTGGTGGGGTTTTTTTGTTTGGTTTTTTTTTGTTGGTGTTTTTTTTTGTTGGTGTTTTTTGTTTTGTTTTGTTTGGTTTTTTTGTTGTCATTTTTTAACCATCCTGCAGATTATATTGTGAATTAATGGTATTATTTGTAAGATAACAAAACCCTGATCTCAGCAGTGAGAGGCATAGGGAGAAAGGAAGGGTTTTGAAACCAAAGGAAAAGCAAGTATTTCGAAGTTAACTGTCTTCACTTTGCTCTAGGAAACTGTGTTCCCAAAGCTATGGAGTATGAAAATTTCATCTCCCCAATAACAGTTAACTACTGCAGTATTTGCTGCAACCCAACACACTATGAAAGGCTCGAAGGCATTCCCACCAACAAGCCAAGGAAGCCAGGCTGCTTTGTAACAGCAGTTTTCTTCTACAGGGCTAAATACACAACTCCAAAGTGATTTGTGACACGGGGTTTTTTCAGTCTGCATTCAGTGTGCTTGTAAAGCTTACAATATTTAAATAACCAAGAAAAAACCCAGCCAAATTTCAAATCCAGAGCACAAATTACACTTGAGGATGAGAGTAAAAGCTGCCTTAGCAAGTGCACCTAAATGGCAGCCAATGTCATGTACTGCCACTGCTGTCTTAAGAGATCAGCTCTTCTAAGAAGGCAACAAGTTTCCACTTGAAACTTGGTTCCAAATGATGCTTGTAAAGTTGTTCCAACCACATTCCAGATTTCTTTCTCAAGAGCTCAAGTCACCTAAGCCCAAGATTAGTAAAAGAGCATCAAGTTGTACCTCATGGAGAACAGGGCTGGAAAAGCAAAGTGCCTCCCGCTCAGTATATTCTGTTTCAGGAAATCCAAAGCTAGTTTAATACAGAAGTCTTCAAATCAAGCAGATATGCTTATTATCCATACATGCAGGAGAATAATGGGACAGGCCTTTGTCTCTGGTTATAACTCTAAAAATGAGATACTCCCAGTAGTGAAGCCTCTCCATTCCACACATTTGTAATGTTCCTCCATGTTTATAAATAAATAAAACATTTTATACCCTAAATACCAACAAAAGCCAGCCAGGAGAACCCAACTCGTTTTATAAAATAGCTGGTTTGGGTGATTCACAACATCTGAAAGACAAGTCTCCAAACCATTTAATATAAGGCAGACCTAACACAATAATGCATCAGCTGGCTCCAATTAACACTTCACCTTTATCACTTGCAGAAGTATTTCCTTACGGGCTGAGACCCACCCATTATTCACGTCTCTGCTGACTCACAGAAATATTAATCAGCCTTTAAAAAAGGTGGTGTTGCACCATGTTATGCAAATTACTGCCAACTCATGGAGGAAGGGAGACCACAGCTGAGAATTTGACAAGATACACCTGTACATGTAAGAGAATTTCCACTGTAAAATGAAATCAAATCAACAGTTCTAGGAGCTCGTACTTATGTTAAAATGCAGTTCTTCCAGTTAGTAAAATATGCAGTACAAACAACAAAAGAATACTGTTTTCAGATCATCCATATTGTCCATCTCATTTTCCTCTTATTCAGACAATAAGATGACTATCTCATGATAATTTGCTCACCTTATCTGCCTCAGTGCTGGCCTCCAGTGCAAGTGCATAATATTTACATATGGTTTGGGACTGGCCAGTTCACTGGGGCTGCAGGTTATCAGGAAACCTAATGGAGTAAGAATATCAAATCATGCTGCCCTTCCCTCTGGGAGCAGCTGTAGAACTTATCTAAGGCTAAGAAAAAGGTGAAAAGGCACATAGCAATTTTATGCAGGATCATCTTGCTAGGCTGCATTACAAAAATTAAGCACTGAACACGAGCCTACTGTTTTTGTAAAAGAACAGGACAGCAGACATTCACAAGCTTGAAACATTACCTTCCACTGGGGTCAAACTGTCTCTGAGGCAGCAGTGGAAGGAGGAGGGCAGCTGCAGCAGATGCCTCCAGGCCCCATAAATGCTGCCTCCATGCTGATCAGATGCTTCTCATAAGACAATGTTAATTAAACCTGCTCATCATTACAGCTGACATACATGTTCAGATTGCCCTGTTCTATCCCATACATGATGTATACATATCAGTAATTGTTTGCATCTCGGCTTCTAAATAGCTAAGCAAGGTGTATATATACAATCAGACCCATTTGTCATCTGTAACAGCCTGAAGTGATTATCATAATTGGAAATTATGCCAAGGCTACATTGAAAAAAAAGAAAAAACCTTAAACTATGCTAACTGTTAAATTGCTTTGAGCATCGTAATACACAACAAGAAAGAACAAAAAGTTATCCAGCAAACAGTTGGATTAACAATGCACAGCTGGCGTTGCAGCAGAAATCAGCATCATCTGAAAAAAAAAACACCAAACACATGCCACAGGCTGCCTTTCATATGAGAGGTTTGGTTGGGTGTTTTGGGTTGTGGGTTTTTTGTTTTTTTTTTTTTGTTTTTTTTTTTTTTTGTAGCTCACACACTGTCTGCAGAAACTAAGCCAGCAAACTTAATCCTGTCCGACTGGCAAATGGGAGGATGATCTTGGCGATGTCTCATAACATGATTTTATGGACATCACAACATACACCTATTCATGCCAGTCAGTAGCACCTGTGACTACAGAACTGATTCACCTAATCCACTTTTAAATAATTTAAACAGTTACAACTTTTTCCCCATGAAAAAACACAAAAAACCAAAACACACACACAAAAAAAAAACCCACACAAAAACCAGCAGGCAGTCACAGAGGGCTCCGAAAGAATTACTGAATGAAGAAGTCTCTGTCCAGACAAGTCTCTATGAAGGAAAAGTCTGAGATAAATGCAATGAGTAAGAAACCCACTATGGATTGTAGGCTGAAAATTGTGCCTCTGAAGTAAACATCGACTCGAGATCACATCTAACACCTCAAGAACTGAAAATCTCTGATCACTCTATAAGTACTGTACCATTGCACCGTAAAGCATCTATTACTTGCCCATTCAAAACGTTTTGATCCTCAGTAATCCTGAGTTTTACCATCTCTGTAGACAACCTGTTTCACAAAGCCTGGCCCTCCATCCTTCCCAAGTATTCATCATCTGCTGTGCTAATACACACCAGTCACAAAGCTTACTTTCTTGCAACAACTACTTACTAGAAGACTCACCTGAGCATGCTAATAGCCAAGAACTTTAAACACAAAATAGCTCTACTTTCCTATTTTCCTTCAGACTTAATCATCACCTGCTTCCCATTAGCCCAAAACCTGCTCCACTGAGGAAGGGGAGCTGAAGCTCCAATTCTTTTTATTATTAAAAGACGACACACACACACCCCTCCCACGCACCAGCTTGCATTTAATCTAAAGACTAGCACAAAAGGGAGAAGTAAAAGTACCACCACGTTAGCACACTTGTCCCACCAAACAGACAGCGCCCTCAAAATTCATTTACCTGTCTCCAAAGTATAAAAAATCATAGAAGTTTCACGGGAGGAACAACCAACAACAAAACAATGTGAAAAAGACTAGTTCTGCTGCTTATCCAACCAGACAACTATCATCCCATGCATCCCAAAGGATGCTACAAGAAAAATTTACCTCCAGAACAACTGGCAAGCTGGACAGCTGCAGCCCAAGAGCAGTAAATACAACTAAAGTAGAGGACATTTTCATCTGGAAAAAAAAGCAAGCTTATGAAAGTTGAAAGGCAAATTGACACAGACAGATAAACAGTTTGTCTGCAGAGTCATGGACCTCATCTTTCATAGTAAATAGGAAAGTCTATAATACTATTGATCATTTTGACAAAAAAAAGGAATTATGCTCACCAATTTCAAAAGGAACGATTGGGAACCACATTTTAAAAAAAATGTACCTGGAATTACAAGATTTTCTGCAGAAGCAAAAGAATAAAACAATGTAAGTTTCCAATACGTTGATGCAGACACTGTATTTTAAAGTCAGCATCTTAGCCTGTTATCACAGTAGAGATACACAGTAAGCATTAAGTATTACGTTAACATGAAAACATCTGCCAACTACATCCACAGAAAGTCAATCATCTACTCCAGATTATGAACGAGACATCTACCGCCATTACAGACAAACACTCACATTAAACATGCCATAACACTGCAGTAAAAAACTCTGAACATCCCTGCCAAAAGTCATAGGGAGATTGAGCCCCTCAAGCTACGTTAAAGGAGACTCTTTTGATAAAGAGCAATACCTAAACCTGAGCTGAGCCACTCCAAACCACAAAAATCCTCCACCTCCCCTTAAACATAAAATCAACAATAAAGGAGAAATATGATGCCATTCTCTCAAGGCTCCTTCAGCACAGGATGTTTTCTCCTTGCAGCAATTCAAAGGCTGTTGAAATTCGTTCAGTAATTTCCAAATTATTTCCAGAAGTAATTTATAACATGCCCAGGGACAGAAGCTACGAACACCACAGGAGTCTACTGAAAACTTGAACTTCGTGTTTCATTTTTCACGTATGCTGTCCTAACAGCAGGACTAGAACATGGTGAACACATCTGTACAACTCCAGTCAGATGCCCGAGATGTCAACGAGAATACCCCAACTGGGTTGCCAACCTCCTGCATGTTCAGAGGCCGCAGTTCAGTGCAATTACAATGCAACCGCTGCAATTCTCAAAGAATATCCTATACTTAAATAATGTCTCACTTTATTCGAAGTTAAACAGCCTTAGTTTCTAGCTCAAAAATCTGCTACAGAAATTAAATTACACGCTCATTCCTGAAGATTCAGGTGACCAGAAACTCAGACATCAAAGACGATGCTGTAATTCAAACTGCATTACATGAATTGTCTCCACTTCGTGTACTCATTATAGTGTCCCAGAGAGACTCCTCAAAAGTGTTCCCAATATCTGACAGAAGTGCTAAAACAATACTCAGAAAAACCCAGAAAACCACACAAAACACCCTCACAACCACCTTGACGCTCAAGGATTTAAGCTCAAGTCATTTGCTGGAAAAAACAAGACATCAAAACAAAGAAAAGGAGAGTGCTAGAAGACTGCTTATTTCAACACCCATGAATCTTCAGCTAATTTTATTGGTTCTGCAACATATTTTCCTAGGTTTGGCCTGCTGGGTGCGTATTCTAACTAAGTAAACATGAAGAAGAAATGAAGGTGGTAGAACTGACTTTAGGGGATTTCATAATCTGGAGTTTAAACACAAGTGCTTTTATAACTCAGAACTTCCCTGCCTCCCAAGCCCAGAAAGAGAGCACAAAGGAATGGAGAGAAACAGAGTGCACCGACTCCAAAATTTTATCACAGTGCTCACTAGCCTAGACACAACCATAAGACTATTAAATATGCACAGGAATGTGGCTGAAATAAAGACACTGCAACCAGGCTTGTGATTTTTTTAATACATGTATTTATATGTTACAGAAAAATAAGTGTATAAAATATATTATGTGTTAATAAGTTATACATAACATCCCCCAAAAATGCTAAACCATGGAAAAAGGGAATTTGGGGGGAAAAACCCAACCAAAAACCCAAAACCCCACCAACCCTTCTCTGGGTTTGGCAGAGGATACAAGAGCTGACAGAGAAGCTGATTTCTGGTGGTCTGAGCACAAGCGTAGCCTTGGTACACCAGGGAAGCCGTTTGTGGAAGTTACATGAAGGTCCTCGAGCTCTCATCCAACACTCATGGCTTGTTCGTCAAGTATTTTATTAGAGGTAGTCCTGTGAACGACTGAAAGGATATAGAGAATTCAAGTTTTACTAACCTGAACAGGAAAAAATACATATATTTTATGGTTTTACTGTGATTTCTGTCCAGTTTTTACTGCACAGTTCTGCAAGAAACACTTCCAGCATCCTCCCCCAAGGACTGATGGTGTTGCCAGAGCTGTTTGTCACGCTGATATAACTGTGGAGGACAAGGGACAGCACATGTAAACAGAAAAGGCCAGCAGTGTTTGTGATGACTGCAGTGACACATTCCTAGGATTATTCCACTAGAAAGGAACTCAGATCGGGTCCAAAAAGAAATTAACTTTTTACTTTGAGTTTGAACCATGTAATCCTGCTGTAATTCCATGCGTGCACTATGCAAAAGTGGTGGTACTGGGAATTTTATGTACTGAATGATTCTGCAAAACTCACTCCAGTTTTGTTGGGTAACGAAACGCTCTCTTGCAGACTGAGTGACAGAACAGTTAAATTCCTCTTTTTTCCCCAAGTGCATCAGTGGCAGCTGTGTGAGTGGGCTGGCAAAGGAGACAGTATGCAGACATGAGAGCAGATAGGGCTGGAAAAGCCAATACTGAGTAAGAGACAGTCCTATACTCACGCACTTCAGAAGCCACCAGCAACACACTTGCAGCACGACCGCGCGAGCAGCAGAGTATTTTGTGACAGGATACCGACTTTGAAGAAAACTAGAACCAACAGAGGACTGTTTTCAAGTCTTGTGGAAACAGGATTACACACATTTTTGTAAATCAGTAGTGCATAGTAACCAGCTGCATCACCTACCACTAAATGCTGTCAAGCCCCCAACATCAGAGTGTTTTAATCAGCAGTACGTTCACACAAAATAGGTACTGCATCTCCTTCATACCTTATCCACACTATATATGGGCAACATTACATGGACTGCAGTTGATGTATCAACCTGGGGGCCCTAAAAATACAAACTAGCGTGCATGCTCGGATCACACTTTATTTCTTCTTTATCTGGGGATGGAAAGGGATTTCTTATCAGTCAATTCCTTACATACTTTGCGAGGGTAGAGGTTAAGGCAAGCCGTGACAGGAACGTACTCCGTACATATAAAGAAGAGGAGTCTCGTCCCAACACCTCTTCTTACAGGAAAGAAGGGTTAGTGGGTTACTGCAGAAAACCTTGACACACATTGCCTATGCTTCTGCCAAAGTAACTTCCAGGAGTGACTAAGACCAATTTCCTTAAGTCTGCTTATTTCTTTTCTAAGTCACCTGAATAAAAACCACACCTACATTAAGGACCTACAGGGATTTCATAATTAAGTTTGAAAGATATAGTGTGCTTACATTAAATACTAACACATATGACTGGAAGTACATAATCCACATGCACAACCAGACCTTCCTTTTGATGAGAAAAGGCATATAATCATAGGAGGGAGTTAAGTGATACTATGTTAACAGTTACCTGGAGCAAAACTGTAATTAACACAGCAACTAAATCCCCCTTCACGCTGGAATCTCTTATTCTAAATGCAGGTTTCTGTTTCCACTGCCAAACTCCTTCCAGAGAAGTCCTATTTCCCAGATGCTCCCACGTACCACCTGGAGCCCTCAGGACAGTGAGTAACAATTATTTGTTCTGCAGATGTTCCAGCGGTTGTGCGAAGCAGAGACAGATGTTGGAAGAGCAACAGCTGCATCACCTGGCTCAGGAGCAGTATCACCTTCTTCCTGCCACTGACAGGGATGAACAGCCAAGTTAAGGAACTGGGCTGGGAATTAATTTCTCTAGCAAGGCAGCAGAAGAAAAGGGCTAATGAAAAAAAAACTAACAGGCTTTCCAGTTTCAGATAAAAATCATCACCAGCTCCTCATTCCTTGCAGACCTTCAGACTTGATTCAGAACTTAAAAAGGGACAAAAAGGTCCCTCAAAATCAAGCATTCGTATTCCACTGCACCCAAATCAGGAACAGCTTCAAATACATCAGATGAAAACTGCTCATAGACAGCTCTGGTAAAATCCATCCAACAGAGTTTCTCTTCCCTAACCAAAGCATCTAGTGCAGATAATAAATACTGGTGCTACTCTGGCTGAGTCTTATGTGGAAGATTCTGGAAAAAATCATGAGCAGTACTGGCACCCTGCTCATCTACCCAGGAGGACCTGGATCGGGAATGCTTCAAGGTCAAGAAGCATCTACCGAAGCATCTGTGCACATCAAAAAGCATCTATTTGAAAGATGACCACTTCTGAAAAACACACCTACAGCTGAATGACAAAACCAGACCTGTACTTTAATCCTCACTGTCCTTAAAGGTAAGATGATTTGTTTCTGCTGGTAAGCTGCAAGAATGAGTAGGGTATTTTGGGTTATAAGCTGTTCTTAGACAGACTGAGAGAAATAAGAAGATCTCTTTATTTTGATTTAGGCTCGGTTATATTCCTGGCTCCTCAAAGTCCTTTTCAGAAACTGCTTTAGCCAGAAAGCCACAGCAGGGCTCCAGCTCTCCTCTGCCACGCAGCCCCACCGCTCCTGACCTTCGAGCACAGGGCTGCCGTTGGGAGCGGGAATTCCAGGCACCTTCCCAGCAGACCCAGCCTGCAGGACCCGTAACACACGGTGCCAGCTGCACACCATGCCTGCCTGGCTTCCCTATCGGTTCCTTCACTTTCTATTTGCAAACAATTTAAGAGGGAGACAAAATTCAGCGCTGAAGCTCAACCACTGAGGTGTAACTTAACAATCATGGCAGAAATACACAGAACTGGGGACAAGGCCACACAGCACAACCTACCTTACGACAGAAAACAGCGTGTCTGTCCAGGACCTCTGATATCTAAACCAGTTAAACTGAACGACACTGCTTGTCAAACTAGAAACTCTGCAGCCTTACAGCATCGTTATAAAACAGAAGCCCATCAATTTTTATCTTACAGGCACGACTGAACTGAAAAACTTTTGGATTCCACAACAGTACTTGTTTTTTATTTCTTTTTTTTTTTTTTGAGATTTTGAATTAGGGATTCTCTCAAAATGCTTATCAGAAAAATTTCTTCCATTATAGCAGTTCTTTCACTGGAGGAAGATGGCAGTTTGAGTAAAAACAAGTCTTAAGATGACTGCAATGCCCTGTGATCAGCCTCTACTTATCATTAAGTCCCCTCCCTGCTTCAGGTTGAAAATAGAGTCAGTTCAAAGGGCTGGAGGTCAACTGCATTAGCAGGTAATTCACTCGCACACAGAAATCAGAAGGCACATGTAAGCCTCTGCTGCTGCAGAGCTTCCACAAACCCAAGGTGCCTGACTAGAGAGCTAAAGCAGGCAGTAATATTACAAGATGGTAATAACCTCAGGAACGCCTAAGTCTGAACATAAAGCAAACCAGCTACACGATTTTGCTGTTGCACTCCCCACTCATTATGTTCACAAGACCATGAGATAAAAAGGGGCAAGAAAAGGGAAAGATTCCCACAACCACGTTTTCAATGCAGCTAAACATACTCACAGTATTTCCATGCCTAGGGTACGTACACACAGGAATAATCAAGCCTGCTTACACATCTTTATACACAGACAAGACGCCAAACATAGATCTTGCTTATCTGATCTCAGCCTACTCTTTTCATAGTCTATTCAAACAACTTCATAACAACTTTGCCTTAAGTCACCCAGGAAGCTTTGCAAGTATCTAAACTGAAGATCAGGAATTTCTTCAGAGAACTTCACATCCCCTCCCAGAGGGCCCCATCCCCACCTAACCCTGAACCTGAAGTTCATCTCTTCATTCACAGCAATGTTATAATCTCAAATACCATCATCTGCACTAAGCACTGACTTTTCAGCTAACTTAAATATCTAAGAATTTTTTTAGACATAAGACACGCCCAGATATTTTTAAGAGATTAAAATTGAACACAAGAATAAATGTTATTTTACCCAGAACTGCTCGCATTCAGTGGCATTCAGCTAAGGCCCAGGTTACGCCATGCCTTGAGAACTACAGGCCGTGCCTGCCATCTACAAGAGAGCCCCAAGGGCCAAGCACTGAGAAGAGCCAGCATTATCCTTGTCAAAACAGTTCCCACGTTGCAGTTTTCTTGTATTAATACACACCACATGTACAGCACTGAACACTAACCACATCTCATGTTTCCAAGCTTCTGCTTTCTCACCAGTACCCACAACAACGAGCTATGTTATTGATTTGGTTTCTGGAAGGTGGGTGTGAATAGCCAAGGCCACCTTTGACAGCTGCCTGGCACAGTTACACCTGAACAGAGACAGCACCCTCTGCAACAACACTGCAAACATGAGCTGGAAGAGGCTGTTCACTCCCGTGGACTTTTAACTACTGCTTTCAAAACATCTTTTTCTGAAAAAGTCCTTCAGTGTTGTCTTCTTCCTTTGACACTTGGGAAGCAATCCTGCCATGCACGAAATAAAAAGTTCTCTAGCACTGTGCCACTTGTGTTAACTCTTGACTATCACAAGCCTGCCCAATACAATGCTGTAAATGTGAGGAACTTCATCGCAAACAGGACAAAATTAAAGAAATAACACACCCTCCTAAGGACAGAAATTAGCCTCTTCTTATTAAAAAAAACTTTTTGTGAACAAATTTAACAAGCAAGGGCATATTTTGTGCTAGGAAACTGGCAGTCAAGGTGCAAGGCTTACTGAGGACGTTGAGCCAAGCAACTTCTATACTAAATTAAAAAAAAAATATGGATGTCACTTGTGAAGTAACTGCATGAAGTAATAGTTTGAAGAAAACTTCACTTGAAAACACACTTGACTGAGTTACCTCAGCAGAAAAACAGGACTATTGGGTGTCAAACTATGAATCAAATTCAGAGTTTCTTAAAGCCCTGGTGTGCGTACATAACACCATAGCCCCAAGCTCGTTTCTCACCTGAAGAAATGACCAGAAACCATCAGCACTTTGCCTATAGCACAAAGCTACCATCAGAAGGTAGAAAGGCATCATCTTGGCTAGCTATCATATGAGGGGAAGAAAAAAACCCCAACAGCAAAGCCGTTGCCTTTCTCCAGACAGCTGCAGTGGAGCTGGGCACCCTGAACGCATTGCTAGCTACACTGTACCTGGGAGAGCAAAAGTAGCCAGACAGAAGCTTTCAAGTGCTTTTGACAGAATGCTTCAAATCCTCCTGAACTCTTCCTAAATACAGTAAGGTCTGCTTTGTCTTCAGCAAAAGCTTTCCACAGCAAAGAGCAATCCCCATTTACAAAGCTGCAGCAGACATGCAACAGCTGAGGTTCAGTTTTAAGAACATGCACCAGTCACTTGTGGTTAGAAAACTGACAGCCCATCTGTAAGACTTCTTCAAGATGGGAAATACAAAGATTAAGGATTAACAAAGCCATGTGAATAGTTAAAGGAAGGTTTACCTATGGAAGGAGACACAGTCATACTTCTACTCACTCTACACGGCCCCACCAACACCTGCATTGTTTACCTACGTTGTTGCCACATGTGTTATGAAGCCTGCTACACACACCTACCAGGTTCCCTGACAATACACAAGAAGATACCTTTTAGAAAATAAATGTAGTTGCTTGGTTTAGCTTCAAATTGACTCTGATCAAAAGGTTAAAGCAGAATAATTTTTTCCACAGGGAAAGAATTCACATTGAGATTTTCATCGTCCAGCATCTCATGTCACAAAAGTCCGAAGCCGTCTCCAGAAACAGGCAGAATAACCTGCTGTCCCTTCACAAGAAAATTAAGGAGACACACAGATGGATTTGTCTCCCACCTGAGCATTGTCACTAGATGGCAAAAAAAAAACCAACCCCAAAGTCTTGTTATTTAGTGAAAAACACCACCTTCATCTTCAAGGAATAAAGATGGGAGTCCGTGTAGAATCATAGATTGGTTGGGAGAAGTTACTTGTATGATTTTCTACCATGACAGTACTTGGGGCAACAAGGTTTTCTATAAAGGACTAGAAAGGGAACTAGAAGTAACCTAAGAAATAAACTTTAAGGCAGGAATTATAACCAAGTACTTTAACAGAGATACAGGACAGGCAAAGAGGAGGGGACAAGAGGTCATACACAGTGAAAAGGATACCAGTGACAGCCAGTAACAATCTGCCATACTGGACTGCGAGAAAGAGCAGCCTGAGCCAGGAAACCAACAATCTGCAGCCTCGGATGTGGCAAAATGGGTGATTTTCAACTTGGGGGGGGGGGGTGAGGGGTGGAGGGGGGAATCAAATTTCTCTCCAAGTCCTGAGCACAATCCCCTGGAAGTTTTGAAGAACAACGCACATCCAGTTTTAACAGCTTTAATAATTAAAACTACAGAGAAGTTAAACTTCGATCTTCCATGAGCACAAAATAAGATTTTCCCCTGCAGGACACAGATATCAAGACAGAAAAGCTGTTGCCTTGCCAACATAAATATTTCTGTATCGCTGTACAGAAGAGCTTCTGAATTAGGATGTTGCATAAGGAACAGTTAGGTCAACATCCCAGCTTCCCAGGCAGCCTACCCCTGATACAAATGCATTAACAGCCCTGGAAGAGCAGGAGATACTTCAGGCAATGTGTCATTCTGACACTTATCCCAAAGAAGGCTTTGGTTTTCAGGACCTAAGGAGAGACCATAATCTCTGCAAGAATGCTCCGTAACAGCAACACCAGCAGTGCTAAGGGCCACCGATTTTTCAGGGTCGGTCTAAAAAAAAGAAGTGCCACTGAAGAGTGAGAATAAGCAGTAACTAAATAATTTCACATCAAGACAAAGATGAAACATCATGCTCTTAAGACCCAAATAACGTATGTACCCACAGAAAGCAGCAGAGAAACTAAGGAATGAGCGCGTCTTAACAGATGCATTACATATCCTTACAGTCACAAATACAACTGCACTATGTGGTTTAGCACTCTCTTTTTAAAACAGTTTTCCCTTACGTTTAATACATAAGCACTGCCATTAAGCGACTGTTTGCATGGGAATAGGATGAGAAAAATTGCACCAGTGTTACAGAATCCTCTTCTCAAAAACCACGTGTGTATGTATATACACACTAAGTCCAACACAAGTAAAACAGTATTTTTAGGAATCCAGATTCTCTATCAAACCAGCCAGACGAGCCGACTGCCAGATACACGCAAACAAATAAAGAGGTATTATAAATAATTTGGAAGTGCCAGAAGTTGGCAGCAGCCAGCACAGTATTTGAGCTCCCCTTCATATCTAAGCTGCAAAACATCAGCACCAAACACTTCCAGGAAGGAAAGACCTGGTACGGGGCTTCATTCACAAAAAGGAAGCGGAGCTCACAGGCATTCAAACCACACTATATTTTGGGCACTGTGAAGAACAAGAACCCTTTGCTAACAGTAGTATCTTTCCAAGAAACTTCCACATTATTTCTTAATAAGTACCTCCAAGGCTGAAATTAACTTCACCAAGCTGAGGAGTTGAGACACATCATGAATTCCTCTAAAAATAGAAGTTGTTTGGTGTTACCAGAACTGACACTGCTGAATTTTTATACTGAATTTAATAGTTCTCTACCTATAAGCTAGTGAAAATAAAAACTACTAATAATGGGTCTCAGGTAATTTACAAATAACATCTCTCATATCACTTAGCTATAACTTTGTATACCACCCAAGTGGAATATTTACAGCCAGGAAATACAGATGTGCCTACCTCATAAATCACCGTTACCGTATCTGACATTACGGCCAGATCCTATGTGGGTTCCCCATAAAAACCTTTCTGTAATGTCTTAATACACTTCGAGATTTACTCTGTGTTATAACTTCAGACAAGTGACCTTTACATCTTCATCTGTGCAACCACAGAGTAAGGAAGCCAAACCATATGAAAACAAGCACTATACACAAAGTTAAATGTTAACTTAAGTGAACCCACACCACAAATATTCCTTCAAATTAGACTGATCAAGATTTTCAAGACTATTATCCAATGCAGAAACTAACCCTCACAACAAGGACACTGCCCCAAGTCCCTGCCCTTTCCAAACCGATTGCAGCTGTAACTGAAGAACAACAGCTGCAGCATGGGAAGCCAGGTCTCTCTGCCTTGCTCGCCTTCTGATCCCCAAAGAAAACCTCAATAAATAACAAGGCCCACCATTTAAGTTTTATTAACATCTTCTGTGATTAGTTAAAAAAAATATGTAGGAAGCTACATTGCACTGTATGGTTATTATCTTGATGGTATTTGTCGCCTGTTTTCTTGTAAGAAAACATTTGGTACTATTTTGTCAATAAAGCAGAAGTTATTTGTCAAACACTGTAATTATATACCAGTCTGAATCATCAAAATCAAATGCCCTATTTTAAACTTCCATCAAGATAATAGCTTTATATTGGATGCTTTTCACAAACAGAATAGATGATAGTTTCTCAAGTTCAATATACTGACATTTCTTTTTCCTCACACATGAAAAAGCCCATTCTGTATTTTTTTGGCAGAAACTGCCTTTCACTGTGTGTTTACTGCAGTTGCCTAGGGGAAATCCTAACACCAATTATCAAAAGCAACATTATTACATTAATAGTCTGCATTAATGACTTTTTTTAACCCTGTGCAGCTCAAAGTGAAAATGCATATGCAGACATTTGAAAGAGATTTATTTGCACTCGCTCTCCGCTTTCCAAATATCTATTTCTAAGGTTATAACCGTGCCAAAGAAAACGATAGTTACATGCTATTTCAGCTATCATCTTACACAAATTATTTGGTAACTGGATAGCTGTACTTTGGCAATCAGTATTAAACTACCAGCGGTCATCATCAGCACAGCAGCATCAAAGTTAGCTGTGCAGAAGAGCGCCAAACTGCTCCTCCAAATACACCCAAGTGATTCTTCAGCGGTGATCTAAGAAACTAAGATTTGAATGCAACTCTACTAATGAGCTGGTGTTGTGTAGCATGTGACATACTGCTTTGAAACAACATTTTGTCAGATTGAAAGTTCTGGCTGCTTAACTACTGAAGAGAATAAGGGTTCAGCATCTGGTACGAGTGATTCCGTTTTCTAGGGCAAAATGCCCACTCCATCCTGTAAAGAATTACTAATGGCTGAACCAGCAAAGTTTGAAGTTCTCCTCTATTTGGAGCCACTATGAGCAACTTAAACCCTTCCTTCAGTCTCAGAAAAGAGCTCACATGCTACCCCACATACAGACTCCACTTCTGAAAAACTAAACGCTCAGTCATTAATTCTAGACTCGACTCACTAGGATTAGGAAACAGTTCCAAAGTAACCTTATCCTTCTTGCCACGCTGATCACCCTCAAATTTGGGGCAAGTCGTCAGGAGGAAAGGAACAAGAATATAATGTTTTAAACGTTTCTTTTCCGTGTGCAAATCGGGTTTCGGTCATCTACATGAGCATTATTAGATCAACACAACATCATTACCTACAATGGTAAACTGAGAAACAGGCAGATCTCTGGCAAAATAAGTACACTAATTTACTTTACAGAGCGTGGTTTGTGAGGGAATGGAGATGAATGCCAGGACAACGCTTTTACACAAGTATTCAGTGATCTGTCCCAAGAAAGATACCCATTACTGCCATTAGGCGTTTCATTGTTGAGTTAATATAGAGCAACATTAAAATTCTACATTTCTTTTCAATTTTAACAGAAAAACAAAGACCATGACTACTAGCATCTGGCATACACTTCAATATTGTGCAAACATTAATCCATCTCATTCTCTAATTCAGCCAGTGACCTTAATACCAGTTCAGTTCTTAATCATCTGGCTGTATCAGTGCAGCTGGCATTCATTTTGCTGAACACAAGACCTACCCAATAAATAATAATAAAAAACCCTCTTAGACAATGCTTAACCCCAACTGCAATCTATTTATCTGCTAGATTTTATTTTCATAACAATGTCTAAACAATACTCACTCACAGTAACTGAAACAGTTAGAAGAGTCCTTGAAGACTTTTAGTCCATTGAAGAAAGGGATTCTCCAGTGTTGAAAAAGAATATGCTTGTACCAGCACATCCCCAAAAACCTTCAGCTACAAGTTGGGGAATGATGCGGGACCATTTCCAATACATTTGCATCACATTGCCCAAATTCCATGTGCTCCAAAGCTTTGCCTGCTCACCCACAGAAGTGCCCAGAAAGTTTACCGGGCTGGTGCTGGAAATGCCAGCAGCATTGAAGAGTGGTGACCATACCAGTGTAGCAAGCAAGAGACGACACAGTACTAACAAGTATTATCTCA
Source organism: Morus bassanus (assembly GCA_031468815.1). Classification (NCBI taxonomy): domain Eukaryota; kingdom Metazoa; phylum Chordata; class Aves; order Suliformes; family Sulidae; genus Morus; species Morus bassanus. The sequence continues at coordinate 42,134,208 of CM062574.1, forward strand.
AGTGAAGCTTTGCAAGAAAAGACCAGAGGCCTCCAACAGAGATCACTCATCAGCCTCCCTCTACTTCCCATGGCTATAGACTGCAGAGAATTTGAGATAAGAGCTTAAAACTAACTCCTTTCAAACCTCAGGGGAAGAAGACAACCTCAAAAGATCAGTTTATCATATTATAATGACATTCCTTTTGACAGACTATAATTTTGATTCACAAATCTCCTTAATATATCCTAAAGAGGGGTTATTTAAACAAAGTTATCTCAAAACAAAAGCACCAAGTGAGAACCACTGAAAAAGAAACTGGTATTTTCCAACCCCACTGCCCCAGAGCCACCCTCCTCTTCCAGAGCCGCAATAGTTCCGCTCATTATCAAAGAATCATGAAGACTTTAAAGGGAAAACGGTTTAGATGAGAAACAACACTTCCCTTGACAAGTTATCCTAAATAATTTTAAGGGGAAAAAATAGCTTCTCATGCTTCTCTGACTTGAAGTTTATGGAAGTTTCCCTTCTTTTTCTTTTTTTTTCGGGGGTGGTTGTGGCGAATATGTAAGAAGTTTTCTTGCTTCAAATAAATGAATTTACAGGTTGAAATACCATGACATGACTACTAAAAACTGAGACAAGTGAACGTCAAACTTAATTATTTGATATTTAGATGAAAAAACACTCCGACATTAGAACAGCAGCATTGGTACAGAATTCATCTACTTTATAACGATTATTTCAAAATGGACAAAAATACTTTGGTGTTCTTAACACAAAGCTAGCCACAAAAAAACGCAGCTTACTAACATCACCTCCATAGTCTAGAGAACATTACATTAGCATGTTACAGCCCTTGCAAAAGTGGAGACCATGAACAATATCCAAAAGATAGGCACCAGCGTGGCTGGCAGACAGGCCACTTCATCTTGCCCCCCTGTACCTTCAGCTTTTCTTCTTTTAAAAGTTAACTCGTAGGAAAAAAATTTGATCAACACTTACGTGACCTAGAACCATAGTTCACCTTAGCTGATAAGTAGATGTCTGAACCCGCTGCGCCCCAGCTACTAAAAGCTGTGGGAATTGTTGCTTTTATGGGACTTGAGGCCGACAATGCCGCAGCAAGTGGGGTTTGTAAGTAGAAAAGGAAAATGCTTGATGCCCAAAGCCAGTTGATTGACACAGAAGAATCATTTAAAAAAAAAAAAAATCAACCTTTACCCACTTCACAGCATAAGTAAGACTCAGTAACATCAAAAATACATAGATTTAAATATTCTTTATTCTTTTGCTTTAAAAATTCTGTAACTTCAGCTTGTTCAAGAGTATACTACCTGACTAAAGCAGTTAGGAACAGATTTTCAAGAAATATCATCCTCATCATATAGTGCACTATCTGGGTGATTCTTTCAAGCTGAAAATGCCAACAAGTACAAGGTTCAAAACTTCTATTTTCTCTACAGACCTTAGGTAGACCTTGCATCCAAAGTACAAAGCCAAGTAACTTGCACGCAGCACCAAACATGCAGAATACCAGTGGCACAAGGGAAGCAAATTTCGAGTAATAAAACTTCTTTTTGCAACTGGTTACAGGAAGAGGGGAAAGACCAAACACATTAACATCAAGATTCCACCTGTCTCCCTATCATTACTGTAAAATCTAGGCACAGGGTTGTCAAGAGCGTACCAATTTCACACCAACTAAAGATGCAAAATACACAAGTCCTGGCTGAATAGCAGCTAGTTCCAATCTCACAATATTGAAATACATTTGGCACGCTAATCACAACATCTCGTGAAGCTTTTCTTCCTAAGAAATAGAGGAAAGTAAAGACAAAATAGTTTAAACTTACACTTTCTGGAGGACACCAATAAGGAACAGCTGAAACTGTGCACAGATATTCTTTTTCCCCTCCTCCGGATAGCAAAAACCATAACTGCACTTCTCCAGACAAAAGGAGAAAGTGGCAGAGCACGTCAGACCCGCTAACCCGCAACGCAAGCCCGCAACACCGCTACCGACCTGCAACCACATCGCTGGTCCCAAGACGCATTTTCTGGAAAACAAGCTTCGAAGCTTACTTTCACCAGCTAAATTTGATACTAGCACATACAAGAGAAACCTCTCTGGAACATCTTAATGCCACGTATCAACGGTTACTGATTAACTGAAATCTTCCAATTTACGGCGGGCTGAAAGGACTGTGCTCCGAGTATATGGCTGTACGCTGTTAAAATAGAGTAACAGTTTCAGCATATTGGCACAGGACAGGCATAAATAGTTGTATGAAATAACTCTCTGTTGTGGTTACCTCAAACTTTAACCAAGGTCAGACCACAATTTCCGTCAAGATTATTATAAGCCCACATGAATGCCTCTACATCAATAAAATATTACAACCCTCAGTCACTAGGTCTAAATATTTGGCTTTGCTCCTCATGCCTCAAACTCCGGGCATACTCCACTCCCAGCAGGACTCCTGGATCCGTAACGGGCTGGTAACATGGCAAAGCACCTCCTGCTATTGCTTCCTGGCAATAAACCACCCTCACCCAATTATACAACATCCTCTGCTGTACCTGTGCCTTACAGAAAGCTTTAATCTTTCTAATCAAGAACTGTATTATTAGAAAAGCAGCAACTTACAGATCATTTGCCACTTTGATAAGCACTTAGTGCTCAAAGGCTACTGTAATTACTAGTTAAATGTTTCATCCCAGATACCTATTAAGGATTGTGAAAAGCACAGCTAGGCAGAAAGCATGCTGTCTTACAATGAAGCTCCGCAACCAGCATTTCTGGTTTAACATGTCCCAGTCAATGATACCCCGATCCTTCCAGATCCTCACAGAAAGCAGCTAGTCAGCTCTTGACTTCCATCCCACAGTAAGGTTAATTTTCAAGTTTTTCTTGTATCCTAGGGATTCACAAACCCCAGAATTCCCAATCTGATTTCCATCTAGCATTAACAACGCTTTAGCAAGTATAAGGTTTGTACACAGCTATATAAAATAATTCTAAGACCGTGGCTTCTGAATCCATGCTGCGTTTAAAAAAAAAAAAAAAACACACAAAAAAATCAAACTCAGTTTAAGATCTTTTGAGACAAAAAAAGGTTTAGTGTTTACAATACATTCACATCAGCATTCACCCACTCCTCCAAAGCGAGCAGGCGTATTTCTGACCACCATAACTCGTCTTTAGGACTACAGACGTCTTTCCAGAAGGGGAAAGACCCACTGCTGCACAGCGCTAGGCCACCCAGTGACCTATATTCAGTAGCACCCGAGTTCAGCTTCCACTCCATAATTAAACAAGCTAGACTCGCCTCACTCAGCTGTCCTAGAATGCACAATCAATCAACACAGAGAGCCCTTTTTGGCTCAGGAGGCACACAGCCTAACCTGCCCCCACCAGAGCTGCTTGGCAACGCACCTGAGAAGAAAGCTCTCGCACACGCTTCCACACGCGCCGCATCCACCGCTGCGTGCAGCCATCGCGTACCGAACCCCAGCGCGGCGCATCTCCCTCCCCGCACGCCCCGAGGCTACTTTAACCCCGCCACCCCTCACCACCGAGGCAGCGTTTTGGAGCGAACACCCCCACGGTAAGACAAGGAAGGGCACCTTTCTGGGGGGACCCGTTGATGCTCTCGGAGCTAGACTGCACGTCCGCCGCGGCTCTCCGGAGGCTACTGAAATAAACCCTGGACCTGGAGAAGCTGCCGCGGGGGGACCGCCCGTGGGGGCTGCCGAAGAGGGCGGCCGTGCCACCGTCCTTGCGGGCGAAGATGCTGCTGAAGAAGCGCAGCAGCCGGCGCTGCTCCTGGGCGGCGGAGGCGGGCCCCAGCCGCTCGGAGAGCCGCTGCAGGTCGCTGTTATCCAGAGTCCGGTTCTTGCTCTTGCTCCGCTCCCAGCGCTCCAGCCGGGAGAGGGGGTCGGCCTGGCTCAGCACCTCGCCCACGTCCAGCGTGTTGCGCTTCTCGGGGGAAACGAGGGGGGGGGCGGCGGCGGGCGGGGAGCCCCGCGCCCCCCGGCTCGGCGGCGGCCCCGGGAGGCACCCGGAGCTGCTGTGCCGCCGCACCCGGCCCGGCCCCCGCGGCCCCGGCTGCTCGCCGCCGCTCCGGTGCCTGAAGCTGAAGCTCCGCCGCAGCAGGCCCGGCTGCCGCCGGGGGCTCTGCCCCCGCTCCCCCGGCGGCGGGCCCCCCGCTTCATCCTCCTCCTCCTCCTCCTCCTCCTCGGGGGAAGCCGCGGCCCCGGCGCAGGTGGCGGCCGGCGGCTCCGGGGAAGGGCCGCCCGGCGGCCCGGCCAGGGGGAGCGGGGCCGGCGAGGGCCGCCCGCCTCCCCGCGGCACCTTGAGGCGGCCCAGCTCCAGCTGCCCCGTGCTGAGGGTCCTGAAGTTGCGGAAACCGCAGGGGCTGGGCACTCGGTCCCGCTCCTCGCCTCCTTCCTCCTCCTGCTCCTCGCCCTCCTCCTCCTCCACCAGCAGCAGCCCGGCCCTGGTGAGGCTGGAGGAGCCCGGCGGGCGGCTCCCCCCGCGGCGGGGCAGCTCCGGCCCGGGATGGCCGCCCTCCGGCCCCAGCAGCTCCTTCTTCACCATGGTCACGGAGATGCGGTACACGGTTTTCCTCGGGGGGGTCCCTCGCTGCATCCTCTCCGGGGAGGCGGCGGCGGCGGCCGGGGGCTCGCTGCTGTCCAGAAGGTACATGTCTGTCTGTCTGTCTGTCCCCGCTGCCCGGGCGGCGGCGGCCGGCCGGGGGACGGAGGCGCGGGGTGGGCTTTTGGGAGCGGCGGATCGAAACGCACAGCCCACGAACCGCTGCAACCCGGTACAAGAAATACGAGTAAATCCTGCCGGTGGCAGCCCCGGCTCGGGCGGCGGGGGGCGGAGGGGGGGGGGGGGGGTCACCCCGAGGGAGGGGTCGGTCCGTCGGGCGGGCGGCCCCCGCTTCAGCGGCGCCTCAGCACCGCTCCCCGGGGGCGGACGGCGTCCACGCCGGGGCCAGCCCGCCCCGCCGACCCCTGCCCAGGAGGCGCCGGGCGGCGAGTCACATCCATGCGGCCGCCGCACGCATCCTCCTGCGGCTCCCGAAATGCATCGCCGGGGAGAAGCGGGTCCGGTATTCACGGGATCAGAGCAGCGGCAGCCGCCTTCAATTGCATTGTTTACAGCACGGCCGCACGTTTGCGGGTCTGGCGTCCTCTTTTTTGTGTGCGTGCGTGCGTGCGGTTTTTTTTTCCCCTCTGCTGGGTAAACCCGATTAATGTCCGTCCTCGGGAGGGAGGGGAGGCGGGCGGCGCCAGCCCGCTGCCCCGGCCGCGGTGGAAGGGGCCCCGTCTGGAAACGAAAACGCCGCCGGAGGAGCGGAGCAGCCCCGCGGCGCACGCCCCTGGGCGGGCAGGGACGGACGGACGGACGGACGGACGGCGGGGAGGGAGGGAGGGAAGGACGGCGGGGAGGGAGGGCGGGCAGCGCCGGGCCGCGGCAGCCCGGTCGGTGCCAAGCGCCGGGCCGGATTCCCGCCCGCCCAGGAGCGGGAGCGATCGGCGAGGCGCGATGCAGCGGTGGGAGGAAGGCGAGGGCCGTCCCTGCTCACCGGGGAGGGTGAGCAGTCCCTCTCGCACCGCTTGTTTTTCCTCTTCCGAATCTCCCCTCCCGAGGGTAGAGATGTATAGCTACACCTCACGCTTCCCGGCCAACAGTCGCAGGGTTGAGCGAGGCCCACGCACGAGCAAAGCGAGCGCTGAACTCCGACCAAGACTCAGACCCCACCTGAGCTCAGTCTGCTGCACATACCAAGACCTTGGATGCAGGGTGAAGCGACGGCAACACCACCTTTTTGACCATGAATAGCCAAAATTACCCAGAACTGATTTACTTTTAATCAGTGACAACTGTGATTGTCCGTAATAAATGCTTAACCATAACACTCTGCACAATTAAAAAGCCACATTACTATATGGTTGGTCATGCAAAACACTGGCCTGCCATATCCTTCACGGCCATTGGTTTCAAACAGAACCCGTCTCTTCTACAGAGCTGGAAAGCGGTGTGATACTCGCCCCTTCCGCACCCAGCCCGCCAATTCTCAAGCAGTCCAGGTCAGGGATGCTGAAGTAACGACAAACCATTAGAAGCTCACATTAAAACAAGTTTTTAGTAAGCCACGATGACGGACACCTGAAGTTAAATAATATTAGGAATAAGGTTCCTAGGTTCCATGCATAATATGCTTTTAAAAGTCAAGCTTCAAAAACTACCTTCAACTGCCTCATACGTCCCTTCCAGGTCTACAATCAAACGTCTTATACCAATGCCAGTAAGGTTCAAAACTAGTAAAAGTGTAAAAATGAAGGAAAGTGAAAATTCTACTCAAACAGAAGAGAACCCCAAAGCTATCAAGGCAATTCACTCCCAGGACGGCTTCAAAAAAAAAAATCAGAAGAGAGCAGAGAAAAGGCAAAAGCTTCTACCTGGGTGGTAAGTACACCAGTCCCAGACCACGGGGCACACGTGGCATGAGCTGGGCAGGACATGCCCTCAGGAGGATTTCCAGGTGGGACATTGTATTCTCACACCAGACACACCCAAGAGTAAAGGAGGCTCCAGGTTACAACTATTATACCTGTTAGTTTATTGATGACGCCGAGATCCTGCATCACACACTGCGGATCGATTACCAGTTGGAACACAGTGAATTTAACTCACTTCTCCAGCTACGACAGATGCTGTCGTCTTTAACACTGAATAATTTATGATTTATCTTTGCTCTATTCATCGCCGAATAGATTTGTACACTTATCTGCAGCAGGTACCTGACCAAGACCAGCTGCAAATGTAGCCCTAGAGAAAAAGTCTTAAGAACAACCCAACGTGAGCTCACACTTGACCAGCCTCAAAGCAGTTGCCAGTTCCTTCTAAATGCTAAATCCTTCTGAAAGACAACAGATTTTCCCATTTCTCTGACATCCACAAAGCCATTTTCAGTACGGGGGGGGGGGGGGGGGGGGGGGGGGGGAACCTGTTATGAAAAATGGGTCTAATGAAAAATACAGGAACAGTAACTAAAGGAAAAGATACACACTTTAATAAATGCCAAATAGGTAAAACCACCAGACTTCAGCCGCTATAACGCACTGTAGGGAACTGACTTTCGCGAGCTGCCGATCGCGTCCTCCAGCCAAATCCGGGCCGCGCTTTCGAGCGCGCCGCTCCGGGAAAGCAGCCTTCTTACCCGGAGTGGAATCAACCATTTTTCATCCTCCCGGAATGACAGACCCCTTCAGAGGAACCACTTTTAAGCGCAGACAAATAGCAGTCACATTCCTTCAACCCTCTCCGAAGCATCGCCCTTCCCTGCCCTCCATCCCGCATCCCGCATCCCTCCCCGCATCCCGCATCCCTCCCCGCATCCCGCATCCCTCCCCGCATCCCTCCCCAGCGGCGGGGCACACCGCACCGGGAGCTCGGCCATCCCTCGCAGCCTCCGCTCAGGTCCCTGTGCCACGGTCACACCGGTGGTGGAAATGCTTACATCCATCATCGGAGTGGAGGTGAGGCAAGAGCTCTTCCACAGGTAGTAAGTCATACTCAGAGGTTGCTCCGCCGCTCCAGCTGACTGCTCATCGCAACTTACCGCCCTGCAACTACTTGTAAGACTTCTTGTAAAAAAGAGCTCTTGTAAAGCAGCCGACTTTGCTGGCAGTCTGAAGACCATCATTTGCAGGTCCTGACATCTCTCTTTGCCACCAGACCGAGAAACTACTCCAGCTTTAAGAAATCTGTCATTAGTTGGCCGTACAATAGTGGCTATCTCAGAGCAGGGGCATAATTCACAGAATAAGGGACTTCATTTTTTTAATATTCTCTAAGAGCTCCAAAATTGCCATGGAGGCCTCTGCAATACCTCAAGGGATTCTGCTCCTAGCCCACACGCAGCATTGCTTCACTGCACCCACCCCAACGGGGCTGAGATCCAGGCGGCTTTAGCAGCAACAACGCATTCCCTCCTGCCCTACTACTCCTCCTGTCATGCAATTAGCACAGATCCGGTCCCAGAACTGGAGAAGTCCCTCAGGCCCTGGGACAAGAGCAGCCAGAAGTCACAGCAGCCAACCCAAACATCTCATTTGGCTCAAAGCCTGCGCCGTGTGTCCTGAAGGGCCCTCGGCAGCAGCTCCCGCTTACCTTTTATTCTGCAGACAGCTGAAAGCAGAGAGCACAACGCACACGCACGATAAATGTGGGCCTTCACCAACAGGACCTGAGTATATCTCCCTCATTTATCCCACCTGACTCAAAAATTGCAAATGACTATACTACCATCTGCCAAATACATGAAACACCTCCAAAGTATTTTGCTTGACAAAGTCTCACTGTCCCTCCAAGATACTCACACTGAAAAGCAATGCCATGTAAATCCCTCATTCAGCGTAGCTATTGAAGGCTCCTATTTGCCACTTTTCGTTCTACTGCTGAGGTCAAGCCTATCTACACTTTGAAGATCCTCGTCAACACCAAACCCCGGTGCATCTCCGGAGGCAACATAACGCCTTTTGAATACGTGGAATATAGTATTTTGATTTTTCACACAGGAAGTTGGCTCGCCTCACAACATTGCCAGCAAACGAGCAAAACCCCGCCTGATGACTTCAAATGCATGAACATGTTCCACGCAAGAGAAGCGCTCTACTGTAATTTAGACTCAAAATTTTCAGCAACAAAACCCATTCATTTTAATCCGCACGGTGAAACATGAGTCACACGGGTGTCTCAAATACATCTTTAAAATGCTTCAAGGAATCTTCACATGGCCTTCTGCCTTGCACAGCCTGCTTTACTTTAAAACCACAGTTCGGCAGTACTGGCTGAATCTGTAGTGAGATATTGCGCACCACTACAAGGAAGCCATGAATTAAATACTCCAGATTAAAAAAAAAGACGACAAAACCTAAGATGATCAGAAAAAGTGCAGAGGGAGCACCGTGAATACAGCATTCATTGCTTCCCATTCTGAATTATATTCTTGAGCCGAGTTTCCCATCATCGCTGACCGGGTCACCAGCACACAGCACTGACTGCTAAACGTGAACAAGCCCAGAGACGACCATGCTGGGAGGAGAAGCGTTATCACCCTCCAACAACTGTAAAGCCAGTTCACTGTAAGCAACTAATATTACTGGTACTGACTTTATAAAGCAAAAAATTCTTCAATCATTAAAAGCGATGTAAAATAGGATTTGCATTTTCTCCTTTTTTCTTTGCAAGAAGACTCTTGAATAAGTCTTTAATTCCTTATTCTTAATTCCTCACAAGAATTTCACAGCCCACCGGAAGACTCAACGCACTCGCCATTCAAATGGAGAAGCCCAGACAGGGGGAAACACACGCCTCGTATACATCAGCAGCATCTAAGCATTAAAATTTCCATCCCAAGACAGCTTTGACAGGTTAGCCTGTTTTACTGAAAGGCTTAGGGGTGCATAGGCATATAAACAAGAAGCATCACAAGGGCTATCTTTTGCTTTTTGTTGGACAACTTCCAGTCATTCAAATCTTCACTGCTCTCACCATCTTTAAGAAAAGCAGACCTAAATTTAATAGTTCTGCACACTGCAGGTTAAACTCTAGATGCACAGTATAGTTCCAAGTAGTCATTCCTTTAACAACTGATTGTGGAAGACAAAAATAGGTCACCTGAACAATTCTTGCAATAATTCGGACGTGATTTCACTTTTCTCTTCTAGAGATACTGTGCTCCATCCGCTGTTTGTCATTACAGATCAGCGCTCAACAAGGAAACAAGAGAAGGCATCTGGACGAGAACAACATTGTGCTGGAGGGTACCAGCAATACAGAGACCAAACTCCAGGTCCCTCTCAAGCCACAGGGTTTGCATTAAGCCACTGAACTGTGTTCTTCTGTCACTATGCACTTGTCCATTAAAATAGTCCTGAATTCACTGTAGGCAATTCTTTACTAAGATGAAGAACAGAGACATCTCACAACAATACAGAGAATAAGAGCTACCAACAAGAAGTCAGTGTTTGCTGTCAATAACGATCTTACTGTCAATGAAATCACATTCCTATCCTAAAAAACACTGGATCATGAGCAGGAAAGGGAATAAGGGTGGTGAGATGTGCAGTACAAATGCAACACAATCCTTTGTCTTTCTCTCACCAGGAGAGAAATAAAATCTTTGCACGTCTGTATTTAAGGGAAAACGAGGCTGCAGCAGGCCCAATCAAAGCCCGTAAGACTTAGGTAGGCCTCTCATCCATTGCAGAGATGTCTGAGGGGGGTCACAGGATAGCAGGCATCAGCTTCACCTGGTTAACTGCTTCAAGAAAAGCCAATACAAAATGAATATATGGCATTACAGAAGCTCTTACATACACATAAGGACTCGTCATGGAAAGTCACAGCTGTTCTTAGGCAAAGGCCTCCGCATCGAAACAAAAATCCTACCAACTGCAACAGCGGTTCCTCACGAAAACTCAGGGTACTTTCAAAGCTTCAAAAAGGTTGTCATCACTACTCCAGGAAGGTGATGTGTCTTACTGCCAGGGCTATTGTGCCATATGGGATAATACAGTCTATAGTGGTTTTGCTTTTAATTTCTAAGTGCAGATTTTAATACTTCCTTTCACAAAAGTTATACCTATTTAGGCAATTGATAGGCCAAGTCTCATACTTCATGAGAATACATAATATAAATACAATGGAATGAAATATCTTTGATTCATACCCATTCGTCTAAGGTGAGTAAAGGGCAAATGGGAAAAATATTTGAGAGTTAAATCAATTATGATTTTTTTTAACCATGATACACGCTAAAGATATTGTTCAAAAATTCTCTTACCTGCTTCAAGCAAATTCCAAATTGCATGTAATTTCTGATGCCCAAATGCGGCAGATTTCATCACTGCAATTTACTTAAAAGAACAGAACAAAAGACTTTTTTTAAAGGGGAAAAGCAGTTTTTTCTGCATGACTAAGATTATTCTTCTGATTTCTGCCCTCAAGCTGCTGGAGCCATTACAATTAATATATTTTGCCTACCCATCTGCTTCTCTTCAGCTTAAAAACAAAACAAAACACCTGGCTGCAGCTGGATTTCCACTGAATAAAATAGTAGAGTCCTAAGTTATCTTCTCACTAAACAAACAGGCATCCGGAGAATTAAGTCCGCAAGATTCATCTTCCCATTTTAAGTAAAGGTTTTTTTAGATCACGTCATCTGACAGAAGAGTTGCAGCCTTTTGCTACTACAGAACTTAGTTGAAGCAGCAGAGCAGGAAAAAAATAAAATGAACCATAGAAACTACGTTTTTTTTTTCTTTTTTTCCTTCATTAATACTTTAAGCCAAGACACTGAAGCATGCAGTACCCCTGTCCTGACAGCTATACAGTGAATCTTCATAGTGGTAAATCTGCCCGGTGAAGGTGGCACCATTAACTTGGTTTATAATTCTGTCATTCCCCCAGAACAGCCAATATTAAAACCGTCTCCATTTTGTGGTCTGCTGTATCACAGCATTTCAGTGCGTGGGTAGTAAAAGCTCACAGACTTGTCAGCAAACTCCAGTAAAAGGCTGTAGGTGAAGCAGACTACTGTACAAAACCCAAACCAAATCACTGCAGTACTCCATATGCAAACATTAAATGTTAAAACTGAGGCAGCATGCAGTAATGCTATAGATCATCACCCTGAGGCACTCAGAGCTGCTAGAAGTTGTCTCTGCCCCTGCAGTGTTAATATTGAGTTATCTGCAGTTCCATCTGCTCCTCCGGGGAAGGAGCAAGAGCTACCACTCTTTGCAGCCCTGCTGTCAACTTGCCAGATGATCCCAAAACTCAGCTTCCACTTTAATCCAAGCTTTTATCCAAGCTGCCAATATGCATCATCTATCCATCCGGATAACTTCAGAAATATGAATCCTGTAACTTTAATTGGCTTCTAAGTAGGCTGCCAATATAACCTATGTTATCCCTGCTTGCTATTCTTTTTCATCTCTTAAGACAGAGGACCTCAGACATTGGGAAGCAGCAGCGAGGCACCCCATCCCTCTGATACATGTTCAGAAAAGGATCAGCTGGTACACCCAGACAGGATTGCTCCTGTCACCTGGCTGCCCTTTCAGCTACTGGTAGGCAAAGCTTCCAAGAATAAGCTAGACCATAACTCATCTGTCTACGCACCCAGTGTTCCCTTAGGGGGCTGTTAACAATCGAAGTTCGTATACAATGTCACTTCTGAATCTCATTTTAAATACACAGCTAATAAATATAAAAGCCATGTTTATCTCTCTAGGAAACAGTACAAGTTTCAAAAAAATCCTGATCTCGTTTCGGATATTATTCTTTTTTTCTAAAAGCTAAGTGCTTTTTAACTCAGACTATGATACGTTTCCTTCAACCGCCCTCTCGTGCACAGTAAAATATTCTGACAGGCAGCATCAATACACAGTTCCAGGACCTCAAACTCAGGATTGAAACATTTGCTTATTACATACGGTGTTTCAGTATCTCACCAAGCAGGAGGCTTTCCAGATGCCTGCTAGCTAGCTAATGTTACTCATTTTCAGGCAGGCCACTTTTCACCTCAAATCATTTACAGATTGGAAAAGACTGCACTGCAGTGGGGGAAAAAAAACATACCAGAACTCAAGAAACCACTTTTGGCTAAACTTTCATATCACAAGTATTGGAAGCATGGGAATTTGTCATTAATGACACAATCTAGTTGAATACTTAAAGTCATATCACCTGCATGAAGCTTAGACAGAATTCTTATGTGCCATGAATTCAGAGGCTTCAGTTTTTATGGAAATGTACCTCTCTAATAGCATGAACTTTAAACCATCAATGTAAGAAAGAGGGATATGCTACGACACTTGTTATTGACACAGCCATCTATTAACTGAGCAGCATAAGAGCTAGTGGCTACAATTTTCACTAGTGCCAAAAATGTTAGTGTTAACCAGGTATGCAACATTTCTCTGAAAAATTGTCATAACACATAGCATGTATTTGACTCCCGATTTTTGAACTGCACGCAAGAAAATGAAGAAAGCAAAGAACAGGAATGCAATGGGGAGTAGAGTCTGGTCTCATCAATAGGTAGATAACAGATTAACTCTCAGCTATGGTGTGGGTACTACAGCTATTGTTCTGGATACAGCTATTCCATATTCTCACATTGAACATACCTCAGGGGAGAGGGGCTTGTGCAGCAGTTACAACTTTACATTCCCTTCTACAACTTTAGAAAGGGAGTGATGTTTTTTACTCAAACATAAGCCTACTCCAGAACACACTCACTCTCTCTAGTTATATATACACCATATATATTATATATTTTGTATGTATATATAAAGTGTATCTGCATGCTAAGCCTATGACTTTGTAATGAAATTACGCAAGCACACCTTCTGATGCAATACAAAAGCAAATGGATGGAAAATGCTTGGAGCTCTAACCCTCCAGTTACTGTATTCAATAAGCCACCTATGCATTACAGAAGACTTGCATTAAAAGTCTGTGTAATGCCATTCGGTTACTAAACAAATCATGACATCTGCAAAAGCTTTTAGCATTTGCCAAAACTTTTTAAAGCTTCTGTTTTCAAAAACATAGTACAGTAGTAAAAATAATGTAATGTGAAATCAACTTGAGTAGTGGTGTTTTCAAGCCATTCTGGAGCTAAGAAGCCAAAAAGGTTTAGCAAATATGAAGATCACTGTTTGGGGTAGGTACTCTTCTGAAAACTACATACTTACCCAAGGGGCACTGAAGTACATAAAACAGTGTAAAACAAACTGTGCAAACCAAACCTAAACAGGTTCAGTTCATACGCAACTTGCTGAAGTCTTTCTTCACCCAGCAGCTACACCTGCGCACCTACTTTTAGCTTTACAGCTCTGCCACTTTGTAGCTCTAGCCTGGGTTCTGCCCTCGGTAAATTATATTGAACGAGCCTTTCTCTTGTCCACCACAGCTCCCTTGTCTTCGGCTTCAGCAAATTATGCAGTATAGTACAAATATTGGTGTCGAGTACAGAATTACTTCCAATTCTGTCTGTAGCACATGTATCTCAGTGCTCTGTGCACAACCGCCAAAGAGAATGGAACTACTGCTGTGTATTTGGAAGAAGGAAAAAAGGAGGGGGAGAAAGGAAAGCTAGAATTAGACCAGAAAATAATTCTTAAGAAATCCACCCAATGACAGATAATAGTTGCTTGTATGTACAAGCTGGCTAATAATAGGCCTGAGAGTCTGTCAGAGTTGACTCGTTAAAAATAATGCAGGACACAGGAAGTTTAAAGCAAAGAGGGGAAAAAAGAAGAATGAAAAAAAAAGGAAACAGCGCTTCAGAGACCTCTGGCAATCTTCGGCTCATCCAGGGCCGCCCGCCAGGCATCCTAGGGGAGCACAGGCACACCATGACCACGCTCCTCCTGGACCCACTCTATCAAGGGGCTGCTGCCAGAGAGGGAGCCGACAGTGCTTACTGCTGCACCAACGGCGGCGGTCAGCAGCAGCAAGTTCTCTGCCACCTTCTCAGCATACACAGCACTCGGACCTCCATCTCAGCGTGCACTGGGTGTGACCACACGGTCCACACTGCTCGCCTCGATCAGTCTTCTCAACAGGGCAGCAAGGTTAGAGGCAAGAAAGGAATCAAGTCGGAAGTATCTGCGTGCGCTGCAATGACCTCCTCCGACATAACAGACCACCTATCGTGCGCCACTGCGAAACAGGTTTTTCCATAACTCCTGAAGAGGCTGTGGGACTGATTCTGCACACCTTTTTAGGCATTAAAATATCTCAATACAGTGGACAGTTTTCAAGTCCTTATTACACTGAAGGTGCAACAATGCGAGAAAATAGCCAGGAAAGCTGAAGGGGCTCGACTGTTTCCTTCCAGATTTGCAGGACTGTTAAGCAGGTGATGGGTGGCAGGAGGCAGAGATCTGAAACACAAGTTTACATCAGCTGGAAAATGCTATTAAATACCAGTGCTCCAGTACTTCCAACAGATTTCTGTATGTTCAGTCTGTCTCTAACTAACAGACAAAGATACTACTTGAACACAAGATTAAAACCTGAAGAACAGTATTTTCCACTGATGAAAAATTTCTTACAAATATATATATATTAACTGTTTGTGTATCAATGCAGTAAGACAGTACACAAATTCTCCCTTACAGATACACCATTTCACATCCTATTTTTTACATCACATTGCTGGTAGAAGCATTACGACAGACAATCTGGCTATTATCTGAAGACCTACCAAATAGTTTTAATGCAGAAGGCTCATCTTTTACCACTTCAGAAGATTTGCCTGAAACAGAAGCACTTATTAACTCAGAGACCATCAGGAAACAGAGCTCTGTCTATGAATTTTGATTAGACTAGTTCTGAAAGGATAAGCTAATTCCTGAAGCCAGCCCTTTCACCATACACAAGACTATAAAACGTGCCATTTCCTCTCTGTCCTCCACTTCTGCTCTTACCCGCCCCCATTATTCAAATGGTTTCCATGCCATTTCATTAACAGGATAAGAAAATTAACATAATTTTCTAACACATAAAAAAAAGGGGGGGGGGGGGGGCAGAGCTTGGAAAATTCACTTCCTTGCTTTTGCTGTTTTAGCTCCAAAGCTAAGCAAGCCCAGCTGCTCAGGAAATACCATTGTAATGAACACATTATTGAACATGGAAGAATCAATCGAGATTTCTGTCAAAAATTTCACATGCTGCAAACAGGCCAGCAATCAAACAGCTCTTATAAAGTACTTCTCAGCCATGTTTAACAACTTCACCTTCCAAAATTCAGGCACATGATCAAAATGACTTAAAAAAAAAATCACACATACAAGAACTGAATTAGAGTAATTTCCCTAAGAAGCCAGGAGCTACTCTCCATTACTAACACCTGACATAATACTACTGTTTTCTAGATATTGCATTTACTCCAGACCAAACGAGGAAGAAGTTGTAGCTAAAAATTAATTCCTTTCAAATAGCACAGCCTATTCATTTTGTGACTGGTTTCATCTTGGATTCTTTTTACTGACAGATTTGTTGACAGCACACAAAAGGCATTAACTATTTTAAAGGGCAACGTCAGCCTATTTTGTTATAAATACTTTAATACTATGGAGGTTTCTCTTATTCAGCTGACAGTGACGAACAATTCTATGATGCCAAAGTTTCTACAGTTGCTAGGGGCTCTCCACTACAGATAAGATGAAAAAATTTCCCAGAACGCCTATGCTTTTTATCTGGAAGTTTAACTCAATGTGATAAATACTTCCATCATTAAGAGGCGAAAGCTAAAAGTAGATATAGCATCTACAGCTACCTAATGGCAAGGTAAGAAGACAGAACAGGACTTTTCTTGGAGGTGCATGCTGAAAGTACAAGACACCAAAAGCAGCATAGCTGGCAGCAAGTGAAATACCAATTAGATACTGGGAGGGGAAAAAAAAACCAAACCAAAAACCAAGGAAATAACACTACACTTCACCATCATGGTAGCCATAGACCAGAACAGATGGCTGAGACAAGTTGTGAAGCCTCCATGCTCCAAGGTGGCCCTGCTCTTCGTGGAGGCTAGACCCAGGAACTCCAGAGGTCTCTTCCAATTGCTCCCAGTCTGTGACTAAAATACTGTGTTTCACATGTCCCGATGCAACAGATTGGCTTGCTTATGGTTTCGCTTAAGATTTTCATACTGCTGTGCCACTCTGAGGTAAACATCTCTAGCAAGTCTGTTCTTCCTTGCATGAGCAGATGGAACAAAACTGCCTATTCAGCTCCTTTTCCAAGCAAAACCATTGGGATTCTTACTAATTTCCCCAAAAGAAATTTTTGGTGGCCTTCAAAATCCTACAGTTCAGATCTGGCAACACAAAGGAGGATACTGTGAAACTGAAATTGTTCTTTCAAATTATATATTCCTCCATTACTAAGCTGAAACAACAAAATTTTGCTGGGCTTTCTATTTTTCTCTCAACTGTGTTGACCGTATTAAATTGTCTCATGGAATTTACTTCTACAGTATTTCATTTTGCAGTATCTAAAGTTTTTAATTTGTTTAGTATCTGATATCTTGTGTGGTTAGTTACTCAGCTGTTCCTAGGAAAGGTGCCACCTCCTTCATAAAATATATACCTCCACAGGGAAAAAAAAAAAGCCAAAACACAAACCACAACTAGTGCATTGCGGAAAATTAACAACCAACCCACAGGGTACAGTATAAGGAACAGAAAAGTATCCTTAAAAGCACCTACCTTTTTTCTCTCCTCACCCCAGCATCAAGAAGATATAAAGTTCTCCATGAAAACAAAAGAATACCAAAGAGCCTTTTCTACCCTCTACTCCTCCATTGATCCCCCAAACCTTTTGCTTATACAGTGTTTTTTACAAGCTATCACACTAACTTCACATTGATATAGTCATAGCCAGCCCTTAAACTGCACTACACATTGATGTCACCTCCAGTTGCTCATGAGATGTTAAACTCATCTAAATTCACAAAAGCACCTAAGTTAGCAATCAGTGATTTTTCTTTCATGGAAAATGTTTGTTTAAAAGCACATATGCATTCTCTAATCACAGACGCTTGATGAGCCAAAAGGTTTAAGAACAGCTTATAAAAGGATGATTTCTATACTATTCTATGCTATTTGAATCCCTTAGAATGCAATAAAAACAAAGTCTGTACATGGACCATTAAAAAGCCTCATGAGAAGCTGAATATCTGACACACCTGGACAAGGAAGTCAAATAATCCTGTCAACACAGGCGTTGCTTAATTATTCCACAGCTTGAGAAGCTGAGAAAACACACTGTCTTTTTTTGTTATTAATAGTGCTTTTATGTTTCGGAATCAAATGTGAATTTCAAGTGAGATCCAGAACACTACAATAATGGGAGAAACACTACGAAACATTGGCACACATACATGAATCCACATAAAATTGTACATACTGAATTTGCTGTCATGCCAAAAAGCCACCCTGGGCTATGACAAGCTCACATACCAATATGAGATAATAAATGTCGATTAAGCAAAAGGATCTTAATTTTTGGTACAACCAGGTGAGGTATGACAACTCAGAAGTTATTTCACTTAGATAGGTCCTCAGTTTCTTAAAGAAGGATAACACAGAAGCATTATTCAGAGGAATTCTCTTCTGTGCTTTCACTCAAATGGAGAGACCATGTCTAATAGAGTGCAATGGAAAGCATCTTCACCTTCACCCACAACTGCTTGTTTTATCAATGGTACCACAGGGAAAGCCTAGGAGATGCACAGACAGCTCTCCATTATCACCTCTGGATATTTCAGACATTTCACGTGCATTTTCAGACTTTTATTCAGGACAACAGATCTCAGGGTTTTCTGTTGCCGAATAATTTATGTAGCACACTTGATTATATCGAGGATAGCTCAAGCTATACTTTTGCTACATTCTGCTCTACAACAGTTCTGTTAGGGTAAGTACACAGAGAAACAAATCCATTCGATCACGTAATGCTCTTGATGCAAACCTGAGTTTTCTTATTCATCCAGCAAGGTCAAGCATTCAGAAGAGTTCAAGTTGTGCAACACATTCCTTATCAGGTCAAGGAGAACACACCCCAGCTCCTGGTTTAACTTCTGCACAAGCACAGGCTCGAAAGTCAGTTGCTCACCATGAGTTAGTTACACCTCTGTTCCAACACCAGTCTCCCCAGCTTACTACAGTGTCACATTAAGTATTGGTAATAAAACTGCTAATTTTGGCTGCTTTGGTTGTTCTTCTAAACTGACTTCTCTGTTGAAGTAGTAATTAATTTTAACACCATTTTTTCAAGTGAGAAATACTTAACTCATCACTATTTCTCTGAAAAGTAAATTTGATGTATAGAATTCCTAAATTCTGACATATAACTGTAATATACCTGGAATGGTTCTTACACTGCTGCCTATAACTCTCGACACAGACCAGAGGTAAAGCTGATGACACAAACCCTTTGGTGAAAGACAGGGTGCCATATCCACACTCTGTCTTCTTGTCTTTGAACTATGATCTTCAGGCTTACTTCCTTCATCACAATTGTCATCTATAATACCCAGGCAGCATTTGTCCTACATAAATCTTCTAAAGTTACCAGGACACTAGCTTAAAAAAAGGACACAACTTGTACTAAGACAGCTTCTAGCTATCAACAACATGATCACAAGGAGGATGGAAGCTCATTTTAACCAAGGATTTATTTTGCAGAATGCTCGAGCATTTGGATCTTCAGTGTATTTTCTTTGTCCACACTCTGAAAACTTTGTAGAAGCTCCATGTATGGATCTAGCCAACAAGGTTAAAATCAGCTGGGTACAACTAGAAATGAAGGGCCAACCTTACACAGATACTTGCCCTTCCTATGCCTGTCATTGATTGGATAAGATGCCCCTTTTTCCTTTATCCCTAAATGCAGAGTCAGGAAAGGTACAACTCAATCTGAAAAAGAGGGAGGAAAAAATTCCAGCAAATCCCGCAGAAACATAGGTACATTCATTCTGATTTAGTGAGCACGTAAATATTGAACAATGCCTCAGCACCCAAAGAATGCCAGTTCATTCTGTCTTACCTGTTGGTTGCCACAGCACTTTTGCCCAGCTAGTTACTACTTTCTAGAGGACAGAGTTGCACAAACCCAAACTTCAACCATGAATAGAAAAATCACCTTAATGACAGTTCTACAAATGCTTGGCTTTTCACTTTTTCACTGCATCTTTTTTCTCCAATTCCAAAATGTGCAAGTTTCATCCCACATCAACCTAAGCTAACATTTATATTCAGCAATGCTAGTAAGCATTCTGACCTGTAATAAAAGGCTAGCCATCTAGCCAGCTATTGTTCATTAGTACCTCAAAACACTGCCCCCCAAAGTGTATTTGAAGACTGGGTCACACAAACTGTTACATGAGGCTGACGCTACCTGTGCATTCTTCCATTTAATGGACATTTTTATCCCAGACAGGGGTTTGAGTCAATTACTTGTAAAAGCAAAGAATTCCTGAAAACCTAAGTACTCCGCTGCTCCTACTTGGAACTGTTCTTAACTTGAAGTCACAGCATTTTCTAATGGTCCAGATTACTTAGCAGAAATTAACTTTTATCCTAGAGTCTCTCAAGTTATGACCTTGGTCCTAATAAGCTTTGTGAACCAGAGTCCTGAAGATCCTGAGAAGTACAAGAAAATAAAGCGAACACAGGTTTTGAAGCTGAAGATTAAACGGCTGCTTTTAAATTAAGATTAGTCATAACATATGGAAGCTGAAAAGATAATGCGTTTGCCTTCCTGAGTAGAGAGAATATGATATGTCAAAACTTTGAATTAAGTTCAAGTCTTGTCCACCTTGAAAAACAATGAATGACTGTATTTTTCCTTCCCTTCTTATCAGGAAAGGATTTTCAATTATGCTCCTTCAACTTTTACTATGGCTTTTATGTCCAAGTTAAATAGTTTGCTCTTGGCATTTGTGAAACCAAATACCGACACCTAATGACTATAAGGAAATACTTAATTGAATGATTTACACCCTCTTGATTCTCACAGCAATTTGTAGAAATGTTAAATTACACACACTTGCTAGCCCTATGATTCCCATTTCTTGGTGTACCGCAAAAGTTCCCAGAGTTGCACCTTACAATAACAAAACAAGACAGTCAGAAGAGTAGCACATAGACATTAAACGTTATTTCACCAGGGAATACCACAGGACAGAGTCCCAATAAACGCTTGGTATCTACTTCTGAACCAAGTATACAGCATGCTACACTCACATACTAACCTCAGACTGCACAGCCCATCTCCATTAGTACTTGTTATGCAGTTTTATTAATATGCTTACTATATAAAGCAATTGTAATAGTAGATACTGTAAAGTGTCCTAGAAGTAATTCCATTACAATAACTTCAGATACAACTCAGTCAAGACTGCCTGTGCATTTTTTGTCCAATGCATATGAACTAAGATGGTCACGTCAATCACCGCAGGAGGCAAATAAAGCAAAACTGGTACTGCTTCCCATTACAGTCACTGAGCACATGCAAACAGTTACTTAATGTTACAGAGTTGCAAGCTGTAAATTCTTTTAATGCTTATTCAATACTTTATGATCATCTTGTCACAGGTAATTGTATGGCAATTAGACAAATATTATTAAGTCCCAGATTTGGGTTGTATGCACAGCCAGAATGGGCAAGTACTGACAAAATTTCCCCGTTTCCCCCCCCTAACTTTAAGCATGTGAAAAGTCTTCAAAAAAGGATTTCTGAGAAAAGGAAAAGTATCACCACTGTTCACTAGTTCATTGAAAAATAGATTAATCGAGTAAGCTGGTTTGAAGATTTGTCAGTTTCTTCTATTTGGGCACTTTTAAGATATTTGGTATTTCACTTAACTTGTAAAGTTATGAATTGTGTCATCAGAACACTCTTAAATAATGTTTAATTAAAGACCCAAATGCCATAATAAAGATTATTCAGGTAGAGGTATACTTAAAAGCACATTCTATCTGTGAAAAACCCTTCTTTATTCAAACTATGAAGTGATTTGAAATTCAGTGAATTTGGGGAATTATTTAATAAAGCAGTAGAAGACACAGATCTGCTGAAGAAATACTCACTTCCAGAACATACATGGTCTGCTGATCAATTAGTATCTATCATTTTGACCTCACCAGTACAAAAGTAAAAAAGCCCTCACAAATCTGATCGCTTTTAGTCAGCCACTACCCATGCAAGTAATTTTCACAACAGCCAAAGCACAGGAAATATAGCCCAGTCAAACAAAGCAAGCTTAGTCCATTCTGTTTGCTAGCTCCTTTGTAAAGAATCATCAGATTGATGGTGGCTGTTTATCTAAGATGTGTACACTCAAATTTGAAAGCTGGAAAAGGATGACTTACAGATATCTTGTCAAAGAACGCTATACACAAAGGTGATTATTGCCTTACTTGCACCCTTTTGTCTCTGTAATACAAAGCATTATATTAAATGTCTGAAATACTCACTCCAAATCAGTGAGCCCAGACTTCTAGTCTGGACCATCTGTCCTTATGGTAACAGACATAGCCCATCTTGCCAGTGACTGTAAGCACTGAAGAAACCATGGGGTTTGCGGCTTGTCAGTGGGTTTGGGGTTTTGGGCTTGGGTTTTTGTTTTGGGTTTGGTTTTTTTTGGAGGGGGGGTGGTTGGGGTTTTTGGGTGTGTTGTTTTGGTTTTTGTTTGGTTTTTTTTTTTTTTGTTTGTTTGTTTGTTTTTTTTTTTTTAATATTAGGTTAGGAAAGAGGAATTAATTCAATTCCAAACTACCTAACAGCAAGAAGCATGCGTTCCCGTCTTGAAAAACCTGTCCCTTTTCATTGTTCACTGAAATTGGGTAGCTAATAGCATGAGGAATTTACTTAGGAGAGAAAGACTGCAACTGCTGTCCCACTAAACTAGCACATCAAGGAGAAAGTTGCCAGGTGAAGAGTTCCAACTGTTTTCAGGATTTTTTAGAAGTTACAACAATTCTGATTTTAAATGTTCATCTTCAGCAATACAGTAATAAGAAAACTAACTGAATTATGTCATTCTGTCCAATAAGAAGTAATGAGGATACAAAAGGCTACCAACTGCACCTTGGTAAGAAGTACTTAAGTGCAAAACTCATTTACCCGCGTTACAGTTTCTCTAGTAGTCTCTTCAACTGCCACGGTGTGCTTATACAATATGAAGAACATGAAGTAAGCCTATCTTCACAATTAATATTAAAGAATATCATTATGTGATCACAACAGGGTAAGAACGCCAAGAGGAACTGGCTCATCTAAAATCTGGGTTTTCCTCCCAGGGTAGTGACTGCAGTTCCTCCGACTGGAGACCACCTGAACTGGCTAAAGGGCACAAAACCCACGACTGATTCATCAGAATTCAAAAAGCTACCAGTGAGGTTACCCAAACCAGACAATGCATCTACTGTCTTAACATGAATTTGATTAGAAATAGAGGGTGGAAATCACACTGAAGGCGGCTACTCACCTGCAATAGGTGAGGAGGCAAGGACATTTAGCATAGGGTCTAGAACGACTAGGGCCAGCTAGCCACGTCACTTTCACAACATCAGCAGAATCAAAGCAACTCTGTGCAGGAAGACAGATATTCTGCTCTCCAATACATGTAGAGACTAATCTATCAGGTAAAGACCAATATATCAGGTAGGCAAAGACTGGCTCTCAGAAATAACAAGACAGTAACAAATCAGTGGACCTTCAGCCACCGTGAAAAGCCAACTAGTATTAGGAAATATTGGGAAAACAGGGTACAGCTTCTGCAAAACATTTTACTGAATTTGGAAGGTCTCAGTTTCAAACAACCTAAACAGATGCATGGGGTTATAGTCACACGCAAAGCGTTAAGACTTTGCCTTCACCATGTACTTGTCACCTTTTACACTTAAGTTGACAGACATGGCTTTTCCTGGAGCAACTGGGAAGAACACACCTGATCACCGTAGAAGAGGCTGTGCAATCACCAGGCAATCTTTCTTTCCTTGCCTCCAGCTACTCTCACAGGAGATTAAGATCACATTCAAAGAAGTCAGGAAAACAGAGACAGCTACTTTAGCAATCCTTTTGTGTCTAATCCTACAGTTGGGACCCCAGTAACTCACACAAAGGCATTACTGATTGCTTACCCAGGCCAGCTGGACCTAATGTGGATTTCATTCCTCTTCAAATCTCAGTTTCCATGTATATTCCCATTTATGCATGGGAGGTAAAACAATAGGACAGAAAACCTACCTGAAGAAGCTTTCTGCTTTGCAGACTTACAAAACACCAGGGGTGGGGGGAGAGCAGGGAAGGGCTAGAGAGAAGGGAGAACACACATGAGCAATTTTTCTTTTTTTTTTTTCCAGCTGCATGTCACAAACAAGATATGTTTTACAGAAGTTTTAAAACACTTGGTCTGACCTTGCTTTGTGCAGGAGGCTAGACTAGATGACCTCCTGCAGTCTCTTCTAACCTGAGTTTTCCTACAATGCTATGACATACAGGTAAAGGTTTTAAAACTGGTCAAATACAGTTTTGCTATTTTAAGTTTCATAACAAATGAAAATGCCTCAAAAAATCTGAATATTTATATAATGAAAGGAAAACTCATATCTACCCCCTTTTTGACATTCTGCATGGTATGCTATGCTCCACTGGAGAGGGAAGAGAAGAAAAAGTCAGCCACTCAGCAGATGCTTTCAAAGTACATGAAAACGCAGAAAGATCACCTCACAAAACTCACAGTCCACACTGCCTATATACCTTTGCTTATCTTATCCTGGCAAAGGGAGTACCTGGCTACTTCAGTGTTCACATTATGTAGAAGCAGCAGTAATTTACTAGCTTACTGTCTGATTTTGCTCCCCTTCCTTCATCCCCTTCATGTTCGAAGACAAAATGCATTTCATGTTTTTCCCACTAGTTGGTCCGCAACAAAAGATTCTTAGATGTAAACTACTCAAAAATGTTTTCTCCCCTGCTTCTGGATCATCATGTTAAATTCTAATATATTGAAATTAAGTTCATTGCCTCTTAAGGCAAAGAGACAGCTGCACTATGAAATATCTTCTGAATCAACTTTGCGGTTACCATCCTACTGCTTGCAAAGTATTAGCAGAAAAGAGAGGGTACCAAAGTACAAGGGATACTCTTACTCAATCACTAAGGCTTGAGTTGAATCTACAATTGCATCTACAATTGATGCCTTAAAAAAACCACACCCAAACCTCGACCACCCTTTTCTTCAGTAAATTCAAGATTACATATTACAGCAGATGACCAAATCCTAGAGAATAAAGCAATTCAAGAGATATTTGCACCCCTCGAACAAGCACACACATTCGATGAAGGTTCAAGCTTAAGCAAACAAAAAAATGACTCTTCATACCACACTGATGTTAAGTGAAAAAAACCTCTTTAACACCATGGTGATATTGCAACAACTCCTCCTGTATAAGTAATCAAAAATGAATAAGCCTAAATCATGTTTTAATTTGGAATACCATTTACAGAAGAAAAGAACCATGTCCAGAATAACATCCTTAACAAAAGACACTGAACCATATTCTTTAAATATTTTGGAAGCAAAACAAAACAACTGCTCAGTACCAGAACTAAAGGGGCTTTACATCAAACATGAGATATTACTGTGCGGAATTAGAGGTCAATCATATGCTCACCATGTGAAAGGCTGCTGGGTTGGTTTCCCACTACCTCCCAGTGAGAAAAGTGCTGAGAAAGGAGGAACTTACATACCCTTACCTTTGGAAAAGCAATACTGAGTGTTTTGGCTACAGGTAACATTTTACCCCAAAACCTTTCCAACTTCAATGGAGGTACTTCTCTCTTCCTCTCGCTACGCCCTTTCCCATTTGTGCCTGGTCTCTCTCCATTTTTTCCCCGGAAAACAGAAGTGTTAAACCAGCAGCTCTAGAGCAGGGACACCACACCTGGTTTTGATTTAACATGTAACATTAGGTATCCCTTCATGCTTGAAAGCAGTCTCTCTTTTAGTCCGTAGTTTTTATTTGCATATTAAAAAAACCTAATTACTTAGCTACACCATTTTCTGCAAAGAAAACCTGTTCCTATTGCTAAAGATGTGGGCACTCCCATATGATGTACTAGCTTGTTTAATCAGTAGGCTAATATAACTACGTAAAAGATTATTCCTACCATAAAAAGCAGTTTCAGTTGCATCACACAAGATGCAAGTGCAAGACACAACTCTTGCTTCCACTGGCAAAATTAGTAAACCTCATCTATGGATCACTGATACTCTTACTTCAGACACTGTCAAGTCCGCTTGCATCTCTGCAACAAGTTATGACAGCTTTCCTTAACTAGTTTTCCAAGTACTTTCCAAGTAAAACGCAAATTGTGACTGTGAATCAGTATAGCACTGCCTTTTTTTTTTATTATTCCAGTTGTGAACATAATCAGCAGGTCTGAATACGAAGCAGTGTCTTTGGTACTCTAGGTGAGATTAAAAATTCATGTAATATATCGTGCTCCTCTACCCAATTCAATCATAACAATACAACAAAAATCTTCATACGACTACTAGCACTTTCAAGTCATTCCCCTTGTACAGCATTTTTTTTAAGTATGCCACAAGACCTTTCCACTTTAAAAACCAGATGTATGTGCAGTTAGAATTTGCTAACACTCCTTCCAATCATAACAAGACCCAAAGACTTCTGAAAGAAATTCACACAGTTACTCCTACAAATTGAGCTAATCAGACCTAAAACTGTTGATCTAAAATTACCATCAAATCCCTGTCACTCAAGTTTTTACATAGCTATGGTCGCAAAAGGTCAGCTTCTTAATTCCAATTAAACTTTTGTACACATTCTTATATTATTCAGGGCAGGGTGCTCATGCACCATCTGAATTAAAAGCTAATGAACAATTGCTGTACAAGAGTGATAGACACTTAAAATACACAAAGCAGGTATTTAGGCAGGTAACTTCAGAAATTTTTCTTAAAGTTGGAGCTAACAATAAACTTCAAGATAATTTCAGAATATTCTGAAGTTAACAGTGATACCCAAAAGCTCAGTCTTGCTAAAAGTTAGCACTCCTGTGAATCACCCTACCACTCAACATTGAACATCAGCTGTCAGATTTAAGACAGCAGCCAATAATGCTTTTCTGTTGGGGGGGGAGAGGGGGGTGTTGAAAGTTTAATGCGACTGGAATTTACTACTCAGACCAAGTAACATGCAACTTCAACTCCTCCTACAAACACTCTGACACTGATTAAACAGACTCTAAAAGCAGAAGTATATCTAGATTTCTTGGTTGGTTTCTGCTGCGTGCAAGATGTTTCTCCTCTTAGTGTTGAAGAGAAGTTGAGCATTAAGTCATGCTAGCTTGCTACCCAAAATATTAAAGACAGCTGGCAGAACACATCACGATCCAACCAGCTTAAGAACAAACTGCATACATCTTGTCCCATCTGCTCGCCCCAGTCATACAGTCAGAGCAAACTTGAGGTTGGACAGGACCTCTGGAGATGACCTACTCTAATCCACTGCTCAAAGCAGGTCCCATTAGAGCAGGTTGCTCAGGGCCATGTTCCCTCAAGTTTTAAGTATCTCAAAGGATAGAGATTCCACAACTTCTCTCGGCAGCTTGTTCCAATATTTGACCATCCCCATGGTCATAAAGTAATCAAATCTCCTATTTCCCAACTTAATCATTGCCTCTTTTCCTATTGCTGTCACCTCTGAAAAGAGTATGGCTCCTTCTCCATATGCTCCCAAAAAGTTGCAGACAGCAGTAAGATTACCCTTATTACTCTTAGAAGCATCACACTTCTCTTTGCCAGGCTGAACATTCCCAGTCCACTCCACATCTCACCATAGGTCACAAACATCAGCTCCATCTTGGCAGCTCTCTGGTAACTCCAATGTGTCAGTGTACTACTTGTGCAGGGGAGCCCAAAACTGGACACAGTTACCCAAACATCATCTCAGAAGTACTAAGTAGAGGGCAAGGATGACTCACCTTGATCTTCTGGCTACACTCTTGCTAATAAGCCCAGAGTGCATTTGGCCTTCTCTGCAAGGGCACACTGCTGACTCCCATTCGGCTTGCTGTCCATCCCAGATGGCTAAAGGGTATGGTAGATCATGTCAAAGGCATTCCTAAAACCCTAAAACATACATTGCTCCACTGTTGTCCACAGAGCCAACCATGTGATGATCATAGAAGGCAACTGGGTGAGGCATGATTTTTCTATTGGTAAACCTACCCTGGCTGTTCCCATTCACCTTCTTGTCCTTCATCTGCTTAGAAATAGCTTCCAGAATTTGCTCCATAAGCTTCCCAGCAACTCAAGTTAGGCTGACTAGTCTATCATTCCCTGGATTATCCTTTTACATTCTTAACACAAGTGCAGCATTTGTCTTCCTCCCATCACCAGGAGCTTCCCCAATTGCCATGATCTTTCAAAGATGACAGGAAGTGGCTTTGCAATTACATGGGCCAATTCCCAGCATCCTCAGACGCATCTAAAGCTTCCTACCCTGGTACAGCCCTCAGATTATTATCCATTATTGATTTTTCAGGTAGGCAGCAATGAAGTTAAAAGAAGTCCAAGGGCAAACAAGAAAGACTTCAGGGCCTTGGGACTACTAGTTAAAGGATCAGGAGCACAAGTAGTGTTCTCCTCTATCCTTCCAGTTGCAGGGAATGGTAAGGAAAGAAACAGGAAGAGCCAGCAGATCAATACCTGCATCTGAGCCTGGTGTCATGAGCAGAATTTTCGGTTTTTTGATCATGGGTTGATCTACACAACATCAGGCCTGCTAGAGACAGATGGGGTACACTTGTCTCAAAGTGGGAAAAAGATCTTTGCACAGGAGTTATCAGGGCTCATTGAAATAGCTGAGGCCAATTGTAAGAGGTTCTACAAGACTCAGTCCTGCACTTGGGTCACAACCATCCCAATGCAACACTACAGGCTTGGGGAAGAGTGGCTGGAAAGCTGCCCAGCAGAAAAGGACCTGGGGGTGCTGGTTGACAGCCAGCTGAACATGAGCCAGCAGTGTGCCCAGGTGGCCAAGAAGGCCAACAGCATCCTGGCTTGTATCAGGAATAGTGTGGTCAGCAGGAGTAGGGCAGGGATGGTGCCCCTGTGCTCGGCACTGGTGAGGCCGCACCTTGAATATTGTGTTCAGTTTTTGGGCCCCTCAGTACAAGAAGGACACTGAGGTGCTGGAGCGTGTCCAGAGAAGGGCAAGGAAGCTGGTGAAGGGTCTGGAGAACAAGTCTGATGAGGAGCAGCTGAGGGAGCTGGGGGTGTTTAGGCTGGAGAAGAGGAAGCTGAGGGGAGACCTCATCGCTCTCTACAACTACCTGAAAGGAGGTTGTAGCGAGGTGGGTGTTGGTCTCTTCTCCCAAGCAACAAGCGATAGGACAACAGGAAATGGTCTCAAGCTGCACCAGGGGAGGTTTAGATTGGATATTAGGAAAAATTTCTTCACCGAAATGGTTGTCAAGCATTGGAACAGGCTGCCCCGGGAAGCGGTTGAGTCACCATCCCTGGAGGTATTTAGAGACATGTGGATGTGGTGCTTAGGGACATGGTTTAGTGGTGGACTTGGCAGTGCTAGGTTTACGGTTGGACTTGATCATCTTAAAGGTCTTCTCCAACCTAAATGATTCTGTGATCCTATGATTGTCATCTTTTTTTGACCAGATGTGAGCTGGTGGAGCACATTCATAGTAGTATTGAATCCAGTTTTGTTTTTGCCAAGTAAACAAGTACTCTAGGTTTTGGTAGTGAATTTCAGGAACTGAAACTACTCTCAAACTGAATACATCTATATTTTAGGGAGCTTACAGAACTAGAGGCACAATAAGAAGTGATTGATCTAAATATTTACATTTTTTCAATTGTTAAACACATAAAAAGAATTTGTTCTTCACACAGGCCTTAATGACCCACAGACAGAGTAAAAGTTGATGCTCACATCTGGCATTTTCGTGTATTGAAAATTCACATTCATGTATGTGAAACCCTTAACTCATGAAGGGTTTTGTGCAGCTGCTTAAAAAGACCTAATGAAATGTTCATTGCTCATTTCCAGAACTCCTGCCTTTTCCAATAGACAGAATCCTAGCTTAAAATATTTTTCAATAGGTATACTCCTACTTTACAGCAAACTATAATCTTGCTCCTCTATAGCTTTAAGTATTTATGTTCACAATGGAAAGAAAAAAACTCCCGCAGTTTCAAGTGTATTCATGATTTAACTGTTCAGCAACTATAATGCTAAAGGTTAATCTTGAGACAGGGAAACAGATGTTCTGTCAAAAGGAAATTTTTCTCAAGAGGAGATACCCAGGAAGTTTGTCTTTCCAATCTGCTCCAGCCCACAAAATTTCCCACCACACTTATCCAACTGGGGAAAATTATGAATCAGCCTCCAATTTAACTGTGTATATAGCAGAAATACCAACTTTGAGGACTTTAGCACATAATAAAGCACTTAAAGCATTCATAACATTAAAAGCACTTATGTGAGAATCATGCTAAGCATACACACTTTCTATTAACAACATAATTCTTGTTACGAGCCTCAAAAACTTTTATTAGTCTAAAATCTAAGCCATTGAGTTGTTTAAGCTTAAATGATAAACAGAGCACTCACTCTGGCTTCTGAACAGCATAACATTTCACAGGTAAGTTAGCAAGCTTATCCAAAGGTGTTTAAGTGTGGAAAAAGGCCTTCATGAAAAGAAGATGTGGTATTTTTGTTCTTAGCTAGTCATATGTTTACAGCTAGAGTACCTGAGCAAATGAAATCAGCCAGCAGTTCCAAAGACATTTTACAACTCATAGGAATCTCCTCTTCACACCGCTCACAGAGCTGCTGAGGCTGGAAGGAACCTCTCCAGATCATCTAGTCCAAACCTGCTGCTGAAGCAGGGTCAGCTAGAGCAGCTTGCCCAGGACTGTGTCCAGTTGGGGTTTGAATATCCCCACAGGTGGAGAGAGACTCCACAACCTCTCTGGGCAGCCTGTTCAGTGTTTGACCACTCTCACAGTCAGAAAGTGTTTTCTTGTGTTCAGATAGAATTTCATGTGTTTCAGTTTGTGCCCATTGCCTCTTGTCCCACTGGTGGGCACTAATGACCCTGCCTCCCTCTTCTTCATTCCCTCCTATCAGGTACTCAGACACATTGATACCATCATCGCCGAGCCTTCTCGCCTCCAGGCTGAACAGTCCCAGCTCTCTTAGCCTCTCATCGTATGAGAGGTGCTCCCGTCCCTTAGGCACCTTTTGGTCCTGTGCTGGATTTGCTCTAGTAAATCCACATCTTGTACAGGGGAGCCCAGAATTAATGCTAGTACTCCAGATGTGGCCTCACTGGTACTGGATAGAGAGGAAGAATCACCCCTCTCTGCCTACTTCAGTCTTTCTTCAGAAAAGGAATGAAATTGTGCGTTTCACTTCTTACAACCATGGCAATCATTAGGAGTAAGTAATCTAAGGCTGAAGCTAAGTTAAGGACTGCCATATCATGGTCTACTACTTATGTTTCTTAGGCCTAGCAGAATTTTTGTTTATGCTGAATTTAACCTCTTGTACTTACCAGATCTTGTTTCACACAGCATAAGAAAAAAATAATTAGGTAAACTCACAATAACATTATCATAACACACATTGCCAGCTCACCAACACTACAAAGTTACCTCTGGCTCAAGTTTCAGCGTTTCCCAGTGGCCAAAATGAAATATATATCAATGTATCTTTTTTGGCAAGCATCCAACTGCAGTTGCAAATAGCTGTTTCAGTTAGGCTGTGTTTCAAAATGAGGATAAAACATATATCCCCAAAAAGAGGAGGATTAGATATGTATTTAGGGTTTCTCATATAAAAGCCAGATCCTAGTAATGATGGGATGCCCTCTAAAACAGTTCTAAATCCCTTTGTGGTTCTAAAACATCCTATCTTTAAGGTATCTGTTAAGATATTTTGCAATACAGCAGAACAGAAGGGCTCTTCAATTCATTGTGCTTAAAAAGAGGAGCTGAAGAGGTCAATACACAAGCAGGACAAATAAAAAGTTTGTGGCTAGTTACACAATATGTACTCAACTCCTGACCTTCAGCTAGTCAGTATCCGATTGCACAAAGCTCCTTAAAAAGGAAAATTATTTGCAGAGTAATTCAAAAAGAAGTAGGATCATATCAGCTTGAAAGTTGTTTTGTATTTAACTTGTATACTGTAAAATAAAAACAGAAAGCAGCCTATAAAACAAATTAAGCTTAAAAAAAAGGCACGAATATTCAAGTATATACACTGGAGATGCTGGCAAGGACAAAGCAAATAAACCTAAATAGGAAGAGGAGCTTGTCATTTTCTCTTCATGCCAGCAACATTTGGCTTATACAATGGATTACAGTTCTTCCACATAGGGAGAAAAAGTGAGTAGTTTGAGGCTATTATGATACGAGTGAACATTATGAACAATATTCAACTGAATATTATTGTTCAATTACTATGAACAAGAATCAACAGCCAGAGATTTAAGATACAATGGCTAGGCTACCAGTATTTGCAAATTAAGCCATCATGCTCACATTTCTAAGGGTGAAGATCATTAAATTACGAAAAACCTATAAAAACTATTATTTAGCATTATGAACATGAATGACATATCCTGTTAGCTCTCACAAAAAAAAAGAATTTGAGAAAAGAACTTAGGATTTTCATTCTTTGTACACAGTAAAATAAAGCAAAGTGTTATAAAAACCCTTGATATCATTTGTTAAAATGGTAATGACTTTGGATATTCAAGAATTTATAACTAAGACTGCCATACTAAACAAAAAAGTGACAGGTCAAGATAACAGGAAAAAAGCTAACATCTCCTAAGAAGAAAGTATCATTTTAATGGCTAAGACATCCAACCCTGCATCCCATATTACTCTTGCTAGAGTTTTATGGGGTCAAATCTTGCTTTCATTCCCGTCTATTAATGTTTTTTTTGGTTGTCCCAAAATTAAATGAGTCATCTCTATCAACCCAATCACATTAATATCATTGATAGGAAAAAACCAAAAACACTACAAACAAAACTTTTCCCCAGCCTGAGCTGGAAAGACTAAGTTATTGAAGTTCTCAGTAGAAGTAGTATTAATAAACAACGAGGAATATAAGTGTTTAGGCAAAAGCATGACAAACACACCACTATCATCATATTTATTACTGGGGCTAACTAACACCTGTAGCTTTGTTTTTTAGGGGAAAAGGGGAAGCCAGTAGCATTGGACAGTTTCTAGATACGACTTTTCTGCTAATGCACTGCATTTTGGGGACAAACACCACCAGCCGTATACGGGCTTTGGACATATGTTGTTAACACTGTTAACAGCATTATCATTGTCAGGAAACATCTACCAAAAAGCTTCAGCTGCATTTTGTCTTCTCTAGACTGTTATCAGTCAAAGCATGGCAATACCATGCTGTATAAATCCATCAGTTGCTGGACACAGCTTGTATCAAACCTCTAGAGAAACACCTAATCAATATGATATCGGGAAGCACTAATATCATACTAAGGGAAGATGACCTTACTCACCTGGAAGACAAGTGTGTTTCAATAGCCTAGAGAATAGCTTAAGGTTGCTGATAACAATAAAATGATCAACTAAGACAGCAAAACATAGGAACTGAACCACAATTCAGAGTGCAAATCTTATACCTTAACCTTTCTGAAATGCTCCAACCACAGTTAAATAAAACTGACCGATATTTAGTTTGCAAAAGCACAAGAACATGTTTTACATTTCTCTGAAAAAGATGTCACTTAAAAATTCATAGTCCTTTCAGAACTTCACACAAGGAGATACTTGAATATCTACAAATATTACAGATATTTTCAGCTTGCTCTTTCCAAACAAACCACCTGTAAACAACATACCCATACTGCAAGCATAGCGACAACAAAACATGCTCATCTACCATCCAATTCATTGTAGGAAATAGTTGTTTCCCATACTTGATAGACAGAAAAAAAAAGCCTCTTAGCAAGCAGTTGCTTCGACTGAAGCATCCATTTTCTTCAAATGGGTAGTATACCTGCCAAGAAAAAAATCCTCATATTTGTATTTTCCAATTTATGTTTAAGAAACTCTATAAGAGCAAAAAAATTGCTATCACTGATAGCAATTGATATCACTGATACAATGATTGTTTGTTTGCTTTTCCAGCCAAACTATAAGACAGATATGACCATTTCGTTAAAGGTGTAAAAGTCTGTTTCCCAATACTCACAGGCTACCTCCCCATGGCAGCACCCATACATATATTTTCCTGTGTTTATCACAGTAATACCCATTAGGCCATCTTTCTAAGTCTGTTACAGCCACATACCATCATCTGACCTTCACTTCTTTTGCAATATTACGATATTACCTAGCATCCTAAGGACTTCTTTCAAGTGCATACACTTAGCCACATGTACAACGAAAGATTTCTAGTCTTACGTGACTTTTTCAACAAGGCAGGCAAAGCGATTTGTATTTCATTTTGTATGATCAGCCCTTCAAGGCAGATTTTAGCAATAGCAGAACACTGCAGGTAATTGAGATTCTCCTGCAGTTCAAACATTGCTACAGCGAGCGCAAGGGACCAGAAAGTATACACTGACGTGCCTGCTAGAATACAAAATAGTGGTATGACCTTCCCATCTAATGATATTTTGTACGGGTGCTTTGTAACCTTATTCCACATCTGAGTATCCACAGCTATGAAGCTCAGATGAATGTCTGAAGTTACTTTCTCAGTTCCTTGTCCATCATTCAAACAGAAACCAATTCTACACTTGCTTATCCACATTGAAGTCCAGGAGCATTCATTTAATTTTCAGGTATTTTAACTATTTTCAGCTAAATTAAGTATTTTTCTCTGTCCTTCCTGCCAGCCCTTCAGAAGAATTCACTGTTCTGCAGTGAGTTTCTGCAGGGAACATTTGTAGGTTCCCCTCCCAGTAACTAAGTTACTTTAATTCTCTCAGTGAAGCTTAATGGAACAGCTTCCCGTTTTGTTCATAATAGCCAGACAGAAGAGAAATGCTCACCCAGCACAATTCCGCCCCCCCCCCCCGCCCCAAGACCTTTAACCCCACTGTAACAAGTTTTCAAAAGTATTTGCAGAGGAAGAGGAAGCAAAACTGCAAGAAAAGTATCTTTCTCCATCATTCTTTCCTAAAAATATGAAAGCAAAATGTTCAAGCGGGGGAAAAAAACCCCAAACAAAACCCACCCAACAAAGAACCACCCCACAAAAAAACCCAAAACAAAGGCTTTTAAATACACTCCAGTACCCGAAACAAAGGCTCTTTTTGCCAGCCACAAGGGACAAAAGTGACGTTCCTTTACTGTCTACAGTAAAGACAATTGAATTTGATGTATATTGATAAACACTGAACAGAAATAAAAAGCTTGCAGAAAGCCATGCACTTGCTGGAAGGCAAATCTGAGGATCTGTCAGCCAAAATAAATATTAACATGTGCCCACGGACACACACAGATGCCAAGATCAGGTGCTGAACAATGGATAAGAGTCCCAGATATTCCTACATCAGTTTGAGAGAACAATTTCTTAGGTACAAGTTAAATTGCAGGATTTGCGGTGTTATGCATCGCAAAGGCCACCTAACCGTTAAAGTTAAGTGACAAAACACAAGCCCAATAAATCCAAAATACAGTAGTTTTAGCCAACATGACACATTGTTAATCCAAAAACTTGAAAAATTGATTTTCTTACTGTTTACTGTAGAAAAGTACCACCCCAGCAAGAAATAAGAGGAGGATGATATCTGGAGCAATTGCAAAACAGAGCAACACGTAGTTCTGCTTCAAATATTTAATTACAAAAGCACCAATCTGGAAAAACAAGCAGGAGACCTGCCTGTTGGAAGACCTTGGGTCAGCCTGCACTGGAGGGGAGGCTGGGTGGGAGGGAAGGCCGAGAAGGGAAGGAAGCACAACAGGCAACTGATAAGATCGGACTCCAGCGCCCAAGAATCTGAAGCGACTCCAGCTTTCAGGCTAATAAAGAACACCTTTAAAAGTGATGCTGAACATCTATGGAGAGAGCACAAGAGCGCGTGCAAGTGCAGAGGTTCAGCCCAGAGGTCCCACTACAAAACTGGTCTTAAACTCTGCTCCTAAAAGGAATGTAAATTAATGTTCTTATTCCTCTTATTCCTCAGCCTACAAGAATGAAGGTGCCTTCCGAGGCTTCACTTGTGATGTGACACAGTACAATTAGGATTCATTTTTTGAAAGCAGTTCGAGTGAGCAATAAATAGACCAACTTCATCTTCTCAAACCCATTTAAAATATTAAAAAGCACAGGAACGTATGATTTCAAAAATCAAAAGCATCATCATAATACAGTGAGCTTCCCTGTCTCGAAGGATTTCATCTTTCTAGAGGACCTAGTAAAAGGATACAACTCTTCAATGAAGAGTGCTGCTACTGCTTCTCTAGAAAGCTTGGGAAAGAGCCTGTCCCCCTCTCCCACCAGTGTGCAGGCTCCTGGAGCAGGAGCACGACACAGGTCTGTACAGAACAGCAATACCAATGGTCCCAGAAAACAAAGCAGACAGCAGTGCAGGTTGCAGAAAACCAAAAATAATTGCCTTCATTGTCCTAAACACATCAGCTGCTCTTCTGAGAGATGTGAACAGAGGCATCAAGTCCCATTACCTTTTCAAAGTGTTTTCTAATGCCCAATAGTTTAGAAAACCATTCTAACTAGAAACAAGTCAGAAGACTTGCTCCCAGTTTGGCATTTTTGATAACACCACCAGGTCTCTTTACCTTATCTTCCTTTTTAACTTTATAGTGTGAGGTTTACTCAGAGATTTTTCAGCAACAGGTAAAACCAATTATCCCTCTGAGACCTGTTTAGGTTAACTTCACCATTTCAGTCAAGTACTCAGAGGTCTACCGAGCATTTTCCATTTCCTCACTATATAAATAGACCTCTAGTATGCTATGAATTTTTAGCTCATCCTCATTGTTTTACATTAGACAATACACTTCATTTTGTCCTCATTCCATACCTTACATTAGTTTAACCTGGTAAATGACATTTTTTGCAAAAAATGGTGTCCTTGCTTAAAATACAAGCTTCTCAAACTCAAATATCCCCAGTGTCAGAGAGGAACATTGTGGAAGAGAAGAGTGGCTCCCCCAGGAATTTGTTATGCCCTTAAATCCACTAGGAATAGTGCACTTAATTTCAAATCAATATGAAAAAGCCAAATATCACCAGAAATGATGGCACAAACTCAGGAAGAAGTGACAATAAGCAAGGAAGAACTTATGGGGCAGAGGAGCAGAGCTAGGGCAGAACTGGGAATCGTATGTCACTTCTAGCCAAAATTCTGTATTTTACAATAACCCAGCTTAGGTAAGTTCTAAGTCTGTGTCATGAAATCTAGTGTTGGCAAAGTTATCATCAAGTAAACAAGAAACAGAAACTCATTATGCTTAAACAGAAGTGGTAGTGACCTAAAACAGCAGTAAAGAAAATCTTAATATACAATGATTTTGCTTGTAATTATTTCCTGTGTTCAATAAAGTAATTCACACAGTTTATGCAGTTGTTTTTCATGCCACACTTGCTTCTGTACTGAACACGTGGAGGAAGTACAAAAATAACTGTACAAACAAGCAATATTTTAGTTGCGTAATATTTAAAATCATACTTAGTTTTACTTTTGTGTAGCATTG
The DNA here is from genome assembly GCA_031468815.1 of Morus bassanus. Classification (NCBI taxonomy): domain Eukaryota; kingdom Metazoa; phylum Chordata; class Aves; order Suliformes; family Sulidae; genus Morus; species Morus bassanus. Next base: position 42,171,566 of record CM062574.1, read on the forward strand.
AAACTGAAAGATTGCCATTACATGTAAGGGATCTAGGAATCCACAGAACCCGCAAAACAGCCAGAAGGCAAATACTTAGAAGAAGTAGGTCACTCCTGCTGCTTCAAAATTATTTACAATCCCCAAACAACACATTATAAATACAGCTAGCATTAACATTGTAGGCATTACGGTCAAACCAAGCACATATGCTTAAAGATCAGAAACAAAATGTTGCATTTCAGGAGTCACTCTCAAATAATACATACTCCCAAGTAACACATACTGACTTCAAACAGCCACCTTTCTTAAAAACCACACTGCACCAACATAAGAGCAATTGATGTTATACTTGGGCAAACCTTAGTTAAATGAGGTACAACTGTCAAAAGTGTGTTACAGAAAACATCTAGGTGCGTTCCACGAGAATTTGGACTAGTGCTTTGGAAAGAGTACATTTGCTCTCATGAAAAGGTTGTATTTGACTACTTTTCACAGTTTTCTAGACAAGAAAAAAAACTAATTACTTCCAAACTTTTGATTCACAGTAGCCGAGACATCTTGCCAGCTCCCTATTAGCTTCAGCTGATCTGCCCTAGCTTTTCTGGGATATCAGCAGCAGCATTTGAAAGACTGAGCCTTCATCACAATACACTGCTCTCAATTTTCCCACACCACTGTGGCAAACCACTGTTTACAGACAACCATCATACATCGAAGAGCTAAAAAAAAAAAAAAGATATGCTATAAAAGCTAGTCCTTCACAAACCTGATCTTTCGACTACACCTGAAATAACACTGCAGTGCAACCTTCAGCTCTACTTGGAGTCCAACTCCTCCCTCAGTCTTCACAGCAGAATACACTTTGAGCAGATATACTCCCTAAACCAACAAACTGAGGTAAACTCGCAAAAGAAATATGACTTCCTAGTATTTTATTCAGCTGGCAAACTAAAACGCTTCTGCAGCTGTAATCATCTTTGGACCTCAGTCATATATATGCTTCCACTTCCCAGCTAAAAAACTAGTATCATCTTTCTGGGATACAGCACCATCAACAAGGAAAAAACATGTCACCACTACCATTTATCTATCCCAAATAGAATGTGTACGTTGGTTTACCTAGAATGACCTTCCTTACCACGCTCAGCTAGGCACCAGATGGGATTTAAATACAACATTCCCCCCATCCTAATACTACTTAAGCATTTCCCGCTGTGATATAATGGATGAATTGGTACCTGGTACAGAACAAAGGAAATATGGTTCAGACAAATTCCTTCCTGAAATGATTTTAAGTGTAAAAAAAACCTACAGTCACGCAGAAAACAACATACGATAGAGCCACTCCACAAAAAACAGTTAAAAAGAAAAGCCCTTATTACTTCAAACAGTGACATAAAATGCAGAATTAAAACTGTACAGGTCGTGCCAGCACGTTTTTTATTTTACATGTACATGTTCCTACAGGCATGCCAAGGCATCTAAATACTTACTACGTTTTCTTGGCTTGGTCCAAGTAGTTGGCTGTATTCAACTGTAAAAACAGTGAGACTTCAGGGTCCCAACAAAATTCCAGTCTTATCTGTTCAGTTGAATAAAAATCACCCCAAACTCGCAAAGGCCAAAAGGTTACTCTCAGCAGCAAAGACTCCAAATTTGTTGGCTACAGCTCTTGCTACCTGTCCCAGAAAAGAAATTAAAAGCTACCTTGTGATTTGGAAGGTCAGCAAGGCAAACTACAGGTACCTCAGAAATAAAACATGAGACCCAAATCACCACAGAATGAGGTGGGGTTTTTGTAGTGGTGGGGGTTTTTTTGGGTTTGGGTTTTTTTGTTGTTCTGGGTTTTTTTGTTGGTTGTTGTTTTTAATTACCACTGTGTATGACCTTATCAGAAGGAAAAAGACTTTCAAGGGAGATAAAGACCAACTGAAAAACCAGACCTGGAAAATCCAAGCCCTTTTACTACAGAAGTAGAGTAGAAGATTCATTGACAGGATGCACCTCATCAGAAAGAGCATGTTCTGACACCAACATCCACCCAGCATGAAGTCACAATAGAATAATGTAGGTCTCCTAAATGAATCCTGAAGAGGCATATCAGGAAGACCACCACGATGACTCCCAGTCAATTGCACCAGTAGATAAAGCAAAGACTTGACCAGCTTCTTATCAAGCCAACCATTACCTTAACCATATCCTCATCATCTTTAAGCCTGGCAGAAGTGGAACTCTACTAGGTGCTGAGAAACATGTTCAAGAAGGCATATTGCCCAAAGAGGCTGTCCACAGAGCAAAAGTCACGTTTCTTTTTTATGTCTGAAAGAAAGGGTTTGACCCGCATTACTTCTAATCATAGAGATGAACTAAGGAAGTTCTAGAAGTGGACCCTCTAGCTGAAAGTAACTGAGCTCTTCACCAGTTTATTCTGGGATCAGAGAAAGAGGCCATTGCTATGTTAATCCAACAGGAGATAAAAGTTGATTGGAATATCAACAGCTTTTTGACAGAGACTGTGTCATAGCAACTCTTTTGGAGAGTTCTGTGGCAGTATCATCTTGTTGATCAGCCACAGGAGCCTTTGAGGACTGAAGCAGCAGTGTTCTATAAAATAGAGCTTCAACTTAGAGAAAAATTCACTTCTTAGTATTACCAACCTCACCAAATAAAACAAGCAAACAATCAGTTGTCACAAATGCTGTCCTAACACTGAAGTCAAAAGGAATGTCCTACACACGCTGACTGTTTCTGTCAACTTAATAAGGGATATAGACCACCACCACAGCTTAGGAAGTCCTTACTAAGCTAACAAAAAAGGCTTTTCCAGGCACTTATGTACCAATAACCTCCTGGGGAAGGCAGGACCTGACCAAACAAGTGCAGAGTAGTTATGCGCAACATCAGTGCACGCATTCAAATCCCACTGCATATTTTCACTTTTTACCTTCAGCAGTCCTGAGCCCCTAAGCTGCATACAAGGCAAATTACAACTCAGAAACCAACGTGCTGAACATCAAGAGGTAGAAACCACACAATGCTATCACAGCCAGTGATAGCACTGACAGCACCCTGAACTCAAATGAGCAAATACCCAGTTTCCTTGAGTCCAAAGCAAGTCAGTCCTCCTTTTCTAATATCACTAGAAAGTGACTCCAAAAGCCTCCTTCCCTTTTCTTCCCTTCATAAAATGCAGTTCTGTCACTATTTAGAGCTATAACAGTAGCTATTATTATGTACCCCTGACGCTCAGCACTTGTGTGCACACCACCATCCATCCTCCAAGAGGACAAACATCTTGAGGAGGTACTACTGTAGAACGGGGAAGCCAATATTTGTGAGCAAATGCCTTCATTCATCAAGAAGGAAGCCTTCAGCAGGGCAGTGTCAGTAGAACAAAAGCTTTTGTATTACGTAAATCTTGCAGTCTATGGAGCTCTGTAACCCCTGCTATGAACAAAATTTCTTAAGAAAATGGCTCAGGTATTAAAATTCTGTGATTTGCCAGAGCTATGGGGCTTGTTTTCTCTGAGTCACTGCTACAAGAGACCTAGTTGTCAAGCCTCTGACTCAATTCAGAACTTCCATGACACTTAAAGTTTCAAAACTGAATGCAAATATCCCAAAACTAAGTTGTCTTCTATAGATAAAAGCAAACTTGTTACTAAAAGAAGCCTTAAAAAGAAAAATTAAAAAAGAAACAATATGCAGAATAAAACATATCCACAGTATCTTGGCAAACATACATTTGGGGGCAACAAGCAACACAGTATAACTTGGATTTTAAACCAGTTATTTCAAACCAATATTAGTGCTATTAGCAATGACCTCCTGAAGTGGACAGCTTTTAAAGATAATATAAATGCCTTTATTACAATTACATCTTCGTGTTTCTTTCGTGGCAAAAGTAGCACAAAAACCTCTGAAAATTACACAAGTATGCAACAATAATTTTACAAGTTAAGGATAATGCAGCTTATCAGTACTGTTTATATATGCCTCCCACATTACTTTCACTCTCCATTTATGTCTTCTGAAAGCAAATCTGTCTGAACAGCCCACAACACTGGAAAAGGAGTATTCAATCCAAAAGAACGTACACAGAGAGTGTATTTTCCACACATTTCACTAATACTAAACCTGGCAACCTGGCCCCAAGTGCTTTAGCAAGAGGAAAACTGCACTGGAGTTCTGGATAGGGAAGCAACAAGTTTACAGCACTTCTATCGATCCATACAGGACAGACAGGAACCATTCTGATTTTTAGGTCATACTTATTAAGCATTGTTCACAAGAGCAAGCGGGTGACGGGGTGTGTGTGTGTGTGTGTGTGTGTGTGTGTCTTTCTTTCCCTTGCCCCAGAGAGCTGTAATAACAACAACTCAGAAGGTAAATATTATACTTCAAATAAGTCAGCGTAAATGATGGTGGGAGCTTGTACAGAGCAGGGAAGGCTCAAGAAACAACAAAGCAGGGATCATACCGCAGCAGTTATACCATTTCATCCAATAGGTTTGTGTTATTTTAAGAAGTAACACCTACTTACTTCCTAATAAAGTTTACCTCTAAAGTATAATACATTGTTGTTACCATATTTCCCCAAGAAAACAGCAGGTCCTACTTCTCCACTATGCATGGTTTTAAAAATAAACATGAATTCTTCTGCTTTATTAACATCACAAGCCTCTTGTACTCATGCAGTACTAGTTGTCTGAAGCAAGGGACAAGACAGCAGAGGAAGAAGAGTAAAGGAGCCTGGGGCACTAAAGCTAGTACTGAAAATAATTTTAAAGCTCACCCAAGCACCCTGCCTTACTGGAAACATACCAGCAAACCATGGATGAGTGGTGGCACTGTATTTACTAAAAACCAACACCTTGAAAGGACTATTTCACCCTAACTCACCATATTGCTGCAGCACATGAACTATTAACCCTGCAAAGCTTTAAGATCATTCCAAAAGCAGAGGGAAACAACAAAACAAGGATCTGGTAGATTCTCTTAAAAGACTCATCATACGTGCTTGGTATCTTAATTTTAATTTCCTTCTGAAGTGCTGTTACCCCTCATCCCCTTTTCAAACAACAGTTGACCACATTGGTAGAGAGTTTGGTTTAAATCAATTTGAATGGCCAAAATTTAAGTGTCTTGTGCTATATTTTAAGTTACACTAACAAAATTCAAGCCAGCTTCTATCAGAGTCTTGACATAATTTTGCTTAGGTTCTACTAGTTCTGCTCCAAGGTCATGTGTATATTCCATAGGGCACCTGCTCTATAAGCACAGCTATATGTTCAATTTAAAGACCACTTCCAGGTCATTAGAATGTTTTTTTTTTTAGCCTTAGCTAAAATACTGATGTATTGAATTATCACTTAGGAGTAAAATTTGTTTTTATCATTAACTGAACCAGAATCCAGTTTCCTAAAATGTGTCCCTCAATTCTTAAAGTTACAGTTCTTCTAAGAGTGAGAACATGAGCTGAAAGGGCTTTTTTTTGTGGTGAAGACATGTTAAAATAGACATAAAAAGCCTGGCATATTAGAAAGCCAGGTGTCCAATTTTTCCCTTAACAGCTGAAGTCAAAGAGGAAAAATAGCTTTGACCCACTTCTGCAGAAACCCATATGACCATTCCACATTAAGCTCACATGAAAACAGATCGCGTTCTTATTCTGTTAATTCATTCTCTGCAGAAAACAGCTGAACCTAAGGGATTTTTAATTCCCTTCGTTTGCCATATAGGCTCACAAAAGTAACCTCTGGTAAAAAAAAATAAAATAAAGATTACTATTTTCAGACAAAAAGTACCATAGCACAGGTCTTATTGGAAGAGCTTGGAAGGAAGAAAAAAAAAAATCACAAGTCTGTCAAGCAAGAATCATAGATTAAATCCTCCCTGTAACAGCAGTGTCTGTATCATTCCCACCAGGGTTACTTTGCTGCAAAAGCAACACTTAAAGTGAATAATCATCAGCATACATATGGAATATTGATAACTGCTTTTGAGAATATGGAAGCTCATCAAGATAAAAGAATTAGGATAAAGGCAAGTTATTTACATATATTGAGTTATTCCTTTGCATCCAGCTTTGTCTTAATTCTTAAAGCAACCCATCCTCCAGCGCATTTTTTCCTATTGCAATAGCAAAACCAAGAAGCTACCTGCATGCAAGCAACATATTAGCTCATAGGATACTTCCACATTCAAGAAAAACATCAGATCTTTTTATAGCACAGGTTAATCTGACATATCAAGCACATATACAATTTTTCTCTTTCAAGTTGCAAATGCTGAGAAGAGTCCCCTCATATACCTTGCATTCCTAACAAACCCATTATTCTTCTCTCCATCTTAGGAGACTTAAGAGCCTTACTCTTTCTTTCAAGGTCAAACACCAGAGCTGCTTTCCCCACACTGACCTCAGCTGACTCGAAGCCTCAGCAGTTAAAGACAACTGATCAAAAACTCCACTCCTTGATCTAAAACGATGACCAAACTACCTTCTCTGGGTCCACCTCCTCTTCGATGTGTCTTTGCATATATTGTACTTGCAAACACTACCATCCTGGAAGTACATGGCCATAAGTTACACTTCTAAGGAGAGCCTAGAGCAAGGGAAAGGACAGGAGAGAAAAGAACAAAGAAAAAAAAACCCAGAAATCACTAAGCACTATAACAATCTATAAGAAAGAGTTACTGTGAATTGCACTGCACATGCGCTCAAGTTTACTGTCCCAAATATGTATATGACAGCATTAAACAAAAAGCTGACAGACACGAACATGGCTAAGAGCAGAGGAGAAGCACAGAATCACAAGAGTTCCTAGCATATCACTTTTGACCTTTCTGTTGTCAAGGAAGCACACTAAAACACAGAAAGCAGGTGATAAAACTACTTCACAGAAGTTTAAAAAACCCTGTTTCTTGGCCACTTATGTGGTGTATATTTTAAACTTTCTGGAAAGGAAAAACATGGAGCTCATCTTTAATACCCTCAACAGATCCATGCACAGAAGACTGACAAGAAGCAGATGGGATAAGGTTCAGCAGAAACCACAGTCATATACTAATTCACTATTAATTACAGAAGCTGTCAGGACTACTGCAGTACTATGCATTAACTAAGGGCGCCAGTTAAACACATCCATTAAGGAAGATTTTTGACTAATAACAGCTTTTGATACAAATATAACATTTTTAGTGACCAAAACAATAGGGTGGGGAACATAGAGTGATTATGTTTGCTATTATACATACAGAATCTAACATTCATAATTGGAGAAAGACATACAAGGCATCAGCTCAAATGTTAAAGCCAGTCCTTGCTAGTTTAGGGTAGAACACTTACCATGATCTGCTCCCAGATAATCCTTCCTTGTATCAGCCTCCTTTATGAAAGTTTCAGACTGCTGACTAGAAAGCTCAAGCACATCAGATTTTGAGCAAATGTTCTTACTCATCGCTTCGCTTGCATGCAAGTTGGTAAGAGAAAAACATGCCAATGGGTGAAAAAGCAAAAGCTTACTTCACAGTTTCTTACCTCAACATCCCATCAGTTATGAAATAACACAAATTACTTAATTTGCCCTGCCAAAGTTTGCCTAAAGGGAGGACCAAAGCTAACCAAAGCTCTGTATTCCTTAAAAGTTTAATGGGTATGTAAATAGATGCAAGTTTTTTCCATCAACATTTACACAACCCTCTGGAATTAGAGAAAGACCAACACCTCTCCATGTATCTATCAACTTGCCTTCCCTTCAAGGAGAATTTCCATACCAATTTTGTAAGGAGCAGGTTGTCAATAAAAGCATAATTTAAGATTTATATCCCTACCCATACCAATTCCTAAAGCTTTTGACCCAGGAGTGGTAGTCATTTGTCCATCCAAGTCTTATCAGGTAGAGCTGCTCAAAGCTGAGGCAGACAGGGAAGAGAGTCATCAAGAAAGCACAGAAGCAACTAGAAAACTTAAGGAATTTCCTTCCCCTCAACACACAAATCCTATTAGCTGCTAACTAAGTACTTGTCAGTGTGAATGACTAACAGCAAAGAATATTTCATATATCATCTGGAAAGAGCCAAGCCCCTGAGATCTCATTATCAGAACCAAGTGCCCCAGCTGACATGAATTATTTACTGCAAACCAGTGCTTTTGATTATGCACATGCATTATATGCTGAAGGTACATCTGTGCCCCAGTTTTAAAACAACCATGTGGAAACAAAGCCAGGAACTGAGCTAAAAATATGACATTCATTCCACAAAACAAAACGATTCTCTCGGCTGATAAGCTGAAGTTTACCTATCACATGTGATAGCACACAGATGTTTTCAATACAACCTGAAGGTAAATGATAATAGGCTGGAGAATACATGCACTTTTCTTCCTTTTCTGTTGACTAACTGACAGAAAATAAAATTCTTGGTCTTAATCACATGTACCCAAAGCACAAGGTAATCTATTTCATTTATCTGAGTGACAGTACACAGGGAGACACAGAGCCATCAAAATACACTCGTTCTCATTATGCTCCTCTGTTTTAGGCCTGTTTCTATCATCTACAGTGTGATTTCAGAAGAAAATCTATTACCCATCTGACACAAACTGACAGCTTAAGGACTGCAGCATCTAAACTCCAACACTGGCATTTCCCCCACCTCTTCTCCTACTTCCCCCATCAGAAAGCAGCCATAAGCAGGCCACCTGACCACAGTTTCATTAAAGCAGAGTGAAACCTTACTTGTTTCTCTAGGACCATACCATACATTCAGGTTTGTTTACCACTTCCGTTTCATTAACATCACTGAAGTCAACAGATATCATCATGTAGCATCTTCACACCTATGACAGCCGTGAAGTTGACTGCCAAACAGGAACATTGTATCTTTCCTTTTACTATTAAATCCAGTCTTAAGCTTATATAGAATCATTAATTTCACATAATGATTTAGAATACTTGTAACACTAGTCTGAAAAACAATCCAAGTACGTATGAATACAACAGTCATTCCCGAACAGAAAATGGACAACGATTATCACATCACTGTCAGGGTGCTCATTCTCATCACTTTGTTGGGCTGATTTAAGATACCACAAGTTAGTTCTCATACATCTGAGTTCACTGAAGAAAATTTCAGGAGTTACAGCAGCAAGTAAAAGAAATGAGAACCACTCCCTAGCCACACGACAGTGCTTCTTGCATCAAAATCTAGGACTTGGAGGCAAATACTCTTTTAGGACAATCTGTAATCTGTTGACTTTGTTTTTTCAAAAGCTTTCATATATACAACACAACCTTTGCTCCTCTGCAGGGAACTCTTCTTCATTGTACTGCAAGTCCTTATTCTCTTGTTTAGTAAACAACGCACTGACCTGAAGGTAGAAGAGAAATCATGTACACACGTAATATATACAAAAAGCAGCTCAGCTCCCGACACCTATTTTAAAGCACAACTCCACAGCATGAAGACTTCAAATACGTTCAGAGTATACATTTAAATTTGCTCCCTTTGCTCTTTACAGCAAATACCCAGAGTTTTTTTGGAGGGGCCACAGGAAGGGAAGAGAAAAGGGAAGCATGAGTTGGTCATGCTGTGGTTTAACCAGGTGGACAAGAAGAACATCTGTTTACAGTACTTCTTCCCAACTCCTTATCAACTTAAGAGATATTTACAACCATAACACAGCATGGAGCAATTATCAAGCCAACAAGGAATAGAAACATGACCTCTAGGGAACTGTAAACATTCTACACTGTTAATTTTAACCACCAAACTAGACATCTCACGGGGGGTTTTTTAAAAGCAATGGGATTTAATGTCCTCAAGCCCTTCTGAAAACCTATCTACAGGCAGAGAGTATCAGCCAGAGAGAAATAGGATATACCCAGAGAATAACACCTCAGGTTACCTCCTGTATGCAGTAAGCACAGAAGAAGGAAGTTCGCACCTGAAAACAAACCAGTACTGCCCTCTGCTACCTCACTTTCCAGGTTTAAGGTGTTAAGATTTCTTTCCCCCTAAATTACACAAAACTATATTCATGTGTCAAATAGATACAAAGAACATTAGTTTGTAAAAATAAGCAAAATAAGATTTTTAAAACTGTTGGTGCAAACAAAATATGCCTCGATCCCTGCTCTGCTACCAAACACATCTAAAATTAGTACTGCACTTGAGACAAATGCTAGTGACCCATCTCTTTCCTATTTTGGCCTTTCTTAAAGCTTGCCTTCTTCCAAATCTTCTAATTCCCACCATTTACTTCCTCAAGCCCCTTCTCAAAACAGCTTTTCTCTAAAGCCACCCTGCCAAAGACCCTTCCCTTCATATTTTTATCTCACATCCTCTCTTGCAACAGCCGCCAGTTGTCTTCTACAAGCTTTCTCCCCCAAAACAAAGGAGAAAGAACCTCGCACATTCAGTTAACAATCCCCGCATACACAAGGTTTTAAAATCTGCGGGTTTGGAAGGTACATTGCCACAATTGTTCTCGTGTAATGCACTGGCTGTAGCTCTCCCGGCTATGCAGGGAAGAGAAGGAAACTATTGAGCTCAGCTCTTGCATCTGTACACAGCTGTATCTTTACAGTTAACTACTAGCCTTGTTTGAATTAAAGAATATGGTTTTAAAATTCAAGTGACCATTTCAATGAGCTTCTCGGCATTATTTAGCAGTAATAAGAAACACAACTTGTTACCAAGCTTGGACAGCCTCAGATTAATGGCCAACACACCTTGCATTTCTAAACTATCACTGCAAATTTAGAGGCTTAACAAGGATTCTAAAAACAGAACTCGTACAGATAAAAATCACTATTCATAGAAAGTTTGAAAAGCTGGAACAAGCACAAAACATAACCTCAACTCTTATTTTGACTACATGAAAACCCGCAGCCGAAACAGATTTAGCATGAGGCAAGCTGGACACAAGTCATTCCGTTAGCTGAACTGACAGCGTGAGCTCAGAAACAGGTATGGTCACCAAGCACGCACCAAGATGTCAATTATTAGAGCATCAGCCTAGAGCTACACCAAATTCAAGGTCTCCCGTTGCCATAATTGGGCATTAAACCTACCTACCCTAAACATAAGGCCTGAATTGACAAAACACAGAAGCTGAGCTAATGAAGCAATCTGTTAGTTTGCAATCAGAATTTCTATGCCATGCCTTGCATACTAACGCTTCAAGTCTGAACTACGCGATTTAGGCAATTTCCATGGATTACGTTCTAGTACTGCGCGCACAAGCTGATACACCTCTAAAGAGGAAAGACTTGGCATGAAAGACTTGAGAATGTGTTATGTTTTCATGGCAATAGCATTTTTTTTATTTCTGCCATTTAGGCTTTTTTTTTTAGTTTCCTCAGTGCCTACTCGCAAACCTTTGACTTTAGAAGTTTCTTGAGACAACCAGGATCTAAGTGACTTCCACATACCCAATCCTTAATTCCTTCCTTCAGAAGCTCTCTCTCCACTACCACTAGGCATGAACCCTGGACATTTTAATATTACTTTCACCATTAACCAAGCCACAGAAGACATTGTCAACTACCAATACATTTACTTGCTCTAGATGGTTTTGGTACAGAAACCCAAGATACCCACACAACACAGACATTAATGACACCCTGACTACACACAAGCGTGCCGAGAGAAGCATCCTGCAGTCAGAATTACATCTTTTCCTGCTGGGTGAAAGTTATTTGCACAAACTAGTGACTCCCGATGCTATTTCCGTATCTGCAAACACTCCTTTCAGGCCATTGTTTTCCATACAGCCTTGCACAAACAAGCTTCTAGAAAGCCTGCAATTATTTTCACTGCTGTGAAACAGGAAGATAGGAGAAATACAGTTGCATATGCATTTTTTCCTAGGCATAAGCTGCTTATATCAAGTTCATTTATTCCCCAGCCAGGGTGTAATTGCCATAAAACAGTTGAACGTCAGTGGTAACTTTCCACGAGGCCATATGACAATCAACTTATGGCAAGTTCTACTTTTGCATATGAGGAAAAAAAGAGTTAGTGCCAATGCCTATGAAATTTTTGACAGTTCTAGGGAAATGACATTTCCTTAGACATTTTTTTGTTGTTTTTCTAAAGAAAAAGTGCATCTCTGCACTCATATATATCTCACTAAGTAAAAATGGCCTGGAAATGTTCAAACATATTGCTCTCTTGCTGTCTGAAACGCCTAAACTTTGTTTGGTTTTTTGTTTTGAGTGTGGTGTTTTGTTTTTGTTTTTTTTTTAACCTTGGCCTTTAAGCTGTGTCAGTCATACATTCCATACCTCTTCTCATGGAAACAGTTCTAAAAGTTGGAGAGCAGGGATCTGAGCTCTCTCTCCAAAGCATTAACTGACCATGAGACTAAAGTCCTGCAACAGATACTTAATACCATTACTTCTGACACCTCTTGGCAATTTTCTAATTAAAACAGGAGGCTGAGAGATTCAGAGGCTCAAGTCTCACCCTATGCACTAGCAAGATGTGATGAGTGTGGAATAATCTCAGGGTTTCAAATCAAAAGCCGTCAGTGCAGCAGATGAAAGAGCTATTACGCATCAAGCTGTCTTAATGCCCTTTGAAAGCCTTCACAAAATTATGCAATTTAAAATTGTTCATTGACAGAACTGATTGCAAGTATTTTCTTTACATGTAAAGCAGCTACGGGAACTGCAACATGCAAACTTAATTTAAAGGGTCATCCTCAGAACTGACTTAAAGACTGTCCTAATGCTTTTTAGAACAGCAGCACTACGCTGCTGCAATTGCTATCATCTGAAATGAATAATGTCTAAGTATCAGAGAAAAGGGGTTATATTTTGAAGGTTCTGAAATTAGAGGACTTAATATTGTAAACAAGTCTGAGTCTTGACCCACGAGATGGACCTTCACACAACTCGGACATGCACCCTAAGAGCCTGGATTCAGCTAAACTAGTTTCCCTTCCTTTATCTAATTTTAAGAAGCAGGATGAAATGTTATAAACCAAAATGCAAACTATAGAACTGCTGTAAGAGAATCAATTCTCGTCATGACTCACACTGTTATAAGAGCCCCAAAACACTCAGAGAATCCTGATTACTTGCATAAACCACGAAGAAAAAGGAGAAAACCTGGGAAAATCCACATGATGCAGGAATACTTACACAGTAGGTTTTGAGTTCGAGTCCAATTAAAAACAGGCCTTCTTAATTTCTTCTGTAAGTCCCATGAAATGCAAAAACAAACTACCAGTTCTCACTTCTGCTACATATCTCTTAGCTTGTATTCCATCTTGAAAGGCCTAGAGAATCTAGTTTGGCTTACATATCTCATTACCTCCACCTACTGGTAAGAGTTGCTGCTTGTTAAAAAAAAAACACCTCTTTTACACGCTTTACCATTTTTAAAAATTTTTTAGTTTCAGAAATATTGGTAATCAAAGTAGTAAGAGGGGAGAATGCAAACAATTCAATTCAAAAAAACTGAAGGTACAGCTGATAGACCTCACACCACCATTTTCTGATGTCTAGAATTTATTCACCCCTACCAGTATATGAAATTCACCTTTGGATTAAAACTTAACAGCAGGAGTCAGCCAGAGATATGTTCTCTTATTTGTTTCCAGTCTAAGAGTCAATTTAAGAGATCAATGTGATTTAACGTTAAGCTTCACAGCCTTTACTGGTAACACATTAGACATGTTTCTCCCTGTATAGTATCACTTATATCTCAGTTCCTTTTTAAGCAGGAAAGCACCATCAGCCTTCAAAGTTCTTACAACTTGTTTTCCATGGTAATCCACGCATGGTTTATGTTACTGAAATTCCTCAGAACTTCATTGTTTTAATTCCGGATGCTACATTTCTTAAACTGATGAACAAAACACACATTAAATGAAACAAAGCATGCTAACCTGCTAATACCTCAGTAGTATCATACTTGAAATAACCAGTCAATGTAGCTACTTGTCAGCACTACTAGTTACATTTGTGAATTCTATTACTTGTCACTGAAGTCATAGACAATTTCACAACAGGGACGTAAGAGTAAGCCATTGCGTGCTTTTTTTTTTTTAACAAGTTGGAAGCAAATATCACCATATTTATTTATTCTGCTTAATTCAAAACCCAGGTAAGGTTGTAAACTGCCGACCACAGTGGCTTCCTTACTCTATTGAATGTGTGTTGCAACAGACAGCTAAGTAAAGCTTTCAATTTTGACCAATGAGCAGCGCTGGCTATGAATGTGCTTACTACCAAGTGCTACCTCTAAGAAGCAATAATTGCTTCTATTTCAAAAAACTGCTACATCTTTCCTGGACTAGGACAACTACACAAGCTCTGCAGAGGCCAAGCACAGCGTGCAGCCATACTTCAGCACGCCGCCTCTATTCCTTCACACAGCTCCAAGACACTCAGCCACACTCCTCCTTCAAACCGGTTCTGAGTCAAAAGAAGTTAACAAGAAACTAAATAACCCACTACAAGTAAGTCACATAAAAAAAAAATTTAATACTAAATGAGACTACCAGTCTCCAAAATCTTGCTTCCCCTACATTAATTCTTCTTATTAGACATGATCTTCATATGTGCCTGGAACCTTTCCTTATATTCAGCTGTTCTTTTTAAAGTATTAACTCATTTTAAGACATCAAAACTATTTGTTCTAATACAAAAAAAAGCATGCTTCTTTTTTTCCCCAGATATTTCTATGTCATTTATTCTACTCCTCCCCATACCCAATTCTTATAGTTGTCAGTAACCAGAAGGGGGCAACATTTTAAATAGTATGTGAAAACAATACCAATTTTATCAATTATCAAGCTATTTGACACGCTTATTATTCCCAAATAAAAACCACCATGTTGTCTCAAAGCTCCTCGCTTTTAATATTACAAGTAAAATTTCCATTTCCTCTTTCTACTTACAGATCCAATAATTTCAGTAAGTGATTTGATCAGAAAACTTCTTTTAAGCAGTGAATTAAATATTCCACCACCAGCACTGCACTGCTATGATGCTTCAGTCCAAGCACAGCAATTGTTCTGCAGAAACACTACTGTTACCTTGGAGGAAATAACTGCATTCATTATTCCATGCACTGAATTTAAATTCAAAAATTAGACCTTTTCTGAAGCATTTAACATTCTTCATCTAGTTACCCTACAGAGTTACCTTACTAAATTAAACTCTTAGCATAGCTGCCTCAAAATGAGATTTTTTTTCACGCGACAGGCTTAATTTTCACACTGAAGTCAAAATGATGATCCACTTAAGACAAGGGAAATGCAAAACTTTTTCATCTCGTGACAAATAAATTGAATTAGCAGTTCTTTGAAATTCAGCAACAAAACACGCTCTGATCCATCCATTTCAAGACGGCACCGTTCACTGATCCACAAGCGGAGCCACAAAATTCTCCAAGAGCCTGCTGCTATGGTGATGCCTCTTCAAGAGCAAACAGTGTCCAAAAAACCACTGTGGAGAACCACGGCAAAAAGCTCCACTGTTTTTTTAAATAGTTTATTTCCATTTGGAGAGCAGGAGAGAAGTGTTACCAGAATGGAAAAATAGTTTCAAAATCTACACAAGAGAAAATCTGAACTTGATCAAAGGAAGCTTAACCTGGGATTCACCTGAGCACTTTATTTTTCCTAGCATTGATGCTAACAGGCCGTACTACTAGCATTTTTTGGAGGAAAAAAAGAAAAAAAACACCAAAACACCCCTAGGTTTTGCCTTTTTAAGCAAACCCATTAGTGTGATTCGCTGAGTATTTTGCCTCCATTCAAAAAAAATTGATAAATGATAACTCAGTGCTGGACACATCTGAAGGAAAGAATACTGTTGTTAAAAGTCTGATTATTACTTCTAGCTGCTCCTCAACACCTGGCACTGCTTACAGCTGAGAATGAACTTGTGCCTGTGAGCTTGTTCATACAGCGCTACGCTTGATCAAATCAGCTCTAACTTTGACCTATTAAAAAAAAAAGTGCCTAGCTTCAGTTTTCAGGCTGACATGCTTTCAGGTTGGTGCTAGCCGTGGCAAAGCACACAGCAAAGCAGTGGCGTAAAGCAAAACACACATTGCTGAAGGCTCACGGGAAACCTGCAGGCCAAGAGAAAACTGTTTCATCATCTGGAACTGGCACCTTTTCCAACCAAGTATCTGAAGGCATTTAGTATGACTAATGCTTCCCTGATAATAGCATAAGAAATATTTTGAACTTGGATTGATTTGGGTGTGAGGACACGAGGACATGATGCTTGGCATTCTGATACAGCAGCAGAATCTTTCAAGATTTTAGCCCGGTTTCTATGAGAACTAGGCACTTACTATGTAAATCAGGCTTATTTCTTTGTGTTCTCCACAGTTTTACAGATGCACTGAGTTTTAAAACCCAGTAAAATATTTTTAGGGTATTCCATAACAAAAAGCAAATTTCACTTAATAACTGAGATTTGCTCAGGAAAAAGTCAAAATTTCAGAACAGAAAAGTAGGCAAAAAAAAGAGTCAAAAATTAAGTCACAGAAGATGAAACTGAGGGGCCACACTGTTTTCCTAATGCTGGTTTAGATGCTTAGTCCCAGTCTCATCTATGCCCACTAATCTAGCAAGTAAGTCCAAATACAGACGGTCCTTTTATGGCTTGGTATTATGCCAACTTAACAGTACAAAGAGTTGGGGACATGACATTTCACATTTTTCTGGATAAGCCACCCCTTAAGGCCAATTAATTAGGCAGCTCTACTAGGGAATTAAAGATCATGAACGAAAAAGACCATGAACCAAGATCAAACAGCTTAGTTTTTTATTTTTATGATCTCCCTCAGATGTTTCGCCAGAATTGCGCTTCCTGCGCAGAAGCTGCTTTAAGTAAAACATTCACAGAGACTTAAAATTCAGAAGGCTGAGCAAGTGCTTATTAATAAAAAAAGCTTTTAATTTATCTTACCCTGTGCTGCTTTTGCCTGGGATAGAGTTAATTTTATTTGCAGTAGTTAATATGGGGCTGTGTTTTGGATTTAGTGTGAGAATAATGTTGATAACACACGATGTTTTAGTTGTTGCTAAATAGAGCTTACACTAGTCAAGGACTTTTCCAGCTTCCCATGCTCTGCTGGGTGCACAAGGAGTTGGAAGGCGACACAGCCGCGACAGCTGACCCCAACCTACCCAAGGGATGTCCCACACCATATGACCTCATGCTCAGCATATAAAGCTGGGGGAAGCAGGAGGAAGGGGGGGACATTCAGAGTGATGGCGCTTTGCCTTCCCAAATCACCTTTACGCATGACGGAGCCCTGCTTTCCTGGGGATGGCTGAACACCTGCCTGCTGATGGGCAGGAGTGAATTAATTCCTTGCTTCTGTGCAGCTTTTGCTTTACCTATGGAACTGTCTTCATTTCAACCCCTGAGTTTTCTCACTTTTACCCTTCCGATTCTCTCCCCCATCCCACTGCTGGGGAGGAGTGAGGGAGTGGCTGGGTGGGGGCTTAGTTGCCAGCTGGGGTTAAACCACAACAATCCTAAAGAATTAAATATATAATTATTTCTACAATCAATATATTAATTGACTGCTGAACTATAACTACTCATTTTTAGCAGAAGTAGCATCTCAGACACAGGTACAAGGACTATCTGCCTCTCTTCAAACACTACTCAACAGCATTATTGAGGTGCCCAACTCCCCAGCACATGTATGACAGAGAATATGCCATCCTTTTTTACTTCCACCTTTTGGCTTCTCCTGCAACTACCACTCGTTCAATAATCAAATAAGCAGTTCTGTAAATACTACTATGTCAGATATTAAATTTAATTAATAGAGACTTTCACTAATTTGAAAACAATTTTGTAATGCTGGAGGAGTGAAGAATACATGTTCTTCATTTATTAAACTAAAGTACTGATGTCACCATAATAGTTAGCAATTGTTTTGATGATTGCTAGAAGGTATAAAGCGGATATTAAGAAATTAATTCCTCTAGTCATGTTCACCATAAAACTATGAATTAGTTTATCACAAAACTCAGCATCTACAGTTTAGGTCAGCTGTCACAATACCATCCTCATTGGTTTTATAGGCTCCCACCTGGGTCAAACACACATTACAGACTAGAGCTTGAAAAGGTCAACAGGAACTGCCTGTTCAAGCACTGTTCTTTTAAGTTTCTGACTAAATCCTGACTTCACTACTAAAAATTCTCGGAGGAACCTAAAGTGCTATTTTATAGTATTTCAAGCATAGACTTACTTACAGGTTCTTTAATAGAGATTCTTCCTACAGCACATACTTTTTCCCCAAAAGCACACTCTTGACATGTTGGGAGTTCATTATCAGAACACAGATGGATTTTTCTTCTGTTACACATAGCACATACCTTATTTATAAATCTCTTTGCCTGCTGTATATTATAGCCACTCTTCTGACTAGACAAAAACTAACTACATATAAAAGAGTATTGTACTTTCCATTAAGCCGTCTTCTCAATTAGATGACACACCAAAAAACAGATATTCAAGGCCTAGAGCCAGTATAGAAGACGATGGGATTTCCAGCCACTGGATACCCATTAGCAAATCATGTTCTTCAAAGCCATGTTCCTGGAAGAAGATCTTAACCTCACTTGCCAGTTATCTTTGGAGTTTCACCACAGTGACACCACAGGAAACTCACCTGAACTTTCTTCTGCTTCCAAATGTCACCAGAATTATTGGTATTATGGTACCGCAAGAACAAACCAATTCTGCATTCACTAATATACCAATGATCACTGCGAAATAACGTGCCGTATCCTTACCTACAGCAGGTCATACCTGAGGATACCAATATGATAAGAGTCCACAAAATTCAACTGAAAACAGATGTGTAAGCCCTTGTGTTCACTTTCTTAATGACATGATTAGTACATCATTGTGTATCACATTAGTGACATCAGTATTTCACCTTCAGAGATCATGAACATCTAGATCTTCTCTTCTGCACAGGTATAACCTACTGTTGTGGTTTAGCCCCGGTCAGCAACTAAGCACCACACAGCCGCTCGCTCACTCCCCCACCCCTGTGGGATGGGGGAGAGAATCGGAAGGGCCAAAGGAAGAAAACTCGTGGGTTGAGATAAGAACAGTTTAATAATTAGAATAAAACAGCAATAATACTAATATAATGAAAAGGAAAATAATGAGCGAGAGAGAGAGGAAACACTAGAAGGAGAGGGAAAGAAAAAAAAACAAAACCAAAACTGAACAACAAGTGCTGCAACCGCTCACCACCCGCCGACCGATGCTGCCGGTCCCCGAGCCGCGATCGCTGCCTCCCCCAGCCAATTTCCCCCAGTTAATATACTGGGCATGACGTCACATGATATGGAATACCCTTTGGCCAATTCGAATCAGCTCTCCTGGTTGTATCCCCTCCCCTCCCGGCTTCTTGTGCACCTGGCAGAGCATGGGAAGCTAGAAAGTCCTTGACTAGTGTAAACACTACCCAGCAACAACTAAAACACCAGGGTGTTATCAACATTATTTACCTACCAAGTCTAAAACACAGCACTATGCTAGCTACAGTGAAGAAAAATCAACTATCCCAGCTAAAACCATGACAGTATCCACCCCTTATTCCATACCATTTACGTCATACTCAGGTCTCATACTATCCAATATGACCTCAGTAACCACCACCCGCCTCCCCATCCTTTGATGACATACGTAGATATCATTTATCATTCCCGTAGTCTATGGACCATCCCTGTAGAACATCTGTAGAGAGTCCACACATGTCCATTGAGTTCATTCAGTCCATAACTTTGGGCTCCATCTATCGTAACAGTCTTTCAAGGCCGGAGAGATGGTCTGCGTGGTGTTGGATTGTTGCATGCTGAAGCCAGTCTTTGTTCCACCACCGCTACACGTTGCTTGGTTCAATCAAAGTTCATTCTTCATTAATTTTGGAAATTCTTACTATGATACCATCGATACAGCATATAGCAACCATAGGAGTGATGACATACAATATCATATAGCAATTAACAGCATACCGTTCAGTTCATTGGCTATTTTCACCCAAAATCAAATCCCCTTGAGGCACACATCGAACTCCTCCATCCTCCCGCATTATCCACCAAGTGCACCCATGTCCTCGAGCAAAAGCAATCCCACGAATGGGTTTGCCTTTGCCTGAGACAGGAATAACCCAGACGGTTTTCCCCAGCATATTTTTTACATGCACTACAGGGACTTTATCCCCTTCCACAGTACGTAAGAGTCCTGACTGGGCAGGCCCAGCTCGATTGGCAGATCCCCTAGTGTTGACTAACCAGGTGGCTTTTGCTAAATGTGTATCCCAGTGTTTGAATGTCCCACCCCCCATTGCTCTCAGTGTAGTCTTTAACAGTCCATTGTATCGTTCAATTTTCCCAGAGGCTGGTGCATGATAGGGGATGTGATACACCCACTCAATGCCATGCTCTTTGGCCCAGGTGTCTATGAGGTTGTTTCGGAAGTGAGTCCCGTTGTCTGACTCAATTCTTTCTGGGGTGCCATGTCGCCATAAAACTTGTTTTTCAAGGCCCAGGATAGTGTTCCGGGCGGTGGCATGGGGCACGGGATATGTTTCCAGCCATCCGGTGGTTGCTTCCACCATTGTAAGCACATGGCGTTTGCCTTGGCGGGTTTGTGGCAGTGTGATATAATCAATCTGCCAGGCCTCCCCATATTTATACTTCAGCCATCGTCCTCCATACCACAGAGGTTTTACCCGCTTGGCTTGCTTGATTGCAGCGCATGTTTCACATTCATGGATGACCTGTGCAATAGTGTCCATGGTCAAGTCCACCCCTCGGTCACGAGCCCATCTGTATGTTGCATCTCTTCCTTGATGGCCTCAGGTGTCCTGGGCCCACCGAGCTATAAATAGTTCACCTTTATGTTGCCAGTCTAGATCTACTTGAGCCACTTCAATCTTAGCAGCCTGATCCACCTGTTGGTTATTCTGATGTTCTTCAGTGGCCCGACTCTTGGGGACATGAGCATCCACATGACGTACCTTCACAACCAGGTTCTCCACCCGGGCAGCAATATCTTGCCACAATGCAGCAGCCCAGATGGGTTTGCCTCTGCGCTGCCAGTTGTTCTGCTTCCATTGCTGTAACCACCCCCACAGGGCATTTGCCACCATCCATCAGTCAGTATAAAGATAGAGCACTGGCCATTTTTCTCGTTCAGCAATGTCTAAAGCCAGCTGGATGGCCTTTACTTCTGCAAACTGACTTGATTCACCTTCTCCTTCAGCAGTTTCTGCGACTTGTCGTATAGGACTCCATACAGCAGCCTTCCATCTCCGATGCTTTCCCACCAGACGACAAGACCCATCAGTGAACAGGGCATATTGCTTCTCATTTTCTGGCAGTTTATTATACAGTGGGGCCTCTTCAGCACGTGTCACCTCCTCCTCTGGTGACATTCCAAAATCTTTGCCTTCTGGCTAGTCCATGATCACTTCCAAGATTCCTGGGCGGCTGGGATTTCCTATTCGAGCCCGTTGGGTGATCAGTGCGACCCACTTACTCCATGTAGCATCAGTTGCGTGATGTGTAGAGGGGACCCTCCCTTTGAACATCCAGCCCAGCACCGGCAGTCGAGGTGCCAGAAGGAGCTGTGCTTCAGTACCGATCACTTCTGAAGCAGCTCGAACCCCTTCATATGCTGCCAATATCTCTTTTTCAGTTGGAGTGTAGCGTGCTTCGGACCCTCTGTATCCCCGACTCCATGAGGTGGTACCCGAAGTACAGTAACGGCTTCCATGCAAGACCCAAATAACCGATAAAACTCAAGGCCAGTGTTTTAATAACAAATCTCCTAGGCAAAACATCTCTAACCACTGCAGAGCACAGCAAACTACAAAACCCAATGCCAATCTTTAACATGTACTTCAAAATCAGCATGGTGTAGATCTAACTACTAATATCGAGAACAGATGAATCAATGCTGTGACCAGCAACTGTTATTATCTCAAACCCTTCGTGCCCCACGTTGGGCACCAAAAAGGACTGTTGTGGTTTAGCCCCGGTCAGCAACTAAGCACCACACAGCCGCTCGCTCACTCCCCCACCCCTGTGGGATGGGGGAGAGAATCGGAAGGGCCAAAGGAAGAAAACTCGTGGGTTGAGATAAGAACAGTTTAATAATTAGAATAAAACAGCAATAATACTAATATAATGAAAAGGAAAATAATGAGCGAGAGAGAGAGGAAACACTAGAAGGAGAGGGAAAGAAAAAAAAACAAAACCAAAACTGAACAACAAGTGCTGCAACCGCTCACCACCCGCCGACCGACGCTGCCGGTCCCCGAGCCGCGATCGCTGCCTCCCCCAGCCAATTTCCCCCAGTTAATATACTGGGCATGACGTCACATGATATGGAATACCCTTTGGCCAATTCGAATCAGCTCTCCTGGTTGTATCCCCTCCCCTCCCGGCTTCTTGTGCACCTGGCAGAGCATGGGAAGCTAGAAAGTCCTTGACTAGTGTAAACACTACCCAGCAACAACTAAAACACCAGGGTGTTATCAACATTATTTACCTACCAAGTCTAAAACACAGCACTATGCTAGCTACAGTGAAGAAAAATCAACTATCCCAGCTAAAACCATGACACCTACTAATCAAGAACGATCTGTTTGCAGCACATTTATCTTGCTATTCTGTTCTACCAATAGACACTACTCGCATAAATATTGTCCAATTAAAGGAAAAAAAATCCAGCATGACCATTCACTTTGCAGTCTCCTTACAACAAGAATATTAATATCGCTAATCACAGTAGAAACAATCCCACGCCACCTGTAAGTGCAAAGTTCCATCTATATTCACACAAGCAATGAGAATTTTTTTTAGTGTTAAGCATACTTATTAAAAACACTGTGACAAACTGAAATGTTCATTCTCTCAGTAGAGCTCCCTGTCTTTCTTCAGCTTACTGCACAATTCCCAGCACACAAATACTTTCAATTAATCACTCAAGTCCCTGCAAAAATGAAGTGTTCCAATTATTCTGAATAGGCTGAGCATTCAGAAGTTGATCAAAATTTTTCTTTTCCATTTCCAGAGCCAGGAATGCTTTTAGCAGCCTGACAATATTACTTTGATAGAGCAGAGTTCATAAAAACCCCAGTTCATTTGTAACTGTACTACTTATGTTTGAGACCAAATGTTAGGGCTGCCTCTGTTAAATCCTTTTCTAGCAAGCACCTATCATATACATGAAAACGGATGAACAAACCCCACCCTATAAAACAGGTATTTCAGTTCCTACCACCTAAACTTCTGAAAGTTAAAAAAAAATCCTTAAAAGAAGTTGCTATCCATCTCCTAAACCACATTGTTGAACTTACTCACCATCACTATCTCTAGGCTGCAAGACACAAGCAGGTACCAATGCTGCTGACAGCTATATTGACAAGAAACTGATTAAAATCAAGAAAACATTACAGTCCTATGTCCCAGGGACTTCTATAAAGCTGATATTGGATCACGTTATCTAGCTGCACTACCAAACACAGTAAGCAATATCAGCATGTATTTAATATTTACCAAGAGTCCAGCAAAGAACTGTTAACAGCATTAGAGTGTCAATGGGTTTAGTTCTACTTTTTGTCATGTGTTATTAATCATACATAACTAACACGTTGTTTTGACTGGTACCAAGCACAGCTGAGTTAATATTGTGCAGAAGTTAATTAGTGCTTACTGCCAATAGTAGAAAAATGTAACAGTTTGGGTTTTGGATTTATTTCGGGATTTTTGTTGTTTTTAAAAAGAAAGTTTCCATATTTTTGTCTTCACAAAAAGATAACTTGAAATAAAAACATTATATTTTCTGTATTATCAAATGCCTTAGCAGACAGCGGGCACTGTCCATGATCACTACACTAGTATTTACTTCCACCAGTTGCTGCTGCAATAACAACAATACGCACGAGGCTTACAACTCATCCAAGCTCCCAGAAAATGGAATTTCTTAATGTGGATACTCCTTAAAGGATAGAAAATTTAAGATCCTCAAAAGCAAAGAGCTCAATTTTTGTTAGACACACACGCAGGGTTTATTCATCATTAAAAGTCAAGCCTTCCATCGCATCATACCGTCATTATTATTCACTAATTTAAGCAAACATTCAGACAAACACTCAGAAAAATCTTCAAACATCACTGAGTCTTAACTATTGCCACTATAATTTGAACTGCAGATGTTGTCCATATAAAAGATACCTAGGAAGCTCAAACTTTAACATCACTGCAAGATTGCCTCTGCTGAATAAGGAATAGTGAAACCGTAGCACAATCACAGCCAAGTCTTTTGTTTTGGTTTTTTCTAATTAGCTAATGACAAAGTATAAGGATATTAAACTAACTCAGAATTGCTTAGACCACTCAAGTAACATCAGGGATTTAAATAACTCTTCACTGCAAATACTAACACTCTGCTATTGGCAGTTATTTAGCCTGCTAAACCTAATATTTAAAAATATTCCCTTGTGGCAGAATCACTGGAATACACAGAACTGAACTGGGGACACACACCAAAATGAGTATTGCACTTTTTTCTTCAAGTACTTCAGAAGAAGTATTTTATCTGTACATTAATGTACTTTTCTCCTAACACAATACCCTGAAAGCATACAAATTTTAGCATTCAAAGTTAAATCAGTCTAGGTAGGTAAGGTAGAGACCAAGAGTTTCAAATTATTCTCCATCTAGTCCCACTAGCGGTCCAGCTGCCAGACTTCACCACTTAAATGAACAAGGATTCTTTCTTTCCCCGCCCCCAACAGATCAGAATTTGACTGCTCTTTTCCTTTGAAAGCAGTCATGTACAATTTGAGTAACTTCTGTCAAGCACTGAGACTACTGGGGGGAGGGAACACCACACACACACAAAAAGGATCTTTAGCAGATTCTAATATACACCTGCATTCATTTTAGCTCTACCAGGGAACTAGTTGCTACCATTACAGCTATGCCATGAATCAGAACACTTAGCTTACAAGGATTTCTTATTACCTGAACCACCCTAATAGTGCTCAGCTGACCTTAAAGCCTGGCCTGAAGATAAACAACCTGTTTTCATTGCTCACCATAACTGACTAGTAGTCAGTTGGGTAGTCTGAAGTTGGGAAATACAGCACCATATATACTTCACTAGTATACATCACAGTCATGTGAAGTACCAAAAATCCACATTCCCTACAGCTAAAACTACTGCATCTTGTGGCTACAGTATACACAAGCTACCTCTAAAATAGGATACCAAAAAAAAAGTAAATAGCTTTGAGAAACGGGGATTTTACCAAGTAAATTCAGTATTTTTCTCACTCGGTCAAAAAAAAAAGAAATCCTATGAACAGCTCTTTTTTTAAACATTTCAGCAGTGTATTTTCTCCTTTTACCAAACTTCACCACAAAAAATGTCTTCAGTAGGCTTCTACAGCTCTTTACTATCACAGAAGTCTGACTACTTTTTAAGTAGTTTTCACAATGTGAAGAGGAGATACCAACTGTCAATAAGCTTCCCTTTGCTGGAGGGTAAGGAAAGCAAAGGTAAGCATGTCAACCAGGAAGCTTACGGGATCCACAAACTGAAAACAAGTTCACGTTTTCATCATTTTCTCAATTTGAAAGCAACATGTTTTGAAGCTTGTTACAGATTCAGTGTTCAGTTTTGCTTGCATCTACTTGCACTGAAAGCCTTTTTGTATATACAAGTCATGCTGAGGTGGTACTCCCAGATTTTTGCTAAAGCTTTGAAGACAACTTCTTTGCCAATAAGAATCTTAACAGCATCATGCAGTCAAGCTCTACCTTAGCAATGCATTTATTCCAAACATAAGCAAAACAAGCATCCTAGGAGAATGCGATTCAGTTTCAGATCCCTAAAAATTATCTATTGATACGGAGCTAACAGACATGAGGAGAAAACACTTTCAGTATATCTGCAACAAAAGATTCAGTCTCTCAATAGCTATATTGTAATAAGAAGATAAGGAATCCATTTAATCTCTTTTCCTCATGCCCTCTCCAAATAAGACTCACAGAAATAGAGCAGGTCATGAATTTTCTGTAAGGGGAATTGTACAAGCCCATCAAATATTAAAAAGCACTGCAGATGTCTGCAGTCCTTTCTAAAAGCCTTTTTCAGACAAGCAAAGAGGACACATAAATTAAACTAACTGTTTCCAAACATTCCACTTCTACATACCATTACCTTTCTTAGATGTTTTTAACTGAAAATTAGTCTGTTCCTCCAGGATTTTCAGTCCAAAGCTCCTTTATAACTATTAACAGAGTGTTTGCTTACCCAGGCTTTCAGAAGACTTCATAGAAACCTAATGCTATGTGCACAGCCTTAAGCAATAGTTATGTCCCACTGACGCTTTTCTGAAAGACTAACTCCAGACAGCACGTCAGTCCTATCTTCAGGTTATCACTTCCACAAGCAAAAAACTTAAATACAAATACAGAATTACATGCACTGCATAAAAAGCCTCTGAAAATTATCAGGAATGCATATGAATCACTTCAACATACTGATTTACTCTCTCTACCCATAACAGACTTAATGGGTTTTCTTCAATTAAACCTCTTTCCAAACATCTCCATTTCAGTGCCGCTAGCTCCATACCAACAGAGATGACTGAATTTTTTTCAGATATAGCTGCAAGGTACCCATCTGAATAATTCCGAAAAGATGTACTTACTGTGTTCCAAGCGATCCCTCATTAGTGCATTACTTAAAAACCAGTCCTAAGATGCCTGTTCTAAATAGAAAATGTGCACAAAGACATTATTTTTGGAACAGAAACTGTACTGAAAGCTAGAAAACATCATACCTATATTTGACATGCCATCTTCTTCCAGTTCCTTTGTAATGAATAACATCCTTCCCAAGAAAAGCAAGGTGCAGAAATCAGCCTGTACACTACCTATATGCACATACGCTGGTTCAAACACATTGTCAAGACTTTAAACAAACTTGTCAAAGAAGTACGGATCTCTTCAAGGTCGCAACTTCAGCCACCCAAAGATATGCAGCTCCTTTTACATTCATTCTACCAGGCAATAATTTTTTCCTCTTGCATAAGAGGAAGAATTCCCAGTTACCACTGTTTCCACCCCCAGCCTTTACCATGAAGGAACAGCCTGCAGTTGCCCTGCAGCCTCACTGCATGCCCGCGCTCATTCTCCAATGAGCTGACCTAAGAGGCTAGCAGATCAACCCTTTCAGATCACGGCTCCTCAGGGGTTTCTGAAAGTAGAACACCAGCTGCTATTGGAGTCCATGCGCTCAATATCCAGCACCGCTGATCAAACCCCACGTACAAGACCTCCTATTTACTTAATGCGACAGCCAGATGCATTTATATTGCACTCAATATCCGCTGGTGAAAGGCTGCCTGATACCAGTTTAGTTCTTAGCCTGATAACCAGGGTTAAAAAAAAAAAAAGATTTTCAGCATAACATTGCACGTCAGTTGTCACTACTTCAGACTTTAGAAGGGGGCTGTTTCAGGATTCAAGAAGCAGCCAAGCACGTTAAAGTGTGGACCCCACTCAAATTTTACCAGCACTACTGCAAAAGACCACTACCAATGCACAGTTCTCACACTGACTTTACATGTAATTGGCATTGAAAATTGGTGCTGACACTTTTGCATCTAAGAACACAAATTTGTTTTGGATTTAATCAGTTTTCAGTTAATCCGATTATCACCACAGCTCTGAATATATATTCTTAGGAACCTTACTCTTGGACTGTGACCTACTGTTATCTTGCACTATTGCAGAAATTTAACCTGTCAAACAATCCAGTACAAAGTCCATGTAATTATATCTGCTTAAGTACAAATCCACACTTGGCAATAAGGCCTCAACAGGTACTTTTGTTCATATGTTGGTCAAGTTTCATTCAAATAATTACAGCCTCTTTCTCACTGGAACAGCTACTGATATTTGCAAAGTCTCCAATTTCTGAAGCCCTAGCAGGCAAGCCTAGCCTGGTACTTCCAATTTTATGAAGAGCAAATTCAAGCAGGTATGTCAAGTCAGCATCACTGAGGCTTGCTATGGATTAGCAATCCATATACCAACTGTACTAGGGATGTACTAAGGATATACCATATACTAACTTTAACAGAGATGTTTCATTAACATTCACCACTAATTGATTTGGCTACAAAACACAGATCAAGCTAACTTGTTTTAAGATTTGAAAGTTTTTCAACTTCTACAAGCTGTACTTTGTCTTTCCTAGATGGAGAGAACTTCATAAGACTAAAACTAGAAAGATGGAAGTAGTTAACTCCTATACACACCTCAGATGATTTAAAGTAGAACAGAGAGGATCAGAAACAGAGTACTAACTGGCAAGTGTTAGAGGCACACAATATAACCTAGAGCAGAAGCCATATTCTGATTATTTCTTACAAAAATCCCTTACCTAGGTCCCTTGTTTTATCCCTTCCTCCCTCTAATTCTTAGCATGATTCTCATGCAAATTTCAGCTCAATTTAACAAGCGTATGTATCATACTTAAAGAACTAGTTCTGTAGTACATAACAAGAAAGTAAAATTTGACCTTGGTTATAGTCTACATGCTATTACCAATAAGCGATCTACCTGTTTAAGTCAGAAAAATGAATACAGAGATCCCAGAGAATTTAGCCTTCTGTCTATTCACTCCTCAGATTAGAAATGCCCCACAGATTCTTTTCCGACATATAACCAACGTTACTCAATAGCACACTACATCTGACTTGCAATCTCCCTTCACAATATTTTAAGATATACTAACCAAGAAATACACTCATCACTCTCCATCAGTTTCTGAAGCTTGACATACGAGCCACCTATAATAGTTTTACATGTGTTAGATAAATTAGATGAAAATGAATAAGTCAATTTAAGCTCAGTGCAGTTCTTCAGTCTTTTTCCTCTTATTCAGTTTCTACTTATCCAGGTGCTAATGGTTCAAAGTTTGGCATTTTAGTTTCTGTAGTGTAAGAGTCATGTCAGGAGGTGTATTGACTCAGAGCTACTACTTATTTCCAGCTGAAAATGTGTTCACCACGCTGTGTTTTCACCCATTTTAGGATTTTCAATTTACTCCTAAATCACAACCATTTGGTTAATTTTCAACCCTTTCACAAGTACTACATAATGAGTGTATTGCTTAATATGTTTTAAGCAGTCATGACCAGCCACCTAAGATTTCATTCAGTTTTATAATTATCTGAAGCCTAGGTCTACCTAGGTCTAAACATTTTTTTTTTTTCCAGTTATATACATTAAGTAAACCACCTGTGCCTTTCCAACTACAAGACACTGACTTCTTCGCATTAGTTATCAGTTAAGGAAGTTCATTCCTACTTGCCAGAATCATTTTATAGCTGATTGTTAAAGCGTTACATAATTAGCCAACTCAATGGAATTAAGTCCTCATCATTGTTTAAAAGGCTTTTCCGTTATTATAATCTGATAAATGTAATTCAGCTATTACTCAGTATTGTATACTAACTGCTTCAGTTACTTGCTGGTTTCTGTTGATGCAGCAGGGGCATTGTTTGTTTAAACTACAGGGGAAACAATCCCCAGAGCTAATCCTTTAGCAACAGCTTCAGTTCTACATATCCCCTATCCTTAGAGCAAACGTTTGTATTCACTTTTTCATACACAAGATACTGCAAACAATTTTGGACCAACTATTTCAAGCTTTAAATTATCTTACTTTTACACATCAACTGTGTTTCTGCTACTCAAATGGCACATAGCTCATAGTTCAAGCAAACAGGCAGCTGCACTTGGCTGTTTTAGGCCCAAAGCTAAGCCTGAATTAAACCATGGGCTTGTTTGGAGATCTGCTTTGCATTTCCAGCTGCCATCTCCAATCCTCACTTCCTACAGATGCCTTGAATGTGAGGCAAACCACAAAACGCACAGTGTCATCAACTAAGCAGCTTACCCTCAAAATACTTCAGGTTTTAAGAGCGACCTAAGTCAACTATACTGGCAAAACTGAGCAAACTTCAGAACCACCAGCCTCATCAGTATTGTGTCTTAGGCAAATGGTTAGTACAATCCTTTCCGTATGTTTATCTTCTTACTACCAAAACTGCAATCTGACCTTTTAAAAAAGCTTCTGATACTTGCTTAACAGGACTAGTAGATAGATATCTTCTTGTGTTGTATTCCAAAATTGTATGACTTTGCTTTACATTGTTTCCAAAAATAAGCCTTCTTATTGATGTAGGGGTCAGCTCCCAATGTTAGCAATCATGCTAATGCTTGCAAGCAAGCTTTTACAAGCACACTCTGCACAGTACTTAACAGGGAAAATCTGTGGCAGGTACAAATCAGCTTTTTCTATAAACCCTTTCCTCACCACCCTGGCTTATGCTTCAAGTCAATATTTCAACACAGTTTTCATCTATCAGCAACTGTTATGCTAAAACCTAGGCACTAGCATAGCTCTGTTTTTGAAGTTACCTGCCAGAGCATGCCTCACTCAAAGGAGCCTGTCAAAGAAATTCACCCCCAACGTTAACAAAGAGATATTGAAGAAGTAGTTGATGTCATTGAGAACAAGCCCAGTGAGACATACCTAGGTGATTACAAACTATAATATATATTGCTATTTCCAAAGCCCACTGAAAGTCAAAATTCAGAAATTTGCCAGAGCAAGGGTTTTGAAATTAATGAAATTATTGTATTTAACGATTTGGTCCATATTACATTTGGCATAGCCAACTACAGCTGCCACAGCCCATGCCTCAAAATGCTTACCCCATTCTAACATGGGGAACTTCCCTATAACGAAGTTCATTTACAGAGAAGATATTGGACAAATTTCCTGGTGTCTTTAGTTTGGAATGAAAAGTTCACCAATAAAAGCAAAATACAGCAAAGACAAGAAGCCAAGCAAAGCCTGAATTCAACTGGGTGGTTCAATTTATCTTAAATTGAGCTGTTGAACTGAGTCCTCCCCGCATTGGAACCTACTCTTAACAGCAACAATTCTTAGTGGTTTAAGATGGTTGGTGGGTAGGGAGGAAATGCAGAAAACAACTCATGCTAATCACTACCTTTTCCACTAGCATGGAGCTAGAGAATGCACTAAGAAAATTTGCCTTCAATAATTCATCTCTCACTCAGCTCCTGGGCTGAGAAGGGTGACTGGAGATGCACCTCACTTCCTTCCTTCCAAAACCAAAGTACCTTTCTAAATGTGTTTATTAGCTTGGACATCTGCCCACCTCCTGTTCCAGTTTTCTGCTTATCATCTGCTCTTCCATGCAAGTATAAGCACTCATAAAAGCCTGAAACATCCTACATACCTTTTTGGAGACCCTCCATCCATCTCCCTCATTAGCTATTAGTGTAAAGGAGGCATGTTTTAAGGAAACTCATTAGAAGGTTGTTCTTCTAAGAAGAGGGTAATCAATAAGGTAGCGGCAATCAGTTACTTCAACACTTAGGGAGAATCACAGGCAGGAAAGAAAAAGAGCGGATCATATGGGCAGCAAGCTGGAGTCCCTTCACACGTTTTTATTCAGGCCTGAGTTTCTGATCAAAAATCAGACACAGATCATCTGTAAACAAATAAGCAAGCTCATTTTCAAGGAGCTACTTCAACATCACCAACTTAACATTTGTAATAAAGCAAAAGGTAACAAGCTCATATAGTTAAGTCTTAAAATATGCAGACAGCAAATTCTTATTGACCTTTCCACCTATTAGTGCACTTCCTTTAATACAATGCACAAGTTGAAAACATTAATTCAAGGCTGAGTATCAGCCCATCGGCATTTTTCTTAAACCATATTTACCTGTGTTTAGAACAGGTATCTCACATTTTTCCAAGTAGTTCTTATTGCTCTTACGCAAGCGTTTAATAATTATTAGCCTGATTCTGTCATCCCTGAAAAAAACAAACAAACCAACCAACCCAGACAAGTCCCAGTTATAGTAGTACAGGACTCCCCTAGTATCTTGACTTTTTACACTTCACTTTGGTTGCTCAAAGTCAATATAAATTCTTTCCACTGCACAATTACTAGGCCAAAGTCAAAATGCTTTTCTTCCTGCCCAGTCACAATAGCTTGCTCTTCATCCCTTTCCCAGAAATCTAATTACATAATTCTCATAACTGCTCAGACAATGCAAGAAGATCCAGTTTCTCTGCAATATTTATTATTGCAGTTATTATCTTACAACAGTTACAGCCAAGTAAGCATCTGACAAAGGCCTAAAAAGTATAACTGTTTTGCTTAAAACCTTCTCCAAGCTACTCAGTCACAATTGATCTTAGACATGACTCAACAGCGAAGGAATTGTGCAGATCCACAAAATCTGATGAAAGAAAAATTAGCTCCAAGTAGCAGCCAGCAAAGTAAGATTGATCGCTGCCTCTGATCTGCATACACATCATGGCTCATAGGCACCTCCATTTTCTAAACAAGGTTCTGAAGGTGTCCAACTTAGTTATGGCTTTGTATGCTAAAGTCTGGTGAACTTCTGTAGTCTTATAGTTCAGCCAATAAACGACTTGCTGTTCAACACTACATCCTATCCATCTTGCTAAGCCCACAAACAAATCAAACTGAGCCAGAGTTCCAGCTCTGAATGAAATACTCGCATCAAAAAACACTTTCTGTTGACAAACAAGCATCACATGTAGTACCTTGCTAGATATTTCTAGGAAACAATGTACTATTTTGCAGATTTGTTTGTGAAGATAATGACCGCAAGTGATAACAGGATCAAGCATTTGACCAGACTTAAGCACTCAATACACACTGTCTGTTTACAAACACATGGTGATAATCACCCCTTCTCCTAGACAGAGAGGAAGAAATAAAAAAAATAATTCTGAAGAGCTAGTATTTTTTCCTAGGTAACTTCAGAAAAAGGTTACCTTAAATTAGTTGACGAATACTGAATATTATCTGAGGCAGTGACCCACGGCTGCAGACCTTGCTTAGAGGAGTGCCACCTTGCCATACCTACCCTTCCCTCACACAGCTTTGGCTGCCACTCAGATCACATTTAAACCAGGAGAAACATTTACACTTCAGCTCATGCCATTAGGAAAATGATCTGATTTCAGAGGCTTCCTGGAAGTAGCCTGACTACCCTGTTTCTAGTCCCCACACAGGCAGCAAGTTCCTCTTCCAAGCAGGTACTCTTCTGTCAGATAAAATTTATGCAAGCATTTTCCCTGCTTCAAGGAAAACACCTGAAAAACAGCTGAAGGTTTGCGTTGTGGTTTGTTTTTTGTTTAATAGAGGCTTTAATGCTCAGTCTACAGATGGAGCTGAGGACTTCTCGTCATTACTCCCACAGCAAACAGCGTGGGTCTGACAAAAGCACAGCGAGCCCGGTTAAGGTTGTTGCAAACAGCAGAGGGCACAGTTATAAGGACAATCAAAACTTAGAAGCCATTCACCAAGGAGCAGTGGAGACAAACTCTTAATTACTTTAAGTAACAAGATCAATAAGCTCATATAAGAAACTAACGGCAGTATCTGTGGCGACTGGAGACCTGAATCACCACACCACTTCAAGCCAAGGCTTTAGATGAGCTGAGCGCACCAGGGTGACCGCTTTCCACGTCCGACCCACAGCGCCTCCCGTTGTCACCGCCACACAGATGCACACGCCAAAGGAGACAGTCACCTGGTTTTGCATCCCTGAGCTGTTCTTGACCTTTGACAGCAGGATCAAACCCTGAACGCACAACTCTTCATCCACTGTCGGACTGCAGGATACAGGTTCATTCTGGCAACATCTCCAGCTAGCAGATTTAACAGAAGGAAAAGAAACCTCAAACACACTCAAACCCCCCGTGTTAGTATTTCACCTAACACCCTGTCTTGTTCTCAGCCTTTCAAATTACCCAGTTGCATATCAGTGGCTCTGTTCTTTATATCAATCCTTTCCCATTCACTGTCAGTCTGAAATAAACCTCTATTACACACACACACAAAAAAAAAGGAAGAAAAGGAAAGCTGTACTCTCAA
Source organism: Morus bassanus (assembly GCA_031468815.1). Lineage (NCBI taxonomy): Eukaryota > Metazoa > Chordata > Aves > Suliformes > Sulidae > Morus > Morus bassanus. The sequence goes on from CM062574.1 coordinate 42,205,613, forward strand.
TGTCACATAAAACCTGGGCTGCTATCAAGAAAATTAAACAACTCCCCTGCAAAGCTGTGAAGTTTTGTAACTGCACTAACACAGGCAATAGTTGTTCTAGCCAGGTTACATAAAAAGCTAACAGTGCCATACATAATCCAAGCAAAATTATGATGGCAGGTTGCTCAAAATTATTTTTGAACATAAACCACAAGCAACCCATCTTCATAATTCTTCCCTGTTGTTCATAACAAATGAAAGTCCAAATTTTTGGGGGGCAAACAGCAAGTTATTGAGGACTGAAATAAGCTTTCAGTAAGGTGGTTCAACTTCCAGGACACATGCACTTGTACTAATTCCTACTACATTCTCATCTGGATGCCAACACAAGACTTCACTTCTGACATGCTAAACCCTTGTCTCACAGGATTAGTACTTGTATTTAATATACATTCAGGCACAACTACATTGCTTGAAGTTTGCACAGCCTGTGCAGTTACTTGAAACTGAACAGAAACCTGAGTGCAAGTCAGTCAAGAATTCCCGAGCCTCAGCCATGACAGAATTAAACACAAGAACTTCTGCGTAACACAATTCCCCCCCCGCCATCTTCCAGGGAGTGAAAAGTCCCTTTATTTTCAATTTCAGCAAGCATGTAGCTATTACTGACATTTCAAGAACACATGTTCTAAAATTGGCAGGAGGAGTTAATAATATGCATTTTCAAAAGGCCAATACTCCCTAGGAATAAGACAGAACGCGTTTTCATCGAGCCTCACCTAGAACTGAAGCTCCAAAGTCATCTGGAAGATGCTTTAATTTAATAGAGAACAGCATTCTTTACTGAACTGCTAGGCAGTGCTATTCAGTGTTCATCAGTAAAGATGCACACAAACTGACATAGTTACTTCTTCAGTGAGACTTTCATTATACTGTTTATCAAAGCAGATGACATGGTGTTCTACTCATACCTCTTCCGTGTTATTTGGCCATTTTTTTCCATTTCTAGAAGGTACTACGCAAAAAGTACCAAAGAGAGCTAGAGAATACAATTTAACAACTTCTGCAAATCTTGGGCCAGTCTTCAAATCTGTTCTTAAGACCAGTACAGCCACACTGGCTATCAAAGAAGTTATACAACTAAACTAATAGCTACTTGGAAAAAAAAAGTCAGTAATGTCCTACCAACAGATTTGTCTCAGACATCTATCATGTTCCAAACTACACAAATGCCGTCAGAGAAAATTTCCTCCTGCTTGGGTACTCTGAACTTGTATTTGGCAACGCACAGAATTTTGTTCAAAATTTACTCATCACATTTTTGTGCTGAGACTCTTTTATAGTTTACTTAAGAGTTTTACAAGATCAACATGAAACCCCTAAGTTTTAGGAAGGCCACAGCCAGGACAAGCTGGAAAGACTTCCCAGAAATGCAGCACAAGAATACAATACTTCCAGCAGACATACCACAGTTAGCTATACTGAAAACTTTCACAAGAAAAAAGTCTCTTTATGTCATCTGAACCCTAAATATTTGGAAAAGACAGTAAATGAAACTTCCAGCCATTCAGTCTAGTTTTATTGCAAGCAGAACAGCAAAGAAAACTCCCTGATGTACCCTACCAACCTATGGGCGGTGCACTGTGCTTGCAAGCACTTCAAGTTGCTAAGTCCCATATATTTCAGTGAATCAGCAAAAGTCCGCACAAAACTAGCCACTTCCACATTCTAGATGATGATTCTCTTTTACTTTTTGCCTGCAGCCATAATTACCTTTAAGTGATGCCCACTTTTACTGAACCAACAACCACTTAAACCAGCAAATGCAAACCAACTGGAACCTTTTCCCTCCAACATTCCTCCTAGCACAGAGCGATACAGCCATCTTCCGCAGTGCTGTTGCTTTGAGAACTGGATATTTATTTCCCAGGCGATATCATTCCATATATTTTCCTTCTTTTCAGTTTATATTTGGAACAAATTCAAGATATGCAGACAGCTTAATCACTAATAAAAGAAGGGTTCCCACTACATTAAAAATACAGGTTAAAATATACAGGTGATTGTTCAGTGGTGTTGAGAATCTTTCATTAAAGCTTAGTAACTTCTGATACAAATTTAACTTTTATTGAAAACCTGAAAACATAAATCCTGTGTTATTCACTGAAACACAAAAAATCACATTTCTTAAAAGCTTAAGATCTATGTTTTGAACAGGCTTACTACTTTAACTAGAATATATCAGTCATCAGCTATCAGACTACCGAAACGCTTCAGTGTCAGCTCAGCTAGGAAAAAGGAAGTATTAAGACAACATAAGAACGTTGATCTATGCTGGCCCCTTAGCTTATTTTTTCATTTTTAAAATTTCCTGACAAATGTTTCCTTGGAAAGTGTATGTTGGCAGAATTCTCATCTCTACAGCACTGCGTGGTCTTCCCCACTTACTGATGGAAAGCAGCAGTTAGAGCAGTCTGATTTCGTAGTACGAACAGACATGGGGAAAAGGGACTGCATGCAAGGAGACCCAGGGAAATGTGCTTGGTACTCAGGCACTCAGACTTTGGGATAAATAAGCATCTTTCAGAAAATGCCAACTGACCAACACAAAACTTAATTGAATGTTTTGGCCAACAGTTGTTCCTCTAAGTGCTGTAATTATCTCAACATTAACAAATTATCAAAGTCACCCATTAATTACAAGACCACTTACATTATACCATACAAAGTAGTCAATACCAAGTAGCATTAGTTTAAGACGACAATTTGACTTCAGGAATGTGCTTCTCACTTCGTTCAAACGTAGGACACAGTACATATTTACCAAGTTTTAGAAATCCCTCATTCTGCACTACAGCAGGTGTCAAGTTTGCAACAACTGCCCCTTTCATACTCCCCATCTTTTAAAGGTGCCTGTTAAGAACTCACAAGTCCCTAACAAACAACTTGATCATCCTCCAAAAGTGAAACAGCTGCAGATAGTCAAGGTCCATCAAAAGATTACAGTGATTATGGCTTAGAAGTACTGAAGACAAGACTTCCTTTCCTTAATATCTGCAGACAGATACTTAAAAAAGCCACAGACGCTCAAGTTAACAGTAACTGCAACTGTGCCTCACTGCGTTCAGCTCAAAATCCTAAACATCGAGCCAGTCTAAGTAGACTGTACTGTATTATCTTTCAGCACTTTTCTGTATGATAGATTTCTCCTGGCTGAAACAATACTTGTGTTTAGCAGCATGACTTGCATGCAATACAACTCTAATGGTATTTTAATTTGCACAAAGCAAGTGAAAAACAATCATAAGGACGATGCATAACAGCCTTTTGGCAAGATTAATTAAAACCTTAGACTACTGATTATACAAGCAACTCAGGTTCAACATATTTATGATCAGTTGCAGATAGAGGGAACATGCATTAAGCTCCCAGAGAAACAGGTTCAAGTTCATTAGAGCCTGGAAGTTATTTCACAGCCTACAGATCGGTTCAGTTGCAACAGCTTCTGTGCAACACTACTACCTTGCCCCTGTTGCTTAAGGAAAACAAGGTCTAGGTGCAGACCAGCAATCCACTGAACAGAGCCAACAGCCCTCTGACACCCTGACGAGCTGTCCCAGACCTTGCAGCGCAATCCTACACCCATTCCTGTAATAGCTCTGAAGCTCCTCTGAGTCTTAAGCAAGCTTACTCAGATTGCTATCCTAGTAAAACAATTACTTATTTTTACACTAAGCTGGTTTCTGAAGGGCTAGAACCTGTGAAAGTGAGCTGGTGGGGTGGAAGGATCCCGCTCTCTTAGCAACAGCAAATTAATCATTAACGGCTCACCCACTCTCAAGCTATACTCTCAGAAGACAGTGAAGACCTACATCCATTTTTAGCAAGTTTATACTTTGTTGCTCTGCTTTAACAAGAGCCTTTCACATTCCTAGCATTATTTTCAGCTAAGTCTGAACTGAGAATCAAGCAACACATCATCTCATTTTTAATTCAACTTGAATGGAAGTTGTTATAATTCTAAGGCACAAAGGAGCACAGAAGTACAACCCTCAGATTACAAACAGCTTGCCCGACTAACCTAAAGAGGCTTTACCCTGGGGTTTTGTGGGTTTTTTAGTGGGGTTGTTCATTTTTTTTTTTTTAAAGAGAATTAAAAAAAGCGTAGTTTTTTTTTTCAAAAGACTCATAGTATTGCAGTCCACTTCATTATTAATCAGGCCTCATCTGCTCAATACATCATTTCCATAAGAATAGCAGTCGCCCACATGTTACAACATGGCAAACACGGTATCCTATTCCCAACATAAAGCTTTCACCTGCTAAAGAGTAAAACACAGAGCATAAGTTAGAATGGTTTGTTTCTTTTTATGCAAGTCAGTTTAGCCACTGGATGAACTGAAATGTCATGTTACAGTAAACCTCACATGTAAACATGAGAAATCCTCTCTTGCACTTTGAAATTTTGAGTTCTTTACTCAGTTTCAGCTTGGTTTGACAGCAGAGAGAAGTCCAGAGAAAAAAATGCCTTGGAGAAGGGTATAGAGAAGAATGCTTAAACTAGCCTTCCAGCTGGGAGAACAGATTCCCCGCCTGCACAGCTCCCCGTGGCCTGCTGCTCATCACTCTGCACGCGTGCCTTTACATCAGCACACACGGACTTGCTGACACACAGGTAGCTTGGATGCAGCTGCAGCATACGCTGCCTCTTGTTCCGCTAGCCATTTGGCTTACAGAAGGAAGCATACAAGAGAGCGGACGAAGAGCACGGGATCACTGGCGTCTTTACAGCAAAGCTCTCTAGGAAGAAAACAGAACCACAGCAAACCAGATTTCGTCAGTTCTGCCATTCAACAAACCTAAAGATTTGAAGTTACTACTTGACTCCTGCTGAATACACCTGGTTTGGGCTAATTTGTTTCACTAAATAGGATCAGAAGTAGATTTGATTGTGAATCTCAATTATTTCAATCTTATGTCACAATTTGTCATTAGCAAGGTACTTCACATATTCCTTCTTACAAATACTCCCGTCACATTTCACTTGAATGCAACATAAATAAAAGCAACTTGATTTACTGTCACTGTTCTTTTCAGGAAATTAATACACTAGTTTTTAAACACTTAAAAGTTAACTGCAAATTCATATGTTTCCTGACAAGTAGACGGAAGACGCAAATTAAACAAGTGTCATAGCCTACTTGTAGTTAAAAACCTTTGCTTTTTAATCAGATGCTCATTATGACACAGTATATATAAATGTCTAAATACAGAAGTCAGTCTTAAAGTTGGCAGTCACAAGAGACCAGAAGCAGAACCAGGTCCAGTGTCAAAGCCCTTCACGACATCCAAGCAGATGAAAGCAGTCATCTAAAAGCCTTCAGAATTCTCTCAAGTTCTGCCATTTTACTTTATACTTCAAATACTCCCAGGAACAGCTCCTGGTCCTTGAGTGTTACGAGAATTCTGCTTCTTTTTATCTCCAAAAGCCAACAGCCTGCAACCACCGGAAAAGTTTGCTAGAGTAAAACCAACTTACACTGAGGCCTCTATATTCCAGCCATCACCTACATTTCAATGGCCCGTTTGTCCTGCTTGGAGGCAGACACTAAGAAAAAAAATTATTTTTTTCAAGTTAGGAAACCACTAACTATCCCATACCTCAAGTATATATAGCTATCTTGACCATTAAAATCAATTTTTACAGCTTCACAGGAATTACTTAACTTTCAAGCTGTTATGGTTAAAAAATAAATCCCAGACTCTCTCCCCAACTGATGATTTTGCATCTCACGTTTTTCATCAGCATGAAAGTCTTATTTGTCCACCTTTCCAGGTGGACCAGGAGAAGATTAAACCTAATACAGTTTTCTCACACACAACTCCCATGTATTCAAATTCCATTTGGTTTCCTTTACTTCTGTTGTGCTCAAGGCAACCACATCTATATAGAAACTGTTTTAGCAACTGATTCTAGCTCCGGGCCCAGCAGTACCCCCAGAATGGGCTTTCAGATCACTCTTGTGCACGTTAGAAGTGCTTATGGAATAGCTTGGCCACAGCGTCCAACACACAAAACCCACTTTGGAAGCAAACGAATGAGCCACTATCACAGATTCAACATTTTCAAGATGCTTACTGGACTGTCTTCTAAGACTCAAATTTGATGTTCTGCTTTAAAATATGGGACTATAATTAGACAAAAGACTTAACTATCACTGTTTTTTATTTCAGTCTGTACAGGGTGGTACTACTTCAATAATTTGGTGATACAAGATTTGAAGGACAGTTCATAATTAGTATTATCACGTTGCCATCTCTGCTGCTTTTTCAGAGCTTTAAAGAAATTTAAATCAAGTATCTTCAAGTTTAAGCCCACTACACTCCTCTTGATTTTAACTTTTTAACAGGCACTTGTCAAAAAATTGAAAGTATAAGCATACAGGTAACAGCTTTTTCTCGATCCAGACGTGATCTTCACAGGAGACCCACTAAATACCCTAGGAACACAAGTGTGGCTAACAGAAATCAACCCAACTAGAAAGAGAGTCATGAGATAATAGTAGAGGGGGTTTCTGGTATCCCGTAGTTTTCTCCACGCGCTATCCCCAGTGAAACCTGTATCTTAATCACTGTCTGGGGAATATGTTCCCCTGAGGTCAATAAATATCCTCACTCTCTCTGCTAATATACCTGGCTATGAACAGCCTTTTTACTGACTTGATTAACAAGGTAAGAGGCAAACAAGGGACTGATACTGAGGGAGTAGACACAGTTCACATTTGTGTTACTGGTTTTCAAAACAAAACTGTTCCAGAATTTGCAGGAAAAGACATCTCAAAATTCATCACATTTAGAACCACAGTACTTTCACTACATATTGGAGCCAGCTTCAGTCTACTTAGTTTAGGTGTTCGCAACGCTGACAGTGTGCAACACCAACACGGACGAACCGTCCTGTACCCAGTCCCTTAACGATTCCCACAATCTGCACTGAGACCTCTGCATCAGCATTTGCATCCAAGCTAAATAGTTGCATTCCAGCTCCAATATTTATACACAAAGTCACATTTACAACCAACATGTGGACAGCAGGAAAGAAGTGGTTTTTCAAAGGCATTGCTTTCTCTAACACATTACAAAAGTCACACAATTAGCTTTCTCCAAATCTTTTCAAGTAACTTGTGGAATAAACTCGATTGAGTACCTCTGATTTACCACAGCAAGTACAGTAGCATCTGGAGCCGCCTACTAAGTATTATTAAATATAGCTAAACAAAAATGTACAAGTCAGGAAGAACATAGATTTACATAGCTACGTCCATCCCTGTTTGTAGCACGTTGTTTTGGGGTTTGGTCTTTTTTTTTTATTACAGCCTCGCTGAGCTTGTTTAAAAAAGATCTAATCCCATTTGTAATGGCATCTTTTTATCAGTATTTGATTTACCTAATGTGTCATCACTGGACAGCTTTTATCAAATATCATCACCTACCTAGCAAGCAATATTCCCATCTGCTGAGTAGAAAAATATTATGGAAGCTATACAAGAAGGGCTGCAGTGTCAGGTAATCCAGGAGAAATGTATCAACGTTGCACAGTAACAGAGGTTCCCCCAATAGCGCCTTTCACTGAAATTAAGGACTACCAGGCAACTCCTAAAATGCCTCGCTTCGGTGTCACTTTCTTCCAAAAAGATGGTATTTGTGTTCAAGTTTCTGGCAGGTAGCTGGCTCAGCCTAAGTAAGCTACCTTATTTACATACTAATTAAAAAAAAAATCTGAAACAATGCCAGTAGGCTACCTTGCTTTTTACAAATTCTGGCAAAATTTATTTTTCCCTTTTATCTACTAGCGTTCTTTTTAAAAGGTACTGGACTGGCCTAGTTAGCAAATCAAGGGATATATATTTGAGCTTTAATTTTCATAGCATGTCATTACCTAACATCAAGTAATTCCTTTGGGGACATACTTGGACTTTTTAGGTCACTGAGGTATTTTGCCTCTTGCTGTTGACAGCCTACATTCAAGTTACAGTCAAACACCAGTATTTAAATCCCATCCCCCCTCCAAATTGACTAATTTCTTTCAGCTGTCTGTAGTCTCCTTCCAGCACTTACTGGCTTGCTCCCACCAGCAAGTCTCAAATTAGAAAATTTTGTATTCGTTAAAGTATCTAAAACACCTTGGAATATTCAGTTCAAGGTAGATTAATGTACATTTTGTCAAACACCCATCTGTCAGAAACTTTAACCTAACCCTTGAAGATATTTTGATTTCACCATAAGGCACATCAGCTGGCAGACCTGCCATTACCAAAGCACTCTGCCCAGCCACCCTGTTCACAGACAGCAGCCTGTACAACTCTCAGCACTGAAGAATCAGCTATTACTCACCTCTCCTCAAAGAGGTCTTTCCTTATTTAAGTGAAGGTAGAACTAATGTCTTTAGACTATTGCATTCCGTAATCTAACATTAAGATTCCCTCCTTCTGCCCAGACATACAAAAGCTTTCCAGCTTATATTAGAGTTGATGGGTTTGCCCAGTAAAATCCTTAATGCACATTTCTTTTACCAGAACCAGAGACAGTCAGCGTACTCATATTTCAATAGCATTGCATGAGCTATCCACAATTTTTTTTTTCTTATGTTTCACCCACTGCAGTTTCTGTTGTACTGACTGGCTTGTATGCATCAACACAAATTCAAAAAGCACATCCTGTCCTTTGTTACCTAAAACTACACAGTTCCATATCATACATATTCTACCTCTACCATACAGATAATGGTAATGATCCAGTTGAAGAAACAAAAGCATGCTCTGAAAAGTACTTTTTCCAGAGATTGTTTAAACACCATGAAGAATAACAATGAGACTACAGTAAAGTCACTGAAGTTCCCCAGAAACACCACAGGGGCTAAACTGGACAGTGCTTAGATTAGGCACTTACAAGCAAAACAGGAGCTCCCAATTGTTGATGTTAGTATGCTGACCAGTTTCAAAAAACATGTAATGCTCCATTTTAAAAGCTTTTGTCAGATAATTTGGAGAGGATTAGCAAGTGAGCAATTAGTACATGCCGTTCACATTAACTACCACATCAATTAGCAGCATAAATGAAACCAGCAACCCTCTAACTCAAGTCACTCTATTATGCAGGAAGCAAGATGTTCCAGTAAGCAAAATATAAAAAGACAGTACTTCTCCAGGAATAAGTCATGTAGGTCTCCTGACTTCAGCTAAAATACTAGCCTTAAAATGCATTAAGCAGTTACCAAGGCCAATGTCCACTGTAATATCTGCGCATCTAACCTGGCTAGCATTGTTACCCAGATGATTAACACACATACCTCCCTCTCAGAGGGTATACACCTATGCATTCAGTCATCTTTTACCTCAAGCAAGTTGTGGCCTTTTGGTCAGCCGCACCCTACTCTAAACTCAATTTTTCAAGCTAAGTCAATAGCAAGATCCTTCCATCCATAAACTAATGTATTCTTATACAGCTAGATGCTATTAAATGCCGCAATCTCATGGCGCTGAAGTATGTTTGAAGCTTCATTAATGCAAGTTAAAATTAGAATCTTGTTTTGCATGAGAAAACTAATGAAATGGGACTAAATAGGTGAGTTACCACAAGGTACAGGAATAGTTTTCCACAGCTTGTTTCTATTCCTTCCTGCTTTCATTTACTGAACTCTAAGGGTGAACCTACAGATTCACGTTCAAGTAACAGAATTGCCATAGGTAAGTGGTAAATGAGTACAGTAAAGTCCCACATGCACTGAGGCTGCAGCCACAGATTTTCTTCGTATTTAGAGCATACTAGTAGCATTGTCAATTTTTACAGTTTCATACAATGCAAAGCAGCTAACCCTCACTGTAACCACTCGGTGCAGAGGGATCAGAAGCTTGCCCAGAGACCCACAAAAGTCTTTTAACGCCAAGTTTGATCAGCAGTCTAAAACAAATTTTCTAAAGCAACGTATTTTGAAGGAAAACTATTACTCAGCTTTATTCATGGTACCAAAAAAGAAAATAATCCTATTAAAGACTTTAGGGTGTATTAAAAATACTAACAAAGCCTTACTATAAAAACATTTTTAACCTTTACTACATCACTGATTTTATGTTCACAAAAGCAAAAAGGAACATTATTTTCCTTCACTGTCATTTACTAGTTTTGATAGTTGATACCTGTACGCAAATAAGAGATATATAGCCCATCTTTCTCTGAAGAACCTGATACCTGTTTTATAATATGTCTCCAACAGTAGCTAGAACAGCAGAGGGAAGCTGTATGCCAATTTAGTGATCACGCACAGCTCCCGTCTCTGACTTTTGCCTATTTTTTTATCAGGCCCAATTTGCCATGTTCTTCCAAAAGCACATCACCTTTGCCTGAACATAAATGTCTACCAAGTGTAGCGGTGATTGTGAGCAGTACAATGACCCTTAACTGATACTTCTGTCATAGTATACTGCTTTCATTCATCTTTACATATCCTGAAGCACTTAGTCACTAAAGCCTAACTCATACTTTCACATTAGGTTTACAAAACGAGACAACAATATCCAAATATAAGAATCCAATGTCAGCTCTATTACGCCTTCATACTATTTCAACATTACGAAAGGCTTCAAGAGACCTTTAATATACTGCACAGCCAGCTCGACATTTTGAAAGCAATACAGGTTATTTAGCAGGCCAAGTTCACGACAAGAAATGCTGCAGGTTCCTACTGCTATAGCTGGATTTCTGCTTCTCTTCACTGCATTAGTGTGTTACAACAGTCTGTTCATGAACTTTATTATCCCAGCCCAGAGGTAGTGCAGTTTTGACTGGAGATGCCTGCTGACTATTCCAGGCCTTAAGGCTTGCACCGCACCTAACCCTGACTCCATGGAGGGGAACAGGCTCTGACTGCACAGAATACAGGGGCATATTGATGATTTTACACTAGATGGCCATTTCAGTATCGTAAGACCACCGCGTTCATTCGAATCAGACTCCAATGAGAGCACAGGTGATCCTACACTCAAACTACTTTCATGTGTCATTAGTGGGAAACGACATCGGCTGTCCAGTACCATGCTGCAGTTACTCTAAGAACTACTATTCTGCATACAAGTTGTCTTTCAATAATGAAAGCTTTCGTAAGAAATCTAAAAGTGCAAAGCAAGTGTATTCAGATAGGCAGCTGAAGTCTAACATCCCGTATGTTGTCCTGCTATACTCACTTTCCATGTTTGTAGAAATTCATATGCCAGCCATCTCCTTATTTAAAGTCCCAAGACATCTGTCTCAGGTTACTGACCAAATGACGCAAAAAGCCTTGCTTTTGGTTCACAACTAGTTAACGCAGATACACAAGCATTTGCAAAGTTAAGCGGCATACATTTAAGTGACTGCTGTCTGGGCACCCAGAGTGCCATGCTTTTAGCATATTTCCTCTAGAGAACACAGTTGCTGTGATACCTAAAAGACGGGCTTCCTGGCTGCTCTCCTGAGCGTGGGAGGTTGAAGGAGTAAGATAATGGAAATAACACATTCATAGGCTACTGTGTTTGTTTAGCGAAGTAGCAAGAGTAAGTTACAGGATGCTACAAAATCCTGCAGTGACCATCTTGATGCATCCTCCTCCTAGTTGAGTTACTGAAAAATAGAGTTGCAAAGTATAGATATAGTGGTATAAGCTAATAAAAAATCTACTAAACAGGAAGAACTTCATCTGCGGTTTTAGCTTAATAGTCAGCACTACCAAGTTCAAGTCAAAGTGGATTTTCCTACAGGTTTCAAGATATATTGTGTCAAGCACGGATTTGGTCTGGGCTATAAACAATCCCTTCAAAATGATGAAAAAAAGATTAAAAATTTGCATCCGAAGCTTCTCATAAATAAACACAAATACAAAGCAATACAGCTAAAGCTATAGGTTCAATTCCAGTATTCGTAAGAGTCATTTTGCTTGCCTGTATGTTTCTTAAGTACAGAAGGGGAAATTACCAAACAACATAGCTGTCTGATCATTAGAGGTTTACATTCATTATCCAACTATGTAAACAAATAAAGCTACTAAACAAGACACTGCAATTACACTTCTCATACACATCAACCCTGTATTTTTTAGTACTTGCTTCCTTAAGTGGTTAACTGAAGCTTACTTAAGCACAACAGGAAAAGAAAAATGAATAAACAAGTCATTCACTGGGTTCAAAATGCACAGCCATCTTAACACCCTTTCATCTGTACATTATACAGGCTCCAAATATGGTGTTAGTCAGAATCCTGAAATGGCATTAATGAGGTTGAATGTGCACATACTGATTAAGTAACACATCTGCTTCCATCCACTCAAAAAAAATAAAAAGCCAGTAAATACTTCCAGAGGGCTTTGGAATTGCCAGCTGCCCACAACAGACTCACTACCAACAAGGGAACCTGACAACCCCTCTGTTTCCACCTTGGAATTAGAAACGTAAAACAGAACTTTCTAAGAAGTCATAGACATATTCGGGCTACCAGACATCTAATTGAGATGGCACTGTTACCTTATTTCTAACATTAGTCACAAGATTCATGCAGTATTTATAGCCTTATCACAATTAAAACAGAAGTTCAAATTAATTGCAAACAATTTTGGATCAAAAGCTCTGTCCAGAAGACTAAGAAGCAGTTGAAAAGTCATTCCATACAGACAGAATTGAAGCGCCCCTGATTTTATAAAATCCTTTTAAAAATTTCTTATGAAAGCTATTCACTGCCCTGTACCCACAGGCTGGAGAGTTTATGACTGCAGTTGAACTTTATCTTCTCACTACATTTAAATGCTAAGTTTTTAGGACAGCAACATTTGCAACGCCAACCACTTAAAACCCCAAAAGGTGTGAACATGAATGTTGCTAGTAAAGTGTTAAGTATAACATGATGAACAAGTAAGTGAAATGCCCGATAACTAGCACAACAGATAATCCTAAATTAGCTCTTTGTTTTGACTCTTCATTGGATTCTCTCCAGTATGCCCGTGTCTCTCTTGTCCTGGGGAGCCCAGAACTGGACAGAGTACTCCAAGTGTGGCCTCACCAGTGCTGAGTAGGAATTTATATTAAAAATCCACATAGAAAAATAAAACAGCCCCCAAAACACACGCTACCAAGGCCAGGTATGGGCGGAGGGACCCAGGTGCCCAGGCCAAGCAGCTTCCCTGCACAGGAACAGGCACAACTCATCACATCAGTGCTCCCAGCCTGGGTGGGGGGCTCCCAGTACCATCCCCAAATCAAACCGGTCTATGCCTCCTGCTCTGAACCCCGCTATTTGGGATATTTGCCCTTCACCCTCCGTTATTCCAGCTCATGCCCGGGCAGTGGTCCCTGCGAGGCACCCACTCACCCTCGCCAGAGGGCTCCATGCGTACATCTCTATATACAGATGACATCCATGAAACTGTGTTTAAGTCCTGATAGTACAGAATTCCCAGAAGTCTTTAAATCAAAAATTAGCAGCATCTCACAACTCGTCCACACCTGGCACTACCTTTGCTCAATTATTTCATGGTACAAGGACAAGTGAGAACACAAAAGAGATGTTTAGCCACAGCTCTCCCTCAGTATAGGTGACATGAAGTACAAACAGTGCTTGAAGGCAGTCAAGGACAAAAACTGCTATTACAGAAAACAAATCTCTTTTTCCCACAGAGGTTAGGATTGTCAAAAATATTTAATACAGTACTTTCCCTCTCTCAAACAAGGGAAACTTTATCCACTGTAGATTACTAAGTAATCATTTTAGATTCCCCACACACACACAAAAAAAATGATATAAAGCTATGTATATGACGGTCATAAAGAATACCCTTAACATAAAAACTAACAATTGCAGGAGTGGATGTTTGAAATGCACTGTCAGCAGAATGTCTCACACTTGAGATACAACTGAGTTCTCAATCTCAGCTACTAGGATTTTTGGAGCTTACGTTACCTTTTGTTCCAAAGATTTGCCAAAAATATCAACACTGCCATTTACCTTGCTTATTGGTACGGACAAAACCAATCCCCAACTGTGATGCAGTAGAGAACAGAGTATTCCTGAGGTCTGGGGACAAGTTATTCATCTACCTGGCACTCTTCCCAACCTCCATCATTCTCCAAAAAAAGTGGGGGTTTTATTTTCACTTAGAACAGCCAGACTACAGTATGTTTGTAAGTGCATCCCTTAACATTCGCAATTAATGAAATATGTCATATTCTCACAACAGTTTTCACCACGTGATCCAAGATTCAAACCACTTTCTTCAGGTGGTAAAGTTAAGACTAAGACTATTGATACCTCAAGTGGATAATATACCTTGTTAGGTAAAAAAAAAAATCTTGTGAAGACTCTTCACTTGAACTTCTGTGTCACCCTCAGGAAAATGCAAATGCCACTTTGGCCTTAGCAAAGTACAATGAAGAACATAAACACAGCAACTGATGGTACAAGGTGTGTTTCCTTTTCCCAAGTGCCTGAGATCAGCCAAAGAGGATCAAATGTCTGATCTGCTGCACCGCTGAGTGCCCCCTCTTCTTAGGAAGTAAGTCTCATTTGCTAATTTAAATAGAAATAAAAACAGTGATCTGTATACCCAGCAGCATGAACTCTCGTTTCTGCATTATTGCATGCTGCTTTAAACTAATCCCCCAAAGCAAACGGTGGGAGAAGCCTGGCACGCTCCCTGAAAAACCTAAAGCCCCACAACACATTTCTTCCAACATGATCAGCTGATCCACAGCATGTCTCCTCCTTTGCCTCAGGCAAAAACAGTTATCCTCAAAGTTAATGGTTTAAGGCTTTCCTCTCGATTTCTAACTTTTATGCACTCAAACACATCTGATATTTAATCATGCAGCTTTTGCTGAGAAGAGAAACAAACCACGTAAAGCCAGAAAGCACAGTCACTTTGACTCGGAGTAAGACATTCTGGTAACTTAAGACACAACAAACAAACCTAACTTTTAGTTTACTGTGCAAGTAAAGTTAAGGACAAGCATTTGCATCTTCTTGGTTACTCATATGCTGAAGTCTGTTACCTTCCACGTTAAAAAGAAATCTCTTTCCATTTTGCTACTAGCCACCAAAACTACAGAATATGTACTGTGTTTCATCAGTTTGTCCGCACTGAAGGTCTACATACAGCAAGACAGGATGACAGCAGGCAAATGCTACTTTGAGCTAGGTTAATGCACAGCTCCGTACACAGTCACACATGCACAACCAGTAGAAAAAGGCATTAAGAGGCCTGTTCCAAAGATATTGCACTGGCTCTTACAGGCAATGATCATTGCCCAAGTCAACGCTTATTGTGTATATGCAATCTCAGAATATACCTAGATGCACTTAATGCACTAGATGTGTTTGGATTCCCTACGTCTGACTGAATCACATGAATTTAATCCCCCAGAACAACAAAAAAAGCACATTCCCAGCATGCTCTATTGCTGCCCTCTCTCCCACAAATCTGAAACAAGACAGTTATGTTGTGAAACTGTTCCCCAGGCACCGTCTCAAAAGGTTACCCTTGAAGTTAAATTCAGCCCAAGAATAGAAATTCCCTCTGTCAGTAAAACTACTTCTTAAATTATTTACTTTGTGGACCTGAAAAGTAAAACAAGTGAAAAGTAGCTTTGGTTTACAAGCCGAGATGCCATAACCAGCCTCCAAACCCACTTTTAAACCTTTTAGCTTCCAAACCAACAGATTTTAATCATATCTTGGTACGTTTGCAGTATCAGTTTTATCACTGCAAATCATATAGTTTGATCCACCGTTTAAAAAGGCACAATAACAAGAGCTTGAATAGGGTGAGTGCTATTAAGGCTTCGAGATGTTAACTGTCTCGTGTAATACTTGGGGGTTTTTTTCAGCTTTGTTCATTTACATGTAGAGCTGAACTATACCATCATTCTTTTGATTTTTTTTTTTTTAAATAACACAAGAACCTGACTTAATTATTTACTTACATGGAGATCACCATATGCCGGATCTCCTAAGTCTGTTTCAACAAAATAGCTAAGTAGAAGGAGTGACTGGTATTCACATAGTTTTCAGAGCGACTATCATCGTTTCCAAGTTGCAGCTTGACATAATTCTTTGCCAAGTCTTGTAGAACAATCAGCTTTTGCTCCCTGTCACAAGCTATTTGCACACCTGCAGGAAGGCTCATGTTATCAAGAAGAGGCCACTATACAGCAGTGATTCATCCTCACCTTATCGCTAAGCTGGCAAGTTAAAGAAAAGTCCCATATTGTCAACTAATAATAATACTCATTCCACAATAGGAAGCCAAAGAAGGCTGATCATAGAATCATTTAGGTCGTAAGAGACCTTTAAGATCATCAAGTCCAACCATAAACCTAGCACTGCCAAGTCCATCACTAAACCATATCCCTAGGCACCACATCTACACGTCTTAAATACCTCCAGGGATGGTGACTCAACTACTTCCCTGGGCAGCCTGTTCCAATGCTTGACAACCATTTTGGTGAAAAAATTTTTCCTAATATCCAATCTAAACCTCCCCTGGTACAACTTGAGGCCACCTCCTCTCATCCCACCACCTGTTACTTGGGAGAAGAGACCAACCCCCACCTTGCTACAACCTCCTTTCATTGATATGCCTGCCATTTTTCTATCATCAAGTAGGAGAGAACAGGTAAGTTAAGCAGGAAAAACAGCTGTAGTCTTATATTTCACAACAGAAAACAATGCTTTTACAGTACCTTAATTTTCCACCTCATTTATCTCAGATTTCAGTAGCAACAGAAGTGTTAAAATACTATTGTTACCTCAACGCCAAAATTGAGTATAACTTCTTCTATAAAATAGTCCCACAATAGCACTGTCCCCCCACCGTACTCAATACCAGGATTTAAGGAGTTGGAAAGTTAGAAGGCTCCAAGAAAAGAACGGCCATGACAGGTAATACCAATAAAGTGGAGTCCCACATCAGTTATTGACAGATGCCTCTAATGCGTATGCACTTCAAGAGCTTTATCTCCATCCTAAATGACTTCATCTTCAAGAAACAGTACTTTTAAAAGAGACTGAAGAAAAAAAAATAAAGCAAAGTTTATACCTTCTACCATTTCCTCCCACTTACCCACTCCCCCAGTGCATCAGGATCTTTGCACTACCCTGAACAAGTAATTTCCAAGTGTACAGACCTCATAGTTTCTCTGACTTAGGTTATTTCTCAAGTTCCATGAAATACTTAAATAATCATCATTTCAAAACTCAAACTAGCATTCACAACGTGCTTTTTAATTTTTTTTTTTTTAAACAGAAAAATTAGACTAAAAATCACAAAATGCGTTGGAACACGGCAATTCAGAACTGAATAATGTCTGGTATGGCATCCGTAAGAATTAAAGCAACAACTTCCCCTTAGATTAAAAAATACATACATAAATAAAATCAGATTTCCTGTTCATTTAAAGAGGGAAACAAAAAACCCTACAAACCGAAATACACATGGACTACAGGGAACATCTTCAAATTACTCACAAGGCACACTGAAGCCAGTATCTTAAGCCTCTTCATTAAGGCTTTGTTTTACTAGTAGAGGATTCGAGATACTTGCCAGTTAGGAAAATCTGCTCGAACCCCACAGTGAGGCAGAATCTGTTTTGATGGGCTTGCTGCTGTGTAAAAGGACAGCAAACTATCTCAGATGCTCAAGGCTTGATACATTACCATCTGTTAGTAATAAGTATATTAGCAAAAGTGACATAGACATGGTTAAATTGTTTTAAAATCCTTTCATGAAGGATTAGAAATTATTTTTTTCACTGTCTTTCCTTGGTTTTGCATCATTCTTAAAGTTCTCTAACAATATAATGCTAGACTCAGTCTGGATGATAGAAACTGGAACCAATGTATTCAGCTGTTACCTACCCTTACACACTTACAGGCACACCTTAAGACCATCGCACCTGGAAAGCCCAAGACATTTCCAGCAATTTAAAGATTGCTGAAGTCAATCCATGTTTTCTTCTCTCCATTTCTATGCACACAACATACTTGATATAAACACTGATTAATATTGATCAAGTACTGATGCATCTACTGGTGGAACTAAGCTCGTGAACTACACACAGAACATGAAGACAGTTTTTACTACACTTAACAGCCTTAATGACAGCACCTAAAATTGTTTGGCTACTTAGTATGAATTTCATACAAAGAAAATTGAACGGAAGCGTATGCTTTTAAACTGTTGACTTTGCAGCTCCGTGAAATGCAAGAACCTGAAAGTAACCAATTTTCAGCATTTTTAGCCAATGAGAAAAACCTAATCAACTAGTATCACATAGAACTGTTTTACCGAGTATCACATCTAACTTAGAATAATACAGGGAAAGAAATCTGTGCAAAAAGTCAATTTAGGACACAATTTAGGAATGTTTAGTAGTTGCTCTCTTCGGATTAGATGCAACCTGTGTAGTTGAATATAGAGAATTGCTGCTACTGAAAGGCCAGTTTTAATTCCACATTATTTCACTGTCATTGGTCCAGCAAGTCTGGCCAGGCACTCCTATAATAGAACTCAAAGCCTAAAAAGAAAAGGAATTTACATTGCCGATGAAATCCAAAGTGTTGGGAAGACAGTGCCACTCTCTACTGAAAAGAAAATTCTGAGAATAAGCAATAGCATGCTTACTTCACTGAAATAAGTCTCAAATTGCTTTAGATTCCTCTGGATCTGTCAAACCTCTCTTGAGCAGGGAAATATTATTTGAGCTGCTCAAGGAGCACTTGTTGGTTGGAGTTAGGGTTTAAAGCAGCCTGAACTAATTAGACCATATTCTTTTCTTTAAAAGGGGACAGTTCTCCTTCTGCTGGAAGCAACTATTTCAGCAAAAAGTTACTTAGTAGTTTCTCGTGCCAACCTCACCAGGATTCCTTGCTGCCAGTGAAGAAGCCAATGACCTCGAACTCATAAGGTCCTGTGATTTGGGGAGTACCATCGTAACACTCAACTCTTCGCAGCAAAATTGGACTCCAACAGCTGCAAAACAAATGACTATTTCTAAGTTCTGCCTACGTGAAATCTGGCATTACCACACAGGTTTAAAAGCTGGTATCAGTGAGAAATAGTTAGATAAAGGAGGTTTACCAAAAATACAACCTGGTAGAATTGTAATCTAAAGGAGTGAGTTGTTGTGATTTTAAATATATGCAATGTTTAATACTGAAGGGTTAACTGAAGAGCCCTCAGAACAGAAAAGACTTAAAATATACACTTTTTCTAGACAAATCTTTCCCATGAATCAGATCTACTGGTTTCATGACTCAGTGTCCAATGTAAGTTGGACGGCAAATTGTCTGTGAAGATTTTACTCATCGGCTCTGCTTTTGAAACACATTTGCAGGCTGCTATTTTGGTTTTAAAGTCTTCATGATTGACAAATGAACTGAGCTACAGTTAGGTAACAAATCATTAATACACGAAAAGACTAACAGAAGTCACACGCTGTGAAGAGAACGACATACAGCGCTTAACATCCTCTTCCCGCTTCAACACAAACTTGGCTGCATCACTATATCCCAAGCATCTTATTCAAGAAACATATTAATACCACATAAGCATGTATTAATTACCACTTTAAAAAAAAAATGTTGTGCTGAAGGCATCATCTATCCCACGGAAATCCAAACACCAGCAGCACTGAGAAAGGAACAGCGGTGCCTGTGCCGCATCCTTCCCACAAGTTGTATTCGTAAAGTTTCCATCTCTTGGGTGAAAGAGGAGAGCAAAGGGGAAGGACTCCCAGGAGGGGACAACCCAGACTCCAAGAAGCTGACAACCACACACCATCATTTCAGCAAGTCACAAATGCAACAGCGAATACGCACAAAACTCTACCACGTACTTAGTCCAGGGCTAAGTCCCTGCATCTGACAGTGTTCTTTAATAAGTGACAGGCACCGCCAGTCTCAGTGACTCGCTGTACAAGACACTAAAGAGGGGGGGGTTTTGCTCTCCCCTAAAACGCTAAGGGCATTAAACACGATGCCTGCCTATTCGAGCTGCACTACTTAGGAGTCAGGCAAATAATGCAGTCTTTCAAGTAACAATCTCAATAGCAGCTTTTCCAGCAGGACTTTTTTTACTACATATAATTTAAGGACAAGATAGGCCAACAACACAAGATGGTTTTAAGCAGCTCTCTATTTCAGCTGCTGTACATCATACTCCGCTAGCTTGAATCCCTTCCAAAAGAGTGGCAGACTATTTCAATTGCAAAAGCACACAATGCAAAGCGAAGTAAAGTTTATACAAAATAACTCAAAAATTTCTTCTTAAAAATACGTGTTCTCGGCCAATACCGTTTGCTCTTTTTGACTCCAGCAACAGTTATGAAAGATACCTGAGCACTTCCCAATACTGACGGGTTTTTTTTTCTTATTTTGCACATCCTAAGCAGTTCGAGAGTCTCTGCAGTGCTCCTTCGGGGATAGATGCACATAAATCTAAGCTTAGAAGACTGTTATCTCCATCTTGCCTTCAAACCTGTATTTACACCGCTGCGTAACCAGACTACGGCTCTGTAATCCAGTCGTACGCCTCGCTTACCCACTTCGCACCCCTAAACCGGAACCCGTGCTTTAAAGGTCTCCGCCAAAACCCGCACGGAGCACCGAAGAAAATCTCGTTTTCTCCAACCCCGTGAGCATCCTTCCTCCCCGCCTTAACCCAGACCTAACAAGGCTGCCGCTCTGCCCGCACGGCAGCAGCGGGCAAGTCGCAAAAACAACTTCCCCCCCCGCGGCACCCAGGGGTGCTTTTCCAGCTGCCCTCCCAACGAATTCACCTCCCGCTCGGTCGCGGGGGGGAACCCGCACCGAGGGGACACCCTGGGAGTCCAGGGCAGGGGAGCTGGGGGGGGGCGGGCCAAGACACCCCCACAAACACACCAAAAAAAGAGCCTGCCATGGGGGGGGGGGGAAGGGGGAGCAGGCAGGGGGGGTGCAGGCGGCTGCTCCCAAGGGACCCGGGAGTGTCCCGCTGGGCCAGCGGCTTGGGGAGGGGGAGCGGGGGGGAGCAAAGGGGGGGGGGGGCAAAGCGGGGGGGGGGGGGGGAGCAAATGGGGGGGGCAGAGCGGGGGGGGGGGGCCCCCGCCGCCTGCCCCCCTCGCCGCCGCCGGCTCACCTTCGATGGCGATGACATGCTCGCGGATCTGGTTCTGCAGCACCGGCTCCTCCACCCGCTCCAGCAGCTCGTAGATGGAGTAAATGTTGGGGTGCACCGACTCGAAGCGCTGGATCTCGGCCCGGATGGCTGCCGAGTTGGCCAGCTGCTGCTGGTAGTTCATGGCGCGGCCGCTCTCCCCCGTCGCCCGTTCCGGCCCGCCGCCTTTTCCCCCTCCTCTCCCCGCACCGGGCCCCCCCCCCGGGCGGCGAGGGGGGGAGACGGGCCGCCAACGGGGGGGGGGGGGGCGCCGGGGAGAGCCCCGACCGCCGCCGGGCTCACCGGACCCCCCGCCGGCCGCGGGGCCGGGCCGGGCCGGGCAGCAGCCCTTCGCCTCGCAGCCCGCAAGGGGCGCCGCCGCCGTTCCCCACCCGCTGTCACTTCATCGCGGCGGCGGCGGCGGCGGGGCACGGCGAACCGGCCGCCCCCGGCCCCATGCAGGGGTGTCCCGTCCGTCCGCCCGTGCGTCCGTCCGTCGGTCCGTCCGTCCCCGCCTCAACTCGCCAGCAGCGGCCCGTCCCACCGCCGCCGCCCCCCACCTCCCCTCGCCCGCGTGCCCGGCGGCGGCGCGCGCGGCCCCGCTCCCACCGGGACTCCCTCCCCCCTCCCGCCCCGTTACGTCTTTCTCCTCTCCCCGCTCCACGCTCACGCAAGCCGCGCCCCCGCGTTACGTCACCGCGCAAGCCGCTGGCCACGCCCCGCGCACCTCGCCGCGCTGCACGCTGGGAAATGTAGTCCCGGGGGCGCCGGGGTAGACCCGGGGGTCGCGCTACCCCGCGGCGCGGCGGCTCCGCCGCCTCCCCTCGTGGCGGCTGTCCCCTCGCCGCGTGGGGCGCGGGGCGCTCGCCCCGCCGGTGGCACCGGGCGCCCCGCAGCCCCTCGCCCCCCAGGCAAGGGGAGGAAGACCCCCGGTGCGGGGGGCAGGCCGCGGCGCCGGCCTGAGGGGCTGCGGGCGAAGCCCCTCGCCGTGAGGCGGGGCGCGGCCCGGTGATCCCCCTGCCCCCGGGGCCACCCGAGCCCTGGAAAGCACCAAACCGGAGTTTCGTGTGTAACGCTAGCTCGGAACGGCGGCTGTGGGGGTTGCAAGAGCTGCCTCGGTGCGCACATGGCACTGACCGGTGCGAGTCGTCGCCAAAATGCAGCTGCGTCTCATCGAGCGTGTAAAATACCGCGCTGCCCCGAAAGCCTTGACACAACCCCAGCCATAGGCACAGCAGTGCTGAAAACAACCGCGTCCTCGGCCTGGAACAGTCCGAAATATCTCATTTACTCAAGATAAATTATGGCATAATGGAGCTATGCCGTCATTAGCATAAATAATTGTTATTATCGTTCGCAAGCCAGCTATAGGCTGAGTTAGGAATTCACCTCGGTGAATCCTTTCTTAGGGTCAATATTGCGTGGATTGAAACTCCAAAACTGTAAAACATGAAGCAAACTTCAACACACAAAACAGTTCAGCATAAGGACACCTTGGCAAGGAATAGACTAAGGTTTCTGAAAAATTAATGCATTTATCAAATTCATTGATCTGCATTACAAAAAAAAAAAATCAAAGTGCTTTCCTTTGTTTTGTTTATTCTTTAAGTACCTCTGGGAATGTAAGCGGTGCGTATCATCTGATGATCTCCAGGGTGGAAATAGCTGTTCTTCCACTGTAACTGAATTCTCAACCAAACAGCTTAAGAGAAAAAAAAGCCCGGTAAACTTGGCAGCGAGAGGAAGAATGGGAGTATCATAAAAAACAGCGCTGAATCGTATCAAGAGCAATAGCACTTGGTGTTGTAGCAGGCATTTGTTCTCTGGCTTACCTACTGACGCTCTGTTGCAGGTCTTGCTTGTAAACCCATGGTGACCTGACAGAGCTGAATGAAGGCTGCGGGGAGACCCTCCAATTAATGGCTGCAGTGCTGCTTCTATCGGTCGCCTCTAAGTGAATTCTGTCACACAATACATGAGCTATTATGCCTGAGGTAAGCAGTTGCTACCAATTTATGCCACACACATAGTAACTAGTATCTGATATTTAAACAGTCCTGGTAACACTTGGACGTTAAGCTTCTCGATGTGGTGGCTCACGCCAAAAAACAAACCATAGCAGAGACAAAGGAAGCTGTGCTATGAGCCTGAGTTTTTGGATATTCCTGAATGTGTTACTTGAAGATCAGAGGTACCTAGTTAACAGCCAATAGCCTTCACCCTCAAGTGGGTATGAAATGAACTGTCTTTATGTCCGCAACCAGTAAAGGGGACGGGGATGGGGCTGAGTGACCTCCGGAGCCTGACCTCCCTGTCTGGGTCAGTGCCTGTGAATTCTACCAGAAATACTTCCAGGATGTTATCTGCAGATGGGAATGCTGTGGGGACACAGGAAAGGGGAAGGAGGACACAACACAGTAGCTTGTCACCACATCCCCAGGGTGTCAGCCATGTGGGGTGGTCTCAGTGGTGACTTCCCCTGTCCCCTTGCAGGTGGGGAAGCTGCAACCAGTAAAAGTGAGCTGATTGTTTCAGTTACCAAAGGGAGCTTATTTTTCCCCAGGTAATCACTTACTGCAAATTTTCCCATTCCAGTTCTCAGATAGGGAAGTCTTTCATTCAAGCTGAGGGACAAAAGCTTTCTTAGCACTGGTTGCTCTCTACTGCAAAAGTTGTCTTCTGCTCATTTGAATAGTTGAGGGGGAGAGGGCATGTATGGTCATAGATATCTGTGTCATCTTCCTTCTTCCTTCTCAACAGAAATTGGTATAATTTTTATTAGCTTTCTTGTTTTTATTTTCTAATCCTAGTAGAAAACTCTTGAATGGACAAAAAAAATTAAAAAAAAAAGGACGAAGAGTATAGTTTCTGCTTCGATTTGTGAGTTCTACTCAGGGTATTAATGAAGATAATAAAGATAAAAACTTGGGAAGACATAAGAGTTTCATCGTGCTTTCATTTACCTTAGACTGTTTGAATAAGCTAACGGTATGTAGAAAGCTAGTAAACAAAAGCTATAATTGTCCCCTTTTCCTCCCCCTATCCTGATCTCGAGCAGAAGCATTCCCTCACATTACTTATCTTCCCAGAAACTGCAGAGCAAGGAGTTAGGCAATAGCTTCTGTTGTATGGGGGACTGATTGTTTGCCCCGCTGCCGTACGCTCTGTATTCTTCCAGCTCTAAAATTCATGGCAGGCTCCTAACTCCCAGAGTAGTCTCAGCTGTAAATGAGTGCAACTACAACACACAAATAAATGGAGCATTAAAACTCTGTGATGATATAAAGCCTTTCTGTAATACTCTGATCCATAGACTTTCTGTGAAGCTTTTGCTACCCTGATTTTTTGCTACATAATAGCTTGCATATAAGCATTGTAAAATTAAAGCAAAATACAAGCTACTGTTGCAGCTTACATAGATTTCTCATGTAAGGCCATAACAATAAGTAGTGTTTTCCTGTGCTTGAAGCTAAGATTAGCCTGAAATGCTGCTTGTGATGCACACAGTGATGAGGGATACATCTCTTCACTCCTAAACTCTGTTCCAGAGTCTGGCATCTGAAGTGCCCCATCTTCCTTTAATGTGAATTGGCAAAGAGAATGATTTTGGCAACACTGCTGTGAGCTTTAACGAATCTAGATTTGGGTTTTTTGTTTTTTTTTTTTTGGTCTGGAACATGGCTAGCTTGGACACTTTGCAGCTTTTCTGGGCCTGCTTCTGTCAAAGGCGAGGTGACCACTGAAATTGGTGCTCGTCTCCGAGTCTGGGGAGGGCATGAGACTCAGACAATTTTTATGAGTATAGAGGGGCTGATGGGCTTTAAGTAAAGCATACAGAGGGGACCTGGCCCCAGTGTAGGTCAGCATTCTGTCACTGTTTTTTCCTTTCTGAGGGTAAAAGCTTTCCAAGGGTGAAGCTTCCCACTGCACCGCGCTCCCATGCAGTTGGTTCCGTGCTTAGGTCTATAACGAAGTTCCATCTGTGCTGGCCTCCTACTCCTCCTCCCCATTTGGCAAATCTGCTCATTGCCGTGACTACAGGGAGCTAAATCAGATGGTTTCATTTTGATTTCGGTACCTTATTCCTTGAAGGTATTTGGTAACTGGAAAGCAGCATTGAATTAACATCTCAAAGAGCTCTAGCTCTTCTCAGACGACTGTGCTTACCCACTTCATGCTATTCCCTATCTGTCTGCTGCGCCCTAACTCTACAGAAAGTGTAAAAAAGAATCTTGAGGATATGCAATTGATGAACTTGGACTTAAGGCATATGGGCAATTAAATTTTCCTTTTGGAACTGAGCCAAAATGTGTCAGTAAAAACAAGCAGCAGAGTTTGACCTTAATGGAAGTATGATTGTAGAAAGTTCCACAGAGAAGTTGCAGGTGGGGTTCACAGTCTGTTAAGCTGATGTTTAGAGATCTTGGAAATGGAAAACTCTCATGGAATTTAAACACTCACTGTTACCTTTCTCTAATGCTTTGTTACAACATGGTGCAGCATGCTTCCCTGACTGCTGAAATGGGAATTAGGCAGGACTAGCTTTTAGTGACTAAATCAGTAGCTGAAATGTTGATGGGGGGGGGGGAGGGGGGAAGTGTTGAAGCACCCTATCCCAATCTGTGACAGGATTTAATATAAATACACTCAAATATCACAGATAGCGAGACACAGAGGCTTATTTGCAGGCCTAGCAGAAAGGGGATTAACTGAGAAAACTGAGAACATAAGGACTCCTGGACCATCCAAGAGAAGCTATAAGAGAAGTCTAGCTGATAGTTGTAAGTAACATTTCACAGAATCATGGAATTTCACTTAACGTGGACTGTTTCAGTGTCTGTTCGTGATCTTAAGCCCTGGCTGTTCATGTGATTACTGCTGGTACGAGCCATGTTTTATTTAACATGCAGGGTGTGCCTAGAAAAATACAGGAAATAGATTGCTATGGATGCATCTTTGTGCCTACTAACACTGACATTGCCGTAAAGACTGAAATCACACCCGTATGGAAACAAACAGATATGGAAACATCAAGTTATCCTGAATTATTTTTGTCATATTCTGCAGTGAAATGTCAGTATAAAAACTTAAATAGGTTAAGCCTCCTCTGGTAGCAAATTGGGATCAAATTCTGTTATTTTACTGGGTAACGATTTGGGTCAGTCAGTTACTATTACAGAGTGATTAGATTGCTCAAGAGGCTTTGAAACAAATGTAACTAATGAATTAACCTCATTCACAGAGTGTGAAATCTGTTCTAGGAGAAATGCCAGCTAGTTCAAACAATACTAATTATGGAGTAGCAACAACAAGCGGGTGTCGAAGCTGTAGCTCATTCCTCAGTGTTCCTGTCATAACTGGGAAAATGCTGTTCTGTACCAAATCTACTTGAAAAAAGGTAGGATGGCAAAAGCAGCCTACATTTCTGAAGGTGGAGGCAGAGATCAAATCCCTTGCAAGGTCAAATTATCCTACTTTAAGGGTCTTCTGCTCAGAAGTGAACTACATACTAGCATTCTGCTGCAGAGCAATGAACTGCATGTGTTCACCACATGGGGAAAGGTGTCCTAGAGTCACCTCTCGATTCTAGCCCCAGGGACTTGGATCTTCACTAACCTGAAACTTTCCGAAATGTTGAAATGAACCATCACTTAAACTGCTCACGGTTTGGCTCCCTGTTAATCTAAGTTTCACTGTAAAACCATTTACAGTATTTACAGATTTGCAGAACTATTATCTTCATTAAACCAAAGAGATTGTTCAGATCTGGAGTTACGCTGTAGCTTTGCTCAGGCTGATAATGGTCCGTGTTCTGGTTTAGAGCAGGGACTTAAAATGTTCACAGTGAAAATAAATGGCTTCTTCAGATGAAGAAATAAAGATGGGTTTAAGTCTTAAGTACTACCCGTACTATCCAAAGCTTAGACAGCTTCATTTCAGCAAAGGCTTGAGTCGTATGCTGTAAAAACACTTGTTCAATTGCAGGTTATGTGATATGGGTACCCCTGAGTCAGGGCTTAGCTAACATCCTGAATTTTATACCAGGGCGGATCCAGTGACAGCTTCATATGCCAGTTCCGAGATACTCAGCAGTTTATTGAGCTCTTATCATGGCTAAATATGATTACACTGAAAGTGTCTCTAAGCTTGTTGCTGTTGTCACTTTCTTGACAGAGAATCAATATTTCATTCACTACATAATTCCATGTTAAGCTTGGATCTCACTTCAGCTGTGGTATGCTGACAGAGCTTTAAAAATTATGGAAAACTGTAGGCTCAATTGTTACCTTTGAACTTTCAGGCACATGCTATTGTTTTCATGCAAAAAAAAAACCAGGAGAGGTCACACTAGATTAGTGCAAACTAATCTTTTAGAACATTTACCTTAATTTTGAATAACATGTTATATGCATAATGCTGTAGCATCATTACACCCAACAACGATAAGGAATGAAGAAACAGGATAAGAGAAATTGATATAGTAAAGTCAAAACAACTAGGTCTGGCAAAACTGTGACCAGGGCGCTATGCTACATGGACCTGTAGCTAACCATCGTGGAAGATCATGATCCCAGGCAGTGATCTGCCCTTGTTCTTCCCTGACCTCCTCCAGAAGAGAAAGGTAGCAAGAGTCTTCACAGACTTGGTGCTGCCACAGACATTCCCTTCGGTCTGAAGGCAAAACAGAAACCAGAACCATGAGCTCCCTTGCTGGTGAAGATCCCACATGACTTATTTTAAGAGCATGACATTGTGCAAGTGGCTAACCCAGCATCCCCTAATGCGGATGCTAGGTGACAGATTGCACAGTTTAAATAGCAACTTGAAATATACAGCTGCAGAACATAGCTATGTATCTCAGTATTTGTCTGGTAAGAAAGAAAAACATTTTCTTTGGTGTTTTGGGGAGGGGTGTGAGCCATTACTAATCAGTAAAGGGATGCAAAAGAGCATGAAAACAAAGCTGAGGATGGTAGTCGGGGGTTGGTCATGGTACTTCCCTACATTTCAGATGAGAAATCGTGTTCTTTTTGCCCTTGACACTTGTGTGTGCTGTGGGAGGGAAACTGCTGCCTGTGACTACTAACAGGAGAAAAACAGCCAGCAGTGGACTGTGGCTTGAGAAGGGAGTTGCAGGCTCTCAGCTGTAGCTGTGCAAAGAGCTGCCTGGCCAAGAAGAGACAACACCAAATTCTGTGAGAAGACGTAGTGGGTGTGTAGAATTGCTCACTTTAATTCTTGTGCTCTCGGGATGGCTATGGACTCCCAGCAGCAACCTCTGTAGTACGGCCCTGCTGCTTGTTACAAACAGATCTGGCCGTGTACCCAAGACAGTAGTTCTACTGATGGTGGTTATTCGTGTTTGTATTTGACGTCAGCGTAACTTGAAATTGCCTTTCTTTAGAAGTTGCCCTTCAAAATCAGTGATAATTACCTGGCATAGTAACTCCAACCTTCAGCTTTCCCATGTGAGAAATTCCCCCATGGGATGACTTGCATACTGTAGCAGCCCAGTCGGCCCCTTGTTCCCAGTGGACAGTATTCCTGAACACTGTGCTGTGTCAGAAAGAGGTCCCCAGAAGGCTGTCATCTAGGACACTGTTGCCACAGAAGCTGGTGGGATTTACTGTGTGTCTGTGCTAGTTCTTTGAGCTGCTTAACAGCTCACTGATAATAACTCACATTTTTGCAGCTCAAGGAGTGTCATGGCAGAGACAGGGCTCCCATGGCCTGCTTGCACTGTGGTGCAGTCTGTGGAAAGATCCCAGGAAGAATTCCCTGGAAAGGGTCTGGTACTCACTGCTTGTATGCATCACCTTGTATGCCCCCTTTCTGTAGCTCTAGCTTCCTCATAAAGATGTAATAAAATCCCACAGGCTATTTGTCTAGAGACAAGGAAGGGCTCCTGGCACATTTCCACCGTCACATTTTGCTTATGGCTTGACCAGGTTTGGCTGACCTAGTTCTGTTTCTGTTCATAAACTGGGCTTAATGGTGAAGTCCTGGAAATGTTCCCAGCTGCTAAAGCCAGGCTATTCCCTTTGCAGTAATTAATTGTAGTTCAAAAGCCCTTCATCAGCTATGTATCATAACATTAACATAAAAAAAACACGCTCCCTGTGATTCTAAGCTTTGAACAAGCTTCTTACAGTGGTGAAACTTATATTCAATATCACAAGGGCACCATGGGACGCTGCTCATCAATTGCTTGCTACTAAGTACATACTGAACTGGAAAATCTCTTTCCTGTGTACCCATTACATTACAGAACTGTTATCACAGAATAAAATGAAGCTTTGGATTGTTTTTACTCAGCTGGGTGTGATTTTTCATTCCAGTGTAACTTTCCATCATTTGCAAAAAATAATTTGGGAACAAGTATAATAAATTCAGCTTTAATGCCCAATAATAATCATTTGAAAAAATGTAAATTTTAGAATTGTTAGCACTAACCATCTAGCAAAGAGGCAACTTTTGGTTGAACTAAGGGTACCTAAATCATACTCATTAGATCTAAATCATGTAAAGAACATAGTAAAGAAATGTCCTGTTTTCTGTGTAGGTTTAGCTTCATCCAGAAATGCTTTGGACTTTCCAAATCTCAGGTCACCTTCCGTGAACATGTACATGAATTTACTGGGTCAGTAAGTTAAAACTACACACAGGACCTCAGGTCCTAAACTTTCAAAGCTTCCCTAGCTCTTACAGTTTAAAGAGTGGGTTTCCTTGTTGTGCTTGCTGTTAGGAATATGCAACCCACGACTCAAAATGTTGTGTCTGATCCCCCTTGGTAGCTGAACTCTGTCTCAATATGTCATTTAGTACATACATCTTTAACAGAGAGAGCAGGAGACTACTGTAAAACCTGTTGATTCTACTGCATTATAAAAAGCAAGAGGTTTGAATTCCCCTGGAACAAATATTCACGTGCTTAAATTAGCTACTGACTATGTGAATTGCAGAGGAACCTTCTTCTGGCATTGCAGTTCCTGTGATGGTTCCTTTGAGATTTCCTGGAACTGAACTGTGCCAGCTGCACTTGCTTCCAGCTTACTAAGAAGCGTGGAGCTAATGCCACGAGCTGGTACAGAGTTCAAACTGGGAGCTGCTGGGTGCCTGCCCTGGTGAGGAAGGGTCTTCTGAAATGCTGCAGTTTGGGGAGGGTAAGTTACTCCTAGTCAAGGTGCACAAACTGAGGTATGTGTTTGATATCACTCAATCAACATAGTTTCCAGCAAAGGCCAGAAATCCTGTGTAAAAGGTGCTTCTTCACATGGATGGAAGCGACTAGGATGCAAGTGACTACTTTAGAAATTACAATGAATCCTCCCCTGCATGATTTACACCCCCTTCTTCAAAACCAATCGCACCATTTCTTTTATGTCCAGTTCTAGCTTCTCAGTAGCATTACTTGTTGCTCATTAGCTCGTGTGCAACCATTGAAGCAAGCCAGAGGATGAGATTTTAAAGCCTAAAGTTACAAAAGATTAACACAGCTTTTTTGTAGAGAGGGTCTGAAACCTGGCCCCATGGTCTTCCATTGCGGAGTGCTCAGAGGCACTCCAGAAATGGATCCTTCAGCAAAGAAGCCCCATGTGACCTGGAGTTGTCTTACTAACTGTCTGCTAGTAGGAAGGCAAATAATGCAGATGACCTTGCTAGCGTGCTTAGGAGGGCAAGGAATATATTGTGCTTGGGTTGTATAGCATGTTAAAGCAAGACAGAATCGCTGGAAGTGAAGAGGAATGGAAGACTTTGAAAAATAAATAGGATCAGGGCCTTAAGGAGCTGTTAGCAATTGAAAACACTGCCATCATCAGCTGTACACTGATAAGGGAAGCTTGCAAAAGCTGGACATTGCTCATAGGTGCTGTTTCTGTAATTGCCACAATAATCAGCTGAAGACTGATGTCAGGACTCAGATGTATGGGCTCAGATGTATTTTGTTTGCTGGAAAACATTTCCTCTCCTTGGTAGAGGCTGCTTTAGAACCCTTCTGCTGCCCTTGAGTGATTTGCAAAGTTTGCCTCAGCTTTCCTGACACCAGGAGAGGGAAGGGCTGATCCTCTTGGCCGACATCTGAAGGTGGAGAGAGTGTTAAAAGGAGAGGTCAAGTGTGGTTCAGTAGCTTTCAAAAGAGGTCTTGGGTATTTTAAGCACAACATTTCATTTGAAGTCAAACACCGAATTGTGAAACCCTTCAAAGAAAGCTAAGTTGTTACTTTTAGGACAGCTCCTGTGGCACTGTCATGTCCCTGAAAGTGTTCCTAAGGCACCAAAACTACCACAGTTCTGCAGTGTGGAGTGGGTTGCTTTCAAAGCATACAAAGCTGAAACACCTCAAAGCTTAGCCTCATCTTATCTTGTCTACAGTTTCAACTTGTGTCGCTACTTTGAAATGCAAGATAAAACGTAGACTTAGCTCTCCTTGAACTCAACTGACTTGAGGAAACTACAGACATGATGGACCTGCATTTTGCAGGCGGGAGGCTGGGATGCAGGCATGTCTCTGCCCTTTGTCCTGAGTTCAATACAGAATGCAACAGACTGCTATTGACCCAGATCTCAAAGGTCAAAAAAACAGGGGAGTTTTGGCGCTAGTTTTCCGAATAGTGGGCTGGATGAAGTAAGATGAAAGTATGTCATGGATTCTCACTTGCTCCTTTTCAATCATCTGAGCTGTCACAAGCATGACTGCCTCATTATCCTTGGGCCCTCAGCTGAATTTTGATGACTTGTATGGGAAGTGTTTAAAGCTACCACTACAGACTCCTCAGTGCTCCAGACAAGGCTGTAAAGTCTTGGCTGCATCAGAAAAATTTAAGTCAAATCAGCAATCATAAAATTTAATAAAGCAAGTGAAAAAATTCTGCTGTGGCTCCAGCAGCAGGACTTCAGGTATACTGTCTTGAGAACTGTAAACGCTTATTTGTGTTTTTATCTATTCACTATTTGATTTGGAAAAAGTGTAGTAGACCTTTAAACATTCCCTGAGCAATTTGGGGGGTCCTGTAGTGTTAAGCTTTTTGTAACCTGGGATAGAGTACTCTCAAAGCTGCGATAAACTATTGCAGCAGCGGTTCTGTTTCCTAGACTGGGAAATGGGATAGAAAACTCATTCTTCATACAGCTGACAAACACATGTGTACATCTGCTGGAGCTATGCATGCTAAATAGACCAGGAATTGCTGCTGCCTTGCAGAACATGAAATCTGGATGGCGAATGGTAATCTAACATGAAATACTTGGCAGAAGTGTCAAAAGCTAATTTCAGCTCTATACTTTATTCTTTCAGGGAAATAGGTTTAATTGGAGGGTAATACTTTTGTTAGAAGTACCATGCTCAAGTGGATGAAAATGTTACTGGTTTTTAGGAATAGCATAGGTCCTGTAGGTGCAAGTCATGGTCTGCTGGAATGAACAGAAGTAAAATCTCCAGCAAGGGCTTCAGTATGTTGGTAAGCAATGGCAAGCTAATTGCATACATCAAGAACTTTGCTTCATGGCTTTCACATCTAAATAAACTCGTGACTTCAGTTAAGAATGTACTCCAAGGATGTACCAGTCCTGCCAGTAAACTTGGTTGTCTGATGCTAATCTGAATAATTTACGTGGGCGGAAACAATTGATTTCATGGCCTGAGACCTCGCCTTCAGTAGACAGGGGTCAAATTTCTAGCTGGGGTGGGTGCAGGGTAAGAATCAGTAGCCTCTTGGGTTGTAAAGCTTAGGGGGCACACTGTTCTGCAAATACTCACACTGCTTTTTGGGTTATTGCTCTAGGAGTCAGGTTAGGCTCTGTAAGGTGTCAAGGTCTGCTGATGGTTAGAAAAACAGTGAGAAGCACAGCTTCTGTAGTGATTAAATTTACATGCTAGTTCTGCATTCGTTCATTAAATCGGGTGTTCCTGGCAGAATGAATCATAGAATCATAGAATGGGTTGGGTTGGAAGGGACCTTTAGAGGCCATCGAGTCCAACCCCGCTGCAGCGAGCAGGGACATCCCCAACTAGATCAGGTTGCTCAGAGCCCCGTCCAACGTGACCTTGAATGTCTCTAGGGATGGGGCCTCCACAACCTCTCTGGGCAACCTGTTCCAGCACTTCACCATCCTCACTGTAAAAATTTTTTGCCTTATATCCAGTCTAAATCTACCCCTTTTTAGTTTAAAACCATCACCCCTTGTCCTGTCACAACAGGCCTTGCTAAAGAGATTGTCCCCATCTTTCCCATAGTCCCCCTTTAAGTACTGAAAGGCCACAATAAGGTCTCCCCGCAGCCTTCTCTTCTTCAGGCTGAACAACCCCAACTCTCTCAGCCTGTCCTTATAGGAGAGGTGCTCCAGCCCTCGGATCATTTTTGTGGCCCTGTGAAGGACCTAGTCTTTTTTCTAGGGTTATGGCTGGAATCCATCAAATGTTACAATACCCGTGGCAGCCTGTTGTTTCTTGGGTGGTGCCTAATCTCAAGCAGAAAGCATGAAGCAGTAACTCTGCATCTTAGATCATGTGAAAACAATACCAAGAGGAAGTGTGCCTTTAAGTGAAAATGGGGAAACAGCTGGGAAGAACAGAGTAAAGTGAAGAAACTTCATAACCAAAACAGCATTACAGCATTGCAAAGAAATACAAGGAAGTGAGGAGTCACTTCCCAGAAAAATTTCCTTCTATAACAGTCAATTCTTTTACTATGGTGAACAGTCTTAAAGTGACTTGGAGCTTCCCCTATCGCAGTAACCAAAACAAAGATGGAATAGAATTGTTGGTTCCTCTAAACAGTCTGCATAGAAACCTTTCAAAGGGATCTTTTTATTGCATAGGAGCAATACATCACTGCCTCTGATGTTAGAAGCAAAACCAGAATCAACTTGGAAGTGTAGTATTTAGTGGGAAATGGGGCACTTAAATACAAGAATTGATCACATTTGTCTAATGGCTGTCTTTGTAACAGGACTGATAAAAGGCAGTCAATAACACTCTGTTCCTGCAGGAGACTCCAGGGGCTGTGTATGACCACCTTCTGGTTGAGACCCTGTACCTGCTCTGGAGGGACATTTGAAACCTGATCCAAAATTCTGTTTCAGTGTTTAGATGTTTGTGGGAAGCATCCAGAGCAAAACAGAAGTGAAAGCTATGTAATAGATGGGCCAGTTCTGGGCCTGTAAGGACAAAACGTGGCACACACGTGAATTTGCAGCATTCCAATGGTTATGAACCTTCAACCGCAACGTACATCCTATGTGTCACCTGGCACATGAATGCACTGGGAAAGGAGTCTGGTCTGTTGTGGCCACCGACACAGAGCACTGGGCTAGCATTTGCCTTTGGAAGGTAAGTTGTAGTATTCTTTTGCTAGACAGCTGGGTGACAGTAAGCAGGTTTTTTCTGTGTAAAAAGGGAATATTTTTCAAAAGTGTTTCAAAATGTAATGAGAGCTAATGATGAACTCTTGGAGGCAAATTGTTATCTCTGTGAATTAGACTTTAGACTTCAACTGTCTTAGCTGAAAGTAAGAAAACATCCCAATACTTTACATGAGCTCTTCCTCTGGGACAAACAGTTTCCCTTGTCTCGTGTAAACTGCTTGCAGTATCTAGTGTACAATATCTTTGCAAAGATAAAAAAGGAAATAAAATAACTGGAGAAGCTATTTAAGAGTTCCACATCCTTAGGTGCTTTTTTTATGGGAGATTTTCTTGCAAGAAAGTCTGTTGTGAGGACACAATTTTAAGCCTGAAAACAATGGATTTGGAGACTACTGAAACTTTGCCAGAGGAAGCTTTCTCTAAACACGGCCTAAACTTCACAAAGGTTCTCCTTGGTTTTAACCAGGCGTTACATTTCATCTGCTTAGCACTGGCAGCTATACTGTTTCAGCCCAGTTGCATATTTCATGCAAAGCAACTGGAGAAAAACCATTTTTTTGTTAGAAATGACTAGGTGCAATTGGTTTATGTTGGCACTAGTGAACTGGCTGATGAAATATGAATCTATACTATTCTTATAAATCTGCCTCCTTTTCATTTTAGTAATGCCCAAGGTAGAGCTATCAGGGCCCTGAGGGTACCAATAGTCTGCCATGGCTTTGAGCAGCCTCACCTAGGGCCTTGTCTCCCACATCCCTGGCTATGGACCCAGGAGCCCACTCAGGCTCAGTCCAGGGCCTTCACTCACTTCCTGAGCTCAATTGGTAGAGTGCTGGTCTCTAGCTCAGCCATATCTGTGCCAAGGTGCATGCCTGGCCATGGACCCAGGTGATCTTGACCCCAATGTATAGAGTGACTTTCTGGCTTGACCTTGGACCTGTCTTATCATTATGTACCTGCCTGGTGGTCACTAGGCTATGTCTGATGTCTACCCTTATTGGGCCCACCCTGATCTGTGGCTTGACTTCCCAGCTTGACCGTGGACCTGCCTCATTGCCACGCATGTGTCTGGCCGTTTGGACTAGTTGGTGCTCCCTGGTAAAAGCCTGGCAGGACAGCACTGGCAAAAACCCATTCCATTGCAAGGATTATTCTGTTTTCCAAATCTGGCTTGATGATCTTTCCTCTTAAAGCTTTATGGCACATGTAAACCAGGAAGCTAGCATGGTTTCAGTGAAGAGCTTACTGATGTCAGTGAAGTTTGTTACCATATGGGTTTTTTTTAGCTTGTTCCAAATCACTTTTCTGAGGCCAGGGAAGTGAGGACTGAGGCTGAGTAGCTGAACCACTAAGGATGCAACCATACCACCTAGACGGGGAAACAGCAGAAGCAATTCAGTGTGCTCACCTCCTGTGTTTACCTGCTCTTAATTTTCATGTGTAATGAGCTCTCTTCAGACAATTTAGCATTCTGAAATGAGCTTTTGGTTAGTCCTATGGAAACATGAGCTCTGTGGCAACCAAGCACAAAAAGGGAATTGAACAGAACATTATGCTACTTTGCATAAATCCATAGTACATGTGCATTTGAATATTGCATGTGGTATCTAACAGCAGGAATGGAAAGAGCTCAGAAGGATAAGTGAAGCTATAGGTCTGCTCCTCTATTTTTTTTTAAGTTGGGACTTCTTAGGTAAATTACCAAATACAGAAAACCGTATCTGAGCTGAAGCTGGTTGTGGCCGGGGGGGTCACGATGTGATTCCTTTTATGTTCTTAGCTAGGCAACTTCTTTTGGCCGTACTGAAATAGGCTGTTAGACTGAATTAACCTTTTCTGTGATCTGGCAATGTGGTTAGTGCGGCAGTGAACTACTGCTGAGCACTTCTAAGGGGTTATAAGACAATGACTATTTCTCAGTCTTAGTGTTAGGTTGGATGCTGATTAACTTGGGTTGGTCAAGGGAATGGACAGCCATGCCTCTTTAAAACTTGGCAACATGCAGCTCGCCATCACTAGTTAGGAGGATATATTAATTTTCTGAAAACAGAACTCTAACTGTGTCAAAAGAGAAAAGTATGCACTATATAAAAAATATACACCTAATCTCTACCACTCTGACAAACTCATTCTGGCTGATTAAGCATACAGTGACATTTGACTGACCTTGTCAGTTGGAGGGGTGAATGGATAAAATAAATGAGCTTTCAGTCTCTGACTGAACATATTTAATATGCTGGGTAGGAGGTCAGTATGACTCATCCTTTCCATTTGCTGGATGGCCTGGTATTTGTAGAGAAAAATCTGTCCTTCTGTTGAATGCTTCCAGAGATGTAATGTTTTGTGGTGCTTGAATCCACTACAGGTGCCTTTCCAAACTGATACCCAGTTTCTCTAAAGCTGCCACACCTTAACATGGCTCTCTGAAAGTGATTCAGTGTGAGTATTGTGGTTTGGTCCTAAAGAGCAGGGATTCCCTCGCACCACAAGGCCAGGAGCTGACTGCATTCCTTAACATGCCATGGGCCGCTGCAGCTTGAGAGTGCACCTGTCTGTATCCTACTGCCCCGATTACGGAGTTGCTTCTAGAAGGTACCCTAACTTACTCCTTATCTAAATAACACTGCCCTGACTGTGGAAAGTGGCACGTGGCTTTTGTGCTTAACCAAACGCTGCATCTAATTTAATGAGTCTGCCTGATACCGAACTTGAAGAAGGCAGCAGGCTCAGCACCGGTCTAATCCTGTCCAAGTAACAGCAAACTCTGAGAAGAAACAGTAATCAGCTCTTACTGCCTCACTGAGAGCGTGCCTCAGTTTAATAACCTGCTTCTAAAAAAAGGTCCCTGAGGAAACAGTACACTGTACATGAAGATCTCCATAGGAGTTTAATTAGATGGTGTCCTTCAAGAAACATACTTGCTTTTTCTCAAGTCTCTTTAAGAACTGGGCCTCAAGTTCCTAATTATCTTGTTCTTTTTGATTGGGACAGCTAAATAATTATGATCCGAGCTGGGTGAATGAATGCAGTAAAGTGACGTTCTTAAATGCAATCAGCCACCCATTGCTCTGACAAAAAGTGTGATAATATAATAACACAGCCTTGCAAAAGATAGACATGAACATAAGAGTGCTGCAAAATTTTTGCAGAAGTTTGCCAGGAATTAATCACGTTAGCTTTACCTTCTAAGATGATATAGGTCCTCCATGCTCCAGCTGAAGCTTTAAGTGATTTCTAAATGAGCATGACGTTCAGTGAGCAGAAACCTAATTAGTAATTGATAGATCTAGTTGCATGTCCCTGTCACCACACTGTCTCCGATACGCAGACCAGATTGAGCCACAGAGCCCTTAGTGCAGCTTCTAAGCAGCTTTAACTGTACTACAGTGCTGTTAGAGGCCTCATTGTGCTAACAGTTATGAAAGTTGAACCCCCAAAGTGAGAAAGTAGTGCAATAATAAAGTAAATTTATCCAGCACCCTGGCCGTTATTAGCTCGCATAGGAAGGCTAAATGCAAAAAAGAGATGGAGGATTACTGTATGCAAATAGATAATTTCTTTTTCCAGCTGTCTAGACAGATAGACAAATGCCAGGTTAGTTTTTCAAGACACTGACTGCCGGATGTTTTAACACTTCATCCTTTATCATGGTTGCAATCTGCCCAGATTGTCTGGTAGTTATTGATCCTATATCCAACAGACTTGAGGGTTTTTCAAGGTTTTATCACCTCATAAAGTAAAAAGTATCCCTGTCCAAGATTATGATGAGTTTGGTATGTTTCTAAGTTGATGAATGAAATATAAGGGTGGCTGGTGTTGTGAAGGTAATATAGGAGCAATGAAACCGTTGGTCTGAATGACAGCTGTAAGTCTAGATCTTCTTGTACTACTATAAGTGTTCTTGGACTCAACACTTAGAAGTGAAACAGAAGGAGAGTTCAGAAAAACTGTAATACTCAAGATTAAGGTACACACATACTACATTTGAAATGAGACTATAGAGAAACATGGGTATATTCTTATAGCTGTGCAACTCACAGTCTCACCCTTCTCCCTCCCAGTTCTGCTGTTGATGTCAATCTTCTCCAATCTGGTGCATGAAGAAGTGTTTTCTAGGTGTGAGAGCAAACACCAGATTTCACCAATATGTTTCTTTGTGCCTTGTGTCTGTTGCTTTGATGCCATGCTGCAGCTAGCGAAGGCTGCAGTCCTATTCAGTCCTTGGTTTCTGCCTCTGACAGACTCCACCAAGCCCTGACTGGACTCTTAGTGTGTGAAATTCAAAAGGTGGCTGCTAGGGAAAACCTTTCCAGGACAAAAACCCAGTGTAGTCCATGCTGCTTTCCTTGAGAGGGTTGTGTTTGGACTGATCAATGGCATTTGGCACAACATCATGGAGCAGGAGGCAGTAGCACTGTAGACATGTGATGGATAACAAGCTTGTAGCCCAGAGCAGTTGCTCACATCAGACCTATGCAAATTCATACAGTGTATGATTAACACTTGCTAGCAAGCAGAATCTTAAAAAGCTGTTCACAAAGGGGATGGAAAGCTTATAATGGTTCATAATGATAGCTCTTACAGAGAACTTGCTATCCAGCACTTCATATGAAGCCATCTGCCACACTGGGAGAGCACAATGGAGCCGCATCGTAATTCCTAATGTGGGGCATGACCTGCAGTGTAGCAGATAGAAAGCTGGGTATGACATTCCTTTGATGTAGCTGGGATTGTTACCCCCACAGAGTCCATAAGCAAAATGTAAATGTGCTCTGTCAGTGGTTTGTTGCCCAACCTTGGGGAGTAACAGCCAAAACTGCTTTGTGGCCTATTGCAGAAGCAGCAAAGATGTTTCCCTGGCAGCTCCCATGAGTCCCAGACTGTATTCTGTGCCTGTGCCCTTTCCAGAATCCAAGAGGAAGACTTAGACATGCTGCATTATTGCATCTTAGAGATCTGATTGGCACCAGAAGATTTCTCCCTTGGGTAGATCATCTATGTCGGGAAGCAGTAAAGCGCAAACCTGTATGCATTTAGTAGTAAAATAACGACAGCAGCCAGGTTTGGTATAAGAGGGAGCACCAGTCAGGGTTTGTTGGACCATCAGATTGGAGGACGGAACTGGATACTGTGCTGGAAATAATTAGCTGATCAGCTTTTATGCT
Organism: Morus bassanus; assembly: GCA_031468815.1. NCBI lineage: Eukaryota > Metazoa > Chordata > Aves > Suliformes > Sulidae > Morus > Morus bassanus. The sequence goes on from CM062574.1 coordinate 42,245,330, forward strand.
ATACTCGAAATCAAGCAAAACCACTCCACTATCCTTACATAAAAAGAAAACTAATGCAGAGAAAGTAACCCTGAATACAACTTTCTTTATAAACATAGTGCAGTTCAAGCACAGGCACAGTGTAGCGTGACCTGAATGAAATGACATGGTGAGCTGAAAAGCTTGTCATGTAATGTTTTCTGCAGCCAACGCTCATTAGTGCTCCAGCGTAGCCTAGCCTGTATATGTTCCCATTTAAATTTTCTATTAATTTCCTTACACAAGCTCAACACTAAGTATCTTTTATGTGAGATGCTAGCTGACTTCACTAGTGAATGGTCACATCTCTATTACTTTATGGTTAGCCATACATTCCTTCGGCCTCTGACCCTGTTGCTTGTTTCCATTCTCTTTAGGGTGCCTAGTTTGCATTTTAGCTTGTGTTTTACTGCTGTTGTGTTCCCTGAAGTGTTAATAACAGCTATGTGCTGGAAGACCTGACTTGTATTACAGCTGTGCTTTTTCAGCGAGAGAGACTTTCTTGGCTGGGGGGCACCCCAGAAGTTAATTTCTAAATAATCAATGAATAGAGAATATCCCCAGTAGAAGTCTGACCTGGCTTCAATGAGAGCTGGGAATTTACTCAAATATTAAGTGAAGAAATGTTTATTCTTGGGAGTCAGGAAACAGCTTTATCTTCCGTAAAGATACTTGAGAGATGTGTGCAGGGAGTCTAATCTACTGTATGGGAATGCTATGGTGGCAGTCAACACAGCTTAAATCTGGCTGGCAGGCCTGTCTCGTAACCATGTGACTAGTTTCTTTCCCTTTTTAAGACGGATTAGCAAGTAAAACTACTAAGGGTGTATTCAAGCGCTCGACACTTTCTGAGAAATGACTGTGTTTCAAGAGCACATCTGTTATCCACATTGGTGGGCCAGTCTGTCCAACTACACTTGGCTTTTTCATCTGGATTTTGGCAATACGCATTTCTAACAAATTTTGTTGGCAATGGACATGCCAATTTCAGTCTCATTGTACACCAAAACAGTGATTTGTGGCACTCAGTTACTTAGTCACAATTTTGCTCAGATGTTTTTGATTGCAGTGAAAAGACTCTTTTTGAATGAAATGGACCAATACTGAGTTTTGGTGGATTTAGGAATTGGAGCACAAAACTTTGTCTTTTCCAGCCATTTCCCCCTGAAATCCTGAGTATTGTCTTTTTAATTGTCTCAGAATCAGTGACTCCTCTCTGAATGGGACCGTCACAGCTGACAGCCCTGCCTGTGAAATCTCTTAACCACTCTTAAATACTTCTAATTCATTTCCCACAACCATATGGTTGCCATGAGGATTTAACCTCTATTCTCAGTAGGGCTTTCATTTCCACAGGCAGATGAGAAGCTTGCCATATACTATCCCGGCAAATAAAACCACCACTGACTTGTTACACCATCAGGAAAGATGCAAGCTGCTTTCTGAGAAATAAAATGACTAAAAGGCTAGAGCATGAGGAAAATGCAAAAAAATGCTTCAGAAGAAAACTGAAATGAGCTTCTGGCAAAACCAGTAAGATTCTTGTCTTCGATAAATGATGGAAACTACTACATAATTTTGGTAATGGTGATTCAAATGTAGGAAGCATCAGTTCCCTGGGTCTATTGCTGTCTAGTTTCTTATGCCTGCATCTCATTTTTAAAAGGCAGTATCATAATACTGCTCTGAGGCCTGTAGCAATAGCTAAGCTTTAGCCATCATATCAAAGGCTTGAGGCAGATAAGTCACTTAACATTTTTATCTTATCAGGCATATGTTTGTTATGTGACCCTCACACTGGGAGAGCCCTTCTTCCAAATTTGCATTATCCCACCCTGACTGATGAGTTTGTAGCTGATGTGGGGAAGGGAAATGCCATTATGCCAAAACACAATTAATTTTATAAGTCAACTCAGCCTATATTTTGTTTTACTCTTTCACACCAACTCCCCTTAATATTCATCTTCATATGCTGGTTTTCAGGTCAGGCTAAGACAAACTGTCAGTGTTAAGTGCTGCATGTACAGGAAAGGAATATTCTCACAGTGGTAGCTGTGGTGGCAGCAGAAGGCTTCTAAGAATATATCACATAGTAGGCGTGTTGTACCACCGATGTATTCTCTGAGCTCTGTAAATAGTGGACTGAACTATTACAGACAGCTACTCCCCCACAAAGCTAGGATTGGTTAGGGAAAAGCAACACTAATTTAGTTTCTACATAATAAGGTTTCTATAATGTTTGAAGTCAATGAGCTTTACAAACTTCTGGGCATGGTATTTTGCAAATACATAAGCCAAAATAATATAAATGTGTTATTGAAACTTAAATTTAAGAATAAGCAAACCAAACTGATTAGACTGAAAAAGGAGTTCTCTCCAAAGGCTTAATGCATTTTGTGCTGATTCCATTAAGGATTTTATGACTTCAGATATGGCTAAGCATAATGCTTTTACATGGAGGAACAGCATGATGGATGATGATTTCTAGAAGTGAAATAGCAGTGCTGCTCTTCAGCTGCGCTTGGAGTTGCATACCAGCTTTTCTCTTGAGACTTAATTAAAAAGAATTGCAGTCTGCACATCTTCAGTCTGTCCATCTTCAGATGGAAATACTGGCATACTAGAAACATCGGTTTGTTTTGATGTTACTGATTGGTGCTTTAAAAGCATATGTATCCAGGTGTCACACTTTTATTTAATATGACTGATTATCATAAATACTGCTACTTTCCTATAACTCATGAATCTCATCATAATGGCCCTGGGAAACTGCAGGAGGTGCAGCCTCAGTTTATGGACTTGGAAAGACAACATACCCGAAACAACAACTTGTCCAGTGTCGTCCGTCATCGCAAAGAAATTCCTCTGCCCACTCCTTCCTGTTGCCTTCTGGATGCGAGATGATCCTGTGAGGTTGCAGGATGTTGCTGTTAGCTCCTCATGACAACGCTGAGTTTTCCAACTCCTTTATGCTACTGCTATGACACAGTCATATACACATACATTGTGGCACCGAGCAAAATAAGGAAATTGTGGCCGAGGTGACAATTTCCCTCCAAGGTGAAGGTGCTGATGACTTTGAAAAGCATGTTTTAGGAAGCAGAATGTGACCTTTGCCACCCCTGTTCCCTTCGTCCTCAGGGTCGCCCAAGCGTTGAAGTGATGTCAGGATGCAGCATGCTGTCTGCACGCAGATTCTTCATAAGAAGAGTAAAACTTGGGACTTCAAGAAGGCCCAAGTGTGAGTCTGGAAGGTGCAAGGATTATGTGCGTTAACATCAAGGGGGCAACAAGCAGGAGAAGCAGGTGAGGGAGAAAATAAGTTTTAATATAAAGCAGCCAGAGCAGGACATATGAAGACTGTGGAAGCGAGGCAGGCAACTTGTAAGCTGGTACGTCCACGTGCTGGATCAAAACAGCCTCTACAAGCATGGTGCCCTAGCAGTGAGTGAATTCACCTGGCATCAGGCTGAGTCTCAGTCCTGGCTGTGACACTGGCAGGATACTTCTCTCTTTCCTGGTGTCCTGCTGTGGCTGTGCAGGCTGCAAATTTTTTATGGGACTATCTGACAGGTCTGTTCCACTACTTCCACATACTCCAGGAGTTTGAATCCTGTTTGGCCTTAGAGTAATTAACATAAATAAGCTGATAAAGCTAAGGATAGGTGTGATGGAATTGCAATAAAAAAAAAAAAGAGGCTTTAACTTCTAATTTTCATTGAGATGTATTTGTAGGACAAGTTATTTGCAGATTAGCTTCAGTATGAGTATTGCATTTCTTTAGTGAGTAAAGCCTTCACTTGACTGCAAGAAAGCCATAGCTTTTTGTATCTCTTCTATAGTAACTATTAAATCTGTAGCTGGTACATATGCATTAGGAAAGCATATGCTCAGCAGCAAATTAAGTGACTATTTCTGTTGCTGAAAAGGCTGGAAGACTGCTCATTCTTCTAAGACACCTGTTTTTATATTTCTGCTAAGTCAGTATAAACAACCTATTTTCTAATTGTCTGCTATTTAGGATGATTCTGTTTCTGAAAGTTTAGTCTTAACTAAGTGACTATTTCTGGAATAGATGTATGTTTGTCTGGAATAAATGTCAGGTAAGAGCAGGAAAGTCTTGGTCCATCAGACACAGAATTGTGAGTAATGGTTCAGATGTTTGTGCTTTGAGTTGGTCATATCAGGAAGTCTTCAACTAGTTAAATTCTTTGGACAAAAGTTGTGAGGAACTGCCATTTCAGTTGTGTTAGTACCTCTGTTAATACTATACAGATCATGAAAATGTTGAATAACTACTCTTGTAGGTATATCTGCAGAAAAACACAGCTAAAACATAGATCATTAATGATGAATTTCTGGCAGTTGTGCATAATACATTTATCATTTTTATATCGTATGTTGTAACCACTTCAAAAACAGACTTTTCATGTCCTCTTTTTCCCAGGAAACAGCTTCAATCAGCTCTACTAAAAGAAGTCTTTTTTTGCTGATGTTACAGGAAATAGAACTTAATGGCCTCTAACCAAGTAGTAATGGAAGACTATTTCCCATAATAAACCCTAGGTTATCGCCAACATTTGCTACATACTACTGGCATTTAGGACAGATGAGGTTTTTTTGCCATTGTAGTAAACAAGATTCAGAATATCTTGGGAATAACAGAGGCACAACCTCACAGCTTGGTAATTGCTAATAGGGGATTACCTTCCCTTCTCTAAGCTCTGGGAGGGGATTCCCACTCCAAGCTGTTGCAGCCAGATAATTTGTACATCCTGCAATCTACTGCTCATCCTTTGTCTAAGAAATTATTTAAAAGAAGGTACACTGTCTCTGCCCCAGTTTTCCCTGCTGCATTTTAAGTGCTACTAATAAACAGGGACGTGGTAAACTCTTTACTTGGACTTCATATTAAAATTGCAGGTCCATGGAGCCAGAGCAGGTTTGCCTTCAGAACAGAACTAATATTTTTCAGTCCTGAGCATTCACTGAAGACTTGCTCTGTACTCCTGGCTGAGTGTGACATTTGGAGTGGAAAAGCACAATAATTTTTCAGCTGCATCTAGTATAATTGCCAAATTGACTCTTGTGATAACTTAAGTGTTTTATTTATTGTAGCCAGCCTGTGAGGTTTCTAATAAAGTTGCATAATGCTAGGCTGCTGTACAAAGCCTGATATCTGCAATTACATAAGACCATCTCTTTTCCTGTAGGAAAGGTGGTTGCAGTGACATTTGAAATGTGGCCTGAGGGAACACTACTGGCTAAAAAGAGCAACTGATTTTTTGTTATTCTGGGAGGCTGAGCATATGGTGCAGTACAAGGCCAAACAAGTTTCTCCCTGTGCTTTGCCAACCTGTGTCTTAGTGTTCCCTGCAGTCTTCTCTCCCACCTTGGCAGGCAAAAGTTTTGCATGCCTCTTTTCCAACTAATTAGATATAGTGTTAAGACATTACCTTTCCCTATAAATCTGGCTTCATCAGACATGCTAGGAAGTCATAGCCCAGGAGCCATGTGGGCAGTCTAATGCCTGTATTACAACTGGGCAGATGCCTTTCATTTCACTCCTTGCACTGCACTTGGTCAAACCTATTACTGTGTTTTTCCACAATATTATCAACTGTGATGTCCAAATTATCTTCACGAAGCACTAACGCTAACCTCTGCTCCACTGTTTCCTCTCTGTTGTATGGTTGGTTGGGCTCAAAAATAAAGAAAGCATTTGTTCTAGAATAAAATTAACTGGCTCTTAAAAAGCAAGGAGAACTGATTTGAGCCTTTATTAGAGCCAAGACCCTTCAACAGAAACTTTGCTAAAGAAACCTTTGTATTTCCTTAGCATTAACTTTATCTGGAAGGTTGGATCTGGCTGACAATGAATTATTCTGTTACAATTCTGTGAGGCTGAAGCATGGCACAAGCTTATTAGTCAAATCCTATGAAATGAAGAACATGGCAAAGTCTAAAAAAGAGGAAATACAGTGGTGTAGCAATGGATTCGTAATTTTTTTTTTTATCAGATTTTCAGGCACTGAGTTAATATTTTGTGGTGGAGAGTTGATATTTCCAGTGGGGATCTCAATTGCTTAACTGTGTTTAGGTGGATTACGCTGATGCTGGGTGCTCCGCACAAGGCAGAATCTCAAATCCCCAGGCAAATATGCATTTTTGGATGCTTTTCTCCACAGCTGCAATGTCTTTATCTCCAGTGCAAATGGCTTCCTCAGTTTTCTAATAGTACAGCTCAAACATACTAGTAATTTGGGTTTGGGATAGCGTGGCTACTGCCCTTGTCCTTTTAATTACAGTACCACGGATGCTTTGGGAGGCAAATTATTTGTCACTCTGAAAAATGAATCCAAATGCTTGCTTGTGCGGAAAGAATCAAGGTCTGTGGACCATGTCTGGTGTTGCATACACTGTGTATATAAGAAGCAGGTCTAGAGTTGAGCTGGATGCCCATTGCATTAGTACAGGAAGCTCAATAAGTGCAAGTGGCTTCTCAGAAGCAGAAACACCAACTCAGCTCTGAAGCTACACAGCTCATGAAATGGGTATCTAGCTGAGGCCAACAAAAAATCGTGCAGCTTCTTTGAGATCAGTGTGCTGTCGATTGATTAAAAAACAGAAAAAATACCAAGGGCAGATCAAGCAAGAGGGAGCTATCTGGCAATAATAGCACCACTGGTTCCACTCTGATTAACCTGATTTTACTTAAATTTAAGTATCAGTTGTGACTAATGCAATGGATTTAGGCAATAGCTTGCCATGACTTTCATGCTTTGTCTTTCAAACTGGAATATAGTGTTCCATGTATGTGAGTCTAGCAACATCCTATTAGAAATGTATACGAGAAATTAATTATTCAAGCTTATTATGGTGAGCCTTAAATTTGTTGCAGCCCACTATTGTAAAGGAAACACTTTATAATTCCTTGGTGGAAAGTAGATGTTTTAATATTTGCAGATTGTATAAAAATTTACTCCGGGAATAATGCCTCACTTGTCTTGTGTTGCGCTACTGGCATTCTGCCTTTGTCCTTGACATGAGCAGCAAGGCACAGTCCTGTTAAATAACACCTCCGTCCTGAACAAAAGATTATGGGATCCTGATGCTATACAAATGGTGAGGAAACCAATGTCTCTCAGCATGCTGTTGCTGTCTAAAACTGAGATCAAATACTTCACTCAAATTATTTTCTTGCATTCCAACTGTGTAATTTTGGGCTCAGAAGGAACTTAAAAACGTATCTGTCCAAATAGCGTTGTTCATTTTTGTTCTTATCTGTTTCAACAGGACAGTCTGATTAGTTTTCTGTAGTGGTTATGCTTCTTTTAAAATATAACACATGGCAAAGTTTCCTTCCCCCTTGCACCGGATAAGGTAAGTGGGCACTTCTGTTCTGCAGAATGTGCCGGTCTGTGAACCCATCAGGTTACGCACGGGACAGACTCAGTCACTAGCACAACGCCACATGTAATATACCAGTCTTCAGTTCTCAAAAGAAATGAGGCATAATCCCTTTTACTAGCTATACTGTGTACCAAAAGAACTTTAGTTTCAGCAAGGTTAAAACTGAAATGGGTTTGGTCCCTCTTAGAATCAGAAGGGCCCTTACATAGACCTAAATCAGTCCATTTGCAGAACTGAGAAATGGCCTCTTGGGTACTCCCCACTCTGACCCAGAGCTGTAGATTGAAAGGGCATGAAAAATAGGTTTTGTAGCCATAGCTGATGATGCTTTGGAGGTTGTAATAATGCCCCAAGAAATGGGGTAGCAATTCCAGCAGCTGACTCAGGAGAGAAAGTGTGAGTTTGCACTGAACTTCTGGTGGAGATAGACTCTGCTGTTAGCTTGGAGCTACAATGTCTATAACAGGACTAATTAACATTCAAGGCGAAAAATCATTACTTCTAAAACATAGCTTTTATTCTCTAATACTTATGGCATCAGCTATCATGTAATTGAACCTTGAGAGAAATGCTTGTATAGGTAAGAATTCCACTTTAGTTTGTCAGGCTAATTCGCACCACCTAATTTACACTGCACAGCATTAAAGACTGAAAAGTCTCTTGTTTCACTGATTCCTACAGCAAGAATTCGGAATACTTTGCCAGTACACACAGGGCATTAAAAGACTCCAGCATGAAATCTTCTGGCATTATTACATAAGCCAAATCTGAATTAACTACAGCACACATTATCTCCTTCCTGGAGGAAAGAGAGGTGCCTCACTAAAATGGTGTAGTACCTTAGAAACTCCTGTAGTTAAGAACACAGGGATGGCCCACTGGTTAAATCAAGAGTCCATACAGCTCAATTTGACATTGGCTAGCTGGAGATTATAAAGAAGAGTATAAGGATAGGAAAAAGAATCCAGTTCTTCATAAAGAGAGTGGTCAAAGCCACAAACAGGTTTCTGAGATAAGCTGTGACGTTTCCATCCTTGGAGGTACACAGAATTCAAACTAGATAAAGTCCCGAGCAATCTGATCTTTGAAATTAGCCTGGTCTTGGGCAAGGAGTGAGGGTCCTTGGACCAGATAGCTTCCAAAGGTCTCTTCTGCCCTAAATTAATCTATGATTGTCATATTCCTAACTTCCAGTTACCTGTGGCAGGTGGGGCTTCCTGAACCAGATGTATTTAGTAGACCTTCATGTTTTAATTCTCTTCTATGAATTTGTCCATGGTCTTTTTTGAACATCTATAAACTTCTGTTACCCACAATATTTTGGAGCAAAGTGTTCTGCAGCTGCTCTGTGCTGCTAGCTGCTGCCTTCAGTTTTCATTGAAACTTTGTTTCCTATGATGCCTATTTCTACCACCTGTGTTGTAAAATACAATAAATGTCACATGATTTTATAGACCACCTAGAACTAGGATAGTTCCCTCTCCTTCCTACTTTATAGGAAGAGAAAGCTGGTCTTCGGGCAGAGGTGTATGATCCTATTTATGGTCCTCAAAGGCCTGGCGCACTGCAGTTATTTGTGGAGGCAGACTACATGCTTGGGTTGTGCTGCCCAAAAGAAACTTGGTGTTCTTGGCTATCTGAATAGCACGGCTTGTCCTTGCTCGCACTGAATGGTTTCAAACATGCCATGGATGACGATAGCTCTCTTCAGTTGGCCAGACCCTCAGGTAAAATGTCCAGAGCTTGTTTATCTTGCATCTTAATTATCCTGTGAGACATATTATGCAGTTGTTTCCCTGATTTTGTCTGGTCTTCTAAAGACTTTAAAGTTGTGTGACAAAGGTTATGTCATGGACCAAATGTATTCCTTGGGTCAATGCCCAGGAAGCCAAGTCTTGCATGAAGAAATTGAGAAGTTAATATAAGGAATTGTCTTTTATGCAAGAGACACAGGAATATTCATCCAATATCCATAAAAACTGAAAGATTATATTCTGATTCATCCTCTCTGTGTGAAAGGAGAAAATCAAAAGACAAAAGGATGGCTTGTGCTGGCTTTGTTTCCCTCATGCAGGCAGTGCTGGAGCTGGGCATTGCATTAACAGACCTGTTAATAAAATATTCCATAACAGCCAGAGCAGCTCATGCTTAATGGAAAAACATGAGATGTTCCATTTGGAAACAATTGGCCTTTATGCAAGATGCATTTCCTCTCTCTCCCTTTTGTTCAAGGAATCTTGCTTGGAACAAAAAAAAGCTTGTCCCTTCAGATGTCCTCTGTTCGTGCTGCTTACTCCCCAAACTAGAATCATAATCCCTTGTTTGGACGACATAATCAGTTACACAAATATCAGTTGAGATAGCACAGACAGATTATAGCTTCCAGCAGGACGAGGGATGATGGGTCAAGCTTTAAATACCTCTGCCTTTATGCAACTGTTTTTCCTAAGGATAAAGCAAGAGGAATATAAACAAGAATTCTTTAGGCAGATGGCCTTTAGTAACCTCTCCACGAGGCATTGGCAGCTTGCAATTTATAAGTGGTCCAGAGAGAAAGCCCTGACTGAAAGGGTGTGGAAAGCCTTGTTGCACAGCTGAGGGGAAAAATGCTGTTGGAAAACTTAATGCTACTGGAAAAATAAAGGCAGATAATTAACAGTAAAGAGTGAAAGCCACTGTAAAAGATAAAATTCTTGCTCACATTTTAAACCGTAGTTGACAGCTGACTCTTGCAACTGTTTAGTACAATGGTTGTTAACCTGGGAAGGTGGAGGATACTTTTAGGAGCCATAAACTCCAGGTTGCTTCATTTTCTCATTTGATGTGACACAGAGGTGTTCTGCCCTTGGTATAGGTCATGCTTCTGTTTCCCTAGGGCTTTTGCTAAACTTGTAAGGAAAAAGGGAAGTTTGACCTGCTGTGATTTAAGTATCGGGTGCAATGTAATGTGTGACAAGCACCTGTTTCTAATCCAGATCCATAAATAGACCCTTGAGAGTCCCTACAAATCCAGCCTATTTTCCTGACAAATTTCTCTATATATATGCTTCAGACTCTGCATGACTGAACTCAAAAATTGAAAGACTGAAATCCTTCCCTGATACATATTTTCAAGAACTGTCATCTTCTAAACTAAGTTGGGGGATGCTCAAGCTGTACAAATTGGAATCACTATTGCTGTTGATGCAACAGTATGAATAAAGTCTCCAGAGATATCTTTAAAGATTTTTTTTAGACTGTACTGGAACTGGTACATCTCAAAACTGGCTCACCTCAATTACTATCTGTTCATTTAACAATCCAGTTGGCTGCTATCCATGTATGTTTGTACAGGGCATATAGAAAGACTTCTTCTAAGCTGTGAGAAGTCTGCCAGTAGAGGAGATAAAATGGAGAAGAGGGTTTTCGTTAAGATGAAGAGTGTTGAAATAGTGTGGACAGAGGTCTGGAAATGCTTATTCAGCCAGCAGCAGATGCGAATGCAAAGCAGGTAACTTGCCCAAATGTCTGCTTTGGGTGGGATCACCATACATTAGTGGGTTTTTTTGTATCCTCAGATTCCTAGCTGGAAAAGGATGTTGTTTGAGATTTCCCAATGAGTTCACTTCTGTCTTGGTTACCTAGCAGTTATTTAAGCCAGCAATTTTGGTCACTTGTATAGCAAACAGTGCAGGTAAAATTCATTCTTACATCTTACTGAGACCTTCATCTCCTAAGTCTAGCATGTTATGCATTGATGGATTTTAGTCAGAGGTCAGAAATAAATAACATAAGCTGCTTGATTTTCCTTATGCTATCAAACAACTATTTTTGTAGAATGTTTGAGGGCCTTTTGCTGTATAGGATTTGCCTCTTTAATATTGGATCTGAGGTACTGTGTGCAGAGCTGTGAATCACAGCTAACCATTTCAGGTGCTTAAATTGAGTAGGAAAACTGCAACGAAGTAATCATTACCCTCTTGGAATGATTGTCACTGGAGGAGAATTAAATGTATAAATTCATGCAGAGTTAGATGACCATTTTTGCAAAGTGTTTCCATACTTGGCTGAAAAACTATAGTGAGTAAAGATGCTTATTTTCCTAGAAAAACATAATAATAATAAAAAAACAGGTTTGACTGCATTAACCTGAGTCTTTATGAGATGTAATTGTAAACTTGCCTTTACCTTTAGCATGCCACAGGAAAACCTGGACACTTGGGGAAGAGATTATGAGAAATGAATTAGGAAACTTGTCTGGCAAAGCTTTTTTTACCTTTTACCAACACACATATAAATTGTGTAGGCTGCATGCCCAGTGTGGGTGTAAGGCTTCGTTATGATTCAGCTAAATGGAATGTAAATGAAGTCTCCTGTAATGAAATGAGTGGGAACATTTTGGACTTTCATTAACTTCATAATGTAAAAAGATAATTCAAAGAGCTGTTTTTAACTCTGGAAAGATAGTTTTCAAAAACCTGGTTAGAGACGGATAGAATTGGGGGTTTTGTTGAACTTAAACCTTCAATAAGAAACGTCTGTAAAATCCTCTTATCCTTGGTGCCAAGCATGATTTGAGAAGTGAAATCTTGAGTGTCTGAAAGGCATAGATGAATTAAATTTAACACAGAAAGGTTGCCAACAGCTGGAGTTAGGCACTGTCTCTGAGCTGAAGAGCTATTGGAAGTGGTAGTAATTTTTAGTAAAACCAGTACTCAAGTAATGACACTTCAGTAACTTCAGCCAAGGGCCAAAAAGAATAGAGAACAAAGTGCGATGGTGTAAGTTAACTACGAATCATCTGGGTTAACTCCCCACCCTCATAGTTCTGAACTAGTGAGTAGAAATTTAGCCATGAGCCAACAAGCAGGCCATTTGTTAGATGTATACTGCGACATGCTTCTAAAAATGACCTGATGCCACAGGTGGTCTTGCAATTGCCCATAACTGCACTTGATCAGATTTTAGAAAAAAACCCATCTTTAGAAGCTGAGACAATAAATCTCTACTGTCCCCCACTGTTCTTTGAACTGCAGTTTGTGTGCTGAGCAGGTAGAATAATGCAAACAAAACAGTACATCTTGTGAGGAGTGATTGTGTAGTCCAAATTAAATAGTAGCACCTCCAAACTTTCAGTATTTATTTAAGATACATTTGCTGAAAGATTCACCGGAAGACCTCAGGATAATCGTGTGTTATACCACCAATTGGATGCTGATGAGAAGAGGAGATAAAACGAATATAAATATAATTGTAACTGACATGAAGAGGCACATGAGCCTAAGGTAATTTTGTAGAGCTGATCCAGAGTAGTGTTGAAAATTAGCTGTTCCAATAGCAGATTGTTTGCACAGACCTCTTTTTTTCCTGGAGGAGGAAAAGCTGGTTGTATTCAAAGGTGACAAGGCAGGTTAGGGGCTGGAGGACAAGCTGTGGCCAATTTCAGGAACATAGCTGCCAAGGTACCTGCCCTGAGCACAAGTGCTACAAGCCTGGGCAATGGCAGGAGAGTACAAACCACAGCAGGGTGTGCAAGGTGAAGGAGCTGTCACACAGGAGCCCCAACCAACAGGGAAGCCTCTGTGGGGCTGTAACAGCTACTGGAGCGGAGCAACATGCCATGTGCAACCAACCCCCTTGGGAGCAAGGAGGAAAATTGTGACAGCGGCAGGAAGGCACTTTGAAATTGAATGAGAAGATAGTCCTCCGCAAAGTGAAGTGAGAGTACTGGGGCAATGTTACTTTGCGAGTTCTCTGTTGTGCTCACATACACCAGAACGTGCAAACACGGGCAGTACTCAATACCTACGATCCCGAAATAATTTACATATATGAAAGGTAGAGGCCTTACAGGGAACAGAGATCTTGTAGTCTCTGTATTCATGTTACATTACAGGCATAAGCCATTAGATAAGGTTGAAGAATCTGGCCTTCGCTTCATGAAAGCCTGGAAAAATAATTATGCTCTTTCCTTGGTGGGTAATAGCTCAACAAAGCAATAGCTTACAGCATGCTGCTGACTCTCCTAGCTGTGATTTACTCTTCTGCAGCATTTCATTATGTTCCTGGTTGTCAGGCTTGGGACTGACTAATGTATTTACACTCTGAGTATTCATGTCTTAAAGCTCATGTTACGGCACGTGTCCTATTTAACAGGAGTGAAGGTGCCTGAAAATTAGCCTGATATCTGGAAGTTTGTCCTTATGTTTAGGTGCTAGTAGACTGTACTAAACTGCTGCCTAATCAAACTGAAGTGATCAATTTAAAATTCTGTGACACTGACATTCCTGAACTGTAATTTGGAAGTCACAAATAGAGCTGGCTGGAAAAAGCCCAACTGACTAGGAACAGAGTCTGGGACAAGACAGAGTCGAGGTTGTTTCCGTGAGCTGAGAAAATGGCCAAGCCACAGCTGCTAGTCTTGTCTGGAGCTGACAGCTGTAGAAAACATTTTGCTGTGCAGCAAAAGGGCAAATATTAGGATGCCATAAGACCCATTTGTAGTTTGGCTCGCATAGCTGAACTGTGCATTCAGCTTTTGCCCTCCCCTTGTACCAGCATTACTCTTAGGGGTGAAGCAAGAGCAGAACTTGCCCTGCTGGCAAGCAACCGTGAAGCTCCTGATTTTATAGTTGAATGATAAAGTGCTCATTAATATTATACTACAATCCCTGTACAGAGGCTGTCACCTAACACCCACATGGCAACAGGAACAACAGGACTGGGTCTCAGTGCCAACCTTCTGTAAGTTAAGTGAATTAAAGAAATTAGCATGAACAAAAAATCCTGCTAGGTGTGGCTCTCCAGTAGGAGATGTGACTTTGAACAGTGGTTAGATAGATAGTTAGGTGGAAAGATAATGGCCTGCACTGCTTTTGGCTTGCAACATAAGAAAATAAATCTTAGGCTCTTGTGGGTCATGCCTATGTAAAAAAATTAAAAGGATTTAAGCTGGACTAGCATAAACTAAACTCTTGCTCAGGGGAGCATCGCTGTGTGGACGCAAGAGAACACCTTTATGTGAGAGATTGTTTTGATGCGAATAATGCTGTGATTTACAAGTGCCTTTTAAAAAGTAAAATGTTGATGTGCAGCTCTGATGCTGGGTAACCACATGGAAGCAAAAATATCTCAGCCCAGGATCTGCCGCTTCAGTGATCCCCATCGGTCAGCATTCACACACTTCAGCAGAGTAGTGCTGGGAAACGGATCTGGGCAGGCAGTAGATACAGGAATTGAGTATAAATCTGCAATTCTCATTACCTCAGTACCCGTAGAATAAAATCATAGGTCCTTGAAATATATTCTTTTTTTCATCGAAACCAGTGGTAGATTAGCAAAATGTTAAAACTTACAAAGAGTATGAAACTTTAGACATGCTCATGACACAGTATATGTTCCTTTTTTTTTTTTTTGGCACTAGAATAAGGTCTTAAAATTCAAAACTGCCCCAATGTTTTCTTCCCGTGGATTTCTGAGAGCAGCCGGATCTGGAGGTTAAACAATTGCAGCTTTTGAAAAGAGAAAGGGTTGGGAGCAACAGTGTCATGATGCGCAGCCGGAAAAGAATTTTTGCAACAAAAAGATCTTTTAATGAATTCTGAGTATTTATAGCTCTGTGAGCTTTCCTGCCGAGTTTATCTCCATGGGAAGTTATTAGCTCAAAAGTGAGCTTAGTCACAAGCTGCTTATAGGGAATATTTCTATTTATAATAATCTCATTTCAGTAGCTGGCACTTCTATGACAGGATTATTTACTAGTTGAGGTGTCCAGTACTGCTTGGGTCAAAATTTATTCCTTTAGATATAACTGTGTTAATGGGGAAAGAGCTATGCAACCGTGACAGGTAGAGGAATACATGCTATGTGAGAGTGAGATGGAAGAGGGGAGAGAGACAGTGAAGCCCTATTGCTTGCCCAGTAATCCTGTATTTACACTGAGCAGTAAAACAGGGGTTCCCATGGCAGAAGGAGTGGAATAATGGGAAATGTATCAGTGCTAATGTTGTACATGTTATTTTTTCATCCATTTACTACTTTATCTGATCAGTGGCTTCTGAAGCAAATATGCCTTTTGCAGTGCAGGGTGAACGGGGTGTACATATGTCAGCACAGCAGAACAGCTTGGAGCGTGAACTGATATTAAGGCCATTCATGCATGAGGTAATTTGTTTTATAATAGCAGCAGAAAGCCTACTTATGCATCGGTGAGATGCAGCAGCCTGCTAGCCATCAGGGAATTAAAATACGATTGTTGACTGGGTATGCTAATAAATATGAACTTACATCCAGATAGATTTTATTGGGTTTATGGCCATGCAGAACCTTCCTGTTTGTTGCCACTGCCACTGTTCTGGGTCATGAATTTCTTGGATTTTTTTTGCAAGCATCTCTTTGCAGCAAGTTGTGTCTGAAGGAGCTGTACCCCTTTCCCGCAGTTGGAGCCCTTGGTGTGGATCTGGCTACATTGCTACTGCTGGAATGCACCCACGCGAGCCTGCAAGTGGCAGCTGCGGCTCAGTTGATACAAGGGTTTACGTTATTCAGAGCTATTTGGAGTCTGATAAAGCCCTTCAGGGATCGGCAAAGGAGGAGGGAGGAGAGAAAGTGAGAACTGAGGAAAATGAAGGCTCGAGCCTGGGTAGCATTTGTGAATAAGCAAAACTTGATTCTTCCATCTTAATTCTGGTTTCAGCCCCCTGCCTGCTTCTGCAGGCTTTTTTTAGGCTTCTCAGTGAGGTTTGGCTTAAAGAAAGGCCTTAAGATCAAGCCTTGCCTCAGCGTCATGCTGCTCTTCTAGAGCAGCTTTCAGTACCAGCATATCAAGAAAGTTGAGGTTTTATTTTGAGCACCAGTAATATTCGTTGCTGTTTTACTGAACGGAAGAAGTTACTTGTTCTTTTCACAGATGCAATGTCACTATTTGTGACTTCCTAGTCACTGAAGGTCATGCCCAAGAGGGTTTCAAACTAGATTGACTTTTATTATAGCAGAAGACTAAAAGTGAAGCGTAGAAGCCCGTTATGGAAAATGGGGAATGTAGGTGCAGGTTTGTGTAGTGTCACTGTGAGATCAAATGATGCCGATGTGTGAGAGAGCTGTCAGTGGTGATCTGCTAGAGTTCCCTTGCCAGAAAAAAACCTGAGCTATAGCCAGGGCAAGCTGGGAACCCAGGTGAACCCCAGCACGAGCAGTGCTCTTAACCAATGGGGAGCTGTCCCACAGGGACTAAACACTGCGGCAGAGCCAGGGGCTGGGAACAGGGTCTGGCAAGAGCCCAAGGCAAGGTGAGGTGATGGACCAGGGATGGAGTCCAAAGAGGGGGTCAGGAGCAGATGAGGCCAGAGGTAGTGCTGGAGACAAGCTACCTGCATGCTGGAGAGAGGTGCACCTGCTGTGTAGCTCAGGCCAGGACTGGGCACCCAAGGATGAGCTAAAGTGGAGCCCCTGGGCCATGGGCAGGGGTGCAGGTAGATGCCCACTGCTCAGGGCAATTAGAGCCTATTGGTACCCGCAGGGCACTGACAGATTATCTACAGAAACCCTTCTACCTGAAGCTGAAGTCAAGAAACACGTTGGACTTCTTGTAAGGTTTAGGATGTTACTGTGTCATTCATTATCGTCAAAATAAGGACCATTTACTGTGTGTCCTTTTTTCCTCTCATACAGGGAGCTATAAACACTGACTCAGCTGTCCACACTTAGAGGGTTTGTCGCTCAGTGCTTAGGCTGACTTAGCAATTGCAGAATCAGTGAAGATTGCAGTATCAGGCTCCCCTCAAATCCAGCTCCTAGCAGCCTCTGTCTACTGTGGTTAAAGCCATTAGTTGAGCTCCTTTACCAAAAACTCTGTAATGCCACTCATTTACTGTCACTGGGTGTTATTAACTGGTGCTCAGGACCCCTGAGGGTGTATTTTTCTTTTATTAAATATGCTAAATGACATTCTAGACAACACTTTGGGAAGCTGAGGTTGACTTGAGTTCTTGGTTGGTGAGGCAGCGCTGTGATTCATAAAACCGCAGCAGTTCAGCTAAAGCCTGCTCTGCAGTGCCTGAATTTTATGCCATCAAATCTCTCCAAATGTGGTTCACGAACCTGAGATACTCCAGTGCTAACATCTCCATTTGCAACGGTTTTCACTGAAATGTTCACATAAGTCTGCAAAGCCCGCTGCCAGATTGCTGGGCTATAAAGCATCAATTTTTGAGAGATTTATTTTGGTTTTGTCATAGACTGAAGACTATGTGCTACCTTAAATGTTTGTGAGAATAAACAGAGAATCAGTCTTATTTTACCAAGAGGGAGAACTGGAGCTGCAGATGTCTTTACAGCTAAAAGGTCAGCTGGAAGCACAGACTGCCACTAATAAGCCTTGTCACAGGCAGACCTTTTACGTGATGCCTGTCCCGATGGGTCCTTGACTCCAGACAAAACATGATCTGCTAAGCCATTGCTCTGATGGTCAGCCTGAGAAATAAGACTCCTAACCTTCTTTTATCTACTTGATGGTACTCCTGATGATGCTCCTTTCTTTCAAGACCAGAAGAAACGTGCTACCATGTGAATGTGTGTTCCCAAACATCTCCATCTCCGTATCTTAAATGTGGGGAGAAGTCTGCCAATCCACAAAAAACATGCTGTGTCAACCCTGATAATGAAGAGGCAACAGCTCCAAACAAAACAAGGCAGTGACAAATTTTTAATGCTGCTATAAACCACTTTGAAATGAAGCCTGTCAATGCCTTATGCGGGAAACTAAAATGATGCAAGCAGGACTCAGGAGCTGGCAGTATTTCATAGTTTTTTACACTCATCCCACATGGAACTGGCTCTATTTCTAGTTGCACATGCAGGTTTTTACGTCTCAGCCTTGCTGGTGTCTCATGTTGACATCAGCAGGAGCCTTCATCAAATACATTTGTCTTTATACTGATACTTTTTATAGAATTGGGCTGCTTGCCACTCAAGGAAATTGTCGTTTCAGAGGAGTTCAAGTGGTTCCTCAGTATAATTCATTCCCTGAAAAGATTAAGAAAAGCTTAAGTCTGGCAGCATGACTACTTTGCCTGTAAAAGCAGTGAGTATTTCTTACCCAATCTGACAGAAGAAAACTAAGACTCATTTGGGTTTTAATGAAAAACAGAATGTCACTAAATATAAATCCAAACTTTAGCTGTCTTCTGCAGAGGAGAAACGTCTCAGTGTAACCTTTAGATAGCTGCCATTATTTGTCCTGTTTAACGCTCAGCTAAACAGACCAGGATTGTACAAGCATGCAGAAGAACAGCAGTGTGCTGGTTTTGGCTGGGATAGAGTTAATTTTCTTCACAGTAGCTGGTATGGGGCTATGCTTTGGAGTTGTGCTGAACCAGTGCTGATAACACAGGGATGTTTCCATTCCTGCTGAGCAGTGCTTACACAGAGTCAAGGCCTTTTCTGCTCCTCACGCCATCCCACCAGCGAGCGGGCTGGGGGTGCACAAGGAGCTGGGAGGGGACCTGGCCAGTACAGCTGACCCCAACTGACCCAAGGGATACCCCACACCATATGATGTCATGCTCAGTGTATAAAGCTGGGGGAAGAAGAAGGGGGGGATGTTCGGAGTGATGGTGTTTGTCTTCCCAAGTCACCATTACGCATGATGGAGCCCTGCTTTCCTGGAGATGGCTGAACACCTGCCTGCCCATGGGAAGTAGTGAAGGAATTCCTTGCTTTGCACA
Organism: Morus bassanus; assembly: GCA_031468815.1. Classification (NCBI taxonomy): domain Eukaryota; kingdom Metazoa; phylum Chordata; class Aves; order Suliformes; family Sulidae; genus Morus; species Morus bassanus. Next base: position 42,264,463 of record CM062574.1, read on the forward strand.
GCTTTTGCTTTACCTATTAACTGTCTTTATCTCAACCCCTGAGTTTTCTCACTTTTACCCTTCCGATTCTCTCCCCCATCCCACTGCTGGGGAGGAGTGAGGGAGTGGCTGGGTGGGGCTTAGTTGCCAGCTGGGGTTAAACCACGATGGCCAGCAATGTTTATTTCCTCTGATGAGGAAGCTATGAAACGTTCCCTTGCTGAATCACAGTTAAGATGCGTGTGGAGGAGCCTGGGGCAGCAAACATCAGACAATTCATACTTTTGTTTTCCAACAGAAGTTAAAGCTTTAAGTGAAAGCGAATATACAGTAGCTTCCGAGTTCTATCCTGTCAAAGCTTCTGGAGACTGCTGACCCTTTCATTTGTGCAATGCACAAATTGTGCAAAGCCATTTGTGCAAAGCAGGAGGAGTTGTGCAAAGCAGGAGGAGTTAGGGCACAAATGTCGAGTATTCCTGTCTTGCACACTGTTACTTGTCAACAGAGGAACATCTTTATGGCTGAAGGGCAACTGCTTGGTTATCAGTCAATCTAAAGGAGCAAGCTTGTAGTAACAGCTGATGTTTTGTAACTATTACCAAGTAGGAATTAAAAATCTGGTTATAAATGCCTGAGGGCTTAAATAACTTGTTAGCTTTATGATATTGAATGTTTGATGTTACAGACAACCAGATGCCTCCAGAAATAGATAGCAGTATTGAAATTCTACTTGTCCAAATTTTACCAGATGCATTGAAAGGAAAAAAATATTCTTCTCTACTAATCCACACTTTTATGTGCTTTTACTCCTTTTTTTGCTTGGAACTGGCAATTTAATCAGAGTTGTTCCTCTTTTTCTGCAGACATTGTTCAGCTTTTAAGTGCTCTGGAAGAAAATGGTGTATGCTGCAACAGAGCACTGCCTAAGCCTTTCCCCAACATTTTGAGGAAGCGAGGTAATTGTTTGCTTAGCTGACAGCTTGAGGAATGGAGCTGGGATCTCCAAAAGCCAAAGTAACACTTCAGGTGGTAATGGCAACCTAATAAAATGGGATCTTAACTGTTTGTAGGCTGGAACAAAACAGTATGGAAAGAGTATTTTCTACTAAAAGGGGACTGAGTTGGTATTTCAATCTGAGCTTTTGTCTAAGCATGCACAGAGGTAAAACTGGACAAAGAATATGAATAAAAACTGTTTAGTAGGTGCCAATGAAACTAGTCACTAACTAAATACTGCTTGCTGCTTCCAGCCAAATCCTGTAACTGGCTGAAAAGGAACCTCAAACAGAGTCAAGACACTTCCTCCACCTCTGTGATGGAGGGTGCTGGTTGAAGTCAGTGTGTGTTTTACCCCGATGGCAGCACTTTTCCTGGAATGTGTGAACAGATATAATAAGTTTACCCTACTTGGACTTAGCAGCATAAACATTTAGTACCCTTTTTTAATCCTGGCTGTGCAGCTTTGCCCTATATGGCTAACCCAGCGGGGGTACTTGAAAAAATGGGAAACCTGTGACTAAATGTAATGTGAACCCCTGAAGTGTGCGCATAGTTCCTCAAGGGTTAACATTTGAGTCCCTTGCAGTACTTTGAATAGTTTTCTTGGCAGAAGTGACTATCAGTACACCAGGCTTGGAAGTATTGATTTAACCACATGACTGTTATCTTGAAGTTTTAAAGACCTAGCCTCCTGTCTTACACTCTCTGATCCTCACATAAAGGCACGCTTTCCTGTGAGCCAGCTGAGAACTAAGGCCCAGAACTGCTTTGTAGAGACAATTCTCCTCGCTCTGAGCAGGACTTGCCATGTGTTCATGGCTAAGGATTTGCACTTGCTCCGCTCTCAATCTCCAAGGATCTCAACTCAACTTTTTGACTCATAGTTCCAGATTTGCAGCCTGAGGGCAGGTCAATGTGGAAAACTTCATTCTCAAAAGGGAAAGCTGACATGAAAATGTCACTTTGGTGAAAAGAAGAAAAGTGTTAAGGAAATGTTTCTTAATTATCAGTAATAATCTTTGAAGTGCAAAGCTGAATGACTAAAGCTTCTATACTCAAAGGTCTTAAAATGATCTGCAGCTGGGAAAATTTATTAAGCCATCTTAAGTGTATCAGTTCTCACAATCATAGTTTATCGTCAGCAAGACAGAGCCATCCTCTGTTTTGCTTAGATGATGATCCATCACCACCACCTCTTTCTGTGGGATTGTACTTGCCAGTACTCTTCCAGAGCAGCTTCGTTTTATTTTGCCTGCAAAGACCTCTTTCTGCACTGGTGCGTATATTCCACTGGTGGATAGTGTTTAAACATCTGCAGTCGGAGTCTGAGACAGAGCTCCAAGTGCCATATCACAGAACAGAGGCAAATTCATGCCTGATCTAAGAGTGAAGTTAAGTAGTTCTGCTCTGGGAATCAGTTCAGCACGGGACCAGGCCTTATTCAAGTCTTAATTGCTTCACTGTTTAAAAATTAAAAAAAAAAAGTACAGTAAACTGTGCTGACGCATAACTGTGGACACTTGAGCTGCTGGAGTGCTTAGTACAGAATGCTGCAAACTTCATAATGACTTTCATAACTCATGTTTTTTCCCTTCCCTCCACAGAGGTTAAACTGATGTACATTTTCTCTTTCTTGGCATTAAGACAACAGAATCAAGCAGTTTGTGGACTGTGCAGGAAAAGAGTAACTTGGTTATTGCACATTTTTTAAAATACTCTGACAGCTAAGGACTCCTAGATACTGTGAGTTCATGAATACTGAGTATGTAAATGTTATCAAATCTGCATAAGCTCCAGCGTTTACACTAGTGCAAGTAACACTAATGCCATACAGGACAAAGCTGAGCCAAAGGTTAGGACGTGGTGTGCGATTTGACTGCCTACGGCTGGCAAGCTTCCAGCCTCATGGGTGTCAGTGGCTTCAACCTGTGTGATAATAAGTATAAGCAAATAAAAATGTTTGTCCCAAGTTTGAAGTAGCTTGAGCTTGTGGCCTGGGAAGAGGAAAAAGCCTTTTATTGTCAATTCAGATTGCGCAAGGGAACCTATAAAAACTGACTGGAGTTAGAGTAACGTATCAAACTGTCGTGATCTGCATTGCAGGAAGGCACTTGCTGAACACGCAGTACTCCCAACTGCCTCTGTATCATACAAGGCTCTCTGGATGGGGTTTAAAGAAGCTGCTGAGCCATGAACAATTCAGGTTAAGGTGACCCTAGCGTTACAGTTCATAGCCCCAACTTTTAGGCTATTATCTTGTTACCCATCTATGCAAAGTCTATGGCTTTCTAGGTTTCCTTGTGTAACGTGCTCTGGCCATGCAGTTTACCAGTCAAGTATATTAACCTACATGAGTCTGTACAGCCTTCACTGGCTGACATAAATAACAGTCCAGAAGCTGTTCATGTGTTTGACCTGACTGGTGATGAGACAGGTGGAGGGGTTGAGGGCCTATTGACAGTTGAATAACTAGTTCACTGCATAAATTTGATAAATTGGTGAAAATATATGATTCTTGAGGAGTCACTTAGGCTTATTGTAACTGCTGATAGCTCGATAGCTTGAAGTTGATATATGTGAATTCAAAAAATGTTAAATAAGTATTTCCTTATTTGTGTGGTGCAAAAACATTGCTTTTAGTGAGAGGGAAAGAATATGCACAAGAGCTAGCAAAAGCTGAAGCCTGCTTTCCAATACTTAGTATCTGCTGTAGGAGGATGAAGTGTAAGGAAGACAACGCTTCCATGTGGAGCTTCCAGGTACAGTCTGAGAACCCCTTGATACCATTCACCCCGTGGCAAAACTAGGGCAGAAATGTTTGCTGGGAAGCTCTCTGCATGCATGGTGGGAGAGGAGATGCTGTTTGCTGCTACCTAAATTTACCTGCTTGCAGTAGTCCCAGCTTTCACTTTTCCAGGTTGATGTGGGTATTAGCCTTTAAAAAGGGAAATATGTAAGACAGGGAAGTAGGAGTGTGGTGGATGATGATGATAGCAGGTAGGGGAAGAAATATGATAGATCACTCCTCTAAAAAGGAGGATAGATAGGCTGCATGGCTTCCGTAAGCTAAAATGGGACCAACAGTGTGCATTGCAGCTGGGAGGATGTGAAAGGCTGTGGCCATTACTTGTAAAGGTCATTCTGGGAGCAAACAACTTAGCCATGCTCTAAGCTGAGATGGTTTTGTCTCTAGAACTTTTGCTTTTACAATTCAGCAATTCAAAGTGCAAGAAATGGTGAAATACAACTTTCCAATGCAAGTCTATGCATCCTGGGAATGTGTATAAAGGATTGCCTTTGTGGATTTCCAGTGAAAATACTTCTAGGGACTTGAACCATCCAAGCAAATCTTTTGAGTCAGCTGAGGGGCTAAAGTCCACATGGATAAAGAAAGGGTTTTGCCAAGAATAAAACAGGGAACAGAAGAATAAAAGCATTGTCCTTGCTCTCAGGATAGGGTAGCCCGCATCGTAAACATGAACCAGGAATGGGAGGTGCAAAAGTGAAGCTACCATCCCACTAACAAAGTGGAATGGATGGTAAATGGAGGGAAGATCCCAAAATGAGACTGAAATGAGTGCTCAGGTTGGACTGCAGTCTTAGCAAGTTTTTGCTTCCATCCGCTCAGGAACGACTTGAATCAGCAGGTATTAACGACTCAGAAGACAGAGCTAGAAAGGGCACAGTATCTGGGAAGTAGGAGGAAAGAATAGGGAGCTATTAGTAATGAGGCAGGATAACTAGCATTGAGGTGAGCGGATCAGGTTTAAAGGGTGAATTTTCCTTTTTGTACAGTAATTGACTATTTTCACTGCATATCAAGCTCTTATTGAAAAACCAGAATTCAGTTTCAATGAGGAAGGACCAGAACATGTCCCCTTACTGCTCACCCTACGTGGCTCCAGGGCAGGTGAGTGGGTTGGTAAGAGCATGCTAATAAGCCACTTCAATGACAGAAGTAGTATCTAGAAAAATCAGTTTAGGCTTCCATGCAAAAGAGGTTGATGGTATGGAAGGCAGCAGAAAGACGAGGTGTAGCTGGAGGAGAAGCGCAAGCAGAAACTCATCTGTGTGAGGATGGCAGACAGGGCCCCAAGCAGCAGAGACAGATTTCCTGTAATGTGGACTTCTGTTCCTGCTGTTTAATTTGTTAAATGCAAATTTACATGCTTCACTGCCAAGAGATCTGGGGGTTTTGAACAGGAGAACATGACTATAAAGCAGTTTGAGAGACAGGGGTTAGAAGGCAGGTCAGACCAGGTCATGGGTAAAATCTGAAGACAAACTGAGATTCAGCAGAGGAGAGTTGGAGAAGGAAGAATGACCAACAGGAAATGAAGCTACAACAATAAACCTTATCCTGAAAAATGCCAGATTGTTTTTCATTCCAGTAAGAATATCTGTATTGGTTCTCAGGGTAGGACTCCATTTGGTGGGATAGTAAAGAAAACAACTAGTTCTCTGGGGAAAGTGTGATGTGCCAGATGTCCAGAAAATGGGTGAAGTGCTGTGCTCTTCCTGCTGAAGTCAGATTTAAAATACATGAAATTTAGATTTCTTGGACTAAAGATATGGAATGACAAATGACTCCTACAGACCAGAGAAAAACATATGCATTGTCCTGTGCCCGTGAAGTCAGAGATGGCTAGAGCCCGGTCCCCATTGCACCAACACTTCTGCAGCTCCCTTGGCTGGGCTACAATGTGTGTTGTTCACTGTGGTCCAGTTTCTGCAACTTTCCCCACTGAATGAGAAGTGTGATGGAGAGAACAAAATCTGCTTCACGCAAAGGTGACTCATACACCAGCTGGGAACTACCCATACCTGCATTGAGAAAGAAAATACTTGCTGCAGAGGAAGAGTCATGAAACTGAAGGAGAAGAGGGAGAGAGCTGCTTGTAGTTCCCAGGGCTCCCTTGAGACCAAGGTTTACTTGCTTCATCTCTTGACATAGTAGACCTCACAGCCTGTGGTTTCCTTGAGCTGATATTGCTGTAACATGTTTTTTTGGAGAATAATAGTTATATGTTAGCTTGTGTATAATAGTTATGGCTCACTGAATTTTAACAGCCTCATCAGCTGGAGCACGAAGCCCTTTAAACTGCACATTCCCTCTGTACAAACTTTGTTCAGAAATGATCTTGTTACCCCACTTAAAGCAGAAAAACACAAGATTCAGCAGGAATCGTTTATAGCACAACAGTATTTTCGGATGCTGCCTGGCTGAGTACTAAATGTATTCAAAAGTACTAAGACAAGTGTCTTACCATAGACATTGATGGCCAGCCATTGGTGCTCTTTCCATGTGTTTTGAGGATTAGATTTTGATCAGTAAGTGTTGGATTAAAGACCAAGGTCGGCATGTGAAGATGTTTGGGTGAATTTAATAATAATTAGGAACAATAATCTGTACTCACACCTATGGCAGGAGATCCAACTTGCAGTTCTTTTGAAAGAATGGGAGAAATTGTTCTCTTTTTCAAATCCTGGTCAAGAGCTAAAGGCTCTGGAAGTTAGCTTTGACTTGAGAAGGTCATTGTACTTCCCGGTAGATGACAATCTTTTTGTCTCGAAAAGATTATCTGGAGGAGAAGGGGAGGTGGAACAAGCCTCCATTGCCCATTTGGCTGTTGTCAGCAATGTAAAATGAGGAAATCCAAGCTTCCAAGCTGACAAATTATTTAACTATCTAGGCTTTAGAAGGAAGCCTGCTTGGTTTGTTTTGCCAGCTATCTATATATTAGAAATATAAAACATCATGTTACAGTACTCTTACAGAAATTTGAGCAATTTCTTTTTGCTTGCCAGCCATCTCTGGTGACTTTATAGACTTTGCAGCTACAGAGTGCCATTGGGAGGATTAAGTCATGATTTGCCAATCTTTGACACAAACTAAAATGTATGCGAAGGCTTTTGGGTCTGAGACCTACAGCATATCATGCCAGGACATGCCAAAGAAGCTCTAGGAAGATGGAAATGCTTGTGGTTTTATTAAGAAATGTAAGGAATGTGGAGTATTTCACTTCAATAAATGTCAGTCTCTAGCTTCCAGCTCACTACTGCTGAGACAATTTCCTCTTACTTGAGCAGAAGTCTGGAGGAATGACAACCAAGCTAGAAAATGTTGGCTATCAGCCTCTATCATGAAATGGAGGAAAATAACTTACGGATGTTTTTTTCTTTCCAGTAATTCCATCATCTTTGAGATAGACGCAGGAGTAGAAATCCTGGTTAGCAGTAGAAAATAAAGGTCCCTTAGCCTTTCAGAGGCCAAAGTTCACTCTGAATAACAAGGTAGCACATACTGTCACAGGGTGCTTACGACACAGAAAGTCAACAGCAATATATACACAAAAGGACCAAAACTCTGCAAACGCAATTCATAAGCAACTTTGGCAGAAGAGCTGGGGCCAAAATGGCAGGAGGAGAGGGGAAACGTATAGAAGGAACAAGGAGAGACACAGAGGAATGGCACTGAAGTAGAAGATAAGGTGAACTCCTTCCCCATTGATATTTGCAGCCACAATGATGAGTACTTTGTCCTGAAAGAGTTGTGTCAACCCAACAGATATTTCTCTAGGCCAGAGTGCCCTTTTCCAGCTTATCACTGGAAAGTTTTCTGTATTTGTCATCCATGGCCAGGATTATGACCTCTCATCTGTTTCCACCACTTACCTATTGCTGGCTCTTGCTGGCAGAGCCAAATATCCACTGTATGCCTATCTGACTTGTCAATGGGGACGCACCTCCGTGGTCACCACTTGTTGCAGAAGTAGCTGCCTAATGTGAATGCTTGGGATTTTGGCCTTCATTGCAGTCAACTGGAGTTTGCAGCTCTGTGGCCAAACAGTACCCAGACAGCAAAGGACATTTTAATACCAAATCCACGAACAAATCAATTTACTGCAGTAAGCTACTTAGTGGACCCATCTGGTAGCTGCTAATTTACAGACTGGGCCATCTGCCACTGTCACAAGCTGGGAAGACTAGAAAAGTTACCCAACATAGCCAACAGTTTAGCTTTGTTTTCATTTTTTTTTTTTTTCTCAGTGCTGTGTTTTGTTTCGCTGCTAACTGACAGGAACGGCAGTGGTTTCTGTTCTGAAATCCAGATTTCCCAAACCTTGGATAATCTTGTGCGGCTGGGAGATGCTGCTGCTGTGACTCAGCAGTTGTCCCTGGGTATGTTTATGCAGCATTCACGCTGCTGACAGCAGGATGGTTTGGGAAGCTGTGTTTCTACCCAGCGCCTGCATATTTTAGCTTAGTGTGACAGGATATGTGGAAAACATATTTTAAATGTATGTTATTAAAGCCTTACTCCTCTTGAGTTGCAGAGTGCCTTCTGCTCTAATGGAAACAAAGAGATAAGGCTGTGTGATATGGAGAGCAAATCTGTTAAAAGCTGCAGATTTGTTCTCCATTTGAATTCTTTTTGAACCTGTGTGGGGAGTGAGAGATGAAGGTAGGTTGCAAGTTCTTCAGTAAAGGTCAGCTCTGAAAATTGATGTTTCTGCAGTCCTTGCAAAATGTGCCATGTCAGTGCAGGGTCAGTCAAGTGCTGCCGGTGCTCAGGAGGCTGTGACAACCTTAGAGCACAGCTACCCGTGTCTAGAATAGGGTCACGTCCCCTGGCTCCATGGCACGCTGCACTGTACTCCTCAAGGTGGGCAGCACTTGCCAGTTTCTTCACAGGACTCACAGGATGGTTTGAGTTGGAAGGGACCTTCAAAGATCATCCAGACCAACACCCCCTTCTATGGGCAGGGACATCTTCCTTCAAATGAGAATACAAACCAGCCACTAGCTTCATCTGCGAGAGCGTTAGCACTTCTCTGATGCTGTCCCTATGCAATCTGAATGCTTAGCTGAGGCCAGTTTAATTTCTTCTCTTACTGTGTGGCATCCGTCTCCATGAATGCTCATCTGCTCTAGTTGGGCACTCTCCCCTGCATGAGTGAGCTAATGGTTGTTTTTGTTCAAGGTCTGCGTGACTAGGTCTCGTCATCTGCTCTTGGCAGATGCCAACTCTCACAGTGCTTATAACTTGGATACAATTTTCTGTTTGAAGATGATGTGGTGAAGCTGAGCTAAATGTCTTGCTACAGTAGAAAATTCTGACCAGGAAGAGCCTTAGTCTGACTACAGTTTTCCTTTGAGAATATATTTATATGCCCTTCAGAAAGGGTTGGAATTTAATCCATGCTTATTTTGTGCTAACTGGAATGTTTTAGGCTCTGGCAACCTGAGCAGTAGAAGTGGTAGCATACAGGATTTGCATAGTCTTCAACTGTTAGCTGTACAGATGGTGAAAACTGAATCAGCGCAATAGACCCAACACTGACCTTCTGAAGGTTTGACCCTGGGAACTCCTTTGGGCTTCCCTGGATTAAGATGGCAGCTCATCCTAAGAGGGGAAAAACTCAGCAACAACAAAGCCCTGCAAAACTAGCTTTTTTGTTGGCAATGCAAGGACCCAAAGCCTTTCCTTACTTCATGAGACTAACGGTATTCTGCCTACCAGGACAAAGGCTTTCTACTGCAAGTTTGGGGCTGCAATTTCTTTTTCATCTGCGCATGCTTCTCCTCACTTACTGTGATTGAATGTGTTATCCTTAGGGGGCACATTAATTGAATTCTCTATCAGACTCTGCTTTAAGAACTGGGAGGGCCCAGAGGAAAGATTATCAATAGGGGTCCTGTGGCTAATTATTTGGCTGCAAAAAAGAGAATGTTGTTGTTCTCCATTGTATTTCTCTGCACAGAGATAACACTGATGCTGACTACAGAAGCGACAGGTCATACATGTTTAATTTGAACAGCTATAAAAAGAAACTTGCAGTAGGGCTGCTCATTGGGAATTTAATAAATAAAAGTTATTACCATAGCTCAGTATAACCCCAATGATATCTCTTCAGGTACTCTTCTTGGAACCCAAACTTTCAAAAAATTAAGCTAGGAAGTTGTTGTGTTAAGAGCAGATTAGATCTGGAAGGCAGAATTATCTTTTTTTATAATGGAAGTTACCCTAGGTCTCCTTGCACTGGTTGTGATGGGTGCTATCATAGAATTATTAAGGTTGGAAAAGACCTCTGAGATCATCAAGTCCAACCTCCAACCCTGCACCACCATGCCTCCTAAACTATGTTCCCAGGTGCCACATCTACATGTTTTTGAACACCTCCAGGGATGGTGACTCCACCACCTCTCTGGGCAGCCTGTTCCAGTGCCTGACCACTCTTTCAGTAAAGAAATTAATTTTTCCTACTATCCAATCTAAACCTCCTCTGCTACAACTTGAGGCTGTTTCTTCTCGTCCTATCGCTTGTTACTTGGGAGAAGAGACCAACACCCACCTCACTACAACCTCCTTTCAGGTAGTTGTAGAGAGCTATGAGGTCTCCCCTCAGCCTCCTCTAGCCTAAACACCCCCAGCTCCCTCAGCTGCTCCTCATCAGACTTGTTCTCTAGACCATTCACCAACTTTGTTGCCTTTCTCTGGACATGCTTCAGCACCTCAGTGTGCTACTATCATTATGCTCTCATTATCTCTTAGTACTTTCCTGTCACAGACATAATGAACAGGATGGCTATTTGTGGGATTGGAGAGATACTTCAGGTGCAGCTATTTGGGTTAATGCAGCTGTGAAGGCACAGGCTCTGCCCCAGCTGTGTCTCATTTCTCACAAGGCTGTAAATGAGGCTGAGAGCGTACATGGCCCTGCAGTAGGGATGTGGGGTGGGTAAGAAGGGAAGGGGTAGACAACCCCTCACAGGGAGAGGGTATCCCTGGCTTTGAAACTCTGACCTGACTTTTTTGTGTTCTGGCTTATCTCCTGTGCCACACAGGAGTCTGAGGATGAGTTTCAGGTGCTTGCTGTTCTAGGGTGTGCCTGGAGGTGAGCCCTGGCCAGATGTTGGGCTCCCTGGGTCTCTGTGCTGTTGGCAGATCTCAAGGGCTCCAGGGCTTTGTCATGATCCAGTGACCCTTCTAGAAGATGCTTTAATATTACTGATTTGAATCTGAATGTGAGCCAGGAAGGCAGGTACACATCCTACTGTAAGCCTGAGTAGTCTAAGGTTACAAAATGCTTTTTAGGGGTTTAGTCTGTTTTATTGAAGTCTGTGGTTTGTTTTTGCTTGCTTTGGTCAGGAATGCACTCCTGTGAGAAGCACTATACTTCCTGCAGTGTTTGAACTTGAGGAAATTAGCTGCAGCACTAGGCTGTGATTCTACAACATTTCCACTGGTCTGTTTGTATGCTGCGAGTATGGCATTGCTGAAATGATAAAACACTTGCTGCAAATAAGTCTCAGCTATTTAATTAGTGCACTAAGGTAAAGGGTTGGATGTAGATACCATAGTGGATTTTTCATATCTGAAAGTAAGTTGAATAGCTACCTAGGGCTTATAGCTTTGTAATGTGTATAATTTGGAAGTGATAGCAAGAGGAGCTTCAGCTTCACTTGTGTGGGTTCTTCTGTATTCTGCAATGAGAATGGACCAACATAAGTTCCTTAAATTCCTTGCTCTGGAAGATACTCCACAGACAAATAAAGTTCCTTTGTGTTTTGAGTAAGTTAATCACTGACTTATTTTTGTGGTTATTTCTTTCCTTATTGTAAGTTTCTTTGCTCAGTAAGATTTCAGCTGTGTCTTTAACATATGTTTTTCACCTATAACTTCAGAGCTTTGCTTCCTTGTTTTACAGAAGGACTAAAATCTTGCCATGTGTAAAGTATCCTGAAAAGTCTTGAGCAGAGATGTATGCAAGCTGTGCAACTTCAGCTTCTGAACTGCAGGGAGTTTTATACAGTGAGGGGAAGGATCCTTGTGAGATGTGAAGTGTACCTTGAAAAACTGCTTCAGAAAACAAGTAATTTCCTCATGCTGAGTCTAAGCCCCTCTGTTTTTTGAGAATTATTGCTGCCTCTCTGTCACTACCCCTGTGTGTTTCAGCTTGTAAAATAATAATGTAGAAACTCAAGGGATTGGCAGTACAATAATCTAACAAGTTCTAATAATGTGTTGTCTGTTGTCTTTGAGTTGGCCATCATTTTCTTACTTTGCTGGTTCCTTTGATGCAGAGAAAAGCAAAGTGCCAGCTGGCAAAGCTTGGCTTTCGGGTACTTGGAATGTTCCTAAGCTCTAATGCTTTCCTTTTTCTTGCCTTAGGAAATGGGTTTAAGTTCGTCTAACAAAGAACTCCAGGATCTTTCCGAGGCCAAAAATTTGGTTGCACTTGGACTGCTGTGAATAGAAATGGACATCTTGGAGGCAAGAATATGTGCCGTGGGTAATGATAATCTCTCTGGTAAAAAAACAAACAAACTGTTGAGATTGAGGTGGTAGGCACAGATGCAGGTGAGAAGTGCCTGTTTAGAGGCTGTGGTATTGTTATGCTACTACAGCTGACTAGTAGAGCTGGGCAGGAATGAGTAGGGGACAGGGCTCAGTTGAACAGAGCCAAGTTGGGAAGCTGTCACTGCATTTGACAGATAATTTTTTAGAACTAAATCTGTTATGACATAGTTTTTCCAGACTCCCAAATACAGCCATCTCTTGGGGGTGCAAAGCCTTTGTTTTTAAAAGCTATGTGCAATGAGCTCTTAACTGCAGTTGTATTTAGAGATTGGAGAACATTTCCCCCAAGCTTAGTAGAAACATGTCATACATAGCAAAATTACTTGTTTTAGGATTGGTATAAATCTTGGTATGAAATAGTTCAACCTAATCAAGGGAAGCAATGTTTTAACAAAGCTGCCGAGAAAGAAGTAAGGACTGTGGTTGTGTTCATTATTGCATTGAATAAATCTTTCAAACTTTGTGCGGAAACAGAGGCAGAACAGAAGGCAAGCTGACTTTCCTATTTCTAGGCTTAACAATGTATCAAGGCTTTAAGACTGGCTACTGCTTGCAGTGTGAGAAAAGGCGGTCTTTCCATCCTTTCCCAGCAGAATAATGTTGTCATGCCCCAAAGGAGACAGTTTCAGCTCTAGTATATTTGAGCTCAACTGGTATGAATTTGAGCCAGAGTCTGTGTATAGAGGTTTAACTTGGTCCTTGCTGAATAATACATTCTTGCTGGGGGCACTCATTTGACACTTAACCCACTTTCTGTAATGTAATACCCCCCTACCCCTCTTGCCAGGACTTCTTACAGAAGCTTTATGCAAAGGTAAGCCTCTGGCTGGTGTTGCTCTGAGAATACTCATCACCCCCCTTCCTGGAAAGGGATGTGTTTTCTGTACCACGACATCTTCAAGAGCTCTGAGCCCAAAGATGTCTATGCTTGTGCCCTCTTGATGGGTGAATGAGGTTGTGGCTGATAGCATTTATCCATTTCACATGGCTTGCTTATCCAGATGTGTTGTGGTAATGGAGGCATTTGTGCTGTGCATAATGGTATATAAGGAAAGGTAAAATCCCCACTCCAGAGATGAGCAATGGTGTGAAAGGACTTGCCTTGGGTGAAAGAGGAGGTGGAGGAGAGCTGGCCCCAGAAACAGCTCTGGGAGAAGAGGCCGCTTCAGAGCGGATGGAGAGTTTAGTTCAAATGGGAAAGGACATGAGCTGCAAAACTGTCTGGCTGGTTCCCAGGCTATCAGCTCTTAAGGGATGCATGAGTCTGTGCAGTTGTGATCTGAGTATCTGCTTGCACTGGCTCAAGCAGCCTGGGGAGTGTGGGGCCCAGACACAGCTACCACTTCAGTTCAGCATGGGAAGAGCTGCCCCTTGGTAGGGGCAGCAAAGTGCAGCCTGTGTCTAGACTTGCACCTAGACATGAGCAACTGGGATCAGTACAAAGGGATGGAGTATGCTTGGGCTCAGTAGGATTCGAGTGAGTTGTTTCAGGTACTTGGATACTGCATTTTGCATGCTTTGTGCTTTTCAGATAGCACAAATGCCTCTCTTCAGGTTCCTCTGTTCTGCTGTTCCATGTGATGGCCCTGATCACATCAGTGTTAGTTTCTGGATGCAGTTAATAATCTGGATTTATGATGCTTATGTAAGAGTTGTGAAGAAGAATCATCTTTGGTGGCAGATTGGTGTTGTCAAGCCTTTGGCTTGGTCACACACTAGGAGGGGGGCATGCATCTGGCATTAGGAAAGAAGATAATTTTCTCTGTATAATATGATTATTTCTTCATAATTAAACTTTTAGCTTGGGGTTTTCTGATGTAATATTAGTCCAATTTTTGTGTTCTTAACCTTTTCCTAGGGAACTTTGTGGTTTAAAACCAAATATGATTTTTTTCCACTTAACTGTCAGTCAATTGTCAACATTTTGTTGACTACGTGATGAATGCCTTTAATTTCAACTCCCAATAAAAAGTGATATTTTTTTAATGCGCTGTCTCTGTTCAGCTTTAAAAAAAGGAGCTTAGTGAACTCCACTGACTGGCTTGTGTGAGAATGCAACACTTTACTTGCCTGGCTATGGTCAAGGCTACTGGTCAGGACTTGCAAGCTAAGACTTATGAAATAAAACCAAAACCTCTGGAAGTACCAGATGGTGTCCCCTGCATTAGGCAATTAAGGAAGTTGCAATTAAGTCAGGTGGTGAGCTTGCTTGCTGTAACACCTGGCATATATCCTTTAATTAACTGAAGAACTGTGAACCAGCCACAGGTAGCAATTGGGAACAAATAGTGAAAAAGGATCTGTCCATGAGACATGTCAAATCTTCGTTCTTCAAACAAGAGTGTATTAGTGGCCATCATCTTTTCTGAACCATAGTTGTTTCATCAGAATTTTTTTACAAGCAGAGCCAGTGTGCAACATCATCTCTGCTGTTTCCCACACACAAGTGTCCAAAGCTGAACAAGATGCTGCTCAAGGCAAGCTGACTTATCCATTTCCCCCAGCTCTTCAGGGAGGTAAGTATTCAAGCTCTGAGAAATGCACATCAAAAGCTGCAGATAATCAGTGTGCCTGTCCAGTGAGGAGGAGAAGATAAACTCCATGTCATTGGCATTTCCAGTCACAGAGATGACTGGATGAGGGTTTGTGTGAGATTTGCCAGCTGTTCCCTGGTCAGTGAATGAAGGAGGCGTGGGCTGCAGCAGCGTTTCCAGCATGAACTGGAATCCAGCCTTGGTCCTGGCTCAGAGCCTTTGTGATAACTGGGGGGGGCAGTACCACTATACAGCTTTTGCCTAATGTCACAGACATCCTCACTCTGAATTACAGTATTGTTTAGGTTGAAAGGGATGATCTAGTCCAAACCTGCTGCTGAAGCAGGGTCAGCTAGAGCAGCTTGCCCAGGACTGTGTCCAGTTGTGGTTTGAATATCCCCACAGGTGGAGAGAGACTCTACAACCTCTCTGGGCAGCCTGTTCAGTGTTTGACCACTCTCACAGTCAGAAAGTGTTTTCTTGTGTTCAGATAGAATTTCATGTGTTTCAGTTTGTGCCCATTGCCTCTTGTCCCACTGGTGGGCACTAATGACCCTGCCTCCCTCTTCTTCATTCCCTCCTATCAGGTACTCAGACACATTGATACCATCATCCCCGAGCCTTCTCGCCTCCAGGCTGAACAGTCCCAGCTCTCTTAGCCTCTCATCCTATAAGACTATTTGTTGCATGCATAAAGCTAGACTTCTTATATTAGAAAGGAAATACATGTTATGGAAGGGAGAGAGAGAAAACTACTGAATATAGCTTTTGTGAGTGATGTGCATTCCAGTGATGGGCTGTAGAGGGGCAAAACGCATTTGTTTTACAAAGAAATAGCTAGGTAAAGGACAGTAGGGAAGATGAGTGCTGGATGAATAAATGGCCACAAGGAATTGTAAATTCAGATACTGGGAAGGCTGAGAACTTGTTCTGGCTAAATAAATGGGTGGAAGATGCTGTTTGTCCAAAACTGTAAACTCAGATTGCTCTTTTTAGACTTGTATTCCTATTTTTTTTTCAGTGGGTTATTTTGACTCTAGTGATTTGGTGATGTGAATTGGTGTAGATGTGTAAGACCTGGCAGTCAACCTCTCTTTTCAGTGCAGAGATGCAGTTCATGAGACTAGCAGCCAGGTCTTTAGGGAAAGAAGGACTTTACCTGACAGTTTGCCACAACCTGGGCCTGTGACCAAACTCCAGCATATAGCACCTAAGAGCTCACAGACCTTGGGAAAACAGAGATTAGGTCTTAAAAAAACATTGGGGATGTGAGTACCTCTGGGTTTTTTTTCCCATCAAAACTGTATCTCTAATGGCATTCACAAAACTCTACTGCTACAGAAGTTGTCCACCAGCTCATATCTTCACGAACTCAACCATTTAGATAATCCTGTGTTCCTGGGAGGCCACACTCTGAAAATTTCTCTGAAGAGGTTGAGAACCAGCAGTTCCTGCTCATGTTAAACGTATACTTGGTAATGAATGTGGCCATGCTTCAGGAAGGCATAGCAGCAAGGGTGAGCAGCAATGGTCTTCCTTTGCTGATAAGTCAGCTTCATGTGTGATCACTGGAGTGGTTGTGCTGATCCTGTGGAGAAAAGGCAAATGGCCCTTGGGATGCGCCTTCCTAGTATCTAAATATTTAGTATCTAAGCCCAACATTGCAAACTAACCAGCCTTCCCTGTTTTATCTCCATATTCCCCAAACCAAGGGTGTAGAAATCACTCCAGGTGAGGTTGCTTTGAAGGTTCTGTTTGCAAATGTAATATCCCCCAGTAGCCTGTAAGTCTGGTCCTTGCAATGACGGTAGCACTGTTACGGTTTTCTGCTTGTGCCACTCATCCGATTTCCTCTCAATAACACCTTTCAGGCTTTCCTACAGTAAAGTGTTACATGCCCAAATAAACTATCAATGGATGATCATCAATACTTTTCTTATGCAGGGAATGGAAACATTACTTGTCAAAGTGCTCTTCTCCCTTCAGTTTAACCTGTGATCTCTAGAGCATTGATGTAAATTGGCATCCCTCAAGGCTTTAATTTCTCTTTAGCTACTATGTTGTGACACTGCTGTCCAGTGACAAGTGTTGTACTCTCCTGTGAAGTAAGTGGCTTCTGCTGAAATCTTTAGTCATACATTGACAAGTGGGTCTGATTTTTCTTTTATTTCCCTTCATTGACTACCAGCTGGCACTAGAAAACACAGAGGAAAAGCATGATAAAACATTAAATGATCTGCAGTGCCACTGAAAGAGTACCAGAGAATGATGTTACTACAGCGCTGCCTGCATGATCAACACGTTTGTGCTGAGCTTATGAACTGTAAATCAATAATATCAAGAGGTTACTGTGAATGCAGTGTAAATCACACTCAGATGGAGGGTTGGAGCTGAAATCATACCACATTAGCCTTCAGGAGGGTGTATGTGCACTGCAGAACATTCAGAAGGCTTTTGTGAGCAAGGCTGTCGGTGCTGTCTGATATGCCTCTTCCCCCTGCTGCAGACCTGTGTTAACCATCTGCAAGCGAGTAACTGCATGTGGGGTGGCAGGTCCAAGCAGGAGTGCTTTGCATGTGGCTTTGACTACAACGGGGAAAGGTGGGGTGAGATCCTGTGGGCTGAGGACTGTAGCTTGAATTCTTCTTGCTGATGTGAGTCCTAGCAAGTGCTTATTAGCTCTTACATAGAAATCGGCGTGGTTTGTGTATTCACAGCTTCTGATCGTGTTTCAGGTGAAGAGCTTTAATGGTAGAGTCCACTATCTCAAAACTGCCATTTGAAAGCAGTGTTATATTTAGCTGTTTTTTATTACTAGCAACTTCAGCAGCTGAAATTGGACCTTGGGGCTTCAAAGCAGCTGCTCGGTTAAGGAAGCATTGCTGAATAAAAGCTCCCTGCTCTGCTACCCTCCCCCTGCTTTTCTACACTACCAGCTGTGTCAGCCCAGCAGCAAGGAAGGGAAGTTGGCCTTGAAGTGAATCTAAAGAGGAAAGAGAGTGAGAAGAGGAGAGGTGGAGTTAGCTGGCTAAATGCAATAGCAGCCCGCAGCGTGGGAAGATGAGAAAGTAGAAGCAAAGAGACTGATGCTTGAATCTCTGTGTGGGTGAGCTCTGCGGAGCAAGGTCTGAATAGAGGGGAGGACCAAGGAGTTTAAAGACTGAACACACTCAGTGAAAAGGCAGGGATTACACTTCTTTTTCTTTCTGGAATAACAATCAAAGGAAAAAAGTAAGGGGACAACGAGGAAGTGAGTGAAATCAGTGCCAAATTCCAGATAAAATATGAGCCTTTAATAAACAAGGGACTGTGAAATGGGAGGACACCCTGAAATCTTGTTGGTGCAATGCAGGAAGCAAAGAACAATAAACAGGCATGTGACAATACCGTAGGCATGGTACTCATATTTCACTATATTCTTATTCTGGTTGTGTAACTCTCTGCTCCTAGCTGTCACTGGCAATACTTGTTTTAATTCTTAGTGCAGCCTGAGTGTTATGGTTTTTCAGAGTATGAAAGTAACTGGCAAATATAATTTTTTTTTTCCTAACTCTTAACTCTTTTGTAAGATGAGACTAGCAGAAACCTGGAGACAATGGGATGACATTTACTTTCTATAGCACTGCTGGCTTCAATAGAGAACAGTGTGGCTTTTAGCCAAGTCTAACACATTCAAGTTGAATTCCACAGATTTTAAGCAGCTTGAGGTAAATAACTCAGAACCAACTCTTAAAGGCACTGAGTAAAAGTAGTCCATCTCAAAGGTCACTTTGAACTGCTGCGAGTGACTTGACTGCAGCTTCAAAGGTTTGGAGGGAGCTGAAAGTATGTGCAAAAGTAAACAAAATCAGGAGAAAACCCTGTTTGTACCTTTTAGGGTAACACAATAGCTAGTCTGCAACCCCATTTTGTCAGAAGTGCTGCTGCTATATATGTAATCAGTTCTTTGCAATTGCTAGTGGTTTTTACCTCTCAGTCAGGGAGCATTCCCCCCTTTTGAACTAGAAGAAGGTGGAGCACAGAAGTGGCTTGCTCAGCTTCTCTACAGTGGCTGAAGTATGTACTTAATGTGGGGTCCTGTGCCCCAGCCAGCGTCTTACCACAAAGATGTTACTTTTATCTGAGTTCTGCGAGGCTGGTAATAGGTTTGGGGTTGAATGGTTGGTTGTTCGAAGAGGGTGGTCAGAGGGACAGGGCCATTTTCTTGCTGAGCTGCAGAGCAGCTGTGAGTGCAGCCCCTCCAGTCCAGCTGTATCTACCCTTGGTTACCAAAACCACAACTGTTTTGGTAGCACTGGGTAACCGCAGTGCTTTGCTTACCCTTTCTTTCCTTTGGCAATGGTAACAGACCAGTGACTCTCTAGAAAAAACACAAACCTTTCTTCTGAGGACTTTCAGAATTTAGTGTGCATCTGAATTATTTTGTTCTGCCAGCCAGAAGCTGTTAATAAGAAAGGGCTAAACCTCACTGTCTGTTCGTGTTTTGGTCATTTTTACTCAGGAGTGGAGAAAGACAAGGCTGGTGTTTAGAAGTCAAAGGTACTGGGCTCTTAAACTATGCCATGTTTGTGAAGCTGCTTAGCATCACATCATTTTGGAAGAAGAGTTCTGGCTTTTCAGCTGTCCTCAGTCTACTAATGACCTCTTGGTAAGATCTGAGAAGGGTGTAAGAGCTGGTCCTGGGAGCTTGACTCCAGACCTGCAAAGCTGCCAGCTGCAGAATGATGAGGAGTGCATATATGGGGCTCTGCACAATCAGAATGAGATGAAGCTCTTTCTTAATCTAACTGCAGCTTTATATTTTTCCCTTTTCAATGATGAGCTCTATTTTCAGTAAAACTTGCTGTTTACCATGATTTCTCTGTTTGGGCAGGTGGCAGACACAATGAGCCCACACATACTACTCTCTTCTTGCCTCTCAGAGCCTGTGTATAGTAGGTCTCTAGGAGTATAGCAACTCAGCTATACTCAGCAGCTTTCATCATACTGACATTGTAGGCTTAATTTCAATGTGGCTGGCTTAAAAGCAGAACAGCTTTCCTTCTGCTTTGTCTTCTGGCAGAATGCCAGGCTCCCCCAGTTTCCTGCTGTGGTTGTAGTGGCTTTCCGAATGACAGAATAAATCTACTTTTTTTCTTCCCCCTTCCTAGCTCTCCCTTGGGAGACTCATGAAAGCCCTGCTCTCTGAAAGGCGCATTGGAAGCTTTAAAATGCATAAGAGTATCAAAGTGTGACGTGACAGAATAATCTACATAATCAGATTTTTGGGTTTATCTGGGCTGCTTGTACAGAAAAGGCTGTGTATGGCATGTTCTATGCTGAAATCTGGACTGTGACCTCCTCTTTCACCCCTTCTTCTGTTTATTTAGTATGCAACAAATGTCTCTTTTTGGCCTAACTGCCATGCAAAAACTTTGGGAGGCCAGATGAGAAGCCAAAGTGACCCTTTAAGTTGCAAAGGCCTGAAATAAATGACATTAATTGATTTTTAAGACAGTAGAGTATCCTTCCTAGCAAAGAGGTACCAAATGAGAAATGGGGAATAAATCACCTTGCCTGATGAGATTTCAGGAGTCAGCAGATCAGATGAGTCTGGATTGGATGTTCATGATGCCATAAAAAGCAAACGAGAGTAGGCTGGGTTGAGCATGCAGGTGATAATGGACACTAGCAGGCTCGGCTGATTTTAAAAAACAGTTGTGACGGATGAGGCTTTATGGTAGGTGGATTGAGGCCAAGGATACAGACCTCCAAAACATGTTGTCTTTGCAGTGGTCCTGATAATGGTGGATAGGACACTGAAGTGCTGCCTCTTCTAGAGGTATCACTAGCAAGGAGGTACATTTTCTGCTGGAGGGTTTGAAATTTTATGCAATCCAGTGAGTTGCAGCTGAGACTGGGACTTGCATTTACTTGCCCATGAGGTCTCAAAAGCAGATGGTGAGAAGGTGAAAAGGTGATTCTGGGAAAGGCAGGGTTTTGCAGCCTTTGAGATCAATTTTTTTAAAAGATCAGCAGTGTGAATGGGCACAAAATTTAGGATGCAATAATGTTTTGTGCTGTCTGTGACCTATTTGGTGATAATAGTGATGAAAACAACTAGCATTTGATAGCTTATTGCCTCAGACAGCCTGGCGAAGAGTAAATCCAGGTTCATACATCTGTGCTCTGCTTTTCTTAGGGGAGGATCTTAGAAGCAGTGTCTTCTGAGGAAGCAAAGAATGAACATACAATGCTTCTTCTAGTTGAACTTGTTTGTGAAAATATGGCTTTTTCCAGGTACACATAAAAATAGCAGTTGTAGCGGTGCATGGCTGTAAGCTCAGCTTTGAAGTTCACCAGTTACTGCAGCTTGTCCTAAGAGGTTGTAACAGAAGTGACCTGAGAATTCGGGTTTGTTACCGCATTCCCCCACCACTAGGCTGGTGCTTGGAGTCTGACGCATTGAAATCAGTTGTCCTAATGGAGTCCTGAAATTCTTCTCTGACACCAATATGGGTGAGCTCCGCTGTGGTTCCTAGGCCAGTTTCATGTCTGCAGCTCACAGACCTTCACAGCTTGAGCTGTGTATGTGTAAACCTCATCTTTGGCTCCAGGGGCTATTGAGTGGCAATGAGCGCCGCACACCCTTTCCCATGCCCTCCCTTCTCCTCTATCTGCTGGTGGGTTAGATATGTTATTAGTAGCTGTTCACCTTGTCTGTGGTTTACTTTTCAGGCCATTTTATTTGGCAAAGCTCTACCAAGATGTATAGAAATTTAGCTAGGTACAGCTTACCTTTGCAAGCTTTTGCTTCAGTTGAAAAAAAAAAAATGCATTTACTCTTCAGTTCTCCCAAGCTGAATGTTTTCTTTAGAAATGTGGAGCGAGTCCTACTTTTGGCTGAAGTCTGTATTAGTCTATTATAGAAATTAGGCAGCTGCCCAAAAGTCTGCCAAGGGGCAAAACCTGTTTCTTGCCATTAAAGCTTTTAACATATGAGATTGGTAGGTAAGTCTGTGACCACCTGGGCCCCTGCTGTGACAAACACTGTGCAGCAGATCCATGTGAATGTCAAAATCATGAATGAGTTCAGTTTCCCCTGAACTAGTCTGCTGTTTTGTAAGTGACCTACTTGAAAATACAGCCAGTAATTTAATTATCATCAGGAAACAACTCGCCTTCTGTTGCTTAATTATATTTTTCATGTATACTTAGTCCATTTAAAGGGAAATGTGTTGGATGGCACACCGGGTTTCCCCTTAATTACTGTTGTATGGTAATTGCCATGTAATTACACCATTATGAATATAATATGCATGTATTGTTGTGGGGCAGTGATTTATGGAATGTAAGCATATTTTAAAAGTGTTATAGATGTTCTTCACACAGGATTGCTAAGCCCTTTAATGACAGTGGTCTTTCACAGCTATCCAGTGTTTTAATTTTCCTGTGTTTAAGGTCTCCTGAAATAATACTGCTTCATCATCCAGTCAGTATTCTGGAAATTACTTTGGCTGGTTGTGGTGAGTTATCTAATGATCTTCATCATGCCTGAAAAATAAAAAAAAATTGCTAGTGCAGAAATAAATCAAGCATACTAATAAACAGGTTGGAGGACTCCTAGTAGGAGTATTTTGGTACAAATGTGTGCTTCAAGGTGCTTAGTGTATGTTGGTTAAAAAAAGGACTGGTTAGTAATCCCATTGCAGAAAGGACATAGGTTCAATTAAATGTTAGCACCTCACCTGTGCACACAGGAGTGGTGACTCTCTATGTAATCCTTTCCTTCTGTTAGCCTACATGATAGCTTTGCCAGGGCACTTCTGAAAATTAAATTTACCCTAAAAGGAGAAAGTACCTCTGGAGATTACCTTTGTATGAATTACTTTCATAAATAGGTGGTGACCCCAAAGGGGCAACAGAAAAGGTCTGGAATCCCTTACTGTAACAAATAACATGTGGCTTTGTAGCACTGGAAACTGTTACAGACAGAGAAGATGTGGATTAAAAGGAAGGAATGGTTGAGTGTGGTGAGGAGCATAGCACCCAGTTGATTGCAGATGGAAACTTGGAAGCATAATTTGTGCATTGCTAACCCTAACCTTGGTTCAAGATTTAAAGAAGGTGCTTGTGGTGGGGTTTTTTGCCCCAGGATGTTTACTCACACCTTACTATGTGACTCCCCTACTGTTAACATACTCTGCACATCTGCCCTATTTTACTGTATTTCTGGTGAGAGGGTCACTTGTTTTCCTGTGCACTTTCTTTTTCAGCATCTCTTTGGCAGGCTGGCACTTGGTGCAGATGTGGAGCCAGGTGTGATCCTTACTTATTTCAGCTTATGCAGTTACATACTGTCATCTCCTGTTTGCTTTTACATTAATACAGTCCCATGCTGCAGTCCTGTGCCTCCCTTTACCTGGGAGAAGAAGAACATAAGCAGTCCAGCAGTGGCAATGCAAGACCAGCAAGGTTCTTCAGAGGACCGGTTATCGGACAGTGTTATTCAGTGTGACACAAAAGGAAAGGTATTACAAAAAATAGGAAAGACAGAACCTCTAGTTAATCACAGGATTTGCATTTCTTTTTAAGGTGCCTTTAGAAGTGTTGGGCCATTGCATTGTAGGGACAACTAAAAACTGTAGGCTGTGTCTAAATGCTAGCCATTGAAACAGCAGCGCTTGCCCTTGCTGCCCGGGTGATTGCGGAGGAGATTACAGTCCCAGAGCTCCATGGCTGATGAAATAAGTTGCAAAGAGGAGAGGCACTCACTTGGCAAGACATTTTGCAGCAAGTACTATATGATGGCTGATAGTAAGTTGGCTGGCAAAGGCTTTCTGAGTAGCATAGTTCCTGGAATAAAGATTATTTCCATCCTTCTGGATTTCTGTGGCACAGCTTGTGCAAATAAAAATTGTACTGGAAAAAATAAATCTCCAGTTTTGTGCTTGTGCTAATGCACAAATGCTATTTTGCCATATATTCCCAAATTTAGCAAAACTGAAGTGACTGGACAAAACTCAATCTGTCTGTTTCCAATGGAACCAAACATGATGAAATTAAGTATGACTAAACCATGCAGGCAAACACATTTTTATCCTGAATTAAATTTGTATGTGGGCTTTGGCTCACTGCTATGCACAAAGAGTGAAACTGGCTGCGAAGAGGACAAAGAGCTCATCGCAAACACATGCAATTGCTTTGACATACCGCAAAGCGAGGGCAGTGGCTTTGCTGAAACTTGGCCAGACAGCTGCATCACTTGCTTTTCTGCTAACACACAACTAATATAATTCTTTATAAATCTTCATGTAGTTGTACCACTATTTTTATAGTTTTTTATTCACAGCTCGGGCACCAGGCAGATAATGACATGCAAGTCCCACGCTCGTTGTCCTGGCAGCTGCATGCAGCTGTGTACTTATTTGGAGCAGGGTAGACTATAGCAAGGGATCCTTGGTCACTGTTTTCCTGCCTCTTACCCTTGTCAGGCCAGCTACTCTGTTTTGCATCTCCCCTGTACCCTGATTTTGTCTTTTGTTGGAAATGAGACACCAAGGTTTGATTAAGTATGATTAAGTAATTTTATGCTTTCCTTTTAACCTTTTTTTTTCTTGAGACTTGTATTTCGTGGTCTCTGGGATTCTGTGCCAGGACATGCATGCACAGCTTGTCTGTTGTTGTTGGCACAGAGCAGCCTCTGCAGTTTGCTAAGCCAGCATCTCTTGTACAAGTTTTGCAGAAGAGATGATAGAATCAGTAGGATGCTGAGCCACCAATATAGCCAAGTACTCACACAAGGCTGGGGAAGTAGCTGCTTTTTTTTTTTTGTTTATCCAAACTATTCCCTTGTGCAAAGTGCTCCCCTTTGAGGATGAGAGCAGGTAATCCCTTACAGATGTGGGAGCAATGCCCGTTTCACTGATAAACCAAGGTACCAGCTACCTTTTGTGCTCAGTTATATGTATGCAGTGTCACTGCTCCTCTCCTGGGCAGAGTCCAGAGTAAAACCCTAGAGTGGCTGTTGCTGCTGGCACATCTTACTTTTTCAGGTCTTTATCAAGCCTTCTTCCCTGGGGAGAACAGCTTTCTTCCAAGCTCTTCATCAAGCAAAATATCTGCTTTGTTTGTTTCTGGCTAGAATATAATTTTTACCTGGGGTGGATTAACACTGGCTGGCCACCAGGTGCCTACCAAGCTACTCTTGCATCTCCATAGGATGGGGGAGAAAAGAAGATTAAAAAGCTTGTGGGTCTAGATAAGGACAGGGAGATCACTTGCCAATTAGTCATGGGCAAAACAGACTTGACTTGGAGAAGATTAATGTATTGCCAATTAAAAATAAAGAAGCATAGTAAGAAAGAAAACCCAAAACTAAAACCACATTCCCCCACTCCCCCTTCAGAAGCTATGGGGAAACAGTTTTTCCTCTTATCTTTTTTTTTTCCCCTTTACTAACAACCAGAAAACATGAGGCTCTCCCTGAAGACTTGAATAAACCACTAATCTCCACATCCAGTACTTTACTCTGACCACTGATGCTAAGCCAGTAGTCTGAAGAGTGTGAAATGCTGCTAAGAAGGGTCATTTACAGTCACCCGTGTCTGCATTGGCCACAATTAGCTATGGCTGGATAACATAAGTGACCTTCAAAAAACATCTTGAAGGTAAAGAGCACTTTGATCTTCTACTGGCTCAAGTGCCTTGCACCTGTGGTTCTATGTACCTCCTCCTGAGAAGTGATCATCTCTTCTATAGTCATCTCTGTATCTTTGTAGATTGGATGTTCTGCCAGTGGTGGGACAGTTGTGGATTCTCTGGTGACTGTTTTCTGTGCTGCGATTATGTCAGTTTGTGTAGGAGTGGCAGAAAATAGCAGCTATTTAACATGAGACAATCCATTCAGCTGCAGTGTCAAGAAGTCTTAGTGGTGGGCTC
This sequence comes from Morus bassanus, assembly GCA_031468815.1. NCBI lineage: Eukaryota > Metazoa > Chordata > Aves > Suliformes > Sulidae > Morus > Morus bassanus. The sequence continues at coordinate 42,290,260 of CM062574.1, forward strand.
AAGTTGGTGAAAAAGGAGGTTTCACACAGAGATGAAACTGGTGGGAAGAGGGAGTAGATAGCATTTTCCAAATAATCATTTGTCTGTTCCCTCTAGAAACCGAAAACTTTGTTTAAATAGCATCCCTCCCACAACATATTTGCTGTAGTAAATACTCTGCTATGAAGAGTAATGCTCTCAGAGATGCTTGCAAATGCTAGTGTGATTGCAGAGGCTGGACTGTTCCGGTCAGCTGTCCTTAAATGAGACTAGAGCCTGTGGTGCTCCTTGCGAGAGGTTTTAATCTTCTGTTTGCAGTATGATCTCAATCTTCTGTCATGGAAATAAAAGTAAAGATGAGAGGAGCAAGAAAGAAACAGCTGTTGCTTTTACACTTGTGCTCATTTTGATCCTTGCATCCTGCTGTTCATTGTGATTCAACCCCCTGCCTCCAGTACAAGTATCAAGCTTTCTCAAATTCACTTATACGGGCTATTTCAATAAACTTCCCACACAGTTTGCAAATATTTGTTAATGTTTGAGTGAACCTATTAAGCTGGGTTTTTTTATTTGTGTTCCTCTGGATTGCAATTTGCAGTTTCTGGTTCTTGTAGTTTACATCAAGTGTAATAATATGCACCTGTAGAATTGCACCTTTCCAACCTTGTGAAATTATTCTTAGATGTCTTCCATATGGTAGGTGATGCAATTGTATCTCCACAGTTGCAAGGCTGCCTGTCTGGCTTGATTACATTCTTAGTATCTAAAGGTTCCTACAGTATCCTTTCAGGTAGATGATGGTGATCCGATATGATCTGTGTTGGCATGCCTTAAATGTCTAACCCTTGGAAACTGAGTGTGGTTGCTTCACAGGGAAATAATCTGGGAGGATAAGGCTCCACGTGGAATTTTAACAGCAGACAGACAGGGGTGGCTTGTTCTCATGGGTGTCCTAGACCTGTCCTTACCTGCTGTATTTGCAATAGAGATGTTGCTTCTACAAGTCTTCCCTATTTCTTTCCTAGACAGATGTTTCATTGTGGTCTGGAATGACTCTTCCATGTCTGCCTTTGCACAAAGTTATCTACCTGCAGGGTGAAGAGCACCTTCCAGTGTTGGGTCTCTGTCTCTTTGGGTATCTCCATTTCCTGGTGTTTGCTCTGTGATGCTCACCAACGGATTTGTCTATCTGCATTTCTGCAGCAAGGAGGCTCCACTTCAAAGCCTAACTTTCCTGGTACTTTGTACTATGAAATTTTTTGTTGCCTGGTCATTTTTCCAGGAAGCACACAGGGGATTGATTTGGCCCAGAGCTCCTCTGTCAGCTAGGGAACACCCTTGCATCAGCTCATCCTGTTGGAGATTCAGCCAGAGAGGACAACCTGGCCTTGCTTCTACTGTAATCGCTGCTTTTGCTTGATATAAAATCCAGAAAATAAACTTTGTGTTGAACATCTGAAGAGCCTCCTTCATATTTGGGATAAAGGTGTCTTTGGTCTGATGCCTCATTTCCTGTCCCAAATATTAAAATTAAGTATGTCAAGTAGGTCATGTGCAGCTGAATCAAACAATTTTTTTATAAGCCTTCAACGTGAATTGAAGCTGTACACCTTTGAAACAGTTAGCTAGGCTTTATATTGCTTATCCTCCTCCAGTCATTTGCAATTTGTACGGCACCCAGCTGATGAGTCTGCAAGTGTTATTCAGAAATCACTGAAATACTAAAAGAGAGCTTGGGTATCTATTTGCCCCATAAACTGTTTCTGTTTGATGAGCTCAGAACAGAAGCTGTGGATGGATTGAATTTGAAAACTAGGTCTTGCCACATTCACAGGGATTTGCTCCCTGGAGGTGAGTTGGTTTTGAAGCAGGGTATGTGTTTATTTGACATGAAAATATGGTAGTTTTGTTGTTTGTTTCCCCTTGCCTTCAAAAAGAATTAGTTTAAACCTTCTTGGGAAGCATTGACAGTCTAGTTCAACTGAGTAGGGCTTTTTTTCAGGCTGGCAGAAAACAAAAATCTTGACAATAACTCTTTGACGACATACCTGCAGAAAAATAGTGATCTGAAGCAGCTCAAAATTTGAGGTTAATGCAGCTCAGTTAGGTTTCTGGCAATATTTTTTTTCTTTACCTGAGAATGAGAAAGATGAGCTCAAAATAGATCCTTTAATGAAATGCATTATCCTTAGACTATATATCTAGACAAGTGATATATCAAAATAAAAAAAATCTACATAATTTGTGAGCTGATATATAGGATTTGTCAGCAAAAGTAGCTGCACTTTAATTGGATATTTCAGCATGATGTTACTGTACTTCTGAGTTGAACCAGGTACTGGGCAAGGGTTTTGATGCAAGACCTTCTAAAGCAGGGCCATCTCACGAGTAGGGTTTAGTAGGCCCTGAGCAGGTCTTTACAGCACTAATGATATATGCCCATAACTGCAATGAACAGTATAAACCCAACCAGAGAAGCTGCCCTATTGTACTACACCCCAAAAACCAGCCTACTAGTAGGTTGTTTTTTTTTAAATAGCCAATATAATGTAGCTTAGCTGAGGTGTGGTAACAGGCATATCAGTTACTTGGCTCAAACAAGCTGTTTGGATAAATGAATATGAGCATTTTATTTAAATACAAGTTGCAAGTATTGACCAAACTTCATACAGTCTGCGCAGTAGTCTCATTAGAATTGTATTCATTTAGGCTGATTTTAAATTGGAATCATCAGATCACCAGGAAAGGCTGAGGTTTTCATTGTTCAGCAGCACAAACCATACTAAACTATATCAGCTTTTCCTGTTGGGATGTAATTATTTGATTATTTGTGCTTCTTCGTTTTCAAATCTGTATGGGTTGTTCACTTAAACTTGTGAATACAAGTTTGTGAACCTTTATGGTCTGTTGTAAGTGCATGGTCTTTGGGGATTTTGCTATGTTTTCTTGTAACAGAAAACCTAGCTTGGTGAAGAGCTAAAATGAGAAACTGTAGTGGAAGTGCTGTGTGAAGGAGGAAGCCAGCTATGATGAGGTCTGAATAGTCTCATCTCAATATATATATCTGCTGAGTTTGAGGTCAGAATGCTTGTTGTAAAGCAAAGGAAAGTGGATGAGGGAGCTCGTGCCCCAGATTGCAGAGGCAAGGGCAGTGACTAACCCTGCCTGCCTAGCTCTCATCTTCCAGCACAGTGTTGCTTGGAGATTTAAACATGCATCTGATATTTGACCAGACCTTGTTTTAACGATGTCTAGGCCAAGTTAGACAAAGGTACTGCTGCGGCCCAGTGTATCTGAAATTCCTTACCGGGTCAGCTTTGTCCCCGTGCTAAACCTAGAGACTGACTTAGGATTTTGACAACACGCACAGCTTGGATTTGGAGTTCAGTACCGAGAAATATTTTAATCCCTGTGTCAGATGTGTTTTGAGTAGGGCTCAGTACTATATCACTTAACCTCTGTACCCAGGCAAGCATAAATCCTCATCTTCATCTTTTATGGGCCTCAATTGTTACAAATAATGGTGGCCAAGCTGAGCATTTTTCTTTTACGTGCACTAATGGGTAATAAAGGAGGTGGGGGAAGTGACCTCTGAGTAGTGTTATGCTCAAGCCAGAGGGAAGAAGAGACTTTTAATCTGCTTTTAGACATGAAAAGCAGATGCTAGTTTGGCTCTTACATTACAGTTTCTGGGCACAGCTGAAAAACCCCCACACTGCAGTTGCTTACCTTCTTTCTCTGGTATACATTGGCCACAATCCTTTAGCCTGCAGATAGGGAGTAGAGTATTCAGTGTGACTCTCATGTGTGGCTATGGGGGGGGGGGGGGGGGAAATCTCCATTTAGCACTGCCCAGCTGTCCTATGCTTGGTACTGATCATACCCAATGGAGTTTGTTGTACTTCATTCAGCACAGGCAATAGCTTAGCTGGATCTGTTGTAGACTCTGTCAATTAACTCTGTTCCTGGGGTTTAAGGTGGATCTTTTTCCTGTAAATGTGAATGAACTGTCTGTCTTAATGTATTTTTCTATAGGAAGAGAGACTGAGTTTAACTCCTCACTTCAGCCAGAGCACGTGGGTATGACGACTATACCAAACTTTTTAGTCTGCTTTGGCACACTCCAGTCATGTGCCCAAGCATGGCTGAACACAAAAAACTGCTTTTCATATAACAACACTGAGTAATCACTGTGCAAGCACTGGGCTTGCAGCTGACAGGTTTGATGACTTGCAGGCAAAGGCGACTGGGGGCCTGGCTGCAAGGAAGAACTCTACTGGCTAAAACACAGTGGGATGCATTGCTTGTGCTGTTGCCTGGTACTGCTCTCTTCTGGGTTGGCTCTGGTTTGTAAGGTGGTGATAAAGGCCTTTCCTTGCTAGTTTCCCATCCTTTTTTTAGGTGGAGAGATAGGTCAGGGATCTTTTTTTTTTTTCCACTTGCACTGTGCAGATGAGTCAGTGGCACTCTGGAGGTGCTGGGGCACTGCTCTGCTGTGTTATCTTCCATCAGTTTTAGTTTTTGGTGACAATGTGAGAGTGATGAAATGTGACAATGCGCCTCCAGCTTGCTGGGCTTTCTGCTGCTTGGTCTTGCTCTTTCATGTGAGCTACTTTTTGAGCTTATAGCTGAAATGCTCAGGAACTTCCTGTTCTGCATTTGTGCATGATTCCCACCGAGATTCCTGTCTCTTAACAAGTGTAAATGCTTAGTAGTTAAAGCAGAAAGCTTAAACATGCTGAAGTGGAAGGGACTTGAAATGTTTCTACTCTTGCCTACTGAGGCAGTTTAAATAGGACCAGGATCTAGTAATGCGCTTCACTTTGAGCTGTACATTTGCAGCTGTAAGGAGTATGGCTCTTCTGGCTTACTAGACTGTCCAAAAAACTCTGGACTGTCTATAAAAGAAGTCCTCTTGGCCAATGCCTCTGTGAGTGCCTTCCTCGCAGTGTGTATCCTAAGCAGCTGGAAGGCTACACCACCAAGAAACTGTGCAGTAATGAAGCATGGATATTTCAGTCTTGGAAAACTGTGAGAAGGGAGACCCTGCTGCCAACTAGATAAGCTGAGCTCTTTGGCCAGAGTGGTGTGCATCTGGTGAAAAATCTAGCCATCTGTTGAGCACGTTCTCCAAGAGGCTAAGAATAGAATAGAGGATTGGAAAGAAATCTAAGTGGTTTCTCATATAGATTTGTTGTGACTTTCATTTGGTGTTCCTGGGATTTCCAAAGAAAAACGTAACTGGATTTCCAAGGAAAGCAGAGGATGAGGGAAGCAAAGGAAGCCAACCTGGGAGAATCTACTCCAGTGTTCTATTGCAAGGGGATACAGGAGGCAGTCCCGGTGAAGACACAAAGGGGTTAGTTCTCTTTCAAGACTAGTCAAACAGCATTGACTCAGGATTTGGGACCTTGAGAGTAAGCGTCTTTCTAGGTAGGAATTATTGTTCTGGACCAGAAAGCTTAGACTGATCTCAGTAGAGAAGAAAACATCTTAAGAACTTTCTGAAGCAGCTCCTGGCAAAGCTTCATTTGCAGGTTCTTAATTCAAGCAGTAGGCATGTTGGCATAGGTGATGATGACTTGCTCCTCCTCAGGGCAGACATATGACACAGTTTACCAAAAGCCTTGAAAAGACTGGCTAAAATAGCAAAGACTCGGTGAAGAAGAACAAAGATAATGGCAACTGTGTGAAGCAAACAAGGTAAGAACAAGCACAGACTGATCCACATGAGGAATTCAGCTCTCTTCAGTGGCTCTCTGCCACTGGGGTGTGATGGTATGTGAGCAAACAGCTGCCCGGAATGTGCTGGGCTCTGTTACTGCCTCAGAGCTGAGACAGGCTCTGAAGATGTGACCCACTGACCGAGCTGGCAATGTTGAATAGCCCTAAGCCTAAAAGCCCTCCTTTCCAGACTGAAAGACCCTCTTCTGCTGGGAACATCTTCTGCCTCTTAACTTTGGTGGTGTTGGTGGCATAGGAAGCTTCATGATCCCAGGAGGGTGCAAGTACTCTGTAGATGTAGGCTCTTCTAGGTTGAGTCTAAGCTACTGAGCAAGTTAAGAGGAGGATCCCAATGACTTGCTAGGGAGTAGAAAATGAAGGTAGAAATCAAATGGCAGATTTGATGCACCCAGAGGGGCCTGGGCTTCTGAGGTGCCATTACAGTGTGTTGTGTCTTGCCCTGTGGGGGAAACTTTCTGGAAGGATGGCTAACAGTACAGATTTAAAATTCCCATTTTTACAGACACGGAGCTGGTACCAAATCTGGGCTTAAAAACTTCTTTTTTGCAAGCTGCATTTATTCTTGGAATGTGTGAAAACAGGAGGTCTTGACTCTTAGTGTTTCCAAAGTAGGCACAAGATCATCCATGCAAATATAACGTCTTTGAGACAGAGCTGTGTTTTTTGTAATGGAGCATCACAGGAAGTACCAGGCTGCTCCCTAGCTGGAGTGGCTATTTCCCTCAAGCTGCAATCCTCTTTTTATCTTTCTTCAGTCCTCACTCAGGCTTATCTGTAGTATGTTACTGTATTCTACAAAAATACTTGCTTACTCCACTCTTAAGCATGATGAGTCTGCTGACAGCAGTGTTGTCAGCTGGTTTGTAGTTCAGCTTTATTAAACCAAGGCACTAATACCCTTTGATTCATCTGTTTGACTACAGTGAAAGGCTTAAAACAGCAGGCTCCAAAGCTCTGCACTGGATTTGTTTGTAAATGTAGACACTTAATGGTGAAAAAAGGTATGCCATCACTTCAGAGCCTGAAGAGGGGTATTTAAACCTGTGCCCTCAGCACTTTCAGACCATAATTAAAAGTTCAGGCATGTTTGGCTGAGGAGGCTTGTTAGCTTGGCAGGGGAGGGAGATTGTTTTCCCTGTAATGTGAAAGATTGAGTTCTAATTACCTAGTTGAACATTTGGTGTCATGCATGCTGAGTGACTGAATGCAGTGGCTGAAGATATAATTTCACTTTGGGGGATCATTGTAATTTCTTGGCCAGCAAAGTACCTGGTCTTGTCATGTTTTGCTGCAAGTCTTGGACATCCTGATGTCTTTTCTGCAGCATGGGAAGGAAACGAAAAGTAAAACAGCAAAATTGCTTGTTTCAAGCCTTTCTGGGCTGTGTTTGCTGCCGCAGTATCCCAGCACCATCCCAGCAATGTGTTAGGTGACGTGAGTAACATCTGTCACATGCTGTTTGTTCTTTCATTCTCTTCCCAGGGGTGTGCTGTGCAGTGGCCTTGTTTCAAATGTGCATGCCTTTATACATTTGTTAAAGACAGGAGGGTTACTGAAATGCATGTTCATCCACAGACAAAGCTGCTCTCAGAACTGCAATGGACATACTGAATGGTGATGCTGTTTGCTGGAGGAGGATGGTTTTTTGGCTACTTTTACTCTAACAGAATTTAATTTTGCTTAGATTTGGTCTGTGGTGCAGAGGAGAATTCACCCTGCCAGAAAAGGAGGGGTGTATAGTTGGGTTTACAGTTAAAAAGCTATTATAATAAGATTTGGGGGTGGCTGAAGAAATCACATTGAAGTGAGCTCTGTTCCGCTCTAGTGATTGAAAGGCCTTCTTTTGTTGCCTGCTGTCAGATGTATTTTGACAAGCTTTGCGCTGAATCTGTTGGATTCATCCCTGGCACATCCCCTCTTGCTTCACAATCATTACAATAGCAGGATGGGAAGATATTAAGGCAAATCCCTGCTAGGCTGGCAGGTTGCCTGACAGCTGACCCTAGCCAGAGGAGTTACTGCTGTGGGGATTTAATTGGCTTGTTGCTCCAGAGTGGCTGTCAGGCAAGATCGAAGACTGAGCTAGAGAGTTCAGCAGTTCATCCTGTAAGATTGTCCCATGAAGGCATGCTAACGCAGCCTCACTCTGCACTCCCTTCCGGAGCTAAAGCCCTTCCTGGTAAGAGTTTAAGAAGCAATCCGGAGCTTTTGGCCCCATCAGCCTGTGAACAACGTGTGTGGAGATGGTGGCAGCAGGGACCAGGGTTTCTCAGATGGAAATGATGCTTTAGTCATGCTTTAGTTCAAGCATGACTGCCTTTGGCAAATAGAAGGGTTTAATTTAGGGATGGTCTGAGGCAATTCCTCTATACTAAACTGCAGCTTAAACTAAAGAAACTCTAACTGAAGCATGGTGAGATTGAAAAACTTGTGTCAGTGAGTAGTGAGAGCAGGGGACAAGCCAGGAGCCAAGGGGGACCCCAGTGAGGCAGTGCCCTCACCCCCAGGCTGTGGTCCTGCAGCCTCTGAACGTGGCAGGGTACTACCTGCTGAAATGGGGTCCGCTGACAGCCTCAGACAGGGTGAGAGGATGAACTGGGTCAAGCAATGAGCAGCAGGAGATGGGATCAGAGACAAGGCTGGAGTCAAAGAGACAATGTGGGTCCAAGAGGTTCATCCAGGAGATGTGCTGGAGACCAGTACACACCTTTGCTGTAATTCAGGCCAGGACTATGACCTGGTTTGAGTGGAGATCCCCAGCTGTGGGCAGAGGGGCTGTGGGTGGAGGTCCCAGGTGGGGCTGCTCAGGGCCATTGAGGACCGATACTGAACTAAATGCTCATCCTTTTGAGGTTAATGGACCTCCACCAGGTGAGGAAGGTGGCTTTTGCTGGTACTTACTGTTGTGTTAATTCTTTAAGAACAGGCTAATTGCCAAAGCTGCAGCACAAAAACACTGACATGCAGAGAAATCCCTATTGCAACTGCAGTGATCTTGAAAAATCAGTGCTAAAGATATTTATCGATTTTTTTTTTTTATAATTGTGTTTTTCTGGGCTGAAATTTTTTTCAGAGCCTTTGGTACCGGTGTTCATTTGGAAAGGTCAGGGATTAAATACAATAGTAATGTCTTCATTTTAAAATAAAGTGTAAAGGATATAAAAGGAAGATAACGATGCCTGTCTTGCTGAACTGGTTCTGGATGGGATGGAGTTAATTTTCTTCACAGCAGCCTGTATGGTGCTGTGTTTTGGATTTGTGACTAATGCCATGTTGATAAGAGAGTAGCATTTTGGCTATTGCTGAGCCGTGCTTGCACAGTGTCCAAGATTTCTTTTTCTCACTCTGCCCCTGCTGGGGGTAAGTGAGAAACTGGGAGAGGACGCAGCCATGACATCTGACCTGAACCAACCAAAGGGATATTCCATGCTGTATGATGTGCTTAGCAATAAAAGGTAAAGGAAAGTAGGAGGAAGGGGGGTTGTTCATGGTTATGGCGTTTGCCTTACCAAGTAAGTTACATGCGTTGAGGCCTTGCTTCCTGGGAAGTGGCTAAACATCTGCTTGCTGACAGGGATTAGTGAGTAAATTCCTTATTTTGCTTTCTTTGAGCATGTGGTATTTGCTTCACCTATTAAAGTGTCTGTAGCTCCATCCACGAGCCACCACAGACTGGCTGAGGTTGGAAGGGACCTCCAGAAGTCATCTTGTTGTCCAACCCCCCTGGGGTTCCTCTGTTGGTGAGCTCTGGGTTTCCATCTCAGGACAGGAGCTGCTTGTCAGGCTGCTGTGCAAGGCTGTGAGAGCTGGCTTTTCCCAAAACAGCTGTGCTAATTAGACGACTGGTGCCAGGTTTCTTTCATTTCTTGGAAGATCTGTTTCCTCGGTAAAACAAATGAAGCTGGAAGCATTTGAGCAGTCATTTTGCTTAATTTTTTACAGATAAAACTCACTTTCATAGGGAACGACGTGAAACTTTGAATCTAAGAGTCTATATAGTTCTGTATTGCTTGCTTCATACAAGAGAAAAATACAGCCAGAATTACCTGCTGTACATCCCTTCAGCTGTTTTCAGTTGTGCTAATAAACATCTACCAGAGTTTGACCTCAGATGCTAGCTAAATTCTTCTGTGCAAATGTTTGCTGTAAACAATGTACTTGTTATCAGGGAAGTTAAAAAGGGGCATGCTTGATACTGAAGGGAATGAACACTTGGCAGAAGATAAACACATAGCAGTAGGTGCTTTCCATTCCTAGACTAAGAAAATCTCACTGCTGCATCAAAATATCAGCTGTATTAGCTAGTACATGTGAATTATTTGAGGCGGTGTGTATATAGGGTCTGTGTGCGTAGTTCTGAATTTATAGTATTGTCAGCATCCTGCTTCTAGCTTTTTTTAAAGCTTGGTTTGGTATGCTGTCCCCAGCAACCCAGAGCATCTTGCAGAATTCAAAATCCTTAGTTAAATACAGCTGTGCTAGTGAAGCCTTAACTCTAGGTGAAAACTTGTCTTCTGACAGTAAAAAAGGCAGAAGGGAGAAGAGGTGGACAAAAAAAGGTGAAGATATAGAGAAAGGATTTTTATAAGAGGGAATGCCTTATTAAAGAAGTTTAAGCGGGAAGGAGAGTAAGAAGAGGAGATTGCCTCATGGGAGAATTTGTATGAGTGGAGTACTTGCAGGAAACTGGCATAGCCACCTGAAAGCAAAGAGGAGCCCCAGGATGGGGAGGCTGAATCTGTTCATTTTTCCTTTAATTTGGGGTAGCAGGAATTGCTACAGTGGCTGGACCAGCATTAGACACTGGACAGTGCCAGGGAGGGCTTTGTGGGGCAAAAAGGGACAGATGGGACATGTGACATCCATGGGACATCTGTCTGTAGCTCACTGTGTTATAAATGGTACCTCTCTGTGTCTCAGTCTCAAAACTGAAAGCTAGACCACACTCATTTTCTCTTACCATAGGAGGATGGACTCACCTTTCAGTGCAAAGAAATCCCTTCATTTAAGTCATTTTCATAACAAATATAGGGAGAAAATATATACTCTTATGCACATGCTTTTCTGAGCTTGATAACAGTCGGTTCTTGCTTCATAGACTATTGTGATGGGGAGGATGGGGTGTGTGTTGAAACTTTGTGTGTTGAACCAGCTAGCTGGTCTTTTCTTGATGCTGCACTGGAAATGTATAAGACACAAGCATGATTTGAGTTGAGATTACTGAAGGTACTTCACAGCTGAACAGTGAAGCAGTTTGCAAATCATTTCAGGTCTTCGTTCAAAGCGGAAACTAAAGATTGCTAGCACCAGCAGAGTGTGTGTTGTTCTGCCTCTTGCTTGCTAACGTCTCGTTACATTTTTTTCACTTGCATGAAAAAGCAGCCTAGCAAATTAGAAACACTCAGTAGGCATTATGCTGCTCTTAATTATGTAGGAGCACAGATGCTATTCACAACAGTAATAGGAAAACTACCAAAGCAAATGCAGCAGACTTAAATGCCAAATTAAAGTCTCAGCTCTTGAATGTACTGAATTTGCAAGTGGATACTGTACACTCCAAGCATGGGGGTCCATGCTTCCCTGAACAGTCCCCTAGCTTTACCTAGCGCATGTAGTCCTAGGATGAAAACTATATTTGCAAGTGGGTTCGTACATAAGCTAGAAGCCAGGGGTATAATTAGACTCTGCATTAAGATTAGGTGGCATGCTTCTGGATTTCTGTTTTCCCCCCAGGGAGAATGTCAATTGCTTCTGTTGCACCAGACCTGCGCAGAACTGGATGCACACATTGCTGTCGCAGTGCCACTCTGGCTTTGTAAATTATACATCTTGTGGCTTTAAATTGGTCCAGGATCCTGGAGTTGCTCTTTGTCAGCCTGTTGATGCAGCTTACCAAGGTTGACAGCCTGGAGATGTCAGGCAGGGAGTGCCAACAGACTACTCCTGAATTTCGGCAGAGTGTGAGACCCAGGAGTTAATGAGAAAGCAATCACTACACAATACCTTTGCATAAGCCATTTGGACCACATCATCTCCAACTTGTGCATGTTTGTTCTTCCTGGAACACCTGGGTTATTACTTACTACATGTTACTTAAAGCCCAGCAGGTGTTGGAGCTTTTAATTCTGGAATGAGGTCTCAGTGTGTGCATGCTATTGCCTGTCGAGGATTATTTGGTTTATGGCACTAAGGTAGCCAGTCTTAGAATTTTCACTGTACAATCATGGCACTGGTCAATTTTCTCATTCGCTGATGTAGGCTCCATTTTAATTTTCTGGCTGAGGTCCATAGCAGAGAGTATTGCCTGGACATAGTCCTGGATTAAATTTATTTTCATTACAACAGTGCCTGCCAGGATTTCTTAACATGAGGGCTCTGCAATGGAATGTGCTTTCTGCATTACATACCTGTAATGAGACTTAAAGTATGAATGAAATAGGGCTTTAGCTTGCCATGAGATGTTTTAGCAATTAATGGGAGAACGTGCCTTAGAATTGAGGTGCATACAGAATTGACTGGGCACAGGCACCAAGACTTTGAATGGAAAACATGAAGCAACTTCTCATTTGAAGATATTAAGTCTGATAATCCTGAATGCTTTTCTGTAGGTATCAGGGTATGTGTATCATTACAGACCCTTGTGAGCTTTGGATGCAGTGGATCTAATCCGGGTAAATGGAGCCTGGCATGAGGTGGTAGGTCAAATCCTGAAAAATGAGATTTGTCTTGAATGCAAATGAAAAGGCAGACAGCTTGCTCATGTTTTAGTTAAGTCAGAATATACAGCCATATATTTCTGGGTTATCTATGAAAAAAGAATAAAAAAGCAGTGGAAAGAATGCAATAAAGCAGGCTAGCAAGGACAGCTAATTTTACTGCCTGTCTTGTCCTTATAATTCTAGGAGGTATTTGCAAGTTTATCTTGGGCTACTGTCAGGGAACCTGTTTGCAGGTTCATATAACTGCGATTAAATTTGTTGCTGGGTTCAGTCTCAAATGGCATGCATTCTGTGTGCAATTACTAGCTCAGCTGATTGGGCTTCTGGATTATTTTCTGCTGATCGTACAAGGCTTCCTTTGTCAGAGAGAGGAGCTCTGCACCCAGGTATGTGAGAAGATCCCTACTGTGGAAAGAAAGCCTTATTTTTAGAATTGGAAACACTATATTGCTGCAGTATGGACCATCTTTGAGATTGAGATGCCTGAAGTCTTTTGGAAGGTAACTGTACACCTGCTTAATTCCTCCCAGGCTGGCCAGGAAACGCTGATTCAGAGCCACCCAATTCAATGGTATCTTATGATGGGTGGATGAAAGTGGTTTTGCCTCTGATTATGTGGGGTCGGTTTACCCTATTCTGTGTGACTGAAGCAGCCCCTAATGTTGGGTGTAGGCTTCTGGCTCTGAGCTCAGGCTTCATTTTTATCTCAGACTGTTACGATCTTCATGTGAGTAGCCGTGACATCAGTTTCAAAGAAAGTAGGTGTGACTGGCATCTTGTTTCTGTTTTGTCCTCTGATAACATCATATTACCATGAGATATTTAAAATAGTCTTTAAAAAAATCATATGGCTGGGTATACATGAATTTTCTTTCTCCTACTGGACAGAGGGAATAAAAAAATTTAAAAGCTGAAAATCCCTCACCACATGGAACAAGAAAGCTCTGCAGAAATCTCTTGCCCTTCAGAAGTGGAAGTGGACTATAAAGTGTCTAGTTTTACATTTGAAGGGAGAGCACTAAAGAGAAAGACATGATTATTATTATTAAGCTTCTTTCCGTGTATTTTTTCCCTGCTTAGTTATTGCTGTCACTGCTCAACATGCATGGAAATTCCCTCATATTAAAGAAGTGGAGGTGGCAGGCAGTTGTCAAACTACTTTTTGTGCTTTATAAAAGCATCTGTACCAGGGCACTTGTTAGACTAGCTTGGAAAGGACCTTGTGTTTTCGAAGCCTTATATATGACCATAAGGCCTGGTATTTCAAGAAGCACTTTCTTGTGGGGTGAACTGGGAGAATTAAAGGGACTGAGTAATAGCTCTGTAGGGACATAGAGCATTTATTGCTCAAGCCACAACTGCCTGTGGGGCAAAGCTAAACCTTGCTTCAGAGTTTCCTACAGGAAAAAAACTGCATGCATTTTCGGCACTTGTATGCCTGTTATGTTGCCTTTTTTCCCCACTTGGAGGATGTGTTTGTCATTGCCACTCCTAGTTCAGCACAAATTGTTTTTTGCAGCTCTTCAGGAAGAACACACAGTGTTAAGAAATAGGAATCTCCCATGCCCTTGTAAGCGTGCAAGCTGCCAATATCTAGGAAGTGAAGCAAGTTGTGAAACCTAACTGCTTTCCTTATCTGACCCAGTGGGCAGGCTTCCCAAAACCTCTCTGGAATAGCTTCTGAGATGAAGGAGGTGGACTTCTAGCAGCTGCTGCAAGCTGTGTGTTCTCCATGGTGCATAACAGGTATGGGAGGAAGGAGGCTGAAGTGGCTGTAAGGTTTTTTTGTGGCTGCTGGGGGAGATCTAGTGGGATACCTCCCCTCACAAAATGATACACGATGTCGAGATGGAAACTGGAGCTTTCTGAACTGATGTCTCCTGCAGCTTCTGTGGAGCTACTTTGGCAAAGCTGTGGACTTCCTCATTTTAGTGCAAATAAATTGCTCTGCATTTAGCTTGTTTCCTTCTCCTCTGCTTTGCTCACCCTCAGACAGATTCCTGCAGAGTGCTTCTAGGTGGGGCAGCTGAGCGTATGGCTCTGAAATATGGGCATGCCACTGTGCTAGACATGATGTAGCATGGTAGGGCTAGTGATGCCTGGTACTGAACATGTGAGCTCTCAGCTGGAGGGGTTTGCTGTAATTGGTTTCATATGAAGCTCTTATTTTCCCCTGGTGGCTCTTCAGCTGGGAGGAAAAGACTGGTTTTCTGCTGACGTAATGTCTATGCAGGGTCATGCTTGTCAGCTGTTAGCTCCACTGCTGGTTCATATATTTAAGCTCATGTTTTCGTTTCTTAAAAGCAAGTGGAGCGGTTGAGAGTGATGGTGTAGTATTGCTTAGTGTATGTTTGCTGTAGCTGGCCTGACAGAAAATCCTGTTGCTTAGTTGTCTGTGATTGAGGAAATGCTTTCCTTGTTTACCACAGGCAAGACCTGCTAGTGTTTCTGCTGACAACCTGCATTAAAGCTGTAACTTCAGTCAGCAATGCCACCTAGTCACAGGATCTCATTTTTGTCTAGTTACTTTAGGTAACCATGCAGGTGCTGAAGTTTATAGCAAATTCAAGCAGGTCCTGACTGAGTTGCTTCTCATTCTTGTGCAGGACAGAGACCGCCAGACAGGATCAGTCATGCTGACCATTTTTTTTTCTGTAACTTCTGAGTTTGCAAAACATACATTCTAACGGTGTTGGCCTTGGATATCGTGTTATAAATGTATGCTACCTCTGTATAGATAACTGTATGTTGATCTTTATAAAAGTAATACAAGAAACATGCACCTTGGACAGGGGGGAACATCCCTCTTCTTTCTATTTTGGTCAAACTTACTGGATCTTTAGCTTACAGCGTATTTTTTTTGAGAAAAGATTTTCAATAACTAGGAAAAGATTGACACTATTATTCTAGGACTGAATGTACCACAGGACAAAAATAGCTATCATTAATATTGCAAATGCATTTTTTGCCAGAGGGTGGCAGCGTGAAAGGGTTTGCATTTACTGTTCCGGGAAGGGGAATGCCTTTTGTCTCAGCTGGGGAAGAAAAATGCCATCTGCTTCACAGGCGAGTTAGCACATGTACCCAAACAGCTCCACCTTCAGCCAAATCGGATGTTGAACAAATCAGAAAAATAAGGTTTGGGGCTTGTGGATTAAACTGAATTAAGCTTATGGACCGCCAAACCAGTGGCCTTCCCTGACACAGAGTGCTATCTTTGAAAGGAAAATAATCCACTGAAAAAATTAGTTATTTGTTAAAATACAAAGTGTATGCATGTGAGGGGAGAGTTAAATGTATGTAAAACCATCAAGCTTTTGGAACTGTAACTCAAGCACTTAATTTAAGTAACACTATTCAAAAGAGTTTAGCAAATGTGTGGTCCTCTTATTTTACTAATTCATAAGGAAGCAATAATGCAAAGTACATAGTTTTTCCTATTTAGATGTGTTCCATCAGGTTGTGTTGGTACAACCTTTAGAAGATTTATCCAAATATTAATTGCCTGCCTCTCCATTCAGCTTATAGAGGTGGCATATCTAGGCAAGAGACTGAAAGGTATATTCAATCTCCTCTTATTACCAAATACAGTGGTTTTATTCTGTCTGTAAGGCATTGATCTAGTACTTACATATGCTACCACGTGCAGTGCAAACAAACCCAGCCAGTTTTTGTGTAGCAAATAAGGAACTGTACTGCAGCATGGTGTTGGAGCTCCAGCTGTTGGCCAGTCCCCTGCTACTTGCTCTTACGTGGGCACGGAGGGAATTTGGATCAACACGTTGCCGGGGTTGGGTTTGTGTCTGGCTGTCACAGATGCATTGGCTTTGGAACAGCAAATGCAAAGTGACCTTCCCTGTCCTGCTGTGCCTTTTTCCTGTGGGCTGTGATAGTCTGTGAGCAGGCTCATCCCACTACACTTCCACACCCCACTTGACGCAGTACTGCTCATGTGGTCACTCCACTCCACACCAAACTGCTTTCTTCCCTTCCTGTAACCTGGGGGGGAGGAGTGGAGGGGTTTAGTGTTAGACGTGACAGAAGTGCACTTGCACTTGGAAGTCGTGTCGGGCATGAGTTGTGCAAATGCAGTAGATTCTGAGTGTAATAAATGGCTGCCTACCAGGCAAGAAAATGTGTACGTAGCAAAATTCACCTGTCCTGTCTGAACCATGAGCAAAGGTGTTTCCAAAGGCAGTGGTTGTCGATGCCTGTGCAGGCCCTCAGGAGGGACATTTCATTAATGGTGAGGGAACAGCCTTGCATGTCAGCGGGAAGCTGCTGCAATCACTTGGATGGTGCCTGCAGCAGGCATAGTTATGGGAGCTGTGAGGGTAAAATGTGGCCAAATCCTGCATCCAGCTTAGCCTCAGTGAGAGAATTACTGTGGCTCTCCAAAGGCCAAGAGTATCAGGAAGAGGAGGCAGTGGGATACCAAGAGCTTTTATAGGGAACATACAAGAATTTAATGCTGGAGGGGCTTCTGTTAGTGCTGCTAGGAAATTAAACCTCTCTCCTCTCCTGTGGAAGCCTAACTTCCTTGAAGGCTGTTTCCATAGGTGTTGTGCCTATGAACTATGTCTGTGAAACCCCTGTGCGGTCAAGACAGACTTAGCCTGTTAAATACAGCTGCCAATGTGTCATGCAATCCAGTCACTGGGACAACCACTAAATGCTTTAATCAACACCATGACTGTAGCCAGCACTGGCTGTGAACAAAGCAGAAATGGTGTTTCTTTAGAGGTTTTGGTATTTGGAAACCTTTTCCTCTCCAAATGGATTAGTTTATGTCCTCTGTAGGTGGTTGGTGTCAGCAAGAGCATGTGACAGGATGAGATGGGAGGGACCCTAGCACAGGCACTGCCCTCACGAGTGGGGCGCAGGCCCATGGGGACATAGCAGTAGAACTGGGTGCATGTAAAAGGGTCTGTGGAAAGCCCCAGACAAAGTGAGGGTGTGGACCAGGGCCCCCTCCAGGGGCCCATACAGGAGCAGCAGGAGTTGGGGTTGTAGGCAGGATTGCAGCATGGGTCCGAGGGGTCACCTGAGAGATGGGGCTGGAGACAGGCCCACCTATCATATAGATAAGACCAAGACTGGGTGCCCAGCACTGAGCTGAAAGGGGCCCCCTGGCCAGGACTGCAGGTAGAGGCCTCTGGTGAGGCTGCTCAGGGCAATTAAGGTCTATTGGTACCATTGGGGTCCTGCTAGCGTGTAGCGTGCTGATTTTTGTGGTTCTCCACTCAGCCATCCTCTTCCTTCCAGCGGTATCTTCATTGATTTTTCCGTATGCTGATGCTACCTGGAAAGCTTGCTGCTCCCCAGGCTTGTAAGGATGGGAAATGTTTTCACAGATAAATATTGATTAGGCAATGAAGTCCTGGTTTCTGACTTCCACATTCAAGCAATGTTCTCAGTATCACTTGAAAAGCAAGGACAAAATATACCTTTTCTGTTGCTTACATAGGTCAGCACCCCAATTTAAAAAAGTCTGAGATTTCTCTGACCTTAGCTGTGTTTTGACAGTAGATAGTCTTTTGAGAGCAAAGCTCCTCAGCTGAAGATGATTTTGAGTTGTTTATCTACTATGGCTAGGACTCTGAGTTGAAGATAACTGTAGCAGAAATAAATCCAGGTTTACCAAGTGAATTGTACTATGTAATTTGGCATCTGTCAGCTGATCCTGGCCCAAAGCTCACTTCCTTGGCTACCTTCTCATCTAATCCTTAGCTAGTCATCTCTTATAATTGGATCAAACAGCTAGAATACACAAAATAGAGCTGAGACAAAATTCCAGCCTGACAATAGATCACAGAAGCCTCTTCTCAAACACTGGCAGTTGGCTGTGTATCTTCTGCCAAGTTTATTATGCTGGGGACTTCTGACACTTTCCATATGATGAACTGAACAGCTCAATGCCTTGAGATGAGACACCTTAAAAGCAACAGTAAGCTTTCTCAGAACTCAGCTGGGCTTTGTGATCATGAATAAAATATTTCCTTCCTTGTTATGTATGCATTTTGTGTGCTGAGATATGAGTGGTGACAGAAGCAAAATCAGGAGACTGTTCTGTGAAATAAAAATAGGTTTTATTTCTATGCCTGTCAAATGTTTGGTGTCCACACTGGACTGAAATTATGCACCCCTTGTAGCAGAAAATATCTGTTGCATACAGGGCTGTGCAAGCGGTGGGATGTAACGCTGTTGCTTTATGACAGGCTGACTAGTTCAAGTCAAGTTTCAGTGGTTTCTAATCTTTTGTGGATTGAGTTGGGGTTGAGTTTTCTGCTGTCACTTGGGCTGTCTTTTCTTTCCTTTCTCTTGCATATGGCCCCTGGGGTCCACTGAAGGACACACTGAGGCCCCTGGGATGCTAGCCAGGCAGGGGTGAGAAGCTTCTTGCCTGGACCAGGGCACTGCCCTTCCCCACCAAGGAAAACACACTCACTGGAGGAGGATTGGATTAGGTAACACTTAAACTGGACATATGTAAATCCATGGGGCTTGATGGTATGCACCCATGAGTGCTGAGGGAGCTGGCTGATGTCGTTGCGGGGCCACTTTTGGTTGCCTTTGGAAGGTCATGGTGACTGGGAGAGGTTCCTGAGGACTGGAAGAGAGTAATCATCGCTCCCATCTTCAAGAAGGAGGATCTGGAGAACTACAGGCCAATCTGCTTCACATCAATCCTTGGGAAGGTGTTGGAACTAATTCTGGAAACCATTTCCAGGCATGTGAAGGACAAGAAAGTGATTGGGAGTAGTCTACCTATATTTGTGGAGGGAAAATTGTGTTTAACCACTCTGATAGCTTTCCACAATGGGGTGACTAGGTGGTGGATGAGGGGAGAATGCTGGGTGGTGTTTACCTCAACTTTAGTAAAGCCTTTGATACCATCTCCCACAACATCCTTATAGACAGGCCAATGAAGTACAGGTTAGACATGTGGCCGGTGAAGTAGACTGAAAACTGGCTGAATGGCCAGCCCCAGAGGGTGCTGAGCAGTGGCACAAAGTCCAGCTGGAAGCTAGTCGCTACTGAGGTGTCTCAGGGATGGATACCGGGTCCTGTACTGTTCAATGGTGTCATTAATTACCTAGAAGATGGGACACAGCATATTCTCAGTATATTTGCAGATGACAAAAAACTGAGAAGTAAGTGGTATACCAGATGGGTTTGCTGCTATTCAGAGGGAGCTTGACAGGCTGGAGAATTGGGCAGAGAGGAATCTTGTGAAGTTCAACAAAAGAAGATGCAAAGTCCTGCCCCTGGGGAGGAGTAATGCAATGCAGCAGTACTCAATGGGGGCTGACTGGCTGGCAAGCAGCTCTGTGGAGAAGGACCTAGGGGTCCTGCTGGACAACAAGCTGATTACGAGCCATCAGTGTGCCCCTGCAGCAAAGAAAGGTAACAGCCTTCCAGGACTGTCCTAGAAGACAAGTTGACAGCCTGAAAGTGAGAGACAGGGCTCAGGTGGGGCAGAACAGCAGATCCTTCCCCTGCCTGTGAATGCAGAGCTCTTAAAGCAACCCCAAACTAGCAAACCCAATACTATGCTTTACACCAAAACAAAGGGATTGCTAAGGAGGCACCAAAAGGAACACGGAGGGACCTGGGGCACGTGAAAGGAACCAGTCATTGTGGCCAAGGCTGACGGGTAAAATGGGGACTCTGAGGGTCAACAAAAGCAATACGAAGGACCGTGGACCATTTGTGTCTCTATGCAGACCTTCTTCTAACCTTGGGTCTTGACCTTATTAAGCCACAACCACAAGCCCCAGCAAAGGGACAGGATAAATCTACCAGCGGAGGGGCCATTTCTTGCTGTTGGAGCAAACCAGCAGTTCCCTCGCAGCAGTGTGGACATGTCTTGCTGATCCTTACTAGTACCCAGGGCACCATGCCTACTCTACAGCTGCAGATGGGGGGGAACCTCTCCTGTTGCCAGAAGTCACAAGCTTCCATCTTGCCCCTTTAGGACAGCCCACCCTGCAGTCCCAGGCCTGAGCAGCATTGTCCTCCTTCCTGGGAGCTCTGCCTGGGCCCAGACCTCGGCTGTGCCAAGGGTACTTGTAGACATCCATGCCATAGACTGTGTCCCCACGTCCCCAACCCTTTTTTATTTACAACACTGATGCATATTAAGGCTATTTTAAACTGATTTAGGGCTGCCTGTGAAAACAGCGTTGTTTTCTCCAGGAACTTTAACATAGCCAAAGCTACACATGTATAACATGTAATAATTAAGAATAAATAATAAATTGCATATTTGGCAAGATGTACAATTTAAGATACCTCTGCTTTTTGAAAAGAAGGAAGAGCACAAAAATCCCTTTGAAATGCTGGGTAGCTACTCATTCCCCAGTGTAAAACCGCATTTTGTGTATTACAGAAAACCTGGTGGGTATGTTCTGGTGTCTGTTCTGACTAAGCTGTAGTCCTAATTTCTGAAGTCTGCTTGAGCAATCATTTGCCTTTAAATTTGGAGTTACTCTTGTGGCCCCAGATGGCAGGAGGGTGTGTGGAAGGAACTGACTGCGGAGCAAGGTCACTGTGCTAGAAATAAATGCTGTTGCACAGTTCCAGGAGGTGCAGCTCCACTGAAGTCCACAAGGAGATACTGCTCAGTACTCATACAGGGTGGATTCCCAGCACTCTGATCTGGGTTTTCTTGTTCTCATTCCTCTTGCAGAGCAAAGAGCTTTTCAGGTCTTTGATTACTGTGACCTCGGAAGTCCATCACATCAAGGAGGCGGCTCCACCCAGTCATATCAGAGTGACGAAATTAGGCATAGAACCATCTCATCTACATACCCTGTGGTCAGAAGCAACCCTGATACAGGCGATATGTTAAAAGATAATACATTAAAAACATGTCTTTTCCTTCTCCTGAGATTTTACAGAAAGGTTAACAGGGACTGGCACCTTGCAGGGAATGAAGTGCAAGATACGCAGCAGTGCAGGGTTTCTCTTTCAAAGTGTGGTCTAGAAAAGGACCCCAAAAGAACCAATTCTGTGCATGGTGTCAGGGCCACAGAGCATGGGAGAGACTTTTTAAGGAAGTCTAGAGCAGTTGCAGTCACAGTAGAGAAGCGTCATTTTCTTCACTCTTGGCTTGTTTTGTGCTTTTTTGGACAGCAGAATGCTTAAATTCAAAGTGGGCTTGTGTGTTTTGAACAGACTTTCTGCAGCAATCCTGACCTGAAGACTGGAGGAGCTAGTGATCCATGTAATACTTAACCTGCCTCTGCCCAGGCCTGCCCTGCCCTATGTGGCATGTGCAGCATAGCCTTCAAGCCTGTGTTGTGCTCTGCAGATCCCTTGTCTGTGTTGTAATTGCCACCTCCTTGTAAGAGAGGAGCCTGCAGGCAGCTGCTGCCCAGTACTGGTGATTATACTATCTGCCTGGCCTTGCCTTTATCTTGTAGTGCATCAGGAATTCCCATGCGACTGTCGTTTCTGTCTGACTGTAGAAACAATGAATAGAGTTGTTTCCTTGTAAGAAAATTTTATACTACCTTGAATAACTGAGATGAGATAATATCTTCTACGGATGGGGTCTGCTGAGCATTCAGCACATGGCGTGGAGGCCCATTTGATGCTCCACCACCTGCAGTTCCCAGCATCTAAAGGGACATAAATGATATGTTACAGTTCTAGCCCCTGATGATTTATTTTAATGTTGAAGCAAGCATAAATAAAACACAGCGTTCCCAAGGGGAAAATACCTTCACTATAATGCTTCCCTGCTAGAATTGTATTATATTTAAAACTTACATAACAGAAGAGCAGAAACAACCTGAATATGGGGCCAATATCTAATATTATACACCAAAATTACTGTCAAATGAATATATCAATATGGCAAGAATCTTAATATATTTCTCCTTCTGTTATATTTACCAAAATTTGAGGAAGCTGTTACTGAGCTAAATAATGACTTAGAGTACAAAGCAGCTCAACTGAAAATCCAAATTACAATTAGCTTACTGCTCAGCAATTCTCATGTTCCTGTAGAATAGCTTCTTAAACGTATATATGCATTGCATTCAGTGCAGATATAGGGCTTTTTAAAAATGAACAAAAAAAACCCCAAACCCATGAAGAACCAAACACACAAAACCCCAAAACCAACAACCAAGCAAACCCCACAACAGGCTTTGTTTTTAAGGGATGCTGCTCATTGGAGTTTGCTACGTGTTTGACAATCCCCAACAGTATGTCTGCAACGATTTCCACAGCAAGAATTTCACATCACGTATTCTGTATCCATACTGTTACTGCAGTGTCTGAGCCGCTAATTATTCAGGTAATGTAAACACAGCAGCATGTTTCCCTGCATGGTTATTATTACTGTAGGTTAATGTTTGCTGAGCATCCATGCTCACAGTGCTCCTCATCCGGCTCCTCTTCTTACTTGTGGGACATCTAGTGGCAGAAAGGAGACTGGATCTTAGAAGTCAAAATAGTATTTAGAAAAGTGATTCCTGTTTATAAAAAGGGCACTGAAACCTTATTTTTCTCTGCATATTGGTTTATAAGGTTGAAAGAATTGTGTGGGTTTTAAATATTAATATTTGAAAACAGTTTTGGCTCTTAGTCACAAAAGCAGTTTGTGTGGAAGCAGCAAGGACAAACTGCAGCTTGCTTTTGTCAGCGCTGCTCTATTAAGAGATAGCTTCAAGACTTGCTGAAACAGTTTTACCTGAATAAGATTGCTCTTTGTTCCAGCTTATCTCTGTCCCATGTATAACACCCAACTGCTTCTTCCAGAAGCCATTTATACCTTTTATTTTACATTGGTGCTGTTTCTCTCTCCGGTATATCCTACTGTTGGCCATAAGGTTCTAAGAGCAGATGTGGGGCTCCTCAGCAGCTGGAGCAGACTTCAGCTTGGCTGTAAACATTGTGGGAATACAGGTGAGTAGCAAGGCGGGGGGCAGGAGAAGGTGTTTTGTTCACAAGTCTTGCTATACCTGCAGGGTATTCAGTGTATTGCTGGATGGCCTCTGCTGGAAATACTTTGCAGAGAGAAGCTCAGGCTTTTAACAGGTACGACATGGGATTGGACAGCTCCCTTTTCCATCCTGTTTTCCTCTCTCCAGGCTTGGGAGAGGTGTAGCACAGTCCAAATGATGGGTACAAGAGGTGTCTTCTAAAAGACAGCAGCCCTGGGTTCTGCATGGCAGTGAGCTTGCACAGCAACAAGTTTCCTGGGCAGCATTCAGCTGCTCCACTTCTTTTCTATGTCTCTGTAGGTATAATTGTGGAAACAGTGGAATGTTCTTCCTTTTTTCTTTTTTTTTTTTAACCTCTTTACTTTTCTTGGCAAAGCCCATGCAAACCACCTTCTTTGACAGTTGGAAGGGCTAATCTGAAGTTCTGTAACAGCCTCAGATATTTCATAGCAGAATCAGATCTGTAGAATAATGTAACTGCCTTTAAATCTCTGCTTTAATGGTGCAGTTTTTATCACCTTTCCTATTTCATGATCTGTTTGAGGGTTTTTTCTTTTTTTTTTTCCATTATGTTCTGTAGCCTTAAGGGCACAGAATCCATTTAGAAAGCAAATTGATATTTCTCTGACCCTAAGTTTTGGGGTTTTATGTAACAGGGCCCTAATGGAAAGATTAGCTGAAAATTCTCTGGGCATTTCTGAGCTCTGTCAGTAGGTCTCTGCTCTTCAAATTCTGAAGAAGGTCATGGCTCTTCCCCTTGCAACCAGCACATGCCATGTAACACCCCTGAACGTGGGCTGATGTGTGCTTAGATGCTAGGTAGCATCTTCAGAGAGGATGGAAGACCCGGGAGCCCAATGAGGCTCTTTTGTGGCTTAACCCCAGTAGGCATCTAAGCACCACACAGATGCACACCCACTCCCTCTCCCCCCCCAGCAGAATGGGGAACAAAATAGGAAGAGCAAAAGATCCCCTTTCTTCTTCTTGGCTGAGCATGATGCTACGTGGCGTGGACTATCCCTTTGGTCAGTTCAGGCCAGTTGTACTGGTTGTGTCTCATCCCAATTTCTTGTTCATGTCCAACCTGCTCGTTGTGGGGGGCAGAGCTGGAAAAAGAAAAAGCCTTGATGCTGTGCAAGCACGGCTCAGCAATGCCCAAAACACTGGTGTGTTGTCAACACTGTTATAGTCACAAATTCAGAAGACAGCAGTATACGGACTGCTATGAAGATTAACTCCATCCCAGTCAGACCCAGTGCAGGCTCTGTGGCCATCCAGTCACTCCAGCTGCATTCAGCAGCTAGTATCATTGGTTGCTAACGTGTGCAGGAACAAGGTGGGAGGTGCTGGAGCTGTGCAAGGCAGGTTGTCCATGTGTGAAGCTGTCTCCAGCTTTCATATTCAAGGGTATTTGCCACCTAAGAGAAGTTGGAGGAACAATTAGGTCGATTCTCGTTATTCTCTTCCAGTTCTGGAATAGGGGACTTCGAAAAAGCAATTTCAGGACATGAGCAGATGTTGTCTGAGGGGAAAGGGAGGGAACTGCATGTAGGAAAGAGGTGTTCCTGGGAGACAGCAGGCTTGTAGGAGCAGGAGTGTCTGAGTCCCAGTGGCCAGTGCTACCTCCTTAGGTGTCTTCCTGGTACTTGCACAGTTTGGTGCTCATGTTCAGCTGGGAAAGTACATAGGAAATGGCAGCTTTTTTCATCCTGGTGGTAAAATGATGATTTGCAGTCGGTGTAATTGGTGGTGGTGGAAAGGCATGTGTGGTCTGGACCTGGTGTGGCACAGCTATTCCGCTCCATGCCTGGCTGGCAAGCTTGTGTGCCTTCCATTGTGAGATGTGAGCTCCAAACTACATGGCTGTGGAGCACCCTATGAATCATCTGCTATTATTTCCAGATGGTGTGAAGTCCTACAGACCATCCTTGGGAGCCCAAGGAGCAGGGGATTTTTCTGTGTGTTGTTCTGAACCTTTATAATCCCATACCAGCACAGCTGGACGTGAATTCAGATTTGTCACGTGAAAGGGAAGCCAAGATATCTTTCCTACTGACAGGAATCTTCTGATTTAGCATTTTACGTGGTACGCTAAAAAAGCCAGGCAACTCTCTCCTTGATGCAGTTGCTGCACATAGTTATGTGTGTCTGGGAGCCGGTGTTTCTCTTCCCAGCTCATCTTCTGCTGCACTTATGCAGGCCCCTGTCCTGGTTTCAGCTGCGATAGAGTTAATTTTTTTTTTTTTCATAGTAGCTAGTGTGGGGCTATGTTTTGGATTTATGCTGAAAACAGTGCTGATAATGTGGAGATGTTTTAGTTGTTGCTAAGTAGTGCTTACAGTAGTCAAGGACTTTTTCTGCTTCCCATGCTCTGCTGGGTGCACAAGAAGCCGGGAGGGGACACAGCCGCGACAGCTGCCCCCAACTGACCAAAGGGATATTCCATACCATATGACCTCATGCTCAGTATATAAAGCTGGGGGAAGAAGAAGGAAGGGGGGGACATTCAGAGTGATGGTGTTTGTCTTCCCAAGTCACCGTTATGCGTGATGGAGCCCTGCTTTCCTGGGGATGGCTGAACACCTGCCTGCCCATGGGAAGTAGTGAGTGAATTCCTTCTTTTGCTTTGCTTGTGCGTGCGGCTTTTGCTTTGTCTATTAAACTGTCTTTATCTCAACCCAGGAGTTTCCTCCCTTTTACTCTTCTGATTTTCTCCCCCATCCCACCAGGGGGAGCGAGCGAGCGGCTGCGTGGTGCTTGGTTGCTGACTGAGGTTAAACCACGGCAGCCCCCAAGGCATGTTCCCACCTCTCAGCCTGTGTGATAGCAACACCAAGTCTGTTTGCGTGTTTTGTGGCTCTGTGTTGTATCATTTACTGTTTTCATTTGGATGCCAGGGAGGAAGGCTCTCCTGTCTCAGCCCCCTGGGGAGGTGCCGTGGCTCTCCAGGATGGAGGCACAGAGCACGTGTGGGAGTGGAGCTCCCAGAGCACAGAGGGAGTGGACATGGGACTTCCTTCCCATGGGGTGGGAAGGCTTCCGGTGGCAAGGCCAGGGACTTCAAAGACGTCCACCCAGGCCTCCAACACCACAAGACATTTTGGAGAGGCTCAGAAGGCTGTGGAATTTGTTATTACTCAGAATGCTGGGGCTGGAGAAGTGGTAACCCCCTCTGCAAGTCAGGAGGGAGACTTCTCTGCAAACCCTCTTTCTATTCCAACTCACCCTGTCTCCTCTAGTTGATCAGGTAGCAATTCTAGATCATACTTTGATAATACCTAATTTTTCTAGTTTAAAAGCTCTTTGGATGTTTTAGATTAATTCAATATTTAAACCAAAGAATAATCTAGGCCATCCACCATGGATCCCTAGCTCAATTCACTTGCATCCAAAGTTATGGCACCTGACACATTCCAGGTTCAGCCGTGTTATCACAGGTTTTACACAGCTGAGGTTTCTTGGGCTCCGGTCTGTAGGGTTACTCCTGTATTACAGCAAAGGGGGAAAGTAAGTAGATGGGAGAAACTCTTGGCCCTTCAAATGAATCTCTGATCTTACAGGATTCATGGCAGTGCTGCTGTTACCAGCATGATGGTCAGCAGGCACCTTTCTCTCTGAAGTAAGGGAGTTTGAGGCACTTAGAATATGAGATTTTGTAATTAGCACTGTGAATGTATGCCCTTTCTCACTCTAGGAAGCTTAAGGTTTGTTGACATGAACAACAAATTACTGTACACTGGCTTCAGGCATCATTCAGGTCTTTAATTTCATTTTCTCATGCTCAGAGACGTTCTTGGCTTTGGATGTACTGGGTAGTCTTCCCTATAGGTAGTTGAGCTGCTTCTCCATGTTTTCCACCTTGTAACCCTCCTTGTAC
This sequence comes from Morus bassanus, assembly GCA_031468815.1. Taxonomy (NCBI): domain Eukaryota; kingdom Metazoa; phylum Chordata; class Aves; order Suliformes; family Sulidae; genus Morus; species Morus bassanus. The sequence goes on from CM062574.1 coordinate 42,317,538, forward strand.
CCCTCCACCTTGTACCTGGTTGTGCACATACAAATGTGAACTGTATGGTACTGTGGCATCTTCTGATGAAAGGAGGGAACGCTTTTCATGGAGGTCCCTTCAGAGCAAGTATTTCTTCCCTTTATAAGCCTGTAGTGGACTGTTGCCTCTGCATCATCCATAGCAAAACTAGGAAGATGACAGCTTTCTGCCTACCTGAAGCAGTCAGGCTGTCTTCTGCTTTCATATTTCAGAGGCAATCTTGCACACAATTGCCTGGATAAGGCAGCATCCCTCCTCTACAGACTTCCATGGACTTCTCTGCAGACTGGTCTGCTAGAAGCCTCCATAATTGCCAGGTTGTCCATCTTTCAATAGCCATCTTTCTATAGGGGAAATCCATTGCAGTCTGGCAGATTGCACTTTTTTTCCCCTATTCTTTCAGGCCAGCTCCTTGCACTTTCCCTAGGCTGTTCTTTGTTTTTCAAAAGTCCATCAAAAGGCTTCATTAAACTGCTTCTTGCTGCCTTTCAGATCCTTCTTATAGTTGTCATTTGCCATTTGCTTGTGAGACTACGTCCATTCAAGGTGACTGAGTTTGGAAACAGATGTCATGCAGAAACTGTCATCAGCACTCTTTTTTTTTTTTGTGCGTGTGTTTGTGCTTAGATAATCCCTTCCATCCAATAGTTTGTCCGTCTGAATGGATAATAGCCCAGGACTTCACCTCCCCATTAAGATGGTGCACAATAAATGGTGGCAGTTGATGGTAGGTTCAGATTTTGCATGCGACTCTGGTATGGCACATTTCTGGTAGTTGAAAGACCAAAGACTTGAATGAGTTTAAGATGTGTTGTGCCCCTCTGAACATCCTTCTATTGTCTAATGTGCTGATATCCAGGAACATCTGTAAGTCTGCGAGTTGTATTTTCAGATCATGCAGTTATGAAGCCTTGTTTGAAAATGAGCTCTAGATGCATGTGTATTGGGGAAAGCCTGTATGAATGACATAACAACACTGGTTTTTGAGAGGGAAACCTTGAAGTTTTGGTAGCTTATCCATACTAGTCATGCATATTTCTGCTAGCAGCATCTCCTCCTTGCCATCTGACAGCATTCAGGCAGAAGTTGTATTTGAAGTGTGGTTCTGACTAGCAGCCCTTGTTTGGTCTACTGAATCTTTTTCAAAAATGGAGTCTAGTCCCATGAAAACTGAAGCACTCTCCTAATATTGCTTGTGTGTCACTGTCACTTACATAGCTCCCTTGCTTGTGTCTCAGGTTTGTACAAGACTGTAAAGGTTCAAGGAAGAGAAAGCACAGAGATGGAGGCTGCAGTGGACTCATTGCCTATTTTGTTTCTTGATTACAGAAGAATAATTAATAACTGAAGTGACTTCCTGGGGTGAAAGTGGTAGCTGAGCTGGCTTGGATGGTTTTTATTGGTATGCCTGATCTTTTATGTGTTGCAAAAATTGGGCAAATGTTTCTGATCTAGAGCCTCAAAGGCTGAATTCTTCAATTTTGCCATGTTAATTGGACTGATTTTGCCAATTGTCCATATGACAGGTCATATCACACAGAAATATATGGAATCTGGGGTGAATAAGGTAACTTGTCCTCCACAACTCTGGCAAATGGTGGAGACAAGTGTGTATCTACTGTGAGGCTCTCTCATGCACAAGCCTGCAGAGCTCAAGAAATCTCTGGGCTAGAGAACAGCAGGATTTAATGCAATAGCATACGTTTATTCTGGCTGTAACAATGGTGCTGTTGGGAATCTGGTCAGCCTTACAGTTCTGCTGACTGGGACAAGTCTGTAGAGCAGCTTATGGGCTCTGTGAGAGGAGGAACCGGTCTTTCTGGCTGTGAAAATCCAAACTCCTATGAAAAGAAATGCCTGCCTCTCCAATTTCTCTTCTGCTAGAATGTCTCTTTTCCTGCATTCATGCTGATACAGCCCCATGTATATGTACAGTTGCTCCTGGTTTTCCTCTATTGCCCCTAAAACTGTGACAATTGGATGCATTAGAAAGGGAATTTCCATGACTGACAGCGGGAGACGCAAGACAGCAAGAAAGAGGGTTGTTGGAGCTGACAGCTGGGAAGGGAGCAGAGTAGCATGTATGGAGAAGATTTGGGTAACAAAAAAGGTCAGCACAGCTACTGCTGTGCTGAAAACTTGCTTTAGAGATGGACTTGATTTTCAGATACCAAGTGTTAAGCTGGTCCTTTCACCACTTAACCTCACCTTCTGTGTGATGGAAAATTACTGCCCTCTCTTTGTCCTGTTGTAATACTAAATACTCTCAGAGAGATGCTTATCCATGCTGTTAATGTGTAGTAATGGGATTGCTATTTTAAAAATCAATACAAATATCACACAAAAAAAGAAAGGCTTATAGATTAGTCTGTCAAGAGCTGTTTTAATAGATCTGTCTGACACTTGAGACACTTTCCCCAAAAGTACTCTTTCAGTTTCAAATTACTTTTTAAATGTTGCTGGTTGCAGATTCCAGGCTAGCTAATACAAGTTGTTAGAGTGAAAACCTTTCTCTGTAGTTTCAGAGAAGCTGGAAATCATAAATGTTTTCATTATTTTTTCAATTGATCAAGAATGTATCCTCTCACAAATGAGGGAGCGGCAGCTCCAAACACATGCTTCATTTTTGTGGTTTCAGCCATCTGGTAAGACTGGAGAAGCTGGAAAGTTGAAGATGATGTGAAAGTTTAGAACGAATCTTTCTAATACTGCCACTTGCAGTGTGAAAAGCTGAATGATGCTGACTTGATTGAGACTCTTTGAGATGCAAAAGATTGCTAGCAGATGGTATATGCATTTATAATCTAGGTATTTGAAGTAATCTTTAATACACTTTTTACATTTTAATATTTCTTACTCTTCTCATTTCCTTCCACAGCTCTCTATGGAATGTCTCAATGATCCTTGTCTATGAGTGTACTTGCAGCTTTTCTTTTTCTATAATTCCTAAAGGCCTATTAATTACCAATAATTGCAGTCATTCATCAAATTCAGGGCCATGTCTTTGGAGTGTGTATGTTCTGCTGAGAGTCTGAGACCAAAAAATGTTACCAGTGCCAATAGCTTGAAGACTTGCAAATCTTTGAAGAATTACTGCTATTATTGCTTACTGCAAGATTTAGCACTGCTCAGAGAAGTACAAGAATTCGTACATGCAAGAGTTTGATTCAGGAGTATGTTTGACTTGACTCCATCTTAACATCTGCTGCAGTTTCAACTTTGCAAATAGGAAGGAACAAAGAACTAGCAGAATTACTCCCTTCCTCTCAGAGCGCACAACATCAGTGGCAAGCAAGTAGATAAATGGAAGGAAGAAAGGAAAAAAGGTGATAGACATAAACTGCTGCAGCTGGGTGGTTCTTCACTCCTTTGGAGGTTCTCCATTATGAGACTGAACAGAAGGTTTTGCTTGTTTGTGATGGTCTTTGTCCTGTAGCACATATAAATAAGTTTCACTAGGGACTGTTGGACTTGTTGGTGTCTTGTTGGATCAGGGCACTCCAGTGAAAGACTGGGTGATTGCTGCACTTTGATACAACTAGCAGATATGGTGATGCTCTCAGCTGCCTTTGGAGGTTGAATAAATAGAGCCATCCTGCTGTTTTATGTGCTCAGATTACTTTTTATCTATGCAACGTACCAGGATGTTTTGTCCTTAATTCAGCATTTTGTGGAGGGTTGCTATAAAGCTCTGTTTGCCAAAAGATCTGGGTGGAATGGCTACCTGATCTAGCCTTTCCAAAAAAAAAAAATCTATAATGCCCATTTATATGCTTTATCTTTAAAAGTCTTCACACAGACTTCTTCACAAAGATTCCACAACCACTTTGAGGTCCTCAGACTTCAATCAATGTAGAACTGGACTTCAAACTTTGTGTAGTGGCGGTGACTATCACAAAGCTGGGGTGTTTGGTGTTAACTGCAGTGAAATAGCCAAAGAATAGATTTGGCCCTAGGTGTCCACAGGGCAGTTGAGGGTGAGACACCTTCATGTAATGGCAGGAATCCATTGAGCCTTCAAAAATTTGGCAACCTTTGAAAGATGTGCAATTGTAAAGAAGGGGCCATTGTAATACCCTTATGCTTATTCAGAAACAGTTGTCTAAAATTAGTCCAGGCCTGGTATTATTTAATCTTACAGTTCTTGATATTTGCTATGTATTAGGAAGCACAGCAGTTTCTGCAGAATTTAGTAAACACCCATTTAAAATCTCTCTCTGGTTTAAAGAGCCCAGAGAACTTCAGCCTTGTTCTATCTACATTTTAAAGTATTTTTGAGTTCACAGACTTACTGTAGGGTTTAGTGGCCTGGAAAGTAACTAAACCAAATGGCTTATTTACTTATAGGCCAGGTCTGCCCTCTGGCAGAACAAGGCCAAGCCTGAAGGTCTTAATTCTTGGTATCGCAAGCAGCGAGGTTAATCCCAGCAAACTTCTTTCCCCCATGTTTTGTTTTTATTTATAGCCTGTTCCTCTCCAGCAGTTTTCTGACTCTCCTCACTCACACTGGTTTCCCCCAGTAGCTGTTTTCTGGGACACACACTATTCCCACCCCAGGCTGATCTTGCTGGAAGCGGTGTCTGTGGTTTCTGGCCAGCCCACCAGTGGGACTGGTGAGGTTTGTTTCTTGTCATTGTCTCCACAGTTATTTTGTCAGGTCTGTGTCTGTGTATTTGGTTTCTGGTTTCCCCTTTTTTCCTTGGTTTCCTAATTGACAGGGTCCCTGATCAGATAACCTCGCTGGAGTAAACATTGTCAGGCTCTCACATGCCCTCATCAATTGGCGGGACTGACCAGGTTTGCTCATTTTTACACCCCACCCCCCCCCGCCCCACTCATTAACCTGTCCGTCACTCCCTTGCAGGGCTGCTGGTAATTCTCTCCCTCCCTGGTCATTCCTAGTTTAAAGCCCTCTTTATCAATTCCCCCACCCTACTGGCAAATATACTATTGCCCCATTTAGTGGTGGATCCCATCTCTCCCAAGCAGATGCTGATGGGCCGGTAGCGTCCTGTCATCACAGGAACCAAAACCAACACCAGCTCTGCAAACAATTGTTGACCTGTGTATCAGAGCCCTATAGTCAGTCAGTCAGCTGGTCCAGACCCATGGCCTGAAGGCACATTTGGCTCCTCTTCGTCTTTGAGGGTGGTGGTCCTTTTCTGTTAAGGTCTGTTCAAGATGCAAAAGTAACTACAATGATAAGAAACATCAGGAGAGCAATGAAAGGACCTGCACTGCCCCTGAGAACATAGCTTATAGCTCATAAAAGCAACTGTTGTTTCTTTTTTTTAAACTGTGGGGATGAAGTGAAGATACTTGCCTTTTTTTCAGCCCTGTTGATCACCCTAAGATGATACCCTCTTCAGAATTGTGGCTGTATTGTGAAACTGCTTTCTTCAGGGAACCCTTCCGGCTGGGACCAAGGTTAACAGGAGCACAGAAGCCAGACAGCTGTTCCTACCTTCAGTGTGGGTTAATGATGGACTACGATAGATATAGCACAGAATAAGTATAGCATAAGACTATAAGCATGCTTAAGCCTACTTGCTGTCCTTAGGAGGAAACCTCTGGTTCTGTGACTTTGAGTGATCTTTAACCTTGTAAATGTAGTGTCTTGAAGAAAGAAAGAGTTAATGCTTTGTATTGCTGACTTGCTAAAGACATACTGGAAGAAAGGCGAGTGTGACCACACTTGGAGAAGTTAAAAACCTAACAGAAATGTGTACTTGGTATGCAATACCAGTGTGTTCCAGAGAGTCCTTTATTTGGAGAATAGGTGGTATCTGTTCAGATAAGGGAGAGTTAGAAGAGTGTTTCTGGTCCCTTATTTGTTGCTGGTTGTGACTGCAGCTGGGGACTGGTTTTGGTGAAAGTGATGCTTTGTATTCTTCTCCACTCCTGCATGTGAAGTCCAGGGGATGTCTCAGAAGCATCCATGCCTGCAGAAGTAACTCTCCAGAAGGGTAACTACGGACAGGTCACGCACTTCACCTTTGTGCCTGGCCTTAGACTTATGCTGTTCTTCCCCTTGAAGTCTGTCAAAGCCGCCCACTCCCCAGACACCAAGCTCCTTACGGTCTTTGGAAAACAATGAAATGTGTAAGTGAGTGGATCAAATTAATGGTTTACTCTAAAATGCTTATCTTTCATTATAATGCTACATGATGGACATAAAATCAAATTTATAAACTACCTCTATAAAGAACAGACTGCTTAGTGTTTTTAAGCACATAGGCTTGACAGTGGCAGCTGATTAATAATTAAAATAATGGTCAATAAAAGAAATATACCTTTGCTAATCTATAATTACTTGGAAGCTTCCTCATACATTTTCCATGAGAGTCTTTTCCTTGTAAGACTCAAAAAGTATATTTAGTGTTTGTTTGCTTTCAACTATGGTTTTCGGCGGATATTGACTGAAACAGCATCTTAATCAGTCTGACCTCAGCCTCCAAGGGATTTTTTTTTTCCATTGACTGTATCTCTTCCTCCTCGCCTCTCCCTGTGTGCTGAAATTCTTGTCAGAGCCGCTAGCTCTGTCTGTTAATGTTGCCTTTTGTGCTTCTTATTTTAAGACCCTTTCTAGCTCAAAACTTTGCTGAACATTCCCGTCTTGGTGGGCAGTTCTTGTTGACTTTGACCTGAGCTAAATTTCTTGGAAGCAGTTTCCTCCCATCCTCCTACTTTTCTCAAACTGTCTTGCCAGCAGCAGCTGTGGCGAGAACAAAATACTAAGTAATGCAAAGCATTTTAGAGGGCTTGGAGTCAGATCTTCTCTGTGAGTACCACTCGAACTGGATAATTCAGTCAGGTTTTCCCAACTCAAGCCTGGAGTGCGGCTATTATTTTTTTTTCTGTAATCTTGGCAAGGGTTCTTGTATTCTGTTTGGCTTCTCTGCGTTCCCTGCCACCTACTTTTTTATTACTTCCTATTTCAGCAAGTTTGATTGAATCCAAGTTTTCTATTGCAAAACAAAGGTGACCTTGGCCTCTCATGACTATGTTGTTTTTAGAAAACAAGTTGTTCAGAGTGACCTGGGGTAAATGACACAGCTAATTTGAGATGCTTGTAGCTCTGAAGTCTAATTCCTTAAGCAAAAGCCACTGTAGATATAAGGTACGGTGCTTGCTAAAACAGGAGCTCACTAACCCAAAGCAAGTGTGAAGGCTGGTTTGTCAAGTCATCCCTTTCCTGCTTTTGCTTGTGAAAAATGCAGGGCTCGGCAGGCTGATGAGCAGGGAGTTCATCTGATTTTTTCATTCGTCAGGTCTGCTCAGGAGTCAGCACGCTGTAAATAGAGCCACTGGCAGGTGAGTTGTGCACACACAATGAGCTCTTGTCACTACAGAGTACCTTAAAAAATGTGTGTTTATGGTGTGTACTTGGACTAGTACTGGGAATTGTCATGGGGAGTCTGTAAGAAAGTGGGACAGGCGGAGTGTGCGATGCTGTGGTCAGGCTGTTGCAATGCAGAGGTGGCTGCTGTCTGTGGTTACAAGGACAGCCTTAGCAGGTGTCTGCCAGCATCCAAGAAATTGGTTTCTCTGCCTCAGAGAGCCTAATGTTGTTCTCTCTCTCCTATGCGTATCAGCCTTTGGTTAACTGTAAATCCAGCTTCTTGCTCGTGTTGTCTCTCTGATTATTGGAATCCTTGAGCATCTTGGGGCAGGTTACAGCTTCCCACGAAATGTAGCATGGAATTGCATTATGATACAGAAGGGCTTGGGAAGGATGCAGGTTAGGGTTCCTCCAGACAGTGGCTGAATTGAGGAAAAACGGATAAGAAATATCACAGGGTCTTTGAGAGTCCCACTCCTTTAGAGCAGCTGCATTTGCACCTGGGCTATTTCCAACAGGCACTACAGACTGATGAATGAACTTAGCCTGTGCCCACATATGTTCTGTGCTGTTGGAGCAATAGTCTAGTATCTGCTGCCAGAAATGCTGTTTTCACAAAGTTGGGGCACATTAAATTTATCTCTCTGGATGATCTGCATTTCCAACCACACTTTCCAGCTGAACAATTCTCCTGGCACTCTTTTCATATTACCTCCATGGGATTGATGATTGCTGGCCCTTTTTGTTCTGTGGCAGCAGGAAAACAGACACAGAAAGCAATAGGACTTGGACAAGTTACCTCTGGTCAACCTGTCACCTGGCCAGGGATTGGTAACAGGTAGTGTGTTCCTAAAAGCTACTGATGGTAGATACCAACTGCCTAACGTGGGAGGGTGTAGAGAAAACGGACCCAGACTGTTCTCAGAGAGGTGCAGGAATAGGGCATGATGCAATGGATGCAAGTTGGAACACAGGAAACTGCAATTAGATAGTAGGAAAAAAAATTTCAGCCTGAGGGTGGTCAAACACTAAAAAAGGGGTCTTAAGAGGTTGTGGGATTTATGTTCTTTGAGATATTCAGGTTGCTTTGAGTTATGTGTAATTCAGTTCTGATTTACCTGGACCTGGTTTGAATATGGGATTGAACCAGAGACCTCTGGTTCTGTACCTGTCTCTCTGGTCCTGGGAGGTACCTTCCCAGTTACATGCCTCCAATTCTATGATTTCCATGGATTAAAGGCATTTTAGCTAAGCTATTGCATTTGGATATTTGATTAGGTGTACTTTTTATGGAGGGGAATCAAATGCCTATTGCTGATGCACGCCATTATCCACGTAGTGGTGTGAAATTTGGATAGATGTACAAGGTTTGTGTGTTACATCCAGTTTCCAGAGAATGGACACTGAAATATTCACAAGCATATGTTTGTTTTGACTGAATATGATTAGATTAATTTGGCAGCATATTTTAGTAATATGTCACTGTAAAAACAGATGTACTTCTTCACTGGAGCAGTTTCTTTTGATTAAATTAAAATTTTTGAAGGATTTTTCTTCAGTGTTACCACTTGGCTTTGTCATATAGCTTTGATTTACGTATATGACCTCAGTGCATGTAAAATAGGCATATGAATATTATGCATAAACCCCCTCAAAATAGAAAACTATATTGTTTAGTATGCCTCAGTTATGCACTTTACAACAGTGAGTGAAACCAGTTATTACTAAGGACAATTTTCTGAATCTTTTAACAATGTTACAATGAGCCTTAAAAAAATAAATTATTGAACTTGATATTTTTCTTGAACATTCTGGGTATATTAAAATATACTTTATTATTGAAGTATGTGTGCTTCCTTTTTATAAAAAGGTGGTTTTGATTCAGTTTCATTTTGATGCAAATGTGAAGAGAATTTATCACTACTTTCTGTTGTTTGTTTTTTAGTTTTGAAAGCTTTCATTGATGAGTCCATATCTTAAAGAACTGCTGTGTAAATGTAGTAGACTCCCCTGTGATAGTCATCAACTGAATTATTCTGGATTAATGCACATTTTTATTCTGATCCTAGTTAAATTCAAAGAAACTCATGTAGCTGTAGCAAAGCTAAGCTTGTGAGCCTACTGCATTGAAACTGGTGGGAGTGAGTCTTCAACTGACTGGTGTGTTTGAGGTTACGGTGGCTTTTTTTTCAGCTGATCTGAAGTGTCTTAAGCTTTTTCTCTCCCCTTCCCTCTCCTCTTTTCTCCCCTTTCCTCTCCTCTCCCCTTCACTCTCATTTTTGAAGCTTGATGAACATTTTCTCAGAACATTTCCATCAAATTAAGTGCATAAAAGCCTGAGGTGCACAATTGCTAGTCACTCTGAACATTCATAAGCTGAAAATTACATAATTATTTTTGGTGGATTTCTTTTATTTTTAAAGCTTTTACAGAAAGAATCTGACAGTCTTCTGTTCATACCTATTAATATTTCACAACAAAATGCACTTTTAAAGCTTTCTGGGCTAACATGCATATCAGAATGATTTCACCCATTGTTCTCCAAATCCAATGCACTCTCACACTTAAAGTAAATCCAAATGTCTGCATTTAGGAATCTAAGTTGTTAAAAAGGATTTTAAATGCTTGTGAAACAGCAGGATAGGTAATGAGAGAGGGTAGGACCACAGCTTTCTGCTGTGTTGTAACCCAGCTTTCAAGGTCCCGTGACACTAGGTCTCCGTATCTTTGCGAGGTCACACTTATATTTATCTAGCAGGCTGTCTTCTTTAAGTGGGACTAGCTGGGCACTCAGACTGATAAGAGGTGCTCCTAATAGATTTGGACACTGTCGATAATCCCTTTTTGAACAGTTCAAGTATTTGTAATGGCCAAAATATGGCCATTTTGCACTAGGTTGTGTTCTCTTTAGTGTGCCATTTAGTGTGTCATTGTAGACTTGATAGAATATTCTGTTACATACCTTGGAAAGGCAAATAGCTAAAAAGCAAAAATTGCTTTCAGTAATTAATATTAAATCCTTGTGACTTGAGCAGCCAGCCAGAAATATGCCATTCTAGAAGTTTTTCCATTCAAAATGAGTAAGAATCACTGGAGCTGGGTATCTTTTATGAAACTTCATTTATCTCCAGCAGTGCACCTGCCTTCCTGAATATTAGGAAGAAATGAGTAACCAGAAAGTGTTGCCTGTTCACAGAACCGTGTCTCTTGAGCAGCTGTCTCCGCAGAGAAGTGCTCTTTAGGTTTTTCCAAGATCCTTAAACACCCAAACCCCAAAGAATCTGTACTATCTCTGTTTTTGTTGCCAAAGTTGTACTGTAATGGGACTTACCACACCTGTGCTTCCGGTAGGACTCTGGTATAGTTTGTATAGTTTCATTGACCTTTCTTGGAATGGAGAATACATTCTGCAGATGCTCATTTTACTGAGCTTTAATATAACCCAGAACTTAAGCCAACAAATTGCCTGTATTATTTGAAAGGAAAGAGACACTGTAGTGGTTGCTAGGTGCATTCCAGTGGTCCACACACACAGAAATACGAGTCAGATCTCTCTTTGCTAAAAAAGTTGGAGGGAAAGCCTATCCTTGTCCTTTTGCTCGATTTGAAGGGCTTCCTCTGCTTCAGCTCAGTGCTTTTTTGGGGTGCCTGTTGCTAGAGTACTGACCTGCCATCCATGTAACAGCTTCAGATGTTTTCCTTAGCCAGAGCTGGGAAATGGTAAAAGACACAAACATGGAACTCCTCACCTTTGCTGAGAACAGCTGGGCATCTAAGGAGCCAGGTGAGGTACAGAGACAAAGGGCATGGAGTTGAAATGGCAGAAAATTATCTTTATTTCTCCCCAGGTTTTTTGTGCTCATGCTAATTACATTCAAGGTGCTTTTGAGGATGAGAAGTGCTGAATTATTATCATATAGTTCACATTTAATAATTTTCATTGCTTTCTCCCCCTCCTTTTCTAATGCTGTTGAGAAATGCAGTCTCTGAGCTGGAAACATGATGAAACAGTTTTGTTCTCCCCAGTGGTTATGAATCCAAAATCACAGCATAAAAAGGGTAAGAGCCACATGAGCTGTTACCCCTGCTCAAGGTGAGTTTCTGTAGTTTGGATAAAAAGGGAAAAAGTGGGTCGTTTTAGCAAGCAGTAAAAGGAGGTACAGAAGGGCAGGTCATACACAGTAAATTAACTTCTCTGTGCAGCTTCATCAGTGTCTGTTTCCTGCTCAGAAACAGGAACAGTGTGAACAGATTGTAGCCAAAGCAAAATAAATCTGGAGGGATTTCTGTGATAGAAATGTTCTTTGTGAATCTCCATGTAACACTTTGTTTTAGCTTCTGTAATTAGTTAAGTACTCTGGCTGTTCTGTGACATTGTGTTCTCTCTGGTGATCCATGGGGAGAATTTAGACTAGGGAAGGATGGTGATTAGCACTCAACCGAATAAGTATTTCATCTTTTTGCCTGTTTGTTCCATCATGCTTCAATAGTGCTGGAAAACCCATCTGTATTTTTGTTTGGGCTCTTCTCTGTTGCAGGTGGGAACAGATGACCCAAGAATACTTTCAGCCACTGAATTCTGTGGTGGCTATGCTGTGAAACCCCACATAAAAACCTCCAGTAAGACATTGTCTTTAAACAGTGCTAATCATGTGGCTCAAAGCTTAGCCAAAACCACCTTATTCCTAAAAAGGATTTCATGGCCAGTAGTGGTGATTTTAATGCTGCCAGCCCATGACAGTCTCCTTGGCATTAAAAATTTCACTCTTTGTGGTGAAGTGAGAGGTAGTAAAAAAACCAAACAAACAAAAAACCCACAAAACAAATTTTACAAGAGAATTACCTATTCGTTAACTTCACAGATGCACTGTCAATTCTGCCTTCACTAATAAAAAGCCCCTCTTGAGCTCTCACAGGTCCTGGAATAGAAAGTGATTTACTGCCAACCACTGAAGTGAACCCCGTAGTGCCTGACTTCCTGCATAGCTGAGGCTGCACAGTTCAGAAATTTCTGTAGCTCTTAAGGCACTATTTGCCTTAAATCTGCTCTCTTGCTTTATGCCTTTTTTTTTTTTTTTTTTTTTTTTAAAGGATCATAAGGTTCGTTGGTGTGCAGAAGCACCCGTCTTCCTTACAGTCTCTTCTCTGTTCTGGGCACAATTGAAAATGTTTTCATATCTGTGTGAATTTCCATTTCTTAGTAATACAAATGCTTGCTGTATTTTGATTCCTGCATAGATAACGACACTAGTGGTCTGAATGCTGATCCTGAGGATGAGGGCTCTTACTTCACTGATCAGAGAAACATAATTTTTGGCCAGGATCCATAGTAACACCTTTTCTGTTGTTCACAAATATTCATCCCTATTTAGTCCAAAACTGGAATTATATACTTTCTGTGAATTAGGAAAGACAGCAAATTCTGTGCAGTCTGGGAAACTCTCACTGAAATCTGTCTAGTGGAGACAGACCTGATTTTGCTGGAATACAGTAACTATTAGTGTATTTGCTATCACTTGGTATAACTACTGTAGGTTTGGAATACTTGCACGTGTATTGTCAGACCAAGAAAGCAGGAATGCTGGGAGGTGTGCATTATTGCTAATGGAAGAGCTCTTGTCTATGGAAAACATTGATCATCTTTGCCCAGGTAGATTAAAAACTTCCTGACACATTCAGAGAGCACCTCTGACTTATGCTTGGGGTGCTCGCTCTCTTACTTGAGGTGCGGGGGGATTTGCTACACTTGAGAACCATAAAATGGCCACAAAAATCTGTCTTCTCTACAGGTTTGCCATCTGTAGTAGGACTCTTTCCCCCAACACTGCAGCTACTTTTTTAAAGGGATGATTGAGCTCCCTGTTTATGTGCTCACTAGTTTCTCTTCATGAGCGTTATCAGCCAGGCTGGTTTCATAGGCAGTGACTAAGGGACTTACTGCAGCTAAAATAAAGATTTATGTTCAGTACTTCAGTACTGTTGATGCATGACCATATTGCTACTGCCTGCTCCTGAAAACTCTGTTCTTGTGAAATATTATGACAGAAGATGTAAAGAAGTGATTTAGTTCCCTCTTGGGATTAGCTGCAAGTCTTTGCTATGTTTCTGTACCTTTCTTAGGAATAGCGGATCACCTAGATGAGTTATGTCTTTGGGCTGAACATGCATGTGGTAGAGGTGGGCAGGATGGTGGTCCTTCCTGACTTAAAAGGTCCCTGGCATATACTGCTCAAGGAGAAGTTCCTCATGGATGGTGAACCTGCATCCTGTGTTGTTGGGTCTGGGTTGAGTGAGAAAATGGAATAAAACATTTTGTGTCAGTTTAGCAGTGCACAGCAAATAAAATGCAAACTGCAATAGCTTCCAATGGTTTAAACTCTTAATTGCTTTTTACTATCAGCTTAAGGTCGTGATAATAGCTCTGACATGACAAGGGAAGTGGAGAGACGTGTATGAAATTACAGGCATTATGGCCTGAGTTAAGACTTAGTTTTGTGTGGTTGTTTTGTGATCCTAGTAACATTTAATGTCTAAGCTTCTTCAGTCTCTTTGCTACTTACTTCATAGTTGAACCAAATGCGTAACGAAGCCAAGAAGGAAAGAAAATGGAGCAATGAAGTGCATGGCAGCTGCCTGTTCATAAGTCATTAATTGCTAGTGTGCGGTATATATTGTAGGGCAGACACAGAGCCATTAATCCTCTAACTGAAAACTCCTGCAAACTCAGATGTGTATATGCCAAGGTAACATGAGATTTAAGGTAAATAAAGCCATCTCCATCACGGAAGGAAAGATTGCTCTGAGGCCAGGCTGCAGGCTGGAAAAATCCAGCTCCATTCCCTCATCTGCCAGTGCCTCTTGGCAGAATGACTTGGGTGAGTTGGTTAGCCTCTTTGTGCTGCAGGTCCTTGCGGACTAGCAGTACCTGCCTTGCTGTGACCAGAGAGAAAAGTGCGTCTGACACTTCTCACTCCTGCTCTTGCAAAAGCTACAGAAGTACTTCTGCTGAGCTTTTTTGGTGGTTATGCAGTTATATGTCCTAGCCTGCTGACTGCATGCTGGGAACAGGTTCCTATGTGCATCATTCCCTCCATTTGGTTTCCAAGAGGAGAAGTCTGGAGTTTGGTGAGCAGAGGGAGCTCGGTGCATGGCAGCAGGTTCTTTAGTCTGGATGCTCTGGGATCACACTTCAGAATGCACTTGCACAATTTAGAGGCATCCCTGATTAGCAGGAAACAGGACTGTGAGCTTTTGATCATCAACACAAACCCAAAACACCTCAGCTTGTTTTTAATGGTTGTTTTTTCAACAGCAGATCTTTAATTACAACACATATTTGTTTTGTCTTGGGCCTTTTGAACAGTATGGCCTTTGTTCTTTCCCTCTGCTGCTCGGGGATTGCTTATGGATTAGAAACTTCTGCCCTCTAGAGCTGGATGCATTTTCTCCTTGCGTGCTCATCCACTGCAGTGTAAAGTAAATTAGGATTGTGGGGGAGCACCTGAGCTGATGGGGTGCTGACATCCGTCCAAAGGGGCGCTTAAAAGGATGTAGAAATTGTCCAGCAGCACACCAGATAGCTCTGCTTTCTGCCTGGAGGGGGGACTGGGAACAATCCAGCTCTCCAGGGAGTCACTCTGAATATCACAACGATAGAGATAACTCTTGCAGAAGTGAATAGCTTTAAGTTAAAGGCAGAAGGAAACTGGATTACTTTACAACAATGAGTGTTGGACAAAAAATTAAGGAACTGAGAGCAAGTTTTTTTGTTGGGTGAAAATATTAGTTGTTGTAAAATCCTCTGTTGTACTCACCAGGGTTTCAATGATCTTGTAGTAAATTAGATTAATAGGTGTTGATTTTAGAACTGTTTCATTATCTTTTGATACAGCAAAATCTAATTATTTATTCCCACAAACATTTTCTTATACTTCTGGCTTTTTAATAGTGCTGATGATAGCATACATTTAGCTGCAGTATTGTTATCAGTTTCTGCAGTGCATTGGCAGCAGGTGGGACTGTGCCCTGCTGCAATTATGCCTGCCTTCATTATTAATTGGTGAATAATCCTGCTGTGGCTTGCTCCTGTGCATTATCTCTTTCTCTGTGCCCTCCCTTAAAAGGAAAGCATGACACAGATTAAAAAAGGTGGGGCTTTGCAAGCTGAAGTATATCAAAACCTTCCTCTTTGAGTAATGATTTCAGTAGGATTGCTGGGGCATATTCTGGAGACTTTGGTAAGTGCTCCACACTGGTAGGTGATTAGGTAGTGTTTTTTCTCTACATACTTTTAATATGCTGAAATTGAGGTAGCTGTGCATCTGAAGTTTGGCAACATCTTTTTCTTTTTGGAAGAGTTTGGCAACATCTTTTTCTTTTTGGAAGCTTTCACATAAAGCCGGTTGCTAGAATTATGTTAATGCAAATAGTGGTTAGACTTATCTGAAACCTTTCTGAGAATGGAAGCTGGTCTTGCTTTTTCAGTTGCAGACAAGTTTTTAAAAGCCTATTTATTAAAGTCTCTTTAGAACTAGTTATTTTTTGTAACTTTTTTTTATTAATCACTTCCAGGCTGAAGATTTCCTTGGAATATGCTCCTTCAAGTGCTGTGGAGGTCATAGTAATAGTCTTACATTTAGAGGATTATTCTGGTGTTTATCTAATGGTTATTACTCTCAAAATGTGTTAGTTTAAGACGGATATGCTTTAATGCACTAGTCTGTGCTTTAAAAATTTCTTCCTATATATTTAATGAGTTGGAAATGTGATAGAATGCGTTTGCCTGTTACATAGACTGCAGCTGTGTCACATCTTTTAAAGTATGTGTGATTGCTGTGTTATTTCTAATACTCATGGCGTTAATAAGCTTCACTCACAAATATCAGCTAAACACTGTGGTGTCAGTGCAGCTCTTCAAAACTTAAATTTACAAATAACTCCAAGGTTTTCAGGGTTCCTTTGTACTCTCACTAACTTTTTTCAGTTTGTAGCACGGTCATTCTTATCAATTATTTACAAATGCAGTGAGAGATACTTGAAATCCTTTAGTGTTTTGAATGAATAATTTAATGCCCTTGTTTCCTTTTAATCTTCTCTCTGTACAGTTACGTCCATAGTCACTTTTCTGGTGTTAACTTATTAAACAAAACAACAAGTAAAGTAAAACTCTGCCAATAAGCGTGTTGCATAGATTCAGACCAAAGTATATTTCTCCCCGTGGAAATTTTATCTTGAATTACAGCTTTAAAACTATCTTTACACCAAACATCAGTCGTATGAAATGATAAGAACTTCATACTGGGTTATTAGGAAATAGTCTCCCAATGCACAGTTACCATTCTTAATTAGTTTGTGTGTGTGTGTGCCCGCGCTTCTTTGCTTTGTTTTAAACAGCATAGTGTTTTTAGGGACAATACTCTCTCAGCCATCATTGTCTTGGCTGTTACCAAAGTTAGCACTTCACAAGGGCAGGATGATTGCTTTGTGGCTGCAGGCTCTAAAATTCCTCTGGCAGCGCGTCTTTGTAGAAGAGGAGCTGCTAGGACTGTGATAGTTGCTTCTCTGCTTCTAGCTCATGCCTGGAAACCATCCTTGCCCTAGGTAAAATATGCAAAACTAGCGTGCTGCCTGGGGAGGGAGGGAGGAATCCTGAAATGTTTGGGGTGCAGAGTGAATCATAGAATTATAGAATGGTTTGGGTTGGAAGGGACCTTTAGAGGCCATCGAGTCCAACCCCGTTGCAATGAGCAGGGACATCCCCAACTAGATCAGGTTGCTCAGAGCCCCGTCCAACGTGACCTTGAATGTTTCCAGGGGTGGGGCCTCCACAACCTCTCTGGGCAACCCGTTCCAGCACTTCACCACCCTCATTGTAAAAAATCTTTTCCTTATATCCAGTCTGAAACCTGTCATAACCCCAACACCAAGGTCAGCAATTGTCTTGTAGCTTGCCCTGTTTGGAAACACAGCATGAGAGCTACCAGTCTTCTGTTGGTGGACTTCTTGTTTACCAGGCCCTTCTTGATCTGCTCTGAGGTTAAGGTCATGCAGGGAAGAGGGCTGTTACCTGTAGGACCCTGGACTTGTTTGACATTTAGAGGGTTTGTGAAAAGCCAGGCAGGCCTCTAGATGGACAATGGATGGTCCCATACTTAGGGAATGTGAAGCCAGACTGTATTTGACCAGACTGCATATCCAGCCTATAAAGCCAGAACCCCTGTGTTTGATCTTGCATCTGTTAATGAAGGAGTGATGCTAGCCAAATCCCTAAATGATTCACAGGTAGTTCCTTAGACTTCACTTCATGGGTGCCCAGCGTGAAGCTCCACTGGCCCTGAAATGGTCTTGGGAAATTAATGAGCAGAAATGGTAGTTTGACTGCTCTTGGCAAGCTTCTAGTGCTTCGTATTCCTTTAATGGAGCCTTTCCCGTTGGGCCAGAAGGGATAGGAGGTCACGGGTGGAGATACACACACATGACACTTTCAGGGTTCACAAGCATGCACATATTCACAGATCCCTGGAGCACCGGCACAGCCCCTCTGTCCGCCCAGTGCCCCTACCTTGATAGTTAAAAAAAAATGTATTAAGAAAATACGAGAGACTGCAGTGATGAGGCGCAGGGCCTAGCCAGACAAGCCCACTTGCTGATCCTGTTTCACATGCAAAGGGCCCCTTTTATACCCCTTTCTGCCTATTCCTCCTTTGTTCCTCCAGCTGCCTTCCCCTCACTAGCTGGCAGGGTTCCACCACCTCCCCAACATCCTTGAACCTCAAGTTTGCATCCTAATCAGCGACAAAGCCCCCATTCCCACAGTTTCTTGATAGAACTATCAAATAGCATGACTGACAAGGTGTGGGTTTTTTCTTGCCTCAAACCTGCCAGGTTTGAGCCTTTCTATATTTGGTGTATGGCTTCCCCCTTTTCCATAGTATCCCATTTGACAAACCAGCCCCATCAGATAACCACTCTGGATAGCCTCTCTTCCCATGAAATGAAGACATGTGAAGAGATTATGCACCATTGGGTTTCGAAGGAAAGGGGGTTTTTTTGTTATTCATCTGGGCTGAGAATCCTGAATCCCAGTGACGAGGGTCTGTGGAAAGCAGTACGGTGCTTAGAAGCTCAGGTGCCTGTGGAGCCCACATGAAACATAACCTAACTGCCAGACTTTGTACCAGGTTTTCAGGTTTTTCTCTGAATTGTGGTATTACATGATTCTTATGTGGCATGTAAGATAGCTTAGTGTTGTCTTGGGAGGCCCGAGATGAGATTTTTTTTAACTGTTTGATTTTTGTTTTGCAGGGGGTATATAGCCCTTTTTTCTTCTTTCTATGGAGGGATCCATGCATTTGGAATAGGGTCTTCTCTCTGGAACAGGAATGCCAGCCTTGTTTGAAACACTGCTCTTGGCCATTCTTGGAGAGACAGGCATTGCTGTTCCCTCACTACACCCATTTGTTCCTCCAAGGTTTTGGTGAACACTGGCTTTCCATAGGTGCTGGTTCTAAGTGGTCAAATTAACACCTGTGCCTAAATTGAGTATGGGTACCTTTTTAGGCATCTTACTTTCATACAACACTAAAGCAGTGCAGAATAAATGAGACTTAACTGCAAAAGCTGGGGACAGCTGCACTATGCAATATGATGAAATGTACTTTCCAGCCTTTTGCCTTCTCTTGTGTTTAAATCATTTGTATTACATGCAGGAGGTGGGAAGGAGGAAGACAGCTTTTTCCCATGCTCTTCCATCACCTAACAGTGATAGAGTGATCGAGATCCCAGGTATGCTGAAGAATTTGGGGGAAATGCTCTGGACTCTACCACGTACAGTGAGCAACACAGTCAATCATGCTTCCCCTCAATATGAAATGTTTTTCAAAGTATTTTTAAAATAACTGTGAAGTATAAATAAACATGTTTTTGTGGAAACTTGCCTTTTCTTTCCTGCTTTGGGGGCTGCTCCCATCCCACTCCATTGTTGCATTTGCGACTACATCTTCCCCTTGCCAGTACCATGCCCTTTTTCTCTCAAATGCACAGAGTAAAGATTTTTTCACACTTGCTAGTTTTTGGTCCTCAGAAAGTATATATTCTTACACAGGAATGCTTTGTCAGAGCTTGAGAATGCATGTCCCTGTATCTGGGAGGGATGGTTTTCGCCATACAGTGGCAGTATATCACCTGAGAGGCAAGCTCAGTGCACGCAGTGAGAGGAAAAGGCAAGAGAGAAAATTGTGTTGAAAGGATAAGTGGAATTTGAGCTCACCACACTAGTTGGCTGCCAGCCTTCCTTTCAGGAAAAGGCCTTTTCCAATATTATTTTGCAAAGTAACGTAAAGGAATTTTATTTATGCTAACAGCAAATACTTCAAATTTTGTTCTGTGCTTTGGTGCAAATGAAGTGATGCTCCTTCAAAGACAGTCAGGTCAATACAGGTATCTGCTCTAGAGGGCAACTGAAGTGTGTTTGCTTCCAAGGGTGACTTGTTAACTTTTGGATCCATTAACTTTATATCCATTTATATGGATAATTAACTTTAAATCTACTTACTCTTCAGATTGCACATGTTGACTATCCTTGTAGCAGGAGTGAACAGAGACCGGAGCGATTGGTGTTCAGGAGCTGCATCTACTCTAAGCTTCTGGCATACTGCTGGACCAACTTCTTTTTATACTCTAGTTTGTTTTCTCTGTGATTGAAATGTTTCTTCTTAATATCCCAGTTAATTTGTAAATACTCTGGATTAGGGATTGCTCATTGTATATAAACACTGACTAGCTCAAGCTCCTCAGTGTGCCCATGAGAGATGGGAAGGGAGAGAGAGTTAAGATATGGCAATGAATTGAATGGGATGGCATATAAGGTATGTTCTTTTCTCAAAGCATGCTGATTTGGAGCTCGTTTTGGAGAGGGGAAAGACGGGAAAGTCTCTGTGGTATGAAATAAGAGAAATACTTTTTCTGAAAGTTAGTTTCACATTTTAGGAATCAATACCTGTCCTAATTCTTTATGCTGGATTTGAATAACCTCTCCCTTGCCTTCCAAAGGCACTAAGTGTCCTTGCTGTGTTTTATCTAGTGAAAGAAATGACCATTGCTTCTTCATCTGCCTCTCTGACATGCTCTTTCAGGTTTCCATGGGCACCATGCGACACCGAAGAAACGGCAATTTTGAGAGTTCCAGACTCCTCTATTCCAGCATGTCCCGCAGCATAGACGTGTCCTGCAGTGATGCTGTAAGTATCTGCTACATCTTTGATAAGCTTGCGTGTTGTCTTGGGTGTGGCCCCCAAGGGTTATGAATTAGGTCATGTCAGTAGAAGGATGATTATTTTTTTTTTCCCACCAGTTTCCCCTTTATGGAGAAGTTTTTCTAGCCAGTGACCCTTCAAGCAGTAGCAGTGCTTTGTTGACATGGTGAAAGTCTAAGGATGTATTGCATTCCTTTTGATCCCTGTAACTCTTCATTGTACATTCTTAGTCACTTCTGGTTTTGAATCCTTTTTCACGTTTCGGTTAGAGACGAATCCTCTGTCTCTATAAAGAACCACCCCAACCTCTTCACAGAACTTGATGGCAAAGGCAGACAACATACAATTACGTTAAACATCCCTTGAAAAGCCTCAATCATTTGCTGATCACAGCGATTGTCTGGCAGATTTCTTGCTTCTGATGGGCTTGTGAGAGGCCTAATGACTAGCTCTTAGGTCTTTAGCAAGTGGTTCCCCCTCCCTTTTATATTTTTGGTCTTGTATCATTGTGGCTTTTACTGGCTAATTATGTTCTCTTCCATTTTCTTTGTTTCGGATATTACAGTCCTTTTCAAAGTATGCTTTTCCATTTGGAATAACTTCCTCTAACTGCTGTTTAACTACAAGTGTTCTGTCAAAATGGTATACTTAGCTATAGCTGTATGTCTTCCCTTTTCATCCCAAGCTAAGTCTTGGCTTGCAAATCCAAGTTGTGCTTAAAAACAAGCAAAAAACCCAAATCTCCAAACCTTTATCAGCAAGTGAGAAACTTTTTTTGCTCTTCTGGTTTGCAGAGGCAGATTAAGAGTGAATTTGCATCTCCCAAGTTTGAAAGCTTCCCCTGCACTTGTGGAATTTCAAGGTTAATATGAGAGTTAATGGTTAAACAAACTGGAGAGGCTTTGCATTCCACTGAGCTCACATAAAGCATGGCTTCAGTTGTTCAGGTCTCCTGCTGGGGTCTTTTTGTGTAGAATTAAAATAGCCCCTACCCGAGAGGACATTAATGTCTCTTTTTTATTGATGGTGGTGGTTTGTGTTTTTTTTTTTTTTCCTTGGGAAAAACAGTGTTTGCCATAGTCTTTTAAGCAGTATCTAGACCAGAGTTAACCACTGTTTGAAAAATATTGTCAGGGCTGCAAATTATTTGAAAACACGACAATGTATGCAAATAGAAATGCTCTGTATTATACAGCTAACCGTATTGTGCCACTGAATTCAAGTAAGATGTTTTCTATGTGGGTCTCTGATTAAAAGCTGAAATTAAAACGTGCTCTCCAGCAGCTCCTAGGATATCAAATCTGCTTTGCTGTTCAATAATTTATTTTTTTTTAGAGGGGGAAGCTCTATCTTTTGCTTCTTTAGTGTATATTGTGCTTGACAGATATAAAAATGTAGTTATCATGTGTTTTCTGGAATGCCTATTTGTGATTTTAAGTAGCGTGTTGAGTTGTCCTGTCCACTCCCACCAGTACTTTCTAGTTGCCTCCCACCATCCACTTTGAGAAAGGAGACTTGTGAATTTGCACCAGTTTTACTTTGTGTTTAAACTGACTATGCTGTTTCTGAGGTTTCTCCTGTACATGAGTTATCGGAAGAAATTTTTTTCTTTTTCAAGGATTTGGTCAACTTCATTCAAGAAAACTTTAAGAAGAGAGAATGTGTCTTTTTTACAAAAGACACCAAGTCAATGTAAGCAGACGTTTTTCTCATGTTTTACAGGCGTGGGGGGCTGGGAGCTGAGGGTATTTCTGCCGACTAAGCCATGTGGCAGGGGTTGGGTGGGGAGCAAACTTTTTGTTTTTTTGATAAGAGTTTGAATCTAGCAGGGCCACCTCACCTCATTCTTGCTTGTACAACTCCTTGCATTGTCACTGCTTGTTTGCATATGCCTAGGCTATTCTGTTGTCATGGTCAAAAAACTGGAAGTCGGACAGGCACCCTGGAGTGCTTCTCCCAGCTCCAGACCAGTGCTCTCCAAACTATTTTGATTGGACATCTTATCAGTAAAAAAATTTTGAGGATACCCCCCAATATATGTTTATTTATAAACTGTGTATATCTACTACTGTACTAATATTATGTACATTTAAAACATACAGAAAAATAGCAATTAAAAAAGGATGACATAAAGGTGAAATAAACACTATTTTTAATTTTTTTGAAGTTTACTTAATATGCCACCTCCACCCCCCCCTTTGGAGACCACTGCTCTGGACTGTTTGTGTAAAAACTGGAAATATATCCATTTGAGTTACTCCACAACTAACTTGATGCAAAACTAGGGGCTTGACCTTCATGCTAACTCTGTCAGCATGCCTTCCAGCAGCTCCGTTGAAGGGCTTTGATATCAAATTCTCTATTTGAAACATAATTGTGGCAATACACAGGTGCTTTTAGGGATGCAGTACCAGCACTGGTATTGGTGTATAACAATGTATGTATGTATCAGAGTTTTGCATAATTTAAATTTTCCTTTTAAACCCAAATAGCTGATTCCATGCACAAGCCTTTACAGCAGAGAGATAACAGCCACTAGGTCTTGCTCAGGCTGATGTTCTCTTAAGATAGGATATTATACTTGCTCCCTATTCAGGCACTATGCAATGTAAGTTTGAGGACCATAACATTGCTTTTGGGTTTTTTGTAATCTCAGGAGAAAAGTGATCAAACTAATGCAGCTGCAGAAGTCCTAATATTGAGCTCCGAGGGCTCTCAGTAACTCCATTCTCTGAAGCTGGGAGGAAAAATGCCTTGGAGAGAGAGAGGGAGGGAAATTAGTCTGATTTCAGAAAGTCTAACTTAGGGTCCTCTTCTGCCATCTAAAATGGGATGTCTGGCAAAGGGCCAACAGAGGATAGAGAGCTGGTTCTTATCAGCTTCTCTTCCTACAAGCTCACTGGGAAAGGATTGCAAGTCATACTTTAACTTGCTGGGGCTTTTGTCTGTCTATTTTTAAGGTAAGCTGGTTTTATTTGCAAGCTACAGCAGAGTAGAATATAAGTTTTCTCTCCAGAGAGGCATGCTGTGACTTACCTTTACAGCAGTCTTCACAGGGGAGCATTCAGTCTCATGTTTGCAGTCTGTAAGCTAGCTCTAAAGGTCACTGTAAGCACACAAATTAATTCCTCATCTTAATCCTTTTGAGCTGATGCATTTTCCTGCCCCCAGCCCGTAAATTGCCAAAATGCACAGTGCTGTTAAGAGCATTGCTCCTCTTGCTTGGTCTCCCCATCTACTTTTTTTGCGCTTTAGCAAAACTAACATTGTGCAAGAGTTTACCTGATGTTCCTTATTAAATCAGACTGTAGAGGCCACACTTGCTCCCGGCTATTGCTGTTGATAATGCTTACTGTACTTGGCTGACTACCATTGTCAGTCAGCCCTGTCTTTTCATAAGCAGGGACCCTTTTCCCATGCCCTCTGAGGAAGCAGGGATATAGGTTATGCAGAAGACTTCATGGTCTGTGCTGCAGCTTTTCCTAGGAAAAGAGTTCTCCTAGGTTCCCAACTAGTCATGTACAACGAAAGTGCGGATTCTTTCCCCCCTTGATGGAATTTCAGTGTTGGTGAGGAGGGCATTTGTAGTGACTGCACATCGTGCCATGCAGCGGATAGGGTTCGTGGGGGTGGTGGAAGTGTATCAGGAACACAGCAAACTGCCTGCAAAATCTGCTCCGAAACCAGGTGTCCATTCCCTCTTGATGTGAATATGTCTTAGGTGTGCTTAGACACCAGTCAGGCCCTGGGTTTGCGTGGAAAGTGGCTACACTTAGTATCAGCTTAGTGAACTCTTCCTATCTGGTTGAGAGCAGAAAAAGGGAAAGAAACCATTTGTGCACATCAGGTTAGCAGCAAACGAGGTCAGTTCTAGTGGTGTCTGATGCCAAGTTCTGGCTCATTGTTTCATTTCTGTGCACAGTTGCAGGATTTCAAATGAAGCTGCAGATGATCTAACTTGGTGTGTGATAATGAAAGAGGTCACATTGGTAAGGCCCATCCAGAAGTGTCAGCTCATCTCTCAAGACAGACTGGTTCCTGGGATATACTCTACTCCATTGCCCAGTGCTAGATAGAAGCAGATCATAGGAGGAGGAAGCATGATTAGGTGCTGGTCTCAGCTGAGAGTTGGTTCCTCTTAGCTGTTAATTTGTCAAATCCAAGTAGAGTCCCACGCACAACTGGTTCCGTAGCTCCCCCTGCTGCTTGACTTGTTGTGTTTGTACAACTTTTGTACTTTTCTGTGCTTAGGGTGATAACTGTGGAGTTTCGTGCCTTTTCACTCTTCTTTCAGGGGTAACTTATGTAAATGTGGATACCCTGAAAATCAACATATAGAGGGCACTCAGATTAATACCAATGAAAAATGGAATTACAAGAAGCACACTAAGGAACTTCCTACTGATGCCTTTGGAGACATTCAGTTTGAAAACATGGGAAAAAGAGGAAAGGTAAGTAATTGTATTAAGGGTATGCATCAGGCCCTTGTTGGGTAAGCTGTATTTAGAGTCCTGAATCCAATGCCAGTGGAAGCCCCTGCAAAGTAGGGAAGGTGAAACTAAAGTTGATTTTATTCTAATGGGAATGGAAGGAGTTCGGCTCCAAAGGAGACATGCTGGTTTCTCAAGCACTGATAATAGGTAACAAAGAATCATTTCTCCTGTGTTATTTTTTTCATAGGCCAATGATGGGAGTGCAAAGAGGTTATCTATTTCCAGGCATGGCAGAAGAATGGGTGAATGAGGGTGGTGGCTCAATTATTATTTTTCTTTTTTTTCTTGTAGCTAGTTTATTGAAATTGCCCTGTAATACAATTCTGAAGGTCTTGGACTAGGAGGAAATAATTTTAAACTAGATCTGTGATGTCTCTCATTGGGACTCTGTACCCAGACTATATCAGTGTGCAGTTACAGTGGCCGTTTTGTAGTCCCCATCTATACTGAAATGTCATGGTGTTGAGGAACAACTTACTACCCTTTTACCCATCTTCAGTGATGAAGCCAACATGATAAGCTTAAGTGCCTGAATGATCAAGCTCCTGATAAAGATGTTTTGTTCCTGAATTTAACGCCAAGACAAGGCTGTTTTTTGGAACATTGCACCTTTCTAGTGTGGACTAACTTATGCTTTAGAAAGAAAATGGTGTGAGGGTGCGCACCAGTGCAACTCTTGGGACAGGAACATGTGTAACATGCTTTGCCTTTGAAGGTGCAACAGGATCCATGAGGTGATAACCATAAGGATTTCATATCTGTAGGGATGTAAGACCTTTCTTCAGAGGGTCTGTACTCTTCAGTGCAGAAGCTGCAGGTACCTGCTTGCTACTCCATAAAATCATCAGTTATGCTTCATAATGGCTTTAACATTGCACAGCATGTCATCCAATGCCTGCCTACAGAACTTGCTGACCTGTATGCCCTTCCTTCCTAGCTGTTCTATGTGCCGGTCATTGCAGTCTGTGGATGTACAGTGCTCCTTTCCATACAGTTGTATCTTATGCCTTGGACTTGACATTCTGAAGGACGTTATGGGATGTTGGAATGGGGCTTGTGTGCCCCATACCCTCATAGAGTAATTTTGTTTGGCAGGGCTCTCCAGAGTTTTCTAGCCAAAACTCTTGCTCAAAGCATATCCACATAGACCAGCTTGCTCAGAGTATTTCCCAGGGTGGAGATCCTGCAATGATGGCAAATTCAATGGGGATGTAAGATACCAGTGGAACTTTAGAAGGTTTATTCTGTTTGGGTTTTTCCTTTTTTTTTCTTTTTTTTTTTTTTTCTTTTTTCCTGTGTTTTTCCTTGGTGTGGGGACAGGGGAGGGGTGGAAAGAAGAAAATAGCTGGTGGTGTTTCTGATGATTTATACTGATACTGTGTGAGGAGTCACATGTGGCTGAGCTCATCTGCCTCTTCTAAATGACTGATATTTACTGTCAGTGCTGCTTGCTTAAGACAATCAAAATAAATGAGGAAAATCAAAGCATGCTATGTAAATTAATTGGGTTTGTTTTATGCAAAGTAGCAGAAACAAGAGGCATTTGGGTGGGAAGTAAGACTGAAGGTTTTGAATCATGTTTAAACTTATCCAAGACTTCACATATTTGTTGATATGCATATTTTAGCTTCATACTACTGTGTTGTAAGCTGCTGTGTACCTTTACTGAAAGAAGAAATTATTTTGTTCTATTGCAAAATTTCTGAGTTCTCAAAGCTTAAATGTTCTTTCCTCATGTTACGTCCCACTTCCCACCCTGGAAGTTGGTTTGTGTGTCCATAGTTGTTTCATGAGGACTCTCAAGGCCACTGTGCATGTTTCGGAGCATAGTTTGGTCAAATGCTGTATGTAAGTCTGCTAATCCATCCCGTCAGCACATTGGTTGGAGTTATGTGTCTATTCCACATTCTCATTCCCTATATTGCAAGGCACCTGCTGGTCTTAAACATTGCAAAATATTTTCTCTTGATCTTGTGCACAGTGGGGAGAACTTTCAACCCAAGGTAACCTAAGAGTTGCAGATTATTATCCAGGAGGGATGGGAAGTTTTATACACCACATTGTACTTTTTAGGATGGATGAGTCCTAAAAAGTCCTGAGCAGAAATATTAGATGTGAACAGACCAATAAAATCTCTATATTTAGTAAGTCACTCTCTTATTTTTGCAGTGTTTCTCGGATCCTGTAACATCCAAGGACATTGCAGTTGCTGTATTTTATGTTCTTGTAGCCCTCAATCTGAAAAAAATGCTTCTCTTTAATACCTTTCTGAGTTCAGCTACTGAAACACTTGGCATCGCCTGTGTTAAAGTGTTGGATAAGTGATGGTTGGGGTGCACCAGCCGGCTGTACCAGGAGATGGCACCGTTGTACCTCGGAGAAAGAAAGTGGCTGAACCGAGGGGTTCATCGCCTTGAGTAGAGCCTGCAAAGGACTCTGGAGGTGGCAAGTGCCAGATGTATAGTTGCTGGTACATTGAATGAAACTTAGGTGTAACTGAAGTGTGTTTGCAATCATACACTGTTGTGATGTATGAGTGAATGAGATAAGCTGTATGGGCAAGTCAGCTTCACCATCTTTTATTTGGTACTTGCTTTATGTAGACAAAAATGACTTGTACAGATGAAAACGACTTGTATAGATGAAAACAAGTCATTCAACTGGAAGCCTTACCTGTTGATGGAACAAAGGTAGTCATACAGATACAAGGTACTTTGTGTTATCGGTAGGGTTTAGGAGAAATGCCTTCCAACTACAGAGCTAAAAAGATTTGCCATGGAGGTAGCTTACCTGCTCTGGAGCATTTAATGTTTCTGGCAGGCTCTGCTCTGCTATGGGGGATCCTCTCCTGAAAAACAACCAAGGCTGCATGAGGCTGATTCTTCTGAGAGCCAAAGCTGTGAGAGTCCCTTAGCTCTCCTGTGTAGCTGCTGGAGCCTGCAAGGCTTCCTCTGTGATGTGCTGTTCTGAGCCAGATGCAATGACTACTCCTGGGAACCCCTCATGGAACAGATGAATACGTTCTATAGTTCAAGTTAAATGCCTCTCAAGATAGGATATTTCTTCCTCAAACTAATCCCTTGGTTTTGCTGTCCTGCAAATACCAGGCAATTTATACAAAATCCACTATGATTCAGGTCCAAGTTATTTCTTTTCATCCCTTGGTATGGGTTGTATAGCCATGACTGTCTTCCCAAAGTCCATCGCACTAAGTTATTAACAGTGATGAAATTGCAAAGGGGCTCTTAAATAGTGTAGCAAAAAAGCCAGAGAGCCTTTTACATAAATGGAGAGATGATAGGCCCATCTGAAGCCGGTTTATCTCTCTAGTGTGCTTTATGGCATCCTTGTACAGTGTTAAACTTTTACTACAAGTTTGATAAATTTGTGTTCTGTTAACTTAAAATGCTGTTGTGGATATATGTTATGACAGGGATGCCATGCTCATGGTGTGTGGAATTTGTAGCTAGTCAAATTAAGGCTTTAATAGTGTAATCAACATAAGACTGTAATTATTAGTAGTTCACTTATAACAATGATACCACTAATCCATAATCCAAGCTATAAATAGCTTTGTTGTAGTTAAAATTGTTATACCATAAACTTCCTCAGTGTTGTGTTCATCCTTCCAATGTTCTTCTCAATCCCAAGGTCGGTGCTCTTGCCTTCCTCTAGTGGAAGGAGGGTTTGGAGGCTTTATGCTGACTTCTGAGGTCTTTGAAGGGATGTTTTCAGTACTGATCACAGGGATCCCATCCTTGCTTGGAGTTCTTTCTATAGATTTGTCTCAAGACAGTTTGCTTATGCTATATTCTTTTCAGTGGTTCTGAATTATACAGTTCTTTTGGTTGTATTTGTTATTTCTAAAAGTATTTTTACCTGATTCACAAGGTTGCACTCAAATAGGGACCATTATTGGCCATTGTGATTTGTTTTTACAGACTGGGACCTCTGTCATTTGGTGTCTGCATTCTTCCATGCCACCTTTTATTCTGGTCATAAATTGTTCAATCCCCGCAGAATAACTATTTGTTACTGTTATAACCTAAAGCAAATCAAATGTAGACAATAGTTATTACACTGCTAGGCAACTGCTATCACAACTGTACTCAGCTCAGGCCAAAGAGATCCCAAGAATCTGCACACTCAGTTCAGTACAAAGCCTGTGGACTTTAACTAGTAACGGCAAAAATTGTATTTCCAGGGCTACACAATTTAGCTGCTGCCAAATTAAAGATGTACATGGCAGAACATCGTAGTGCAACCTGAGCGCTGCACTACCCACTGACCCGATGAACCAGGGTGCTGGTGATGCAGGTTGTAGTTCTGGGCTGAATCTGGAAATGGTGGAGCTGGAAGATCTTAAGGCCAGCAGTTATGTTCTTCACTATGCTGCTGGTCTGAGACTAGCACTTTTGTTCTGCTCGCAGTAAGACTTTGCTTTATCTCCAGACCTGAGCACTGATCTGTCAGCAGAGGAGATCACCTTGCAAGTCCTAGTTATGAGTGTCTGGTTGTAGGGGGAGCATAAAGATGAGAACAAAACAAAGACTTAAGCTCTTGTTCATCATCACTTTACCCTTTGCCTACCAGTTGTTGGAATAAGAGTGTACCTTAGAGAAGAAAATGCAATTCCTGGTCTTTTCACAGCTATCATTATTTATCTCTTGCTTATTTGTTTCTCATTTTTTCTCTCACTCAAGTACATCCGTTTGTCATGCGACACAGACTCTGAAACACTCTATGATCTCATGACCCAGCATTGGCACCTGAAAACTCCTAACCTTGTCATCTCTGTCACTGGGGGTGCAAAGAACTTTGCACTCAAGCCCCGGATGCGCAAGATCTTCAGCAGGCTGATCTACATTGCCCAGTCCAAAGGTAAAGACCTGCATATGAGTCTGTATTATTTTATTGCTGCATAATACTGTTGGAGGGGTAGCAGCTCAAAGGGTCAGCAAGGAAGCAGAACATTCAGTTTGTTTCTGCTTGGCTGGTGCACTTGGGGCAAATGTGACTTAACAGTGTGGAAGTAACGGGGTTGAGAGCTAGTCATCAGGATGCCCATGATAACATAAGGTAATTTGTGTAGCATATTGTTTGTGTTTAATCGAAGAATAAATGCCTCTTCTGAGGTGAGGTCTTGAGAGGGGATTGGGTTGTTGTATCTTAAAGGTAATGCATTAGGAGGGTGGGTATTCCACTACATTCTCCCAGGTTATTGCATGTTGTCCCCAGGGGCCTGGATTTTCACAGGAGGCACACATTACGGACTGATGAAGTACATTGGGGAAGTGGTCAGAGACAACACCATCAGTCGGAGCTCAGAGGAGAACGTGGTGGCTATTGGCATAGCACCCTGGGGCATGATTTCGAACCGAGAAAGTCTGATTCGCAGTGGTGATAATGATGTAA
Source organism: Morus bassanus (assembly GCA_031468815.1). NCBI lineage: Eukaryota > Metazoa > Chordata > Aves > Suliformes > Sulidae > Morus > Morus bassanus. The sequence goes on from CM062574.1 coordinate 42,348,062, forward strand.
GAAATATGGTCGGTGGTGCGGGTTGGTGGGGAAACGAAGAGGAGGCTTGGCTGTCAGTTATACAGAGTATGTCCCTGACTGACTGCTGCTCTCAGCAATAACAGTATCTGTGCTAGGCTCTGGTAAAGCAGAGCTCAGTAGAATGCTTTCCAGTGCAATGTTAATGTAGAAGCACATCTGTCTACTTAGCCTGATCTACTGTATCCTAAATGGTTCAACCTGGGACCAGCTTTTCGCAATGCATATAGCACCAAGACGAAACATCAGGGCTCCTCCCAGAACAGGAGGAAACTAAAGTCTTCTCATATTCTAGATATCAGGCCTGGTGGGGGGACCAGCATGTGTTTTCAGCTGCGGGTTTAGTGTGTCTGTGCGGAAGTTCAGCTGCTCTAATTTCATATCTGGCAAAGTACTAGGGAATAACCTCTTCCATGGTTATTCTAGCGGCTGTGAAATCCCTACACAGTAGCCTGTAGTGGGGATTCCCATGAGCTAAGGCATGTTGTACCTGCTGCCGCTGTTACGGATCTTGCTCATCGATACTGTTGTCCTATCTGTTAGATAGCCTTGTCTTTTGTCCGCTAAATGTTATAGGACATGTCTAAAAATCATTCTGCTAGATAAAGAACAGTAGTTTAGTCTAGTGAGGGCTCTAAGGAAGTCTGAGGTTTGAACTAGATGATCTCAAGATGTCCCTTCAAACCTGAAAAATTTTGTGATTCTGTGACGTGTTGAAAGTTAGTTTGCCACAGATTTAATGTTTCTGGTGGCTGAAGGAATCATGTATTGCCTAACAGGATCTCTGAAAGGACTCAACTTGCAAATAACTTCCACTGTTCCATTGGCTGAGGTAAAGTTATGAGAGGATCATCTCAAATCAGGCTGCTTTTGTAAAGAAAACATTTATCTGCAAATATTTATGCTGTGCTTTTGTATGGGATTTCTCTCACTGCCTTTTGTTGCTGTTGGGACTGCCATGAGCACTGTCTTGAGTCAGGAAATCCAGACTCCTAACTAACGAGGAATAGTTGGTGGCTAAGGGTTCAGCTGTCACTGGCTTGCCCTTGAAGGCTTGTGCACGCTCTGCCCTCAGATCTCTGTTAAACGCTGTGCTTGTGCTTCTAGGGGTACTACTTGGCCCACTACATAATGGATGATCTCCAGAGAGACCCCCTCTACTGCCTGGATAATAATCACACCCATCTGTTACTGGTTGATAATGGCACCCATGGACACCCCACGATAGAGGCAAAAGTACGAACTCAGTTAGAAAAGTACATTTCGGAGCGGGTTATCCCAGGTAGGTGTGGGCATCAGGTTGCAGACCTCCTTCTCCTGAGTCCTTGCTTTGGGGCTGATGCACAGTGATCTTCTGGGAACAAAAGAGTAGTAGTAGCATCCCTTGGATGCTTAGCTGGAAGGGATGTGTTAACTGCATTGCATCTTGAGCACTTTAAGGAACAACCAGGCTTCTTCAGAGGAATAACCCTCCCCATCCCTCATCTTCCTTTCTGTATGTGACAACAGTCCTTTGTGGGACACAGCAGATGACCCATTTCAGCAATACAGTCCTTCCCTCTCTTCCTGCTGGGCCATCTGTTGGAAGCTGACCCTTCTACATATTTCCCACCTGGCACTGAATTCCAGGTAGCTGAAGCACAACTACACAGGAGCTGAAATTAGGCTTTTCACAAAATATTAATTTGTGAGGGTGATTGATCCATCTGCAACGTGCTCCTAAATAATTTCTCTTTCAGCCCCTTCACTGTCAAAATGGAAAAGAACCCAAAAGCCTTGTCAGGAAATTCTTAGTTAAAGTTTGTTTGGTTTTTTTTGTTTTTTTTTTTTTGGTTTGTTTTTTTTTTTTTTTTTTTTTTTTTACTGTATGCTTCAGCTGAAGCATACTTGCTGTTAGTCATGATGAAGCACCCAGAATCATTATGAAACTTGGTATTTCTCTTAAATGCTAGCTCCTAGAGTTATGGGATTCTTAGCTTTCCCTTACAATTGAAAATGTGAAGTCAGAGGTTCTGAATTTTCAACTACTGATAAGAACCTTGCACCTAGACTCAAAATGGTCAAAGCAGTAGGTAAATACAATAAAATCACATGTTTTGGGGACTTTGGAGCTATTAAAAAATTATGATTGTTAGGAGGAAAAAAGTATCTGTGGGCAAACGGAGTCTGAAGCCAGCTATGCAGAATGTTAGCCAATATTGAATTTTCATTAAAAACAGGAAGAGCTGTTAATAGATTTGGCAAAATCAATGGTAAACTAGTATCAGAGTGTCTGCATGAACTGCTTGGAAACTCTTCACTGTACTTGGGGGAAAAAGAGGTCGTTCAAACTGCATTAATGGGTTGAATCTTTTTCCCTTTTTCTTTTGGCATGTTTCACAGAATCTAATTATGGTGGGAAGATTCCAATTGTGTGTTTTGCCCAAGGTGGAGGGAAAGAAACTTTGAAAGTAAGTTTATTTCTTTTACTTATTTCCGGGACCAACAGTAGCGACGTTGCTCTAATATTTAAGACAGATTACTCCACCAGCAACATGATAGACAGTCCTATTATTTACTGAAGCTTGCCCATCGCTTGCTATAGACAGACCTTGCTTGCAGTTGCTTTTAAGCTTATGAAGTTTGTGTCAGTTAAAATTATCTGTGCAAAATTTCTACCTCAGGCTGACATCCTGGAAAACTTTTGGCTGGACAGTTGTCTCAGTTCTTCCATAACAAATCCAGCACAATAATGTTTGTTTCTTGTGTTTATTTGAGCAGCAATCAGAATAGCCTTTGTCAGCCATGTAGCTCTTGATCCTTTTTGTACCAATTTGCCTAAACTGTGGTTTGAGAAAACTTGGCTTGCCCATGCTTAGTGGAGATCAATGCTTTCTTGTAATATTACAGGGAAGATCTGCTTGTGCTGGAGATACTCCAGCTCAGAGTTTGCTTGAACTGGCTTGTGATGGCTGCCCCTGAGACCTGTGGGCTGCACCTAATTTAAATCTAGACAGCTGAGCAAGGGGCAGGAGGTCTCTGCTGACTCTGACCCCTAGAAGGGGAGGGAGCAAAGGGACCTGGCACCAGGGATTTCAAAGTGAGGGGATGTGCAATCAGGCTGTGTGGGAAGGGAACAATAACAGTGAGGATGAGATGGTTCTGACTAACAGCAAGAAGAGGAGCTGACATAGCCTGGGCTGAAGGACCTTGAGAAGGAGCTGGGAAAGGGGCTGGGTTTTGCAAGTGGGTAGGGTACAATGAAGGGAGTATGTCAGTGTTTGAGTCAGTAAAATTGAAGCAGGGTGCTATTTATAATTATCTTTCTTGAAGAGGTGATCTTGTTACTACCTGTTCTGACCAGAGCTATGCTGGTAACGTTGAGGCTAATCAAACTGGTTTGCCTGTCAGGATGACAAACAGTGTGAATTCAAAGCACAGTCTCTGTTACCACTTCATTGCTAACATTAATCAATTTGTCTGAACCACTCTGTGAAATTTCAGATCATTATCCCAGCCTCTGTGTATGTTTCCTGGGTGTTTTTGTTCCATTCACATGATGAATTTTAGCTTTGCCCACAGGTAGGTTGTAGATGAATACAGATGCAGAGCTCAATGTGTTAATCAGAGGTTCTAAGATGAAACTAAAGCATTCATTCAGGTTTTAGAGCAAAGCATTGCTGAAAGTGACATGTTGAATATGCCTGTCTCTCCTTTTAGTTCCAAATTACCAATGTTTAAAGAGGATTTGGCCACCACTGAAGGAGCTGTTTCTATATGCCTTGCAGTGTAGTTACTTGGGCAGCATTGTGATTACCTCAAACTCACTATTAAGAAATTATACATAATGCAGACTTACTAGCCATCTAATCAGAATGAATAAAAACCTTGTTAAATCAAGGCATCATTCCTGGCAAAAGTTTTCTCTGAAAAGTAACTGGATGATAGTTCAATTAAGGATTCATGCCAGTCTCTTGGCTATCTATTGGTGTTACTAGTACATGGAGATATTTGTCTCTGCGTCATTTGTAGGCAAAGCCATCTTTTCAAGGAGTAAATAGAGTCTCTGTTCAGCCCAAAGTGACACAGCAGATTCCATGCTGTGGACATATGTACTTCCCATACCTTGATCTTAGCGGTGTTGGCCAGGAAAGACTTCCTCTTTCTCAGCTTCTGTGACTTGTGCATAATGACAGGAATCAGCTTTAGCAGAGGAGAAGTAAAACCGTTTCAAGCTTCTGTTTCTTAAACTCCCTGTGATGTAAAACATGCACTTTAGCTGGATCCTTCTTAAGAAAACCACTTTGATCTAGTTGGTAAGAATCATAGAATCGTTTAGGTTGGAAAAGACATTTAAGATCATCAAGTCCAACTGTTAACCTAGCACTGCCAAGTCCACCACTAAACCATGTCCCTGAGTACCACATCCACACATCTTTTAAATATCTCCAGGGATGGTGACTCAACCACTTCCCAGGGCAGCCTGTTCCAATGCTTGACAACCCTTCTGGTGAAGAAATTTTTCCTAATATCCAATCTAAACCTCCCCTGGTGTAGCTTGAGGCCATTTCCTCTTGTCCTATCGCTTGTTACTTGGGAGAAGAGACCAACCCCCACCTCGCTACAACCTCCTTTCAGGTAGTTGTAGAGAGCAATAAAGTCTCCTCTCAGCTGCCTTTTCTCCAGACTAAAAAACCCCAGCTCCCTCAGCTGCTCCTCATCAGACTTGTTCTCCAGACCCTTCACCAGCTTCGTTGCCCTTCTCTGGACACGCTCCAGCACCTCAATGTCCCTCTTGTAGTGAAGGGCCCAAAACTGAACACAATATTCAAGGTGCGGCCTCACCAGTGCTGAGTACAGGGGCACGATCACTGCCCTACTCCTGCTGGCCACACTATTCCTGATACAAGCCAGGATGCTGTTGGCCTTCTTGGACACCTGGGCACAGTGCTGGCTCATGTTCAGCTGGCTGTCAACCAACACCCCCAGGTCCTTTTCCACTGGGCAGCTTTCCAGTCACTCTTCCCCAAGCCTGTAGCATTGCATGGGGTTGCAAGAGGTTGCATGGGGTTGCAAAGCACTTGGCCTCGTTAAACCTCACACAACTGACCCCAGCCCATGGATCCAGCCTGTCCAGATCCCTCTGCAGAGCCTTCCTACCCTCCAGCAGATCAACACTCCTGCACAACTTGGTGTCATCTGCAAACTTACTGAGGTTGCACTCGATCCCCTCATCCAGATCATTGATAAAGATATTAAACAGAACCAGCCTCAAAACTGAGCCCTGGGGAACACCGCTGGTGACCAGCCACCAACTGGATTTAACTCCATTCACCACAACTCTTTGGGCCTGGCCATTCAGCCAGTTTTTAACCCAGCAAAGAGTATGCCTGTCCAAGCCAAGAGTAGACAGTTTCTCCAGGAAAATGTTGTGGGAAACAGTATCAAAGGCTTTACTAAAGTCCAGATAAGCAACATCCACAGCCTTTCCCTCATCCACTAGCAGGTCACCTGGTCATAGAAGGAGATCAGGTTGGTCAGGCAGGACCTGCCTTTCATAAACCCAAGCTGACGGGGCCTGATCACTTGGTTGTCCTGTACATGCTGCACAATGGCACTCAAGACGATCTACTCCATAACCTTCCCCGGTACTGAGGTCAGGGTGACAGGCCTGTAGTTCCCCAGATTCTCCTTCAGGCCCTTGTAGATGGGTGTCACCTTTGCTAACCTCCAGTCAACTGGGACCTCCCTGGTTAGCCAGGACAGCTGATAAATGATGGAAAGTGTCTCGGTGAGCACTTCCGCCAGCTCCCTCAGTCCCCTTGGGTGGATCCCATCCGGCCCCATAGACCTGGGCGCATCTAGGTGGTGTAGCAGGTCACTAACCATTTCCCCTTGGATTGTGGGGGCTCCATTCTGCTCCCTGTCCCTGTCTTCCAGCTCAGGGGGGCTGGGTATCCCAAGAACAACTGGTCTTACTGTTAAAGACCGAGGCAAAGAAGGCATTAAGTGCCTCAGCCTTTTCCTCATCCTTTGTCACTGTGTTTTCCCCCTGCATCCAATAAAGGGTGGAGATTCTCCTTAGCTCTCCTTTTGTTGCTAAGTTATTTATATAAACATTTTTTTAATCATCTTTCACAGTACTAGCCGGGTTAAGTTCTAGTTGGGCTTTGGCCCTTCTAATTTTCTCCCTGCATAACCTCACAACATCTTTGTAGTCCTTGTGACTTGCCTGCCCCTTCTGCCAAAGGTCATAAACTCTCCTTTTTTTCCTGAGATCCAGCCAAAGCGCTCTGTACAGCCAGGCTGGTCGTCTTCCCCAACGGCTTGTCTTTCAGCACATGGGGACAGCCTGCTCCCACCCCTTTAAGATTTCCTTCTTGAAGAAAGCCCAGCCTTCCTGGACTCCTTTGCCCTTCAGGACTGCCTCCCAGGGGACTCTGTCAACCAGTCTCCTGAACAGGAATTCCAGGGTGGCAGTTCTGCTGACTCCCCTCCTTAATTCTCCAGGAATTGAAAACTCTGTCATTTTGTGATCACTGTGCCCAAGACAGCCTCCAACTGTCATATCACCCACAAGTCCTTCTCTGTTCACAAGCAACAGGTCCGGTGGGGCACCTTCCCTAGTTGGCTCACTCACCAGTTGTGTTGGGAAGTTATCTTCCACACACTCCAGGAACCCCCTAGACTATTTCCAGCATGAAAAAACATCTTGCTTTTGTCACAGACCCGCTGTCCAATTGACAGGAGTAACGTGCTCACAGTTTTGATGACTCCAGGTTGATTTTTATTTTTTTTTGTTGTTGTCTCTTCAGATAGCTAATAGGTGTTCTGTTTTTCCAGTGGTTGATGATAACTTGCATTGATTCCTTTCATACAAATTGCTGGCAGACAGTTTATATTCTGGTGGCTGTGTTCTCAGTGGTAGTGATGCAAATGAAATAAATGTCTCCTGTTGTGGTCTGTGCAACAGGAGTGCTAATGGTCCTTCTGTCATTATTTCAACACCTTTTTTTTTCCCTTGCTGATAAGCCATGTACAACATTGCTGTGTGAGAAGTCACATAAGTAACTACTTGGAGACATTAACGTTGGAGTTTGATGTTCTCATGATGCTACAGAAGTGATCTCTGTGTAAAAAAAAAACAAAACAAACAAAAAACCAGACCTGCTGCTTGCATCTCCAGGAAATAAAGCCAGAGCCCTTGTACTCAGTGGTGGTGTTACTTGAGCAATGCTGTGCCATAAAACAGCAGTGACTGTAGCTAGGCAATGTTGTAATGTGTCCTGAATGGCATTTCCACTTGTTAATTTTCCTGATCTGGTAATCAACTCTAAAATTTAGCAGATGGTGATTTCTGTCCCTCAGTTTCTGTGGGGCTCTTTACAGCCCTCCGCCATTAGAGAAGTGCTGTTTTGAAGAGTTGTCATTGGTAAGGTATCAGTGGGTAGTAATAAAAATACTGTGCTGGACCATGGGTTTCTGTTTTTCTTGCTGAAGTCAAACCTACAATCTCTAGGCTTTCTCACTGAATAGTAGGCTCTAGTAACACAGTGATCCTTCAGGTGATCACCTCTCCCTTTTTGGCTTCCTAGTCTATCAATGTGGCCATCAAGAGTAAGATTCCCTGTGTTGTGGTGGAAGGCTCTGGCCGGATTGCTGATGTTATCGCTAGCTTGATGGAGGCAGAAGGCACTCTTGCTTCTTCATGTGTCAAGGAGAGCTTGCTCAGGTATCTGCCTCGCACCATTTCAAGGCTCTCGGAAGAGGAGACTGAAAGCTGGATCAAATGGGTAAGTGTGTGCTACTTCAGGGAGCTAGCTAGCCTGGAAGTGGGAGACGGGTAGAGGAAACAGGAGGTCAGGAGCAGCCAGTGACTTCCAAATCAGCGATGTTGCTATGTGGTGATACCTGTAGGATGTGCGGGGCTCTTTGCCATGATATATCCATGAGGTGTGCGTTTAACAGGATTTAAAAAAGAAAAATTCCAAACTTTTCTATTTTATTAGGGATTGGAACAAAAGGGGCAGGGAATTGCATTATTTTGGAAAGGCAGCATGTGTCTGGGCTTAGGTCTGGGCACAGGAGAGCTAAGGCTAGATGCTTTGTAATGGTCTGCTCCCTGGATGCTTGCAATTCCTGCTGGATGTCTCTTGGCTGACGTGCTGATTGGTGTTGCAATTCCCTTGCACGCTTTGTGAAGGTGGAGAAATTGGATATTTGCTGAATGGGGCCTCGCACTGCTAAATCCTGCTGGATTGCTCAGGGACAAAGGGTTATCACTGCTACCCCATGGACTTTCAAATTTTAGCAAATCTACTTCAGGATTCTCTTATTTGTTCCAAAAGTTTTTGTCTGTCTTCCTCCATTCCTTAAGATATCAGGCAGGACGGATTTCCCCTACAGGCTAGGAGCGGGGCCTTTAGGACTAGCAGCTTACTTGGTCAATATTTCGTCACAGCAGCATGCCTACACCGTCTCCATGGGGACAGTGTTGCTAAATAAAGCATTGACTTACTAGTACTGTGTACGTGGGATGCAGTTGAAGATAACAGCACTGTACATACACCAGCAAATTCTTCTTTTGCTTTTCTTTGCCTCTGACCAGAGGTAGAGCCTTCAAGATGTAGTCACCATTGTGATCCCATATGTAACTCTTTATTACAAGAGTGGTTTTTGGAGATTGGGGAAACTGGAGAACTAAGGAGAGCATCTGCTATCTTGGGTTGCTTGGGCCAGTCTCAGGAAATTGTTGAAACTCTCTGGTTACCTGACCTTCAGATGGACCTGGTTTTAGATATAATTCTGTTCTCCTTAATAGGAACAGAAGAAAATGGAGCTCCAGAAAAATCTTAACGGTCTGTTATTTTTCAGAAGTTTTAGTTCCAACAACACTTAAGCTCACCGAACAATTCATTAACTTGAGCTAATTGACTTTCTAAATTAACTGCCCAATGCTTTATCCTGAGGTCTGATTCTGTTTTCCTCTCTCAGTTAATTATCTCCTACCCATGCTCACAGTGGGGAGCAGGGAGTGGGGAGTGATTGCGTATTCAAACCTCAGTCAAAGTTCATAATGGGGGATGGAAAATGTTTTATTGCTTCTTGTACACTTAAGGCCCCTTCTTTCAGCTTTCCGCCCCCTACCCTTAACATTTTTAAATTTTTTAAATTTTTTTTAATGAATGTACCATTGCAAGTTCTTTGCAGGCCCCAGAGAGGAATTCAGACACTGAAACTTTTCTCTGTGTTTTCTTTGATATAAACCAAGCAAGCTTCTGGTATTGAAGTTGAAGCAGCTATTGTTTCTGGAAAGGTGTGAGTCAAATGTCTTGGTCAGAGCTTGGCAGAGTGAGTCATGGGACAACCTGCAAGTTCCGCTGGGCAACCTCCTCCACTTGAACCTGTTTTGAGCAGTGGGCTTGGACTAGATTTCCAGAGCTATCTTCCAATCTCAATGATTTTCTACTTCTATAATAGGAAGCTTACAGGAAAAAGGGCAGGAATAGGGCATGGCCTTTTGCAGAGACAGTCCTGCAAAAACTGCATCTGAACTTGCACTTTGAGCCTGGGTGCTGTGGCGTCCAAACCTGAAGAGGAAGAACTGCCCTCTGAGCAGACCGTGAACCTCTGGTTTCCAGAATGAGCTCTGCACGGAGGTGTGTGGAGCTGCTGAAGGCAACTTTCCCTGTTTGGTCACCTGGCCACACTCCTCACAGCTTCTGCTTAGCTGCCTTGGAGTGTACCTTCTCCTGCAATCAAGAATGGCTAAGATTATTTGTTTTCTATGTGCTAGAATGAAAGTAACTTTATAAGGCTTGGTTTTGTGAGAAATTATCTCTGTTTTTGACAAAGCACAAGGAGGTAAAACTGTTCTGTAATAAGCTGCTAGACATTTGTTGAAACTTGCGCTGTCACAATCTTTTTTTTCTTTATAAGTAGTTTCTAATTACTGAGATTATATCTTTTTGGTTATGATGTTCTGCATAGGGGAATCACAGTTATTTGCTGTATGTTCAGAGTATAATTAATCTTGTACTTCGGTGACTTTAAAATAAATCTCATTATCTACTTCTATCTGGACTTGATTAAACTTTAACTCTACATGGAAATGGGACTGAGAAGCAGCTTTGCTACAATGTGATGGGAAATTTCTTTTAAAGATGGTCTAGGAGATCAACTACTAAACAGCCTAGATTGCTTTGAAATGGAACTCTTCCTTTTTGCAGATCAAAGAAGTCCTTGAGAACCCTCATTTACTGACAGTTATCAAAATAGAAGAAGCTGGAGATGAAATTGTGAGCAATGCCATTTCTTTTGCTCTGTACAAAGGCAAGTAATTGTTTTTCTGTTTTGATTTTTTGTGTTTTGTTTTGTTTTGTTTTTTTTTAATAGATGGAAAAAAATGGCTATTTATTTTCTAGAACAGCCTTCTTTAGAGCCGTGCCATGTCTCTAGAGTTAAGCTCCTGCCACAGTGTGGAGCTTTTCTTCATCTGAAGTGGTGTGGACAGACTACAGCAGCACTGTGGGATCTGTTAGTGTGGGTGAGATCGAAACCCAGTCCAGATAATTGGGAAGGCATTTAGCAGAGGTTTGGGGATGCTGGGCTAGCATCTTTGAGAGTAGTGCATAAGTATGCAACACAACAAGGAGTCAGGAAGCCAAGTAAAGGATCTTTTCTGGTTATGCTGCAGAAGTGGATTACTCATTATCCTGCAATGTAAAATCAAGTACCTTTTGGTATATATGTGGATTGAAGAGGTTTGACTGGCATTCAGCAGAGGGAGAAGTATCCAGTTAATTAACAGGTTAATTTGCAGGGTTGCTTCCTAACTCTTTCAAACCCAGTGACTTGCTACCATGGCTAATTCAGACCCGGGCTCTCTACTACTCCAGCAGAGCAGAACCTGTGCTCATTGAAGGTTGCTGGACTGACCTCATTTTCCTTTCTGTGCATAGAGAAAGCCTATGAGCATTACAGCTTCTCACGACACTTCTTGTGTAGGGCCCCATTGGGAATCCTACAGAATTTCTTTTGTATAGAGGATGCAGGACACTGAGGAGCCTGAGGGAAATGTGCTGAATTTGGTTGATGAGGTGCTCCTAGCAGCTCGTTTGCGGCCTTTGTTGGATGTGTCTCTAAGCCTCCAGCACCCTCTAAAACCCAGTCAGGAAGATTTGCATGAGTTTTGGGAAAGACATGTGATAGGGGTCTTGTCAGGTAGGGTGTGAAAAGCAGAGATGAGTAAGTGTGCCAAGAAGATCTTCTGTCTCTGGTCTTTTACCTAGAGGATTGTTCCTCCTCTGCAGCTTTCAGTACCAATGAACATGACAGAGATAACTGGAATGGGCAACTGAAGCTGCTGCTGGAGTGGAACCAGTTGGACCTGGCCAGTGATGAGATCTTCACCAATGACCGAAACTGGGAGGTACAGACCACTTCTGTCTGAGTACAGCGACATGGGACAGGGGAGCAGTGGGAACAGAGACATCATAACAGCAGCCACTATCTCAGCACCCCAACTGATGTGATGATAAGTAAGAGTGTCTATTCCTCCTTGCACTGACATCGCTGATTGCAAAGGTTATCTGCCCATGCCAGAAGCACTCTAGGCTGTCCAACAAAGGCAATTGCACACAGAAAAAAATGATTCTGATGAAAATGTGGCAGCATGAAGGAAAATGTGGCACTTAGCCACATGTGTTGGGCCCTTAGGTATGCTTTACGTGTCTCATGTGCTCCCTAATATTTGCTTTTCCGTTTCTTCCTAGTCTGCTGACCTACAGGATGTCATGTTCACAGCCCTAGTGAAAGACCGGCCCAAATTTGTCCGTCTCTTCCTGGAAAATGGCTTGAATCTGAGGAAGTTCCTTACCACAGAGGTCCTTAGAGAGCTGTATACAAACAACTTCAGCAGCCTGGTATTCAAGAACCTGCAGATTGCAAAGAACTCTTATAATGATGCACTCCTCACATTTGCATGGAAGATGGTTGAAGACTTCCGAAGAGGTCTCAAAAGAGATGACAAAAATAACAAGGATGAGATGGAGATACATCTTTCAGTAAGTGATAAACAGTTTGATTCCACTGTGCATCCCCTGAAAGGAAAAAAACAAGAATTATGTTTTGTTTCTGGTAGAGCAGGATTTGCTTTAACAGTCTCAGCCTTTACATTTAACATACTGCCCCATTTTACAAATGCATGTAAGGGTCATTTAACTACAAGAAAAATGGGTGAGCTTGGTATTGAGTTAAAATATTTTCTATTAGAGCAATCAATGCTCTAGTTATGCTTGCAATTTATACTAATATAAATTCAGAGTCTGGTACAGAGGTGCCAGCTGGGCATGAGGAATTTTGACTCTTATCTTTTGGTACAGACTCTTGTATCTTAAACCTCTATTGCAAGGGTGTCAAGCACGTTCTGGACTTTATTTCACTGTCAGGTAGAACCAGACTTCTTAGTTATCACAGCACAGTAGGTCCAAACATCAGATCCAGATCTGAGTTTCAAAACTGGAGCTTGGGCATCAGATAGGAAACTTTGAAGTCACTTGTTGACATCAGAGATGCAATGCAACACATGTGACATTCAGGGGAAGCTTGGTTTGAAAAAGCTGGTTAGCTTTGAGGGTTTCCACCAAACTTATGGTTCTTAAAAGTTTTGTTGTTCAGGAGTCAATTTGTCATGGTTTTGCGATCCCCAGGTGGTAATTGCTCTAATGCAAAGAAGATGGCGGTATAGAAATTCCTCTCTGTTTAAGTTTTTGTGAAGTTCAGGGTCTTGCTTAAAAACAAAAGGCATATTGGTATAAAGTTAGTATTCCTTTTAAAGAATGTTAATCTGCGTTCTCTAAACACAAAGTCACGTGTGAATGAGGGTATCTGAACCGCATGGGTTAAAGCAAAAAGTGAGTTTGACCCAGTGTTGTGGTTTAGCCTCAGTTAGCAACTAAGCACCACCCAGCCGCTCGCTCACTCCCCCCAGCCCAGTGGGATGGGGGAAGGAATCAGAAGAGTAAAAGTGAGGAAACTCCTGGGTTGAGATAAAGACAGTTTAATAGGCAAAGCAAAAGCCGCACGCACAAGCAAAGCAAAAGAAGGAATTCACTCACTGCTTCCCATGGGCAGGCAGGTGTTCAGCCATCCCCAGGAAAGCAGGGCTCCATCACGCATAACGGTGACTTGGGAAGACAAACGCCATAACTCCAAACATCCCCCCCTTCCTTCTTCTTCCCCCAGCTTTATATACTGAGCATGACGTCATATGGTATGGAATATCCCTTTGGTCAGCTGGGGTCAGCTGTCCCAGCTGTGTCTCCTCCCGGCTTCTTGTGCACCCAGCAGAGTATGGGAAGCAGAAAAAGTCCTTGACTAGTGTAAGCACTACTTAGCAACAACTAAAACATCTCCACATTATCAGCACTGTTTTCAGCAGAAATCCAAAACATAGCCCTGCACTAGCTACTATGAAAAAAAAAATTAACTCTATCCCAGCTGAAACGAGGACACCCAGATGTCCTCTAATGCCAAGTTCAGGAAAAACAGGGAGGCTGATTTTTCCACATCAAATAGGAAAATATAAGGCTTAAGTAAAAATATAAAATATAACCCAACTTACATGAGTGAGTGACAAGTACCAAATAGCTGAGAGAGAGGATCAGTGGGCTGGCTATAAAAGGAAGAAAATATGAAAACAGGAGAGTGGCAAGCTAGGATTTGTTCCAGTTGAAAATGGTTTGGTGAGCTTGGGTCTGAGGAGTTGCTGCTCTTTCTTTCAGGATGAGTGTCCTATCACAAGGCACCCGTTGCAAGCTCTGTTTATTTGGTCAGTTCTTCAGAACAAGAAAGAGTTGTCTAAAGTCATTTGGGAGCAAGTAAGTTGAATTCTCCTTTATTGCTCTTTGCAAGCAGTACAGTGGTGTTCCTTGTCTTTGGCTTGTAGGCCTTTGAAGATGGATTCAGAGCCTTCAAACACAAAACTGCAAGAGATAATTGCTAAATGACTCTGTAAGTAGGTTTAGTATTACCCATTTTGTGTTTGGGTGTGGATTTCATACTTTCTTCTCCTAATGTCATGCGTGAGTCAGCCATCCAAGGTAGCATTTACCTATAGTTGTATGTTCTTATCTGTGTTCAAGCTTGGATGCTGAGTTCCCGCCCATTCCACAATATGGATGTGTTCTGATCCCAGGTATTTGGTTGAAATCCATTTCTCATTTTGATTAGACAGTATATTTAGTCATGATTGTATCAAATACATGACTCACAGGCTGTAACTGCAAGGCTAATGCAAGCAAAGCTAAGGGATGCTCCTGCTCATGTTGGTCTTCAAGACTGAAACAGAGTGTCGACTTCTCTGTATAAGTTGGATGCATGTTGGTCTGCATGTTCAAATCAGAGTGCCTCTTCCCTGCACCTGTAGGTGTTTTGAATGGAATGGACTAATGCAGTCTGAGTGGTTCTGGGTACACCCAGCTGGTCCAGATTAGTGGACAATGCAAACAGTAGTGTAGCTCGTGACAGAGCAGACCCTTGTTTGTAAGTCTTCAACAAAAGCTGATGTAGAATTATTAAACACCTTACCTTTTCAGACTGGTCACAAAGTTGTAATCAAATCAGTACACTGATGATTACCATTTGTTTTGTGGAACTGGATCTTCATTTGCCAGTCTTGACTGGGAACTGAGCAGCTGCAAATAAAGGGGGATAACTTTTCAAGGATATCTCACATTCCCTTTGCAGAGGGCTTTGAATGACTTAACTCTCTCTCCATAGGCCAGAGGTTGCACTTTGGCAGCCCTTGGGGCCAGCAAGCTCCTGAAAAGCATGGCAAAGGTGAAGAATGATATAAATGCTGCTGGTGAGTCTGAGGAACTCGCTAATGAGTATGAGACAAGAGCAGTAGGTAAGTGCCTTCTTCAAGTCCTTTAGGAATTTAATAGGAGGGGTCAGAGGTCAGGAAATTGTTTCAGTTCTTGGAACATTACTTGTTTTAATGATCTCCAGGTCTGGTGTGTCCCAATGATTGCATAGTGATATTTTTATTTTGTGCAAAGCAGAACTGATAATGCTGCTAGTTTTGTTCAGCAAAATGCAAGGCAAGATAATTCATTCAATTTGCCTGAAATGCTGCCCAGAAATCCAGCCTGAATTTTAAAGAAGAGAAATGGCATCTCAAAAGGAAGTAGAAAGAAAACTTTATTTAGAAAACTAGATATCCAACATTATATGCTTCCCTTTAATGTCAAAATGTGTTTTTACTGCTTGGAAATCTCTTCCGCACCATCTGTTCCCAGTAGAAACTGTGTGTCCTGTCTGAACAGCTTGCCTCAAAAAGTGGGTGTTGTGCGGGTTTTTTTTTTGGGGGGGTGGGGGTGTAAAGAGTTCCTTTCATTGGGAAGAAAAGCTACCTAGCTCTAATGGCAAGGCTGAGGAAGGGTGCCCAGAAATAGGAAGGAGAATATAGAATAAGAGAAGCTTTCTGCATGAGTGCATGAGTTCAGGTTGAGAAAAGTCACCTTTCAAATTTGCAGGAGTACGTCTGGGTCATGAGAATAAATTGCAGGTAAAAAGTGGATTGAATTCCTAGATTCTGAACTGCAAAATCATACACCTTACTTATTCTAAGATGAGAAGCAATATTGTCGCTCATTGAGAATGGAGATCTAGCTCAGTTGTTTTTCTTCCTCTGTAAGACCTTCAGTTTCTCCTATTGTAAGGACTGTCAATAATTCAGAATTGAACCCTGCATCTCATAGGCTGAAGTGGCCAATAGTTTCTTATTTAATGAGGGTAATAGGTGACAGGAGAGCAGAAGGATATTTTTTTTTAAGGACTTCCATTTCCTGAGCAATAATGCTGGTGTTTTCTCAGTGTCTAGTTATCCTGCACATTATTCAGAGAAACATGCAAATGAAAGCCAGTTGGCAGATACCAGGGCAGGGATTAATTTGTAGCATCCACAACTTAAAATTCAAGTTTACCTGTGGTGCACCCTGTGGAGCAGGACCTTGGTTCCTCAGCTTGGAAGGAAATACATTACAGTGTTGCTGATGGAGCTTTATTGCAGATTATAGCCTTGTTCTCTTGCCTGATGCAGAAAACAGTGGATCTGTAACAGCACTGCTACCCAGCAATCTGCTGTCATCACCATCAGTCAGATTAGGTAACAGTTGAAGTGCAATAACCCTGCAGGTTGAACAGGGAAACCATAGAAATGTTGCTGGAAAGGGCTTCTGGAGGACTCTGGTCCAATCTTCTCATTGAGGTGGTGTTACCACCAGGACTAAATCAGTTCAGTCATGGTTTCATTTAGCCAAATCTTGAAATCTCCACAGATGGATATTGTTTTACTGCTCCTAAAAGCAGACCTTGTTTATTCCTTTTCTGGGGCTCATGGAGACTAGATTGACCTGTTGAACTTCTAGCTTTATTTTTATTTGTGTGTGTATCAGAATGACTACAAAGCTATTTCACTATCCACTAAGGAGTGGCACAAGGCCATGCTGAAAATATTTTGCTTGTTACCAGAAAGTATCTCCTATTTCATAAAGAAAAAACTGCTTAAATAGACTTTCTTAAAGGTATCTGCATCCCTCAGGCATGATTATTTAGCAAGACATTTAGAAAGGAACAGGTCCCATTGGAGTCTGTCTCTCAAGATCTGTCTGCATATTGCCGTGTATGTGGTAACACCAGCTCAAAGTATCTCTGTATTTGTGCATCTTTGCAGTCACAGTGACACAGCTGTTTGTGAAACGCTTGGGAAAATGCACTGTTGGAGAGAAGTGAATCTAATCAGTGAAAAAGCACCAGATTCCGCCCTTGTTGTTCAACCCAACTCTTAATATGGGACTACTGAGACTGACTATAACTCATTAGATCAGTGCTAAATGAATGAAAAGAAGATGAAACAAGCAGATATACTGAGTCATTTGAGTAGAAGTTCATATATTTTACTCAATTTTTTAGTGCAGACTCAACTTAATGCTCTCTCTGTGTGAGCTGATTTAGTATTACAGTTTTTCAACCAGATGTGAATTCTGTATGAAAGCTTAATACATGCAAGCGGGGTTGTAAAGCAATGTACACATTGTTTTACCACGCTGAAAATGTGGGAAAAGTTCTTGTCTCTGCATGCTTTAATATTATAAATGTTATACTTTGGAAGTCACTGAAGACAATTGCATCCAAGTTGGTGGGGAATTGAGTCTAAAGTTGGAGCTCAGTGTGGGGCTGCCTCTTTCCTCCAGAGCTGTTCACCGAGTGCTACAGCAATGATGAAGATCTAGCTGAGCAGCTGCTGACCTATTCCTGTGAAGCCTGGGGAGGGAGCAATTGTCTGGAACTAGCAGTGGAAGCTAAAGACCAACAGTTCATTGCACAGCCAGGGGTGCAGGTAATGTCAGTGAAAAGAAGGTGCACGAATTACTGTAACTCTTGTTATCTGGGTAGCTTAAAAAAAAGTGAAAATGCTACATCCACGAGAACAGTCTATGAAAGGCCAATGCTCAGACAATGTCCTCATGGAAGTGAGAGCCTCTGGTCAAGGTTTCCCAGCCCTGGGAATGCTGAGCTTTGCACAGCGGCAGCGTAGCAGTGTCCTGCAGCATACTCACAGAACCAGTGTCTGTAGTGCTGTGAAATGCTGACCGTGGCTGGTGGAGGACAGGGTGCGTGGCTCCTCGTCTTCAAATAAGAGGTGGCTAATTTGCCTACAAATGCTAAGTCAGGAGGGGAAGACTTGGTTTAGAGCTGTAAATCATAATAAGCCAGATGATAAAGACTGCCTGAAGTGACTTCTGCCTTGGCACAACTCCCGTGTATGCACAGGGTGGATGTACTGCCCAGCGTCACGTGCCTTGTAAATCAGGTCAAGTCCTGCTCAGCCTCACTTTGAAGCCCTTGTCATGTAGAGTGGAGAATGGCTGGACTAAGGAACCAGCACACTGTTACTGATGCAGAAAGCTTTCTGTATTGTTGAAACAGGAATCCCAGTTATTTTGATTGAAAGCTCAAAGTGGTGGTTTTTATTTTTTTTTAAATCAAATATTCTCTAATAGCATTCCTAGGTTATTTTGTTGCTGCTAGAACAAATGAGGATATGTTGTTCTTCCCTGCAGAATTTCCTTTCCAAGCAGTGGTATGGAGAGATTTCAAGAGATACTAAGAATTGGAAGATCATACTCTGTCTGTTCTTTTTCCCTTTAATAGGCTGTGGTTTCATCTCATTCAGGTAATCAGCTGGCTCCTCATTAGCAGAAGTATAGCAAGTCAATTAGTCATAGTATCATAGAGTAACTCAGGCTGGAAGGGACCTCTGGAGATCATCCAGTCCAATCCCCTGTTCTCAAAGCAGGGTCAGCTAGAGCAGATTGCTCAGGACTGTCCAGCTGAGTTTTGGGTATCTCTGAGGATGGGAGCTCCACAGCCATTCCGAGAACCTGTTCCAGTGTTCAGTCACACACAAATAAAGATATTTAATGGCTGAATGAGCTTTTGACAGATCCCATCCTCACTCTGATCTGGAGTTAAGATGTGCCAATTTACTTGTGTGCCTGAAGTCAGTGGATGCAGAAGGGCATTACCTTTAATGTCCCGTGCTAGGCTTTGCACCTTTCTAATTTTCACTTTGACAAATAGCACAATTTTTTCCAGGCATAAAAGCTGTGCTTTGAGACCTTTTCCCTCTCTTACTTCCTCAGGAAAAAGCCTGTGGAGAAGAGTAAGAAACTTGTCTTGTATTATGTGTCTTTCTTCACCTCCCCCTTTGTGGTCTTCTCCTGGAATGTCATCTTCTACATCGCTTTCCTGTTGCTCTTCGCCTACGTGTTACTTATGGATTTCCAGAAGGAACCTACCATCCTGGAGATGATCCTTTACGTGCTGGTCTTCATTCTGCTTTGTGATGAAGTGAGACAAGTAGGCAGCGCTTGCAAACCAAAAATGTTTAGTGCTAGGTTAAAAGCCATGCGGGTTTTCCCCTCTTAGTAGCATAAGGCAGTGCGGGCTGCTTCTAAGTTACAGGAGAACCACATCTTGGTAGATATGTTCAGGCAACTCAAGGCACAATGGATATTTTTTTTTCCCCTGATATTTAATTCCTGCATATACTCCAATAGCTGCAGTGTCCATGCACCAACAGGAATGGGTACTGACTTTGAGGCTGTGTGGATAAGCTGATACCAGTGGAGATATTTCTCAGGAATGCTTGGATTGCCAAAGCAGTTGAGATCAGGAGGTTAGATTTAGCACATTTATCTGGATGTATACCTCTGATCAAGTGATTCCTGCCTCTCTTGTCCACATCCCACCCCCTTTATCTTTTTTGACCAAGGAGCAACATATCATTATGTATTTCTATTTATATTTTAATCATAAATACAATTTTTGCTAGTTTCACATAGTCCCAAGGACCAGCTTTGGACTGCCTGCATTCCTTGTGCTGGTGTGGTGTGGGAACAGCGTGCCTTTATAGCCAGCTGCATAGTTGATATTATTCTCACTTCACATGTAAGGGAAGATACGAAATATATTGGTTTTCAGGCAAGCTGGTCTCTACCAGTCAGTGTTCAGAATAGTGGGAAGATGCTGGGGAAATCAGAAGAGAAATGAGTGTGTGGTTTCAGTGCAGTGCTGCTTTCTGAGTGTCCTGTAAGGCATTAATCTCCACATGAGTGTTTGCGGGTGACCTGCTGGATCAGACCACCCTGCAACAACGTTTCTTACATGAGCTCAAATGACATGACTGAGTGTTGATGTTACTGTGCTAAACTTGCTGTGTGGTCCTTTTCCTTTCTAATAGTCAAGGTGGTATCCTCTTTAAGGCAACTTTATTTGCTATGGAAAATGGGGGAAAAGTAAAAGACTCTGTTGCAATGAAAACTCTAATGGAGTGTTTTTCTGCTGATTTAGGTTCTGGTGTCTCTGGACCTGTCCTTGCACTTCCCGTGTGTACCCAGCAAAAGTCCTGGGGAAATCCTTAGGGATAGAAACCATTTTTTTCCTACCAATGTCACTATTTCTCACTACCCTGAGCAGGTAGAACAGCATCAGATCGCAGTAATCCCATTAATAGCTGGTGGCCAGACTGTCTCAGTTTGATTCTGGGAGTGAAGACAGCTAAAACAGAGACTTTATTGAAGATTTAAAGTTATTTTAAGCCAGTATCCTGGCTTCAAACCTATTTTGCTAAGGAGCAGAACGCAGAGCAGTGTCCCAGTCCTCTAAGCTTCTCAGGAAACTTTCTCCCTGGCTTCCTCTGAGACAGGTTGGGTGTGCGTTAGTCTAACTCTGCAGTCAAAATAGTATCTGTGTCCTTAATATCTATAAAAAAAGAAGAGTCATGTTTCAGATTTTGTTTTCACATCAAAGGAAAACTAAGAGTAACTTACTGGGATCCTGCTGTAGCTGCTGCAGTCAGATAACTAGTTTTGGGGAGAAATCAGCCCTCTGATTAGAGTGGTGTGTCTGTAGAGAGGACAGCTACTAGAAATTGTTCCAAATTTAAGGCAGATTGTTTCACCGTCCAGGAGAACTAAACCGTGTCTGAACCATAAGGCACTGGCTCAGGCCTGTTTTCACTTCTGATGGTCCTAGAGATTTTCAGCTAGCCAGAGATACTTTCTGATATCCCATTTAGAGCTGTCATGGCAATAGCTAAATTGGAGATGTCATTTTCCTGCTGTCTTCTTAGCCACATGGA
This sequence comes from Morus bassanus, assembly GCA_031468815.1. Lineage (NCBI taxonomy): Eukaryota > Metazoa > Chordata > Aves > Suliformes > Sulidae > Morus > Morus bassanus. The sequence goes on from CM062574.1 coordinate 42,368,769, forward strand.
TGTAGCCTCCAGCCAGGTGAGTGAGTAGACTTGTGGGGTGTGCAGGAAGCCCCCCTTTTCTCAGAGGAGGAATCTGGACAGAACCTCCATGCACACTAACTTTTAGCCATGGGAACTACTTGATACTTGAAGGACTGAACTGCACTGCAATCTTGGTTGTTCTCACCTGTTTGCATGCATCTGCCTCTCTTTTCTCACTTTCTGCTTTAGACCAAAACTTGTTTCCTTTCCTTCATCCACAATTGTGCCCTTAATAGAAGAGGCACCAGGCTTAAACCTGCTGCATTTAATACAGCTGTAGTGCAGTGATATGCTTATTGCTTTGTGAAAGACATTTGGACCCTATGCATCTAGTTGTTCACATAAAATACCACTTCACTGTCATGTATTGCAAGACAACTTATGTGTGATTTAGGGAGTTACTAGACAGAAACAACCCAATGTCACGGGTGTCAAGACATGCTGTTCCCACTCAGTGCTCAACCTGTGGTACCTGAAGTAGTAAGAAAGGTGTGTGTGTGGGCCCCAAGATGCTGAAATAGTGTCTGGTAATATCTTGAGCCTGACACCTTGGTAGCTGCCACACCTGTCCATCATGTGACACACCTCATCATGTGAAGAAGACACAACAGTTGTGCAACTGGAATAGCAAAGTGAGGCGCTTTACACACAGCTCCTTCTGCAGTTAGAAGAAAATTCCCCTCAATCTCCGTTTCTCATAAAAGTACTGAGAGCAGAACTGCCTTCCTTGGAAATGCCAGTTAGAGAGAGATTCACTGATCAGTACTCTACTAAGCTTTGGTTATTTCAATGAAAATGAAAAAGAACTATGATCAGGGACTTGGTCTATTTCTTCAGGCCTGGTGGAGGTTTCTCCTGGCTAAGTTACTTGTCCTAATGACTTGTATCCAGAAGTGGGTTCTTGCACAAACTCTGGATTCGGGGTGCAGTACCAGTCAATCTGGGAATGGGCAGAGAGTCTCACTAGACTTGCAAGTCAGAAATAGAGAGCCAGGTAATTAGAAGAATAAATTAAATCTGCATCTTTGATCAAAAGCATGTGTGGTGGTTACTTTCTGCTTTCTTTCCTTTCCAGTGGTACATGAATGGCAGTAAGTATTTCTCAGATCTGTGGAATGTTATGGATACGCTAGCAATCTTCTACTTCATAGCAGGGATTGTGTTCAGGTGAGCAGTATCTTTTCTTGTGGCCATGTTATGGCTTTGCTTCCTTTCTGGGCTTTGACTACGATGGGTAATGAGATTTGGGGAAATGATGTGTTTGTGAAACCCTCTGTTCTTTATGGCCCCAATGCTGCCAAATCTTGACACTAAATCTTTAAAAGCAAATAAAGAAATAAAATTAAGTGATTGGGAGAACATTTGCATGCAATAGTTTCTTTTTTTTTGTTTAATGGAAGTTAGGTGGCTTTCCTAAACTCAGATCTTTATGGGCCAGCAAGACAGCCCTTCTTAATGCTTAGGTTGGCATGAGTGTGTTTAGAAGATGATGTTTGAAATGGGCTTAGGTTTTATGACAGTGCCTTCAAGATTGGCTATATAGAGCATATCAGACAAAGTTGAGGGTAAGACGGCCAGTATCTCAGAGTCAGAATTTCTTTGGGATTTTCCCTGGCTCCTGTTACTGACTATTTAGTATGGTAATCTAGACTCTTTGAGCTTTAGTGTGTTGTATTTAAGGAGACTGTAATTGTACCTACAGTAGTCTAACAGAATGTCATTAGCTCACATAAGCTGTTTTACATGAATGGGTGGGTTAACAACCATGACAAAGAAATGATGGAAACACATTTTACAGTGTAATTGTTCAGTCAACTGTAACTTAGTTCGTGTTGCCTCAGTGCAGCAGAGTGGTCATTGCCCTGTGATGTTTTTGGAGGGCTGTGGGAGTAGCTAGAGGTATGAGATTTCTTTGCTGTTAAGACTTTTAGAGGGGAAGAGGAGACACAGTGACGATATAGCTGAGATAGGAAGGGTGTAAACAAGGTGTGCATTAGCCAATTCTACCGTCTGTTGTCAGGTGGGAGTGGGTGGGAGAGGGCATGGGGCCCTGGATAGCTGTGCTCTGCTTTCCAGTTACTCACTTTCCACTCCCCATTTCAGTGTTTCAGTGTATTTTTAACTGACTTCTGCATGCTTTACCCAATGCTTCTCTTCACTTTCTTTTACTGTCTCCTTCAGGCTTAACTCATCTGATGAAAGCTCTTGGTATTCTGGGAGAGTCATTTTCTGTTTGGACTACATAGTTTTTACTCTGAGGCTGATCCATATTTTCACAGTTAGCAGGAATCTAGGACCCAAAATTATTATGCTGCAGAGGATGGTAAGATTCTGGCAGCTATTCAAGAGAGTCTAAATAAATGATGTGACATCTTCCCCCCCCCCCCAAGAGTAAAAATCACCACGGTTCTGATAATGGCAGCAAGTTGTCTCCTTCTCTTAAATCTGCTAAACAGGATTAATTAAGATTTGAATAGGACCTAATTAAGAGCATGACCTCTTTCTCTCCCTCTGTGCAGAGAGAGAATAAAGATCAGGCTGAAGAACAGAAGATTGCTTCCTGGTAGCTTTTGTCTCATGTGTCTCAAATGTTTCAGTGGTCTATTCCATCGCTCTTGTTGCTCATGCGAGCATTCCCCAAACAAGACAATGATGATAAATGGTATAGAAGGAGGATTTCTGTGTCCCGCTGCATCCATCACACAAGTAACTGGAGAAGCAGGTGGTGAGGAGCCTCTCATGGAGTGGCCTGGCTGATTCTGTCCTTCGTAGCTGGAGGGAATGTTTGTTAGCAGACTAGGAAAGGTAATAGGAAGAGAGCGGAGTTCCACATAATACAGATGTGGCTTGCTGTAGGTGTGGGAATGAGGAACGCTGGAGAGTTGGAGTATGTCTGCTTGAATGAGTTGATCTTCCCTCCAGGGATAACTCTGCATGCTCGCACACATATACTCCAAAGAAAAGAGATTTGAAGTGCACTCAACATGGGGAGCATTTGGGGAATGGCATTCAAAGAGCACTTGAAGTGAGTATTGTTAGATGTCTTTAGGAGAGCTTTTCCCTGTCTTTCTGCATTTCTGCAGTGGTTGGGTTGTCTTGTGCCATAGCAAAGGATTGGCATATATGGAATTTAAAAACCAGCTGTGTGGTGACAAATGGGAGTAATAGCATGGTCTGCAGCTTACCCAGAAAGCCTTTATTTTGCCTGGTACCACTGCTGCAAAGCTGAAGTCTAGAGATTACCTGGTCCTAGAGTGCCTTATGATATGGAAGCAACACCACAGGACTGTTTCCTGTACATCTTTCTCTTGTTTGGCCTTCCTCAAAAGGGACAAGTTTTTGAGTAAGTCTAATAATAAAGATACTTGGGGCTAGTGGAAGGGCATATCTTGGTGGAGGTGGGTCTGCAACAAATGGGAAAGCTCAGCTGGGATATTACCAGTCTTCAGTTATCTGTATGTTGTTACAAGCCAGAAATTCATGAAACTGTTAGTCAGAGTGTCTGGACTATACATGCTGGTTTGAAGCCATCCAGAGTGACATTTTGAGAAGTGGTGGCCGCTTACACCTGACGCTCAGCTGCAGGGTCTGCAGCTCCAGTTGTTGCATAAATAGTCTTTGTATGTGGATCTGGCTTTTGTGGGTGCAGCCTGTGTAATGCCAGGAGGATATCCTATATTCTGAAATGTGCCTTGGTTTTATGGTTCTGTAAACATTTTTGAAGTTCCTTCAGTGGGAATGGTCAATTATTTGCATACGTGTGTTGGTGACCATAAATTTATGGAGCAGCAATCTGAAAACTTGCATTAAAATGGTGCTAACTGTGTAGGCTTTTCTAATATTTGTTCTCCACCCTAATATCAAATCAGGGAGAAAAAAAGCCATATGTGGCTTACAACAGGCATGCAGTGGGGCACTGATGCGTTTACTTGTTGTCCTTTTTCAGATGATAGATGTCTTCTTCTTCCTTTTCCTCTTCGCTGTGTGGATGGTGGCCTTTGGTGTGGCCAGACAAGGCATCCTAAGGAAGAATGAGCACCGCTGGGAGTGGATATTTCGATCCGTCATCTACGAGCCATACCTGGCTATGTTTGGCCAGTACCCCGATGATGTTGATGGTAGCTATCTTCTGTGGGAAACTCTCCTGGGTGGGTGGAAGGCTCTGTCCTTTCAGTGGTTGTCCAGTCCTGTGTTGACCCCTTTCTTCCAAGCAGCAACAAGGCAAGGTTTTATGTCTGATGGGGAGGTGGGAAAGGAGGAGGCCACACGTATTGTGGCCAGAGGCAGTACCTAGGGCTGGAACCAACAGAAAGAGGGGGAGAGGGCTCACTGTTTGCTCTCTGCTCTCACCCTCTGAGGTACTACTTACAACTTTGACCGCTGCACCTTTTCTGGGAATGAGTCCAAGCCCTTGTGTGTGGAGCTGGATGCCAACAACCAACCCCGCTTCCCAGAGTGGATTACCATTCCCCTTGTCTGCATTTATATGCTCTCAACTAACATCCTCCTTGTGAACCTGCTCGTGGCCATGTTTGGGTATGTAATAAAGGAGCAAACTCTTGCTCATGATCTCTGTATCAATATCTCTCTAAGAAAGGGAATGAAGTCCTGGAAAACAGCATGAAGCCAGGTCGTGGACTCTGCCTGTGTCTTTTGCAGAGGAATTACTGGGAGTAGTCTGGACAGGGTTCCCAGCTTGAAACAGACCTCTCAAGTTTAGGGTATAGTATGGGAAGGTGAACAAAGGCAAGGTTATTCAGCATTTCTCACAGCAGTCTGATCAAAACTGGTACGATGTCCTGGGGATGGATTGCTGCCTGTCCTTTTACCGCTTCTCTAAGCATCCTTTGCACAGTGGGCTTAGTACAAGCCCCTGTGGTTCACACAGGGGGTGATAGCTGGGTCAGTGTTTTACCAAGTTTGAGTTGCTGCCCAGCTGACCTTGCTAGTTGAATAAATGGGTTGTTATCACAGTCTTTTTATGACACTATAGTTTTATTAATCAGAACTGCTGTGTGGTGGTGATAGGTGTGTTACTGCTCTGCTGGACCTGCTATATATTGTTCTGACTCACACCACAGGCAATGGGCTGCATCTCCTTGGGGCACACAAATGGATTTTGTCTTGAAAAATGCCAGCACCTCTGGTTTTATATGGTAATTTTTCTGTCTGTGGGTGCATCAGTCAGGAGGCCTATTCTGGCATCTTGTGAGGTGTTACAGCATGCAGTTGGATCAGACTCCTGAAATGTGGTGCTGGTAACTGCTGACTGTATCATACAGCCAGCACTGATTTGCCAAATAAAAATGGTTGCTGTTGTGCACATTATCAAATATATATTGACTGCATTGGGACCAGCAAGAGCAAACCATAACTGGTCCTCAGGGAAAAGTCTCCTCAGGTTCTTCCAGAAATCTTTGGTGTTTATACTGCAAGCTTTGACACAGAGTTGAGTTAAAAATTAGAAGTCCTTCATATCAGACTTTGGGAGTGTGTTGCCCTCCTATCTCACTTCTGACTTGTGAATACAGTTGGATCAGCACTGTGGCCTTTTTCTTCTTCCCAACCCTGCTTCTTTTCTGCTTTACACTCCCTTGCAGCCTAACAGAAATACTTACAACCCCTGAGCATCATTCTTGAGGTCCGCTATGTTTATTTTTGTGTATTTTGATGGTACTTTGGCAGTGACAGGCTTGGCAGGAATTTGCTTTGGCAATAACAGTATTTACAGGAACTGCTAAGGACTCTTGGTTTGCCTCAAGAGGATCTTCCTTCGGAATGCCAGTGCCAATTTTTCCTGGCCTGAGATAAGATGTATTAGTGTGAGTTGAGAACTCCTCAGCTTTGGGATCTGCTCTCCACTCTGCTCTGAATCTTTCTTCCCATGCTGACCTGGGCTCCAAAGACAATCAGAAATGTGACTTTTGGCAAGGCAGCTAGGACTGGTGGAGCATATCTATTGATTGTACATGTGTTTTCTTAACCTGCACAGGACCTGGGGACAGAAGACAATGCTTATACTCCCTAGAAGGGGTGAAAGCTATTCACATTAATAAAGAAAAGTATAGCGGTAAGCCAGCTCTACTCTAGAAGCCTTTGATATTTGTTATGACACTTATTTTAAAAACATCAAATGGTAAAAGTTCTGGTTTATGCAGTTATGCCAGTAAAAACCTAGTTTTTGCCAGTTCAGCTTATTTTGTGGGAGGACTCAGCATGAATTCTCTAATGACACTCTCAGAGCTTTGCATAGTTCATTTTATCAGTAGACTGAATGATTTGATCAAGCAGAAGTGCTGCTGAACTCGGGAAGCCCAGTGGGCAAACAGCAGTCCCAGATGTTTTTTTTCTTGATGCAGTTAGAAATGGGTGAAACAGTGATGGCTCTTCCTAAGACTGGTGTGTACATAATATTTGTCAATCTTTAATAATGCTGATGTCTATTACACACCAGTCCAACCGGTGTCTCTGTATGCTGTAATTACAATTATATATTAATTTTAACAACGGAGAATCCAACTTTTTCTTTGCATCCAGTATGCATTAGCTGAAAAGGATGAATATTACATTTTAGATACTTCTGAAATTCAGGATTGTATTTATCTTCTAAAAAAATAGATGATTTCTGCCAGCTGAAGGTTTCAGCTTATCTCGTGTAAGGGTCAATTAGGATCTCAACACCGACATTTTGGAAACATCCATCTACCTTTTAATGTCAGCAATGAAAGGTCTGGCAGTGTGAGCTGTTTGCTCTCATGGTTGTTGCTTTGCTGGGTTCATACAGTGCTTAGTACAGTAGGTTTGATCCATGCCTGGAGCATTCTTAATGTCTCTACTAAAAATCCCAGGAAATTTTCATTTTTTTGTAAAGGTTCTACTTTTAGGTTTGGTGGTTTTTTGTTTTGTTTTGTTTTTTCTTAGAAAGAAGTTAGCTGATGAATTAATGAGACACAGTATCTTGCGAAGAAGCATCCTGTTCTCATGTGTGTAGGTGGGAAGAAAATTGCCTAGAGCTAAGGTAGTGAAAGTATGTGGAGTATTTTCTCCCTGTTCCTATTTTTTTCCAGTTTATTTGTAACTTCAGGGTTTTTTTTTCTACTGTCTTAGTTCCTCCCATTTTCAAATTTCTCTCTAAAAAGGAGAACAAACTCAGTAACCTAATCAGTAAAAATTACCAGCTCCAGGAGGACTTTACAAAAACATGCCCTGGTATAATAAAGAGAAACGCTGTGTTATTTGGCTCTGAGATGGAGTTCTTTGGTGAATAATTAACGCTGTATATATTTTCTCTTTCTTTGCCTGTTAGTTACACTGTTGGATCAGTACAAGAGAACAACGACCAGGTGTGGAAGTTCCAGCGTTATTTCTTGGTGCAGGAATACTGCAGTCGCTTGACTATCCCCTTCCCTTTCGTCATATTTGCCTACATATTCATGGTGATGCGGAAATGTTTCAAATGCTGCTGTAAGAAAGAAAGTAAAGAGCCATCTATTTGTTGTGAGTAGGATTACTCCTTACTGCCTACAAGTCAGCTCTGTGGCAGGTGCATTGCAACTCTTCCATGGCATGGTGTGCTTAAACCAGTCAGTTAGTGTTTTGGGAAATTTTCAAGGGCAATGTGGACCTTGGAGGAGGTGGTTGTACAGGGAAATGAGGAGCAGCTCATTCATGTTCTCCATCAAATGCAAAACCACTGCTGGAAATCTCTTCAATAAGATTCAGATCAAAGCTCCTGGCTGCTTCTCAGCCATAATCTTCTTTCAGTACTCAAGGTGCGCATTCTCTGGGATATGGGGAATTATATTCCAAACTCCCTATGCTAAAACTCCGGTTGAGCATTGTTGTGATCCCTACCTTCCAATAGCTTTGGTTTTGGTCTGGTTAGAGAGCTTTTGTATTCTACCATGAGACCTGCTCTGCTTGAGTACTGTGCAGAGTTATCCAGTGTGCTTTCCTGTCCAGGCCAATTTCGAGGCAGAATTACCTCATGTATGTAAATCGATTAAGTCTTCAAATTAATTTAGGGCTGCCTATGCTGCTTCCTAGCTTTGAAAGGGTTTTTTTTTTTTGTATTAGAGCACTGAATAAATTCATCCAGAGCCTGCAGCAGCTGAAAGTCATCTTCATGGTCTGCATGAAAAATGTAAGCAATCCCATTTGTCATTAGCATCTGATAGTGCATCCCTCCTGCACTGCTCCCAAGTGGCAGAGATCCCTGATCCTGCATGCTCTGAATGTTTAGGTAAATTGTTCAAGAGGTGGTCTTAGTCTCTGCTTGCCACTCTGCCTTCTGGAATTGCATTTTTTTGTCCTTCCATTACAGTCTCCCAGCTAATACAGCTAGTAGCTGCTAGGGCAGCCTAGTAGAGCACAATCGTCTTCAGAGGCTCCTCTGCCAGCTGGTGAGTGACTGAAGGAGAAAACAGAGTTTCCTGGCCCTCTGGGCATGGTCAAATGGGTGACCTGCCCTCAAAAATGCAGGAGTGGCTGAGTCAGTCCTATAGCTATTTCCACATTATTTACTCTGTCAGAAGGCACAGATATAAATTGGTTTAACAAGATTTTTTCCCCCAACAAATGGAGTGTTTTCTGTTTTTTTTAAGTGCCATTCAGAAGCAGATGAGAGAGGATAAGTTGAACTAATTGACAGAGTTATTCCCATCCGTCAGCAACCTGACTGTTGCCCTGCAGCACAGGCTGGATTTCTTATTAGTTTACGAGAAAGATGCCTGCTTTGGAATATAAAATTCCTTAGCACTGACTAAATTGTTTCGGCTGGCCAAATCACTGTTTGGTTTCCTTGCTGGGGAGGTTGTTTCTGGTTGCAGATATTTCTGTCCAAGTGATGCACAGTTGATGCTGCAGTTCTAAAAGCAAATGAAAGAATTAATTAGAGCCAGAATATCATTGTAGTTGAGCTAGTGACAGGAACTGAGAACTGTATGGAGAAAGCACACTAATATATTGACTATTGCAAAATCCTGCCTTCCCCACTTAACTCTTACAGAAATGGTTGGGATCTGGGTGCTTAAATACCTGTTGGTATCTGGGAGAACAGTGGAACCTGTGTGAGGTCAGTGGAGCACTGAGTGGAGGAAATGGGACTTCAGTCATTTTCTAGCTATGGGCTTCTTTTGTCTCAGCTAACCTTTTTTTTTTATTTATTAAAACCCATGTCATTTGTGTTGTCCTGTGAGAACAGGATAAAATGCAGAAGTATTATCCTGGAGTACTTTGATGCCTCAGAGTGGTTTGCTCTGTGTCACTCTAGCATACAGCATCAACAGGAGATGCTTTTTGGAGAAGAAGATGCTTCATCATTTTGAAATGTTTTAGTTCCATGATAAGTCATACAACATGGTTCTTAACATGTGTTACTCTTAATGATCCAATATGGGATAATGTAGAAATAAATGGAAAGCTTAAACCCAGATAGGAACTTTCTGGAATGTCCTATGCCTGTTGAAGCAGCTGCCATTTCACAAAGCACTTGCATTAACCAGGACTCAAAAAAAAAAATCCAGAAAGACTTTTGGAGCTTGTTGGGTGTTTTGGTTCATAGTTTCTTTTTTTAACCAACTCTGGTTGCCAGGACCATACAGTAAAATGCATTAATGTCATGTTTATCAGAGCTGTGTCACAGGTGGGAAGTGGGGCTGCGAATGCTCTGGATGCAGAGAAGGCAATCATTAGCCTCTGTATGTGAGAACTAACCCAGCCTTTTTGCATCTTAGCATTGGAAAGACAAATTAACTGAATCTAGTGTTGTTTTTCTTCACATACGTTTTCCAGGCTCAAAAAATGAGGACAATGAAATTCTGGCATGGGAGGCTGTCATGAAGGAAAATTACCTTGTCAAAATCAATACCAAAGCAAATGATTCATCAGAAGAGTACGTCTGCCCTTCTTTGTCTTCACTCTCTTAACTTTCTGTTGAATATTTTTAGTGAAGGCAGGTTTTCAGCAGCTCTAAGTGTTTACAAATGAATGAGTAGATAAATAAACTCAGCATAAATGTGCCTTTTCTTTTTAAGTAAAATGATGGTTTTTTTGTCAGGTGCTGCAGACTGTCTTCAGAAATAATTGACTGGGCTGGTAAAATGCTAATGGCAATATTGCAAGGATTATAATGGCATATTATGCACACAGTGGCTGGGTAGATGTATTAAACACAGTTGTTCCAAATGTCCATCACAGCATTTCTCAAATGATTTCACCTTTCTGTACTTGAGTCTTTCTATTTTACCACCAGAGGAGAAAATGTTGTCTTCCTATAGCATTTTGAGGTCTCATCATGGAAAGCAGTGCTATAGCTGCTGACTAGTTTTGTAATGTTATGCAGTTAGCAGAGAATATTTAGTGTTAGACCTGGAACATCAAGCATTCCCATGGCATCAGTCTATAAGGAGGTCTGTACTTAATAGCATGAGTAGGAAAGACCTCTGAAGAGGGGAAGACGTTATTTGGAATGATGGTATTTGAAGGTTGGTGACTTGGACTACTCTTCTTTGACTGCCAGATCATGACACTTAATCTTTGGGATCTGTCTTGGTGTTTTCAGAGTAAGAGTATAAGAGGATAAGAGGAAAGAGAAATATAAAGAAAGCTAGAAAACAGCGAGGAACAGTAACCTGCTGTGTATGATGGCTTAATTTTGTAGCTAGCTTCCAGCAGCTTGAGTATTTCCCTAAATTAAATGTAAGGGAAGAGCTGATAAGAATGAGTAGGGAAGACCAGACTCCTCCATGCCCCTCTGCCCCTGCTGTGGACATTGCTGTTCACAAGAGAGTGTTTATGTTAAGACTACCCAGAGGCACTCAGCATTGGATAAGAAGCCAAACAAATACAAAAAAAATAGCTTTTATACTGGAAGCAGAAGAGTCTTGGCAAGGAAAATGGAATAGTCCAGCACTAACAGTAATTCATATGTTAGTTAATATACTTGTAACAAAAACAATGGCAAACCACCTGCAGCCCTGCCTTCTTGGAAGGATGAAAGACTGGTATTCCCAGGCAGGAGCATCTGCAGACAATGTTTTGTTAACCGATCTCTGACTATATGCAAAGAGGGCAGTCTTCTGACAACTTCAGACTCTAATTGCCTTAGCTCCACTCTTTGGCCAAAGATGAGGACTAGATCTCTTAGCTCCAGATAGACTTCTGCAAAGCAGTTCTGCACAGTTTTGGAAAGCGGGGAGGGGGGCTAGCCAAGGCTTCTGTATTACCCGCCTCAGTCTTCTCCTCTGTCCTCTTTTTTTCAGGATGGTGCATCGATTTAGACAACTGGATGCAAAGGTACTTGTGTTTCAGACTTCTTTGGGGGATGTGCGTCTGTCTGGTAAAGCAGGTAGTGGTCCATAAAGAAAATGAACATCACCAAGAGTCATGTGCAGTCTTTGTTACTATCACCAGGACCCCATTTTAACTGGGCTTTTTTAATGCGCTCTTTGTGCCTTTGATTCCATGTGTAGCTTCATATTGTGCTGGAAGATGAAGTAGAAAGACACTTCCTTAGCACTGAAGAAGTGTTTCTCAATATTCCTTATTGGATGGAATAGAAGTAAAAATAATGTCTATCTTATAAAACTGCAATATTCTGCTGTGTAACAGGCCCATGGAACACTGATGGAAAGAAGGGGCATGACACACTTAGAGTATGCCCTTCTCAAACACGTGTTCTGTCAAGTTTAGCCTCTAGTGCTGAAGGCGTGAGGTAATAAATCCTACTTTTTTGTTTGTTTAACCTCTGCTTATAAAACAAAGTGGCAGTTCAGATATATTGTGGAAAGTCTGGTGGTGCTTCAGATAGCACAGGCAACACCTGCTAGGTAAACAAAGGATGCTGCATACATATTGCAGGGTAGGAAGACTTTTAGTGACCAATTCTCATCCAATTCACAGAAACATCCTGTGCTGAAGTAATATAAAGCTACCAAGCTACTAGAGAGCCCATCATTATCAGAATTGTCATACAAGTATACTTTTCATGACTGTGATACTGAAAAGACCTTCATAAGGGGTATTTTTTGAGAGCTTGATTGAATTTGTATTTTTCCTCTGAAGTGGGGAGTTGCTTTGGTATGAAGAACAGACTTTTAAAAAGTCCAAAGGTGAAAAGGCCCACATATACTCAAAAATACTGCTTTTGATTGCTGTCAAATAATTTAGATTACAAAATAATAGCTTGCTTTCAAGACTGAAATGGAAATGGTGAGCAACCAAGTATGTGTCTAGTGATGCTCCTCTTAACACTAAAAGGAAATACCATAACTTTAATTCTGTACTGAAAAATGATACCCATATTGTACCTCATATTCTGTGAGGGACTACCTTACAGCAAGCTGTTTTGTCTATTCATCCCTTCAGCTTTAATGACAGAAATGTACTGAGGCAAGGGCTTAGGAGCGGTGCCCTTGAGAGCAATGCACTCCAGGAATTTCTCACTGGCTCCCACTTGCTATGATGTCCTAAAAACAAGTCTGAGGATGTAACTGAGTCCGAGGCATAAGCCTTGATCATGGGGTAAATTTTTCTTTAAAGTTTATGCGGCTGTCCGGAGGAATAATGGACTCCAGTTATGGCACGGGGAGGGTTTGAAGGTAACTCCATGTGTCAGAATGAATGCTCCACAAAACTCCACTGATCTGCAATCTCTGCTTTGAAGGAGCACAAGGAGATGGAGTATAGATGGGAGCTCGTAACTGTCATGATGCCTGCTTGTGAACTAGGTGAAATACATATGCATTAGGGCTCAGTGCATTAATTGTGTTGATGAAGAGTGTAATTGGGAGTGTCCTTTCAAGCACTGTTGCATTTGGTATAATATTTGGAGAGGCAATTACTTGTTACTCATATTACTTATTAGCATTGCTTTCCTGTGAAAAGCAATATTAACACTGCTTCATTTGCCACCATGGTGTGACTACTGAATACAAAAAGCAGTCAGTTATTACTTTTGAAGTAGTGGCTGGCATTCACAGGGTAGCCAGAGAGGCAGGAGTTCGGATAAGGGGTTTTATACCTGTTGTTGCACTGCATTTTCTAGGGTATGTATGTTCTAGGGTATTTTAAGGTACTTACTACTGCTTGCTTGTTTTGTTCTCTTCCTTTCCTTTCACCAAGCTGTGATCGTCTGTTGGAATGAGTTAGACTGACTTTAAACAAAGCTGCTTTTTTTTTTTTTTTTTTAATTCTTAAGCTCTCTGATTTGAAAGGCCTGCTGAAAGAGATTTCTAGCAAAATTAAATGAATGCAGCTGAAATCTAAGAGCAGCTACCTGAGCAGGGTAAGCCCTCTTTAAATCCATTCTCTGACTCAAATAAGTTTTCAGCATCTGAGATGTTAAATTGGTATGTGTCTGGAAGAAGAGTTATGTATTAATTATTGATGCTTATATTGATGTTGTCTAATATTGGAAAAGAAATGAGCTAAATTCTCTTCCTCATTGGTTTTTTCTGAAAAATGTAATTTTCCATCTGGTGTTTCTAACAAGTTTTGGAATGGTTTAAAATATCTTATTTTGCTCCCTTGCCTTCAAAAACCTGTGAATAACCCAAAGTTATTTTAGTTGTCATTGTGCTGGAGGTCGTCTGGAAAATTAGAAGCTGCTGTGCTGGATCCTTTACAGTTGGTTCATTTTAACTCTGAAGAACATACAAACCAAACAGAAAAGACAGAATTGTGGGTAGGAATAAGATTTATTTTCTCATTGTCAAAGTAGGGCATTATGGCGAATCACTATAGCCTTCCCGTGTCCTCAATGATAAACTGTGGAGTGAAGAGTTGACCCGAAGTCTCCAGAGCTGCAGCTCAGTGTCTGGTCATGAGCCTTGCGTCCTTTTTCATCAAGTTCTGCAGAAGAACTGGCTTGGAGCCACAGGTACCAGTGGGATGCGAAAGCCAGGCAGAATACTGATGGACACATAGAACTCTTGTCTTCTTTAAAGATAGCAGATTAAGAAATTTAGCTGTTGTCAAGGATAATCTGGAATGACTTGATCAGCCTGAACATTAGAGCCTGGCTCCTTCTCCCATAGAGGGTTTTTCTGCAACTTAGCTTATACCTGTGCCAAACGTTCCTGAATCAGTTGTCTCACCATTTTTTTTCAGGGATAACTTCACATTCACTTGACCTGAAGTTCAGTTTAGTTATGAATGACTTGCAACCACCTAATAAAATCGACAAGGGTCACCAGTTACGGGGCATTTTCTTGGATGCAGGAAACTCCAAGTCACCTAAAGAATAGGCTGTAGAATAATGGAAGTTTGGAGGTCATTCAGTCTGTCCCTGCACAAAACAGCACTGGCTCAGGTCAAAGGTAGCTGCAGTTTGGCTGAAAAATAGGTTGCAATTCAGTAAGAACAAATGCAAATTTGACAGTTACCTGGGAATTACCGGCTACACAGGCACAAAATGGGGGGAAATCTGGTGAGACAGTAGTTCTGCAGAAAAGTGTCTGAAATGGAATATTAAATAGCTAGTGTTTTTTTGTCTCTGAGATGTATGAAGTAATCCTCCTGCTGCTTATAGTGCGAAGAATCCTCTGTTCGGTACAGCATCCAGTGTTAGCACTAAGCTTCAAGGAAGACAACGGAGTGGCTGGAGAGTGTTCAAAAGTGATGAGAGAAACTGCAAGTCTTAACAACGTAATACATAGAAAGAAATGAATGAGTTATGGTTAGCTAGCCTGGGAAAGAAGATACCTGTTTATGATGGAGCTTGTGGAAACAACCTCTCATTATATATAATAAGTGCCTTGAAAAAATGGAGTCCCTTTCCAGTTTATGCCTGGTAAACTATCTAGATGACATCCTGGTTGTGATCAAACATGTGATCAAACAGCATGTGAGCTGTCCTGACTCTGAAGCTGAGCCTTGGCAGTCCACAGTACTAACGTCATGGTGTGAACAGAGAGGTTAGTGTCTCACAGGAAGCAGATCTCATCTGAAAGGGAGTGCTTCTATCTGCACTGACCATCTTCAATATGAGATGCTGGATTGGCTGTTCCAGGTACTTTCCATGCAGGTGTTTCATTTGCTTTCACTTCCTGACAACTACTATCTCTGCTATTCTGCTAAGACACCGTGTTCTGGATGAGTGCCACACAGAGCAACTTGATCCTCAGTGTTGCACAAGACATCCAATTTTCCAAGCTGATGTCATGAGGATGAAAGCAAAATGCTGAGATGGGCTAGGAGCTCTATTCTAAAATTTTTCTTTTGCTTACACAGGTACTGATTCATCAAGAATAATTTCTCTGAGCTGGCAGCAACCACCAAGCAAACGGTAACTGATCCACCAGAGTGTCAATGTCTCAGCAGGACTTACTAGGATTTTTTTTTCTTTTTATTTTTTTGATAGAACAGACCTTTTTGCTTGTTGCGAAATGATGGTAAAACATTAAGATGACTGTTTATCTCCTGGCAGGACTCCTATGTTACCCAAGCTCTCCTTTTTTCCTCATCTCCCCTGATGTTCAATGGCAGCAATTAGTCCTTGTCAGCTGCTGTTAAAAAGCACTCCTAATTCCAAGACTGCTGCTGCCAAAATCACTTTGCTTTTCAATTTCAACTCAAAGGGACCTGTTCATGAGTTTCCTTTAGCCACTAATTGCTTGTCTTAATGAATCAATCTCCCTTCCCTTTCCTTCAGGTAGTAGCCAGATCTAGCTCGTTACTTGCATGGTCTGTCTGTCAGACCTGCTGTGGTCTGTAATTCTGGCATGCCAGAATATAGTGTATTTCAGCATCATCCTCCAGAGGAAAGACAGCCCTTGGTCCAACTGTGCACCCACATCTCAGACTCTACATCAACAGTGTGGACTTCTTCCCGCTCTACCTGGAACTGTGCAGCAATGCAGAAGCTCAACTATTACAACCCTGAATGGGAGAGACTGACTTCATCTAGAAAGTGTTTCCAAAAGCCTCATGTCTAATCCTTGCTTGTCTCTTTAGTGATAATTTGTGTACTTGGAGCATTGCACTTCATTTAATTTCTTCAAACATCTGTTTGCAGATGTTTGCATTTTGAAATGGAGAAGAGATTGTTGGCCAGCTCTAACTATTGTGGTGCTTGCTATGGTGAGGTTGCTCTTTTTGCTTTCTGTCTAAAATAGCAGCTGAATCTTGTGGCATTTTGTGGGGTATAACTGGATGCATTACCAACTGAAGGGAAACCACTACAAATGGCACTTATTTACCTTGCAAAGCATTGTATCCATCTTCATGCCCAGTGCCTAGGAACGATCTCCCAAGATGTTTGATTTTGAAGGTTTAGATATTTTCCTTTTGCTGGCAATGGCTATCATAGTCCATATACTTTACCATGACTTGCAGCTAGTCTGAGGGCTGTCAGGCAGAATATATGGGTGCTTACATGGGTGCCACATGAGGTCTCCAGGTGAGTAGTTAGGTAGATGGAGAGAGAATTTCTGCTGAAGCAGAACACTCCCCAGGTGAGTCACCTTGACCAGTGGAAATACAGCCATCTGCTGCCTGGCTAGAAACCAGTGCCTGTGTGCAGGCCCGCCTCTGTGCACAACATGTTCCAGTCCATGTGTGCTGCGAAAACATGTTGGTCCAAGACGGTGAAGACAAGACTTGTTTGTTCTGTGTTTCTAGTGAAAAATTCTAGTTTCTGAAGTGTTTCTAATTTAGGATGCAGCTGATTGAGGTGCAGCTTACTGACTGAGGATGCCAGCACATGCATGCGTCATTTACTGGAGCTGCTGCTCTGCTTGTCTTTGTAGCTGAAAATTGAATAGTTTTACAGGGAAAACTGTGATGAGGCATTATCAGAAAGGTTGCTGCTCTTGCTGCTTCATGTTACCTAACTTTACTGTGTGACGTGCATTACACGATCCTGGGGGATATAGCACTACCAATAGCAGAGTTACTTCTTTACACATGGAAATATTTGTGTTTTTCTGTTAAAAAGTTTATGAAGGACTGAGGCTTTCATTGACTTCTGTGGCAGTTGGCTTGCATCATAAATTATTGAGACAAGTTTCCTATCTAGAAATTGCTTTTTTTCCTATGTCATTTGTATGCCTTGAATGTGAAAATTGTGCTTTTAGTTCATTCCTTTCCTATATAAAGCCTGCCGTATACTTGCCAGCAGCTCTAGTGATCTGTTCTCTTGTAAAATGGTGAATGTAACTTTGAAACAAAACCCTGGGGTCTGCCCCTGCCCACTGCTGCAGCCCATCGCCGCCAGACTGCACCCCACACACGCTCCCGTCCCTCAGGCGTGCAGCCCCACGGGCTCTTCTCCAGGCTCCTCTCCCTCCCCGAGCCCGGAGGTGCCGACGGAGCCCTGGCCCAGCTGGGCTTTGGCGGCAGGGTGGCACCGCAGCTCCCCAGGGAGCACCCAGCCCTCTGCTCCCTCCAAACCCCGGCACCAGCCGGCTGCTGGCTGGGCATGGTGGGTGTCCTGGCAGGGAAGGCCAGTCCTGGGTGCAGGGGGAGAGTCTGCACCAACCCTTCCCTCCGTCCCCTTCCGCTCTCTCCAGCTGGCAGAGTACAGCAGCAGAGCAGATGAGTACCTGCACCAGTCCCTGCTGTACCTGCAGAGCCCACAGGAGTCCTTGCGAGAGGCGGCCGTCAGGTTCATCGGTGAGCCACAACCCCCCGGGGGTCCCTCCCTGCCCCACTGCAGCTTGGCCCCAGCCCCGGCTGCTGCACCGGCAGCAGGAATTGCCCCACTGGCTGTGGAGCCCCGACTACCTGACGCGGGGTCAAGCGTGCCCGCAGGGCTCCCTGCTGCCCTCTCCCACCCCTGCCCTCGGGTGTCGCGCTCGGGGAACGCCCCAGGCTCGGCCCTGCCAAGGGGAGGAAAGTGTGTAGCTGGGCTGGTGTGGGGAAGCTGCGCTGCTGAGGCTAGCGGGATTTGTGATGGGCTGTGTGTTCCCAGGGCTCGCTGGGCAGCACATGAGGGGTGAGCAGGAGCAGAAGCTGCAGATCATCTACGAGGGTGAGTGAGGGCAGTGGGGTGTCAGCGGGGGCTGGCAGGGAGGAGGAAAGGCCCTGAGCAGGGAGCTGCAATCCCTGCCCCAGCTGGAGAGGGCTCTGCTCCCTGCGCGGACGAGGGGCGGCGTGGGCAGAGAGGAGAGAGATTTCAGGGGCACGTGGGGTGTTTGTGGCCAGCGCCTTCCAGCTGATCCCGTTGGCCCCTGCTGCCTCCTGGCCATGGGAGGAGCTGGGTGGGGTGGCCCTGACAGGAGGGGTTCCTGGGGTCCCAACGGATCCGGGTCCTGACCTTGCCCCTGTTCCTCTCTGTTCCAGCCCTTCAAGGCTCAAACCCTGTTCGTCCTAAGAGCTGCAGAGAAAAAGTCGTCTTCTGGATTCAGGCTAGCAGTGCTCCAAGAACAGCTCTGGAGGACATGGAGGAGGAGAAGACCTTCTCTCCCACGCACCAGCTTTCTGTGCTGCTGGAGCTCTGCACAGAGCTGGTCCTGGGCACAGCTGAGCATGCACAGAAAGCCAGGTGGCTCCGGGCCTCTCCCTGCCCACGGAACAGCTCCAGCCCTCAAGCCCTGCCCCTCCTCTTCACCGGCTCCCAGGTCGTCCCTCCGCCTGGCCTTCCACAAATAAGCAGTATGGCTTCTTCACCTTATCTGCGTGTCTTGTCTTTGTGGAAATGAAACAGCAGAAAACTTGGGCCCTGAAGCACACAGGCCTTTCTTTTCTGCTCCATGTGCTGTGTGCAGAGATGGAGAGCAACAAGGGCAGTTCACGGTGGAAATGTCTTCCAGCAGGGTCAGTCCCTGTTCTGAGGGTCCTATCACCTTCACAGACACAAGAGGATCTTTCTCCATCTGGCCTGGGTCTCAACACTGCAGAGAAAGCCGGCAATGGATTTTAGAAGAATGGCCTTCTCCACACAGGCGCAGATGGGTTGGGATGCTGAGTAAAGGGATGTTGGCCTTGGAGAAGGAAGTCCTGGAGCTTTATTCCTGCTGTTCCCTGCATATTTCCCAGGTGTTTATTGCTGAGAATAACTGCTATTTCATATCCACTAGCTGGTTGGGGCCACCATCTCAGATAGTAGCCGGAGCTGCGGAGAGCATTCATTGTCCGGGAACCCAGCTAGGCTTGCTGCTGCAGGGATTGGCAGAGGGCAGGACAGTCTCACCAAAGGGTGACCAAGGACATTTCTCAGGAGACAGCGGCCACCCCAGCTCCCTAGGGCAGCACCACAGAGATGAAACCTCTCCCAGTACACCTTGTACGCATTGCCCCTTGTCTTCTCCATGTGGCTCCTTGTGAAGAGAGGGCCTGCATCCTCTTTGCAGCTACCCTTTAAGTATTATGATGAGGCGTCCACCCCAAGCCTTCTCGTCTCCAGGGAGAAGATACGTAACTCTTTCAGTCTTTTCTCACAGGGCAGGTTCTCCTGCAGGTGGTGACAGGCACACCAGCTAGCTGGTGGCTGTACAAGCCTACCCAGAAGCTTAAGGTCTCTGGGGAATTAGGCTTATTAGGCAGTGCTTTAAGGTTTTTGGAAGCATGGTGGTAGAGACCAGGTGAGGGCTGTGGTCTGAAGGAGACAGGAATCAGCTACCTGACCAGGATAGCCTGCGGTGAGTGGAGGTGGCCACCCAGACAGAGCTTTCTGTCAGGGAAGCTGCTGTCCAGGTGGAGGGCTGCAGAGACTGCACCCTCCCTCCTGGGTGGAAGAGGGTGGAAGCTCCTGCTGTGCAAGGTGTGCTCTGGTGGAGTCACTCATGCAGCGGGTGGAGGAGCTGCAGGAGGAAATTGGCAGACTATGCTGTGTTAGTGGGGGTGAACAAGAAATAAAGTATTATTCAAGGCTTTGCAGGAAGAAATACTAGGGCCCTTTGGCACTGACCTCTAAGGACCTCCAGGCAAAAAGCCTCACACAGTGAACAGACAGCACCTTGGGGAGGGAGGTGCCATGGTCTCTGGTGACCTGTGGGACCAGGATATCACTTCACTTCTCTTCCTCACATGTACCAACCAGCAAGACATATGAAGCCTTGACAGTGGAAAAAATCAATGAGCAATATTCACAGGGAGAAACTATACCACCAGCACATACTAAAAGCTGCAGAAGGAAGCATCGAGTGCTGCTAGTAGGTGACTCTCTGCTGAGAGGCACTGAGGCATCCATCTGCTGGCCTGATATACAGTCAAAGGAAGTTTGCTGCTTGCCAGGAGCCAAGATCTGGGATGTCACAGAGACACTGCCACAACTGGTAAAAAAGCATGGACTGCTGGCCCCTACTTCTTTTCCATGTGGGCCAGCAGAACCTAGTCTTCACAGGTGACTTCAGTTACTCAGACATTTGTTGGGGAAAACGATACAGCTGCGTACAAGGCATTCGTCAGGTTCCTGGAATGCATTGAGGACTATGTCCTGCAACAGATGCTGGACATGCTGACTAGGAACAGTGCATTGCTGGATTTACTGCTCAGAAACCAAGATTTACTTGAAAACATAACTACCAATGTTTTCCTTGGCTACAGCAACCCCAACATTGTGGAGTTTAAGTTCTTGCTAAGCACACTGAAGACCAGCAGTAGGACAAAGACCCCGGACTTTAGAAGAGCCAACTTCAATATGCTCAGATCCTAGCTGCAAGGGATTCCATGGGAAGCATCCACGCAGGGCAAAAGAGCTTGTGAATTCAAGAACAGCCTCCTGAAATCACAGGAACAGTCCATCCCCTACAAAGGGAAAGGAAAAAGGCAGAACAAGAGACCACCCTGGCTTAACAATGAGGTTTGGATGTGCTTGAAAGCAAAAAAAGAAGCATACTGGCTGTGAAAAGACAGCCAGATAGCCATCAAGGACCACAAGAACCTTGCTAGGGCATGCAGAGGTGCAGTCAGGAAGGCTAAGGCTAGTCACTAATAATGCTGACAAGGCTGACATTCCCAATACCCTCTTTGCCTCTGTCTTTACCAGCGTAGCTGGCCCCCAGATCACAAGATCAAGTAGCTATGATAATGCACGTGTCGACTCACCAGTAGTGGAGGAATGGCCAATCTTGCAAGGCTCTTGCAAGGCCTGAACCCACATAAATCTATGGGCCTGGATGGAATCCACTGCAGGGCATTGAGAGAAGTGGCTGACATTGTTACAAGGCCACTATCTATAACTGAAAATCTGTGGAGATCAGGGAATGTCCCTGATGTCTGGAAGAGGGCAAATGTCATAACTGTCTACAAGAAGGGCCCATTAGTCTTACTCTAGTCCCTGGGAAAGTAATGGAACCTCCTAGAAAGTATTACTAACCAAATGAAGCAGGTGACTGGGAAAAGCCAGCATGGATTTACAAAGGGCAAGCCATGCCAGACTAACCTGATCACCTTCTACAACAAAACAACATCTGTTGACATGGGGAGAGCAGTGGGTGTTGTTTACCTGGACTTTTGCAAAGTGTTTGACACTTTCCCACAGCCTTCTCTGGACAAACTGACAAGAAGCAGGTTGGATGGGTGGCCTGGGAGATGAGTAGGAAACTGGCTAACAGGTCACACTCGGAGGGTTGTAATGGTTTTTACTCAGGCTGGCAGCCTGTCACAAGTGGGGTCCCCAGGGATTAATACCAGGCCCCATGCTGTTCAACGTCATGGATGATGGGAATGAAAGCACCCTCACTGAGTCTGCTGATGCCACCAAACTGGGTGGTGAGGTGAACGTGTCAGAAGGGAGAGCCATCTTACAGAGGGACTTGGACAGGCTGGAAGAGTGGGCCAGCAAGAACAGTATGAAGTTGAACAAAGACAAGTGCAAAGTCCAGCACCTGGGATAGATTAACCAAGAAGCCCAGTACAGGCTAGGATCTTTGTGGTTGGGGAGCAGCCATGCTGAAAGGGACTTGGGGTTCCTAGTGGACAGCAAGCTGTACGTGAGTCAGCAGCATGCCACTGCAGCAACAGGCAAATTAGATCCTGCGCTGCATCCGCAGGGGCATTACTAGCAGACACAGATGCATGATCATCCCACTCTACTTAGCACTTGTCAAGCAGTACCTGGAGTACAGTGTCCGGTTCTGGTCTTCAGAAATCAAGAATCCCCATCCCTGTGTAAGCCACAGTCAGAAATCAAACAAAATGTAACCAGAGGTAGAGGACCCTTCTAGTCTGTCTTAGACAGTGCTGCAAAACAGCTGAAGATGCAGCAGCTGCTTCTTCCTCCACCAATATTTGGGGCTTCCCAACACCGGATCTGAGCCAGGTTGTGCTCCATTTTCCAAAGGCTGTTCAGAGGAAGCATGAAAAATGCACAGCGGAGAGTCCTGGACATTGCTTAAAGAGCATCCTATGCAAAAAGGGATCTGGTCTCTCTGTCACTGAGAACAGACTGTTTTTCCTCTCATGACTGGAGGTAGGAGTTCAATGATGTGAAGAAGGCAGCAGCCAGCTTGTGTTTGCAGAGGGCCTGGGGCTTTCTGTCTGAACCTACACCTGGAAACACGCTTGGAGAAGTAAGAGCTAGAATGCCTGTTCTGAAAGGACTGTGAGTAATTCAGTCTTGCCAGGGCTTAAGTATATGTTTGTTTTCCCCAAGAAAACTACTAATTTGAGTAAATCCTTTTAGAGGAAAGAGGGTTGCTTCCCAAGGAAAGCTCTTCCCAAAAAGTTCCCAGTGAGTTAGGTACAAATGTCTCTCTTTGGATCTCTCTGTGGTCCTTCCACTCCTTCTGGCCCATTGCACTTTAGAAAGGAGCAGGGGAAGGGAGAAGGCTTTTCACAGATGCTGCTGTGAAGAGCAGGCTTCGGTTCTCCCTGCAACTGCAGAGACAATCTCTAAACATGGTCCATCCCAAGCACCTGGCAGTAAGGTCTGTTACCCGCCTTTCAGCTGAGGTCTGAGCGGGAACATCTCTGCCCAGCTGAGAGCCCCAAAGCAAGGGGGGCACGCAACCCCTGTCACAACAAAAGAAATCATGCCAGGTGAAATGACTGCTTTGTTGTCAGTGAATTATTCAACATTAAATACACTGTCATGGTGGCCGGCTAGCTCCTGGGACGTGGTCAGTTCAGTACAGCAGTGAGAGCTGTGAATTAAAAGGCCTTTACCCACACAAGCACATCTTGTCTACTTAAGCTTTTTTAATCCATGGCAATATGTTTTTGCCTGGCTTTTGCACCTGTGCCCTGAGAGATGATGGATCTATCCTGCTTTTTACTTCCCTTACACAATAATCTAAGCTGGGAATGCATAAATATAGTGTCATGATATTCTAGCGCCTAATCTCTCTAGGCCTGTGCCGCCTCTTCTGTGCAGGTGGAGATGGTTGCAGACAGATGGAGGTTAGTCACAGCCGCTTCCTTGGTGGAAGCTGCGCTGGCCCAGAGCCTGCACAGAGCTGAGATGCATGGGCCTTGCACCTTGGATAGTCCTTCCTTGATGTGTCCCTGGCCTCAGGAAAGGGTTGGAAGGTTTGGCTCCCAAAGCTTCCTCCTAATTGGCCCTTTCTGTGCATCTTGGAGAGAATGAGGTAGGCATTTTTGGCAGCTGTTACTGCTGGGTATTAGCAGACCTTAAAATCAGGGCATGTTCTTGAACGAGCACAGCTTAGACATCCTGAAAGGAGCTGTTTGCTCTTCTCTGTTGACCTGTAAGTGTTCGTCTGTTTTCAGGATGACACTAGACTGTTATGGGTATGTGAGGGGGTACTACGTGTACACAAGCTGGCCTTTAGACAGCCAGTCCTGACACCCTGGGTCCCGGCAAAACCTCCTAGCTGTCCTCCATCCATGTGTGGATGCTGGTCAAGACTGGGCTGTCCTGGACATTGAGGCAGCTGACTTTGAGCTTACATGGGTACCTATACATCAAGCACAATGACGTTCCTTCAGATATTCTTCAGGACATACGTGTCTTGCTGGGTCTCCCCTGACCTGCCGGATGCTTTCCACATCTTGTGGTACAAGTTGCTTTCCTGTGGAGATGTCCTACATCTGTCCCCAGGGGTGGGGGCCCTGGCATGGGATGGAGAACCGCAGGGACAGGAGGATGCATCATGGCCCACTGCTGGTATTCGAGGCTCCTGGAGGAGCGGGCAGTGCCTGAGGCTGTGCCTCTTGGTCAGGAGGGATGCGTGCACTGCCAGAGCCTGCTGTAGGAATCTCAGCATGAAAGCAGTGCCTGGGTGTTGTAAATAAGGCAGTCTGTGTTTCCTCGCAGAGGAGGTGGCTTACATGTTTTTGCCCCTGGCTGTCTTCTGCTTTTCCATTATTAATTTGATTTAAAACATTGATATGATACTGTCTCAAGGCAACTTTGTGTCAAGATATTTTCCTGCATCCCCAGTATAAGTGGGTAGTAGCTCTTGCTTTATGCTATTCCTATTATTTTTTTTGTGTAGGATGTTAAGGTATTTTCAATAACAACATTGTAAAACTGTCATCTAAGAAACATGTAAGTCTATTAATCTCCCTGTTAATTTATGATATGAGTTTTCTGCTATCAGGAAATCTTTCTCGTGAAAAGGAATTTTAATGAGATCATATAAAAGGCTTTTTTTTTTTATAAAGAGGTATTTGCTTAAAAGATGTAGATTTGATCTTCATGGTAAATAGCTGAAAAACATTGTGTTTTATCTGCAATGTGGGCTTGGTCTGGGAGACACTAAAATGACATACAGTTAAAAATATTGGCTCAAGCAAGGATATATGAGTCAGTGAAGGCTGAAAGCATTCTGCTTGCCTAGGCTGGTGGCTGGTATGCAGGTATTGTGAAAAAGGATTTATGTAATTTAGAAATTAATCATGGGCTGTAATTAAACCTTGATTGCAATAAATTTGCTTTCTGTGAAATCTCAGATTCATAAACACCGGATTATTTCAGCAGGAGCAAAAATGCAGAATGAGGTTGTAACTACGTGGCTGTATTGCCTGCAGCAGAACTGCTAGAGGTGAATTGTTTCTGGGTTTCTACAAGAAACACTTTTGCCCACTTTTGACTGGAGTGCACCCAGCTGCTAAAAGAAAGGGCTAATTTGTAATGAATAATTTATTCACAAACTTCATCTTTCTTTCCTTTTCTGCTCCCAAGAGGTTTTGTTTGGATATTAGAAATGTGTTTTGGTTTATGACTGCTATTGATGTAGAATTCGAGCTACAGTCTTCAGGACGTTTGTGCAGTGTTTTGTACTTGGCTCGTACATATGTGCTGATGGGGTCTTAGTGCTTATGCTGGAGCATAACTGTAAAACTTAATCTCTGTAAGTACTTGCTTGATGGGCTTAGATTGGGAACACTTGATACCTGACTCCCACAAATGTTTTTTTTTAGGGAAACTTGAACACGTGAAGTGTTCCTACCTTGCTGGAGCTGTACTTGTATAGAATTAGTTGCTTTGGATAACTTTTGCTCTAAGACCTGTGACAGTGTATTTCCCTTAAGGCCCTGCCTCTTGCAGTTTGGAAATCTCCACTTAAAAGCAAGAAAAAAACCCAAAAGCTTGCTGCAAGTCCTTAAAATAGTCAGCAAGATATAAATTTGAACTATAAAATCTACAAATCTGAAGACAACAATCTTTACCTATTCTATAATTTTCTTCAGTCCTTTGGCTTTCTGGGGTTTGATGCTCAAATATTTGAATGCTAAGAATCACTGGTGTCAGTGATGACTTTGATACTGTTCCAGGCACTGAACCCTCAAGAGGCAGAGGAACTACAATGCTACAAAACTGTTGAATCAGGGAGTACTTAATGTGGCAGAAAATGCTTCAGGAGCACCACTCATGTCACCATTGGAGTTGTCTTATCCATGTTAATGCATATCTTTGTGCTTTCTGCCAGTGCCATGTGATTGCATTTTGCTACCCTGAATGCCCTTAGGATATTTGTTTGTGTGCTCAGTACATCAGGAAAGTAATTGTATTTGTTTCTCAGAGCTGGCCATTGCAATCGGGTTTGTCTGCTAAATATAGCCACTTGGGGAACAGAGGCAGTATCACACAGTTGGTGAGGGATTGCAGTGAATGTATTGAATGAGTGTGGCGGGTTGACCCCAGCTGGCAGCTAAGCCTCTACCCACTCGCTTGCTCACCCCTGCCCCCAGTGGGATGAGGGAGAGAATGGGAAGGGCAAAAGCAAGAAAAAAACCCTTCTGGATTGAGATAAAGACAGTTTAATAAGTGAAGGGTAAGAAAAAAAAAAAAAAAACCAAAAACAATGCAAAAGCAATCACTCTTCACCAGCCTGGCCAGTCCCTGAGCAATGGCTACTTTCAAAAAACTTCCTCCAGTTTTATTGCTGAGCATGGTTCATATGGCACGGAACATCCCTTTGGTCAGTAGGGGTCAGCTGTCTCGGCTGTGTTCCTTCCTGGTCTCTTGCCCAGCCCGCTTGCTGGGGATGCAGCATGAGAACTAGAGAAGTCCTTGACACTGTGCAAGCACTGCTTAGCAATAGCTGAAACATCCATGTGTTGCCAACACTCTTTTGGTTGCTAATCTGAAACACAGCACTATGCTGGCTGCTATGAAGAATACTAACTCCATCCCAGCCAAACCCAGTACAGCAAGTTATGATTTGGAACAGCAAGCTGCACATTTAAATAAACTTGACAAAATAAATTATATATCTAGGAAGAGACTGCAAGTGATGAAACAGAGAATTGACTTGGAAATGGTTGCTCAGTTTGGCTGGAAGCAGAGGTGAAGGGGGTGGTGAATGATGCTTGAAGATGCTGACAGATGCTTGCAGATAAACTTTTGTGAGTTTATTGTGAAATCAAACCAAGGGTTTCAAGGGCTTCCTCCAAGCGTAAATGGAGGAAGAATTGTTGCAGTAACTCTGTGAACCAGGGAGGATCAGTTAGCTTTTTGCAGACTGGGTGCAAAAGCTGTGTTGCTTGATAGGGAACCTAGATTCGATTCCTGTTCCTGTAGCGCTGCCGCAGGAGGTGGGGTTTTAAGCTTTGTGTACATGCATGTACAAGGGGGTTGATGAAAACAGTAGAACTACAAGAATTTAAGATAGTGCTGCAAAGTCTGTGTCTCAGAAGGGTGGTGGTTGAGCAAAGTGCCTACTGACTATGATCAGCCAGGATCTACTCTGGGTCCCCAGGTGGGCCACAGGGTACAGGTGTTTATCAGGAGTGGTCCCAGTTGCTGTGAACCTGCTGCCTGGGCTCACAGAGAGCCGGATCTGTGACCTCTCCCCTGCAGGACATCGGGTTGTGTGTTGGCTTGGATGGCTTTTGCTTGCACGATACTGACGGAATGAGGGTAGACTGATAGGGTACAGGGCTACGGCAGGTGCCCCGTGGCTTTCCTGCTCAGGCCTTTTCTGCTGTGGCTCAATCCTGGAGCTCATTTGCTCTATAAATCTATAATGAGGCACATAAGAGGTTCAGCAGCTCTTCTTTGTACTCTTGCTTTCTCCTGTGTGGGTGTAGGTAATCACTACTGGTTGTTTGGACTCTAGACTAGCTCGTCTTGCTTTCCTTTCCTTTCCTGTACTTGCTGAGTAGCTGAGGTTCCTCCTGTAGCTGTGACCAAGAAGCACTGTTATCCTTGTTGCAGGAAGGAACAACACCCAGTGGGGCCAAGTGGGCCAGGGAATCTATCAAAAAGGAGGATGTGAGATGTGGGGAGCAGCTGGCCAGCCCTGTGGTCTGTCTCCGTCATATAGTGCTCTGTATCTTGTCACTTTTGCACAGGTAGTGCACAGGATTACTGCTCTGTGCTCCAGCTGTCAAGGCGCTAGCAGCCAGGGCACTTGCTCCCCACTGTGGCTAACTATCTCAGTAATATGTGGGCAGGAGGAGGCTGTAGCACAGGTAGGAGATGGCAGCTGAGACTGGAGTGTATTCATGCCAATAGGGAATCCCGTAATGAACAAGACTTCCCAGAGCTGAGGCATGCTCCTGGTGAAGAAAACATAATGCAAAAATGAAAAGTAAATTTTAGGCTCTTGGGATTCACCTTTGTAAGGAGAACATGACCAGCTGTGGACTGTCTCCTGAGGACTCTGCATTTGGGGGGTGTCTGAGAGAGGAGAGGCTTTATCCTAGCTTTGGGCTTTAATTATGTTGGGTGTAAAATGTAAGCTTAGGTAGCCTGGCTTGAATAATAAGATTGGGCTGATAATACCTCTTCTGAGAGCAGTGTGCTTGGAATCGGAGTTGATTTACCTTGCATGGCCCTCAGCAATTCATAGGGAAAAGTGTCAGCAGATGTGCAAGACAAGTCCCTTTTAGGCTGTTTCATTTAAGCATTTGTCAGATGCCCAAGCACAGCCCTTGAATGAATTCATAAAACTAATTGCTCTGAGTAATTAAATGAGTCTTACTTAAAAAAAATACACCACTTTGCTGTATCTTTTCAACAGAGAGGACACAGGTGCTCATGCCATGTCTAATCTGGCAGAGCAGGGTCTGTGCTGTTCTCAGTGCTGGGGGAAAGGGGTGATTACTACAAGGCTTGGTGGTGGGATCCAGAGTAGGTCAGAGAGCATAGAAAGAGCTATCAAGCTGTTGCTGAGTTTCGTGTCCACTCCTAACTGTGCTTTTGCTGAGTGGTTGCCTGGAAGTATATGCATATGTGGAGGGGGAGGGTTGGGTACCTGATCTTTGTGTTTGAGGGCTTGCCCTCAAGAGGTGGGTTTGCAGAGGGCCTCCATCGTGTGGTGTGCACCAAGGAACTAGAATGCTGCGGTGCTCTGCCCTTGTACATTTTTCTCCAATCCTCTTTCTACTGTTTGCACTTATTTGTTCTCTGTGGTCTCAGGTAAACAACTTCTGCAGTCAGTGCCTCTGCCTCTTAGTGTGATCACAAGTGAGCTGTTTCTAGGAGTGTTTCTAATGAGCATAAGGGCTGCCTGCGTCCCTTGTGTTGATGGTGGGGGTTTTTTTACAGAAACTGTGGCTATGCACCATCTGTTGAACCAGGACCAGAAGTGATTTCTTTGTTTTTCTTTGCTTCAGTCTACTGTCCAGTCCAACCTCAAGCAACAGATTGGTCTCTTTCAGAATTTGTGGTTTCATGTGTACCCTGAGACTTTTGCATCCCTTGCTAAATGCCAGACTGCTGCTGTGCAGGACATGAGACAAAACAGCGCCTAGAATTGCCTGTTCGGCTAATTCTTGGTTTTGCTGCTCATGACTAAAGTAATCATGTAAAATATATGCTGACTTTAAGCTTGAGCTCACCACTCAAGCGGTGACTTTTTATCTACTGTCTAAAACCTTGTGTAACTGCTCAGAGATTCTAAAAAACAGATGAAAATGACAGTTTTAGTCGAGTTCCTCTGAATACTCACCTTCTCATGACTTGCAGCCAGAAACAACTCTTTGTGTGTTGAGTTACACAGATGCTGAGGGCTGAGGTTGAATTAGCATTAAAAGGAAATGCTGTCAATGTGACTGAATACCAGAAAGGCTAAGCCTACTTCAGCAGTGCAAGCCACTCTCAATAAATGACAGTGTCACCCAAAAACCGGGAATAAAACTCCTTAACACCAGGCATGTTAAAGAGCAGGCATTACTTTATTCGGAGCTGGGTGCATGGGGGATCTCTCCGCCTAGCATGCACACCTACTAAAGTTCATTTTTGACATTTATACATGACAGTTAACACACCACGCCTATCTAATACATAATCATAGACCTGACTTAGCATCCTCTTCTTCAATTGGTCTGTATCTTCTTCGTTTAAATTCAAAGCTACAGTGTGATTTTAATTCACTGCGCACGCTCAAGAAGGCTGGGGGAGTAGTCCTTTCATCCCTCAGCTGAGTCGGTGGTTGCAATCTCTCCCTGCCAGAATTAGGAATTACCTTTCCCCCAGTCACTGTGCTTCGGCAATTGTCCAGTTTTTTCAGCGCCCTCTGGGGCAGGAAGTTCTCTTTGTCACTGCTCACTGATTTGTGGCCTTCCCTTATCTTCACAGCCTTCTTTGGAGCAGGATGTTTCCACTGTCAGTCCTTGGAGTTCTACTGATTTGTATTCCTTTGAGGAAGTACTCCTTAGTGAGGCATGCATTGCTAATACCCTCTTATCTGGTCTAAGCATTATTTACTACCTTGTTAAAATTCTCAGGTGTTAGTTTCAAAGTCTAAACACACTACTTTACATCAGCAGCACAGGCTCACAAAGGACAGTGTATGACACTGGTGGCTGTACTTGGCAGTCAATGGCTTCAGAGTTGGAGGTGAATGTTTTGCCTGGTTTCACCTAGAATTTCAAATTTTATCAGGGCTTGGTTTGATCGGTGGTTGCAAGTAGCTTTCACTAAGAATGCAAAAGGATGTAACAGCTTAACTGTCTGAGAATGTGCCCTAGGGACAGGGAGAAAACCTTGAAAATTATCAGTATGGTCAGCAGAAGTTTAAAAAAAAAAAAAAGAAAATTAAAACCAGATATAGCTTTTTGGCTTTTCAGGTAACAATCTTTGGGTCTGGAGGTAACGTTTGCCTTGCATCAGCTACAAAGTTGTGCCAGTGACCCTGTAAGAGCTATTACTGCTGACCTGGCAGGCACAGGGAATATAAATATTTAAAGTTTCAAAGGCTCAAAGTAATGAAGTGAGACCTCTGAGATTCTGCTGAAGCCTGTGATGTTTCAGAACAGTCATCCAGTGTGTGTTATGGAGGTTTTGTTTGCTGTAATGTGTGCTTTCTGTTGCTTCACTCTCAAAGTCCATTTCCAGCAACAGCAGTAGAAACTCTGTCGGTTTAGGTTGCCTTCATTAGACCAGCATGTATGGGGTGCCTCAGAAGCGCAGTGCAAAAGGGGTTAGGCACTACCTCTAGGAGCTTACTGAAATGGTTCCTTTAATCTTTGTAAAATTACTGTTAAGACATCAGCCCCAATGGTTTTCAGTCTTGACGAAGAACTCAGTGAGTTCTCCCAGAGCATCAGCAACCCTTGCAGAGTATGAAACTGCCATGGTATAAACTCCAGACTTATGAAATGCATCTGGTTTCATCCTTAATACTGTAGGTGCGGGAAGCTGAGATGTCACTGTATTTGCTTGTCTTCACTTTACTCTCCTTTTGACCACCAAATCTTCAAGACCTTTGCGGTGGAAAGCTCTATGTGGGGTTGAGAAATGCAGCCAGCATGGCAGAGGGTACCATCTTGTAAGACCGTGAGAGCACTTAGAGAAATTGGAAGAACAAAGACTTATTCTCCATCCCGGGTGGTCAAGGGCTGGAGTACGTCCAGCAGCCCATGGGCAGTGTCTGCACTGGCTGTACGATCGAATGCTAGTTTCTCAAGGGACATGCAGACAAGATCTGAAGGGAATCAAAACTGAGTCTCTATTGTTGCCTGTAAACTATGGATCAGGTCTCAAAGCCTCTGTTAGTCTGAGCAAAATCTAGAAGCCTTTCTCCTACCTCTATCAGCTGATGTCAATACAACAGTCTTCTGCATGTGTGATGAAGTTACCCATGGAGACAAACTTTTAGGGAGCCTTTGGGTTTTGCCAATGCCATGCTGAGGGAGCGGGGAGGGGGGGAAGAACAGGCTGCTTTGAATTTAGTCAGGTTTTCTTTTATCTGAAGGGACATCATTAACTTTCATCTGTCTTCTGAATGTCCAGGAAACAAGGGATCAGGAGTAGCTCCTCAGTGCCTGGGATGCTATTTAGACTGTTTTCAGCATACAGGCATATGATGATGCTGGACAATTTACATTTTAAATGAAAATGCATCTTGTAGTTATCAAAATTTCACTCACAAAAAGAAATTATTGTTCTCCCAGTTGTCTGGGAACAGAGCTGACTTGATTGCTGGGAGTGAAAGTGGCCTGAAAATAGTCATCTAACAGAAGCTCTTTAATTTCCTCTTTTCTTAAATGGTGCATGTCTGTTTGCTGTGTAGATTAAATTGGATACAACCCCTCTCCCTCTGCCCCAAGGTGCTTGGCATCTGGAATTTTCTGGTAGTAGGGTCAATGTTTAGTCCTTAAATTTTGGAGAGTCTTTCTCCATCTTGCCCACTCTCAAGTTTCAAGAAGTTTTGTATTTTGGGGGATTCAACTATAACATTTGTCCTTTCTAAGAAGACATATATGTATGTGCCCATATGCTTTTTCTGTCTGCTCTGCAAGCTCTCTCTAAGTCTTCTCAAACTTCTTCAGTCTGGTTAATCAGGGGGGAAAAAAATGTTATCCTGATCAGAGACATTGTGAGCTCCCTTGCTGCTGCTGCAGCAAGAAGCCTTCATAAAACTGCAGATGAAATTTGTGCCTTCTCCCCAGTGCTGTGTGGTGTGTGGGATATCTTCCCATGAAAGCCTGTATAATTCCTGGGGATGTGGAAGGCAGCAGGCAACAGGTCAGAAACACTTATTGTCTCATTTTTTGCACCTTCTCCATTTTGTTGTGCCCCGGTTTTGGTTTGAGGCAAAGGCTTCACCTTTCGTCACTTCTTCATGTGCCATGGCACCATTCACCGAAACGGCTTATAGTACCTAGTAATTTGTGGCAGGGTCCTTATCGGCCAATGCCAGGAGCTGATCTCTAGAGGGTGGGAAGGATGCTTTGCTCTTTCAAGAGCATGTTGTCCTTGGTCTGTGTGGCCATGCCTGTTGTTTCCTTAGCACAGGTGAAACAACAACTCTCTGTTCTGAATGTGCTGATAAATGAAGAGTCTCTTGGGTTCAGGAACTTGAGCTTGGAGGCTTTCTGCAAAGCATTGAATTTCAGGTTTAATTCCAGTCGTTCTTCACAAGTTTAGTGGTGTTTTCTAACCTGATGCTTCAGTTACAGTCTCCAGTCCAAAGTGAAAATCTCAGACCTCCTCAGAAACCCAGAACTTGGGCCACTTTGAGTCTGAAAATGTAAAATTGATTCCACTGCTTAAATCTGCTGAAAGCAGAGGTTTCCCAAGAATGCTTCTTTTCAAACCCCTGCCCCAAAGGAAAATACCCCATCCTTCTCCTGTTGGCTGGGTGTGGCCCATTAGCACTAGGCAGGTGGTAGCTGTGGAGATGCATTACTTGTGAGTAAGGACAATGCTGTGCCCTGCTCAGACTTGCCTTTCCTCCTGCGAGCATGTGCCTGAGCCTGTTTTCACAGACGTTCCTTCCTCCCTGTTCCCATCCTGCTCAGTCCCAGTTTCTACCTCTTCCCCAGGTCCTGTCTCTGCTTGGGTTGAGCACCCTCAACCCAAACGCACCTTGACACAGTGAACAAAACCAATTTTGCTGTAACATGAATCAACTGGAGTGTATAATATATCTGTGGAGAGATAGGAGAAATATTTACCAAGCGCATTACTGACTTAATGAGCCAGGATTCAGAGAGGTGGAATAACAAATATCTCTGTTCTCTGGTTGCTGCAAAGCAAAACCAGAGCTCTGCAGAAGAACTTTCATTTCATTAAACAATTTTATTTTCAAGACCCTCTCAGCATTACTACAATCCTGCTGGCAGCATTTCCTAGTAGCTGCTCTAAGAAGAAAATCTTTAAACCCTGTTCAATAGTTAAAATTACTCCTGGACTGGCTACAGTGCTGTGGCTTGGCAGTTAGGAAGCAATTTTATGTATTCAGGTTCTGGTGGAATATTAACCGGTCCCTGCATGCAAAAGGCAGATGGTTCCTTTTCTAGGAGTGAAGTTGAAAGCTAAATGTTATCCAAACTACCACAGCAAGTTGGTGGTGAAGGGTGCTGGAAAACAATAAGGACCTTGGTGTTCCGGATGTCAAGTTCTTTCCATTCAAATGGTTTGAGCTATCTCATTCTTGTGTTTCATTACCGCAACAGCAGCATGACTGATTGCAGAGAAACCACAACAGAAGCAGGTCAAACAGTGTATTAGAAGGTATTCCTCCTTGATCTGAGGGAGCATGGTCTTGGCTCTGGTTGCCGGAAAGCTGAGCATAGCGCAACAGGCTCTGTTCTTGAGTATCTCCAGCTCAGTTTAAATCCTCCGCATTGTGGTGCTCTGGCATGGCTGTAGCCACAGAAGAACATTACTGGCCTCCCCATGGCACAGACAGCAGTTAAGGAGAACTGGGAAGCAGAAGGGCAGACCTTCCTGGCTACAGATGAGTGTGTCCAAGAGCCGGGAGAGAGCGTCTTCAGCTGCAGTGAGCAAGGAGAATGGATGTACAGAAGAGGCTCTGGCTTTTGACTGGGCAAAGTTTCAACGGGCGTTTTTGATCATGTTCCCAGTGCTGAAATCCAAGTCGGCTGGTAAAAAATGCCCACCCCTTTTTGGAATATGCACCCACATCCACCTCTCTCAAAGCAGTGCTTGGGTGTGATGGCACACACGTGGTGTGGCACTAGCCAGTAATGTGGCCCCAGCGAGGTTCCTGTTTGGCACTGTGTCTGCTTGTCCCCCCCGCCCAGGCATGGCTTGTTCCTACCACAGTCTTTGCGCTCGTGTGCAGCTCTACCAGCTGGCACACAAACTCTTTCCTGGGGCATACCATGGCTCAACAGGTTCCTTTTCTAGGATCCCGCAGCAACAACGGGGAATGGATCCATTGACCATCAAGGTCCACACCTGGGCAGTGGTTTCTATTGTGTCTTAGAAGTGCATTGCCTTTATGGGTCTTTGCCTTAAAGTACTTGCAGCGTGAGTGATAAGTACGTGACTCCATCTGTCATCCAAGGAGTCAGATCCCCCCCCGGTGCGCAACCTTGTGATAGGCTGCCATCCTGCAATCTGACAAGCTAACAGGTAGAAGCAACTTTATCCTATTCCTTATTAAATCTGAGCCCTGGTCTTTCCTTGGGTGCTTGTCATTTGGGAAGTACTTGAAACGACCCTGTGCTACATCATTGAAGTGGAACTGCGATTTCAAGGTTAATGAAGGAATTTCACACACGGGATCTTCAAAATGAATATGGTTAGACGCATCTCTGCCTTGTGAACAGTCAGCAATGGGTGAACTTGTTTGAAGACAGCAGTTTCCCTTCCAACTCTCATGGACAGCCTTTAGGCACTTAAAACCCAGGCGCATCTCTGAATCTTGCTAGAAGTGTTTCAGTGGCTCTGTTGTGGGGTAGTTGTGGTAGAGCAATGATAGGTTGCCTTTATCTGGAAACCAAGACTAACAGGTGCTGTGTGTTGGAGAGCGAACATTTTGCCCCACTGCAGTCTGGCTCCGGTTAGCTAAGATCTGAGTTGCCATGTCCAGCTCATCCCTCTAAATCCTTATGATGTTTTCAGTACTGTAGTCATGCCACAATTTTCAAAAAAATCCCATTAATTTCTGTGCTGAAACTGAAGCCTGAGCATCAAGGGGATCTGACAAAGGGGAAACCAAATGTCCACAGCCACTCAGTTGTTCGGTTTGCTGGGCTTGGGCTTGGCAAGAGGCAAGCAATGTGGGAGCTCTCTTGGCTCGTACCAAACAGCAGAGGTGGCAGGAGCTTGCAAGACAAAGAGACCTGGGGTGTCCCAACGGTCTGCTGGGTGCCTTGTGTCAGGGAGGCTTCTGTTGGATGCTTGAGCCTGCAGAGTGGTGGTGTCAGACAGGTCCACATGGGTGGATTCCCACTCTGTGCCCCGTCCCTTCTTTGGGGAACACCAGATTGTCAGTGCTGTCAGTTGCTGCAAAGACACAAAGGTACTGGGTCCAGTGCTAAGGAAGGAGTTGACTCACTGGCTTTAAAAGGGTAGCTAATGGCTAACAGTGAACAAAATAACTAGGCTTGGCCTTTGGCTATGGAGATATCAGGAATTCCGTGCTTCCTTTTAGTCACAGTGCTGGGAAAATGGCACTGCAGCCCATCTCTTATCGGAGAACTACCACTAAATGGAGAAAAGCTGGCAGCAAATATTTACTCTCAGATCAATTCTGTTTAAAGTGCAATGTTTGTAGCAGAGCTTGGACACAGGAAGGTCAGATGTAGGATCAAGGCTGCATTTATATAAAGCCAGAGGAATATACACTGGAAACCCTTGCTTAGAAAAGGAAAAGACCAGAGGATTTTGAAAGTCATACTATGAGGATCTTAATTTTTGTCCTCACAGTGAGCATTTTCTCGTGTTCAGGTAAGTTGCTCAGATGGAACCACATCCTCTTTCTTACAGTGATTTAGGGAGGAGAAGTACGAGACCACACTGAACTTCTAATGGAACTGTGCCTCCGTCTCAGGGTTTCCAGTGTACGACTATGAACTCCCTGTTACAGAAGAGGCTCTCAATGCTTCCATTGCAAGGATCAACTCTCAGTCTTGGGGGACAAACCTGTATGGTGTTGTCAGGAGCCATGTCACAAGAGTAAGTGTGCAGACAGCGGAGATCCTTTACCTGAAACATGCTTTGCTGTGGTGGAAAACTCTTTTTCACCTAATCCTGGAAACCCAGATTTAGTTGGAGTTTTCTGATGTTGCTTGGAAGAGGGTGAGTTTGGAGCATTATCTGAAGCTATGGCTTTAGGAACCTAAATATTCTTTGTATGTTGGTTTGTAATTAAAAATTCTTTAGGAGTTCAAATTTTGCACCCCTAGAGTAGAAATCTTTGTGGGATATCTTGTAAGATTTTGTTAAATACCTCCAGCTAACTGCTTTGCTTTGAGTTTAAAGTAACCTGGTTTATCTGAAGGTCTCAGATGAATGTCTGCACAGCTAATTAAATGCCACCGCAAACATCTTTAGGATTCTTTCTCCAATCTGTGTTTACATCATCTGCCTCTACACACCAATTCTGGTTTGACTCTACTAATGTCTAAATGCAGGCAGGAAACCCTATCTGTTTAATTTGTGTTGCTAGGAATTATATTGCATACTAAGAGTTAAGGAGTTAAAGCTTCCTAATTTAAAGTTAGCATGCCCATGTTCCTGAACATCCTCAGAACCATTCTGTTTCTATAGATGGCATGTATCAAGTCTTCTGCAAGAATGAATGACAAGATGATTTTTGGATTGATCTAGTTTGGAAAAAAAAGATGTACTTGAAGGCACTGGGGGTTTTGTTGTTTATATTTTTTTGTTGAGTCTCCCATCTTGATTAGACTCTGAGAAGGAGAGAAGAAAATCCTAATGTGTCAACAAAAGCAACCAAACTCTCTGATGCTTGCAGTGTGGCAATGCGTGCTGCCCATTGAGGCACCCGACCTGACAAGGAGTGACTCTATAAACTGCATTAATTAAATTGCTTGCAGTTGTGTGATTTACTTTCCAAGTCATGTATTTGCAATAGACTTCCCAGCAGCCTAGATATCCAAAGCAGAGCTGTTAGCACCCTGTTCCCACAGAAGAGGGGGTAGCATGCATGGGTAATGCTATGCTTATCTACCTGTGACAGCTATAGTACCCCCAACCAACTCTGAGCAGTAGGAGGATCCCACACTGGGCTGTGGGGTTTCAAATGAAACCCCTGTGGAAAGCTGTTCTGTGTTGCTGTTACCAAATCTGCCTAAGAGTAACTCCTGACCACAGTAAAATACCCTTTCTCACACACAATAATCTGCTCTAAATTGGGCACTGAGCCACAGTGCCCTTATGTCTTACTTCTGCTTTACAAAGAAGCAAGGTTGCCAGGTAGTGGGCATAGAAGAATGACAGGCACTAATTAGATGTTGCGTTGACCTTCCTTTTATCAGGTTGACATGTGGAACAGCAATGCTTATAGACTAGAGCTGCAGTTCAGTATTCGTGAAACTGTGTGCACAAAAGCTTCAGGGAGAGACCCCTTCACATGTGACTTCAAAATAGGGCCTTTTGTGGTAAGTGCATCTGGTGTGAATGTGAAACCCCCCTCCATGCAGGGTGTTCTCAGGGCATGTTGAAACACTACTGGTGCTGAAGAATGAATAATGACTGGCTTTCTGAAAACAAAACCAAACCCAAACAAATACAACCTACATCATGGAGTGGGTGTTAGATGGGAAGGGTCGCTGCTGGGAAGCTCTTCTGCCTGATCGGTGGGGAATAGAGAAATTGCTCAGAGCTGAAAAGAGAGGATGAGTGTCTTGGAGCAGCATGTAGTGAAAGCATCTATGTGCTTTGGGACCAAATCCTGGAAGGAAGGTGTAGTTTCTTTTCCAAGGTAAGAGTGTGGAAATACTGACATTTGATGTGCTTTTGTCTATTATGCATCTAGACGCCAGATAAAGGCTTACCTTCCTATGCAGTGCAGATTCCCACTCTGTGCTGACAGTGCTAATCTTTCAGATTTTCAACTCTCTTCAGCCTGAAAGACACATGGATCAAGCTCTTGATATAGCTCTTGCTGCACTCTGATTCTTAGGTGACCAGCTTTGGTGTAAATACATCATCTTTGAATCTGGACTTCTCCAGACAGTTATTTTTGACAAAACATGGCACCCATTGCAAGCTTCTGAGTGGTTGTGTCCTAATTGCTTGCACAAATCTTACAAAGCATGTGGAGTAGCTCTTGAATCCCTGTGTGAAATGATGCCATACTGTGTGTCAGAGTTCCACTGAGGTTATCTCTGTTTCTTTGTGCTGCTCCAAGCTGAGCTCTTCTCACATCTTTTTCCTCTGTGAATGGCTGCCAAACTTATCTGTCCTTCCTGGGAACAGTCTTTAGGGAAGAGGAGGGATTCTGGGGAGGCACTGAACAGATAGCACAAAGGCTTTCCTCATAGCTTATGAGTCATGCTACTACCTTAGGAGGTAGTTTACTCTATGAAGAGTGGGGGTAAACATCTCTTGAGCTAAGCAGCTTGTGTGTGTGTGTAGATGGGACAACGTGGGATTGATGGTTGTTGCTAGGTTTTCTTCAAAAACGCAAGGGTTGGCTGCTGTGAAGTTATTACTGTATCCTAAACAGACACCATCCCTCCTCTTTTCTTCTTGGGGCAATATGTCATGAAAGATAGTGCAAGGACCTCTGTTTTCCAAACTTGGGTGCAGGTTTTGCTGGAGCTTCTGTCAAATCATAGAAACAACTTCTTTAAAAGTAGTTTAACTTCTAGAGCTGGAGCTGCCATCAGCATAGCCCTGCACAGCTCTTCTGTTTGTGCTTAGTGATGCCAGAGCCATGAAAAGGATTTGGAGATTTTCTTCTACCTTGAGCAGGCTCAAGGCTTCATACAGCTAACATGCAATTGTGGAGCAATAACTTGTAGTTGTATGCTGCCAGAATATATTTGTCTGATCGCAGTCTGCTCCAATAATTTGTTAGGTGTATAATCTTGCTTGAGTTTCTTCCTTTTGGAATTTGTTTTTAAAATCCCTGTACAGGCTTCCACCCCCAAACAAACTCCCATGAGAGGGTTTGTACTATAGCTTTGCTCTACGAGATTTGCTCTATTTTGATCTGTTACAGCCAACAGCTTTCTGCAGAAGTGTTGTGGAAGTCTCCGATGAGGTGATCTCAAACATTATCGTGCAGTGCCATCGTGGCACATCCAGCTCTGAATCAATGAGCAGCGAGGAGGTAAGGAAAGGAAAAATTGATTTCTGCTGCCTGGGGGAGTGAAAATTCTGCTCATCCTCTTTTAAGGATAAGTCAGGTGTATATGTGTGAACAGTGACTCCTGTTGCAGTTGGAGGTTTTGATCAGAAAACCAAATGTGGTTTGAAATCCACAATCTCCCGTAAAGCTTCGCTTTCCATCAGCTGAGAGGACTGACCTTGCTTGATGGATGCCTGGGGAGAGTGTGAATCTCTGTGGCAGTCTGGCACATCCACCAACTCTGACACTCTTTCTTCATTGACATATAGAGTATGTGCCTGGACAACAGCGATTAGCACATCTTAGACAGAAACAAATACCAATGACTGGCTCTGTTACCAAATCCAGCTCTCAGCTGAGCATGTAATCACAGTATAGCTGAAGAACAGTTGCCCTACTGAGATTTGTATTCCCTTTTTGAGCTCTTATTTGGTTTTTAAGGTTTGATTAAATGCCAACCCAACCTATGAATTCCTGCTGTTTTCAAATCATGCCAGTGCCCACTTTTTCCATGAACAGGCACTTGAAACTGGGTGCCTGCACATACAGCACAGATCTGCAGTGGGTGTTGTGCTTGAACATTATATGCAGGGAACAAAAATAGTTTCATAAGCAAGGTGCCAGAAGATATGGACAGCTTTTATTTTTGGAAAATGCAGGTGACTAAATGAAAAACTTGAAGCAAATAGGATTCTGTGTCACCTTTCTTGGTTTAAATTGCCAAATTAGCTTGCAATTTTTTGTTTTGTTTTGTTTTGCTCAGAATCTCTATTCAGAGCTAGCTAGTGAATGCACCACAGGAAGTCTTGATTTGCAGAGCAGGAACACTGCATGTGAAGTACTGAAATATGTAAGGTAGTCTTGGATGTTCAGGCTGTCCTCTGTGGGTTAAGCACGCTTCTTGTTTAATAGGGCACTAAGTATAAACACTTGCTTTTACAAGCAGACATCTTCCTGCAAGTCTTCTTTAATGATCACTTAAGATTCGGCACTGCTGCCAATATTCCTGCTGGGGAATATATTTCCTGGATTGTTAATATGGAATAAATGCCAAAGGGAATTATTGCACATGAAAAAGAACTTATTTCTTTCTGCAGAGGGCTGCAGCAAGTGCACTGCAGATCTTGCTCTACAGCTGTAACTCAGTTCAAGAGATCTCAGCCTAGTTCACTGTGGATGGTGTTGGCGTAGCTCCCATAGTGCTGGTGACATTTGGTTAGAAGAAGGAATTACAATTGGCCGAGGATGGTATCACATTACTGGGATAGAGACCAACAAAAGAAGAGTA
The DNA here is from genome assembly GCA_031468815.1 of Morus bassanus. NCBI lineage: Eukaryota > Metazoa > Chordata > Aves > Suliformes > Sulidae > Morus > Morus bassanus. The sequence goes on from CM062574.1 coordinate 42,409,395, forward strand.
TAGAGAACTTTTTTAAAAGAGTAATTTGGGATAAATGAGTGAAAGAGGTGCCCTGCGTGACTGAACAGACTAACTCTACTCTCCAGGCTCTGCTCTCCTGGTTTTATCTGCACTGCAGGAAGGTCAGGTAAGGTACTAAGTATGAAGGATGTTGACCTGAGAACCTACCTGCAACTGCAGACTTCCTTAGCAGCATCACTGCTTTGCAATAGTATCAGTAGTAATCTAGTGTTCAGAGAAATTAATAATGAAGTTTGGAATTACTTCTGATCACAAAATACCTGAGGAAATGAAGGAGAGGCTGACTTCTTGATAGATTAGCTTTTTAAAGAAACATCTTTAATTTACAGATGATGTATATGCCGATAATGAACCCCAGCAGGCGAGGCAGCAGTCGCAGAGAAGGTAAGCCATTTCTGCCATGCTGGACTGTCCTGGCACACGTTGGTTTGCCTTTTGGATCATCTGTTTGGACCATCTGAAGGTCATCTGTCTGAGGGAGAAGAAAATATGGAAGGCCAGAAGTTTGCTTGGGTCACATCCAGCTGTTTTTTTCCTGTACAGAGGGTCTTATTGAGGAAGCAGTGAGGGCATTATGCCTCAAAGTTAGGGTAATGCAGAGGTTTGTATACTCTGTGCAAGCGTCTTCTGGATTGCCAGATTTGTGCTTTCATAACCATTACTTGTGTGCATCCTTGAGGTTGTCTTGATGTTGTGCAGAATGCTGAACGAACACATTTGAAAGCATCTAACACTCATGTATGTCTTCATGTTCTTTTTTTAAAAGATGTCTTTGCTCCTGAATCCTTCCCTTCAAGGGGAAGAGGTGGCAGCCGTGGAGGCTGGCATAAACCCAGCTATTCCAGCTCTGACAAGATTGAATAATATGGTTTGGGTGAGTACAATTCAAAGTGTAGATTTTATGCACCCTAGGTCTGGAGGTTTTGCGGCAGGGTGGGGAATTGACTGCTCAGGATAAAGGACCTCTTTGGGAATGTGCTTCTTGGCTGCGAGCATGTTAAAAGCCATTTTACTCTGGGCATTTGTAGGACTTTCTTACGGGGAAAATCAGTGACACAGAGTGCAAAGACCACTATCTGCACCATCGACAAATGTTGATGGGGTGGCAATCTCTGGTGCCCACGGGAGGTCTCACAGAACAAGGGTCTGATCAGTTGTCAAGGCAGCAGAAGATGTTTTTGATTTTCTTGTTGTTGCTTCACTCCTAGGAAGACATCCAAGTCCAGTGCTCACAGCTTTCACTTGCTGTTGAGTAGTCCATCCCACATGCTCACGCAAACACCAGTGTCCTGGTGTGCAGGTAGTGTGAACAGTGTACAAGAAAACCAATCTGGTGGCCTGAGTTTAGCATAGGGCTCAAGCCTTGAGCTACAGTTCTGCCTTTTTGCCTCCATCTCTCTTGGCTGGCAGAGACATGTTTCTGTCTAATGTCTCATGGATACTTTGGACCTTACCCAAACTAGTTGCCCTGAGCAGGGGTGTATCACTTGGCTGTCGGATCTGGAACATGTCCTGGTTCTATATTGGCAAAGAACAGATGAGTTGTTGGGTGCCCCATTCTGTCCCAGTCTTTCATCAAGTCACCTGCCGTTTTTGCGCTGGTGCTCTCCTCACACCCACGACTTGTTGTCTGTCTATTTATACTGCAAACTCTTGGAGGAATGGCCACATCCTTGTGCTGAATCTAATGCAATAGGGCCCTGAGGCCACACAGTTCAGCAAACAAAAAATGAATGCAATGGTAAGGTATCTGGGAGAACCAAGATGCAGTTTACTCAGGGCAAGTGTTTGCTGCAGAGGAGATGTTTTGAGCCCAGTTAATGGGAACGATAATGAAAGGCACTCATGATTCATTGGAGCTGGCAAGGCCTATCCTACAGACACCACTTTTGCTGACCTACTTCTGAGGCTCCATGTGGGAGCAGCTCTAATTGCTGCTGATATTTTACCTGCCTTCTTAGGAGTTAATCTAAAGGGAAGGGTTTTTGAAAGAGTTTTAGCAACACAGAATGGACATCATTCTTTGGCATGCTGAACAGTTTTAAAGTAGTTGGGAAAGAAGGAGGAAATTACTTAGCACTATGTCTTTGTGATTAAAAAGGTTTTGCTCACTCACTTGGGTACATATCATTAGCAGGTCTCTGTCCCTGTAGAGAGTGCCAGAACTGAATGCTCCATGTGTGTGGAGCTCAATGCAGGCCTGCTGCATTGGAAACAAGACAGTTTGAGATGTAATTTAGCACCGATGACTCACCAAAAACTAACACATGTTACTCATAAGCATAGCCGCAGTAAACCTATATGTGCTGAAGGAGATGTACCCCCTACTCTCCTAGAAACTAGATATGAAAGGAAAACCCAGTCATTCTGCTAGGTCAGGTCTGTCTTTGTAAAAATGATTTCATTAAATCCATATGCTATTTTAGTTTATCCATGAGCCAGTAAAGGTGATATGCTGTTTTAATCACTTCCTTTCCTTTTATAGGATTCTCTAACTTTTCTAAACATCTTTGAACATCCTTGAGCATGTTACAGTGGCATTCTGGTGTGCACTCTGTGTTCTTCTGGGTAGCTTTAATCCAAAGAGAAAGTGCAGAAAGACTTGAGTCTTACTGAAGACTAGTGTAAGGTTGACCTTCTGTTCCAGAGAAGAGAGGAACAAACTTTATAAGAGCCTGAACATTGTTGGCTTCTGAGAACCAAACTGTCTCAGTCTGGCTGGGTGAATTTGGGTTGAACTTTCTTCAACCGGTCCTCCAGAAAAGTTGTGGGGAAGGAGGTCTATGTGCTCAAAATGGGCAGACGTCCTTTTCTTTGCATTTGGAAAATGCCAGGTTTTTAAAATCAATTCTTTGGCTTTCAAGAGGAGCTATCCCCGTTAGGCAGTAATCGCAAACGTTTTGTGTTACTGGATCTAATGCGTAACAAATCTCTAAACAAGAAGCAAGCTGTAAAATCTTCTTGAAAGAGTATATGAAACAAATGGGGAGAAATTTATGATTCTTGAAATCCTGTGCAGTTCGAGTTTTAATACTTTCTGCTTGCTCTTGAAGACAGGTTGCAAGTGTCATTTGTGCAGCTGTGTTTCATACCAGTGTCCTAGGTTTTGGACATCTCAGAGGCATATACATCAGGAGGTTAAGGGAGGTTTTCAAACCCCCTCAATACTCCTTGTTTCTCTTCTTTTTATTGATTTGACTTATTATTAGCTGTAAAGTCTAGAGAGAAGTCTTACTTCTCAATTTTGCTTGTATCCAGAATTGGAGTGTTTCATCCACAGGTTTAATTTGGAGCCATATATATCCAAATTATTTCATGTGTTTGAGGCCAGGGAAAGTTATTCATGGCTTTTTCCCTGTGTTTTGGCACCTGTGGGATCATGGCTGGTGTTATTACAAGCCATACTGTGATGGCAGTGTTTGGGGCATGGGAAATACGTGCTGTGTTGTGAGATGGCAGTAGCTCAGCTGGCTTAGCTTAGCTGAGAATATTTTGGGGGAGGCTGGGGAAACAGCAATTTAATAACAGAAGACTTTAATCTCTTACTCAAAGAACCTGCTGTTGACAGGCAAAGCTAGACAAGTTCAGGTGAGAAATGAAATGTGATTCTTTTTTTTAAAAAAAAAAAAAAACAAAACAGTATGGGGAACTGACTACTCCAAAAATTACTAAGGCAAGTGGCTGAAAGAGATTTTCTTGCTGGATTTTACATTTTCTGAGCTAGATCTTCTTATCTTTTGGGCTAATTATTTCAGGGGAATCCTCTGCCTGACTCAATGCAAGAAGCTAGGCTAAATGATCTCGCTGGTGCTTTCTGGCTCTTTTTATTTATTAGAATGTGCTAAATATTCAAGAGGAAAAAATCAGAGCAACTGTTATATAAAGAAGAACTTTTTCAAGTCTGCAGTCTTCAGACCCTCCAGTCTGCTGACGCCTGAAGGAGTTAGCAAACTGCATATGAAAGAACCAAGTCAATGATTAATGAGCTTACTCTAGTGACAAAACCTAATCAGACTTTCTGAATTTGTTTCCTAGTGCATCTCTGGAACTGGGAAGATTGTAAAATTCACATGTCATGCTGTGGACCAGTTTTTCCAACAAATAGCTCAGGCACATGAGCGAGTGACAGCAGGAGAGCCAGCTGCTGTACAACAGCTGATCGCCAATTAACAACCGTAGCCTGCAACAAGCGTTAAGGTCATTAGTTAGCTTGGCCTGCCAGGTATTTGCAGAGCTCGTTGGAGCTGTGACAGTTGCCACAGTGTCAGCAAAGGGCATGTTAGTGATACAGTCAATCCTCTGCTGAAATTTCTAGGGAGGAGGGACTCCTGCTCTGAAAGGATGCTGTTTAGCACACACACAATATGAAAGGCTTTTTGAGTGTGCACTGGTGTGTAGAATTATGGGTTCCATTAAGCTGGAATATACTTTATGGCGTTTGTGGCTCTGAATTGCAAAAAGGAGCCTAAAAAATGGCTCAAACTTGCCTAACACCTTGAACCCCAGAAAGTGAAAGAGAGAAAGGGGCCCCAACAGTCTGCTCTTCCAAAATCAACTGCCTAAGGCAGTTGTCTTTGTGCAGGGTGGAGTCCGACCTATGACTTATGTCTGGTGTCTCACCAGCAGTGCTTCATTTCCTTGAACAGGAAAATTAAGAAGAAAGCTTCTGCCTTTGAATTGCAATATGCATGTAGATGGTGAATACTGATTTTCTCTTACTGTCATTAATCACACAAGGAAATTGTTTTTTAACAGACAATCAGATTCCTTCTGCATCAAGCCAAGGGGCTGTGATTTCCTCCTCGAGTTTTTTGCATTTTCTTAAAATGGCTCTCTGGCTGAGTTCTCACCTGGCACAGCTCACTGCTGGCAGGAATGTGGTGATGGCAGTTGTTACAAGCTGATTAACAGCCTTGCAGAAGCAGGAGTGAATAGACTGGCATCCTTGAACATTAGGGTTTTTTAATTTTTTTTCAATGGAAGAATAACTGGCAATATTGGGCCTCTTCTTCTCATACCCAAGAAATCCAGGATCCAACCTTCAGAGTGAAATGGATGCTTCTTTGTGTGTGTTCTAGAAAAATAATAATGGAGTAGGGTGCATAACACTCCTGGGGCATGGAAAGAAAAGCTTTCATCCCCAGTGTCCTCATTAAGAAGCTGATTGATTTTAGTTCCAATTTTGTATTCTCCTGGATTCCTATGTTCTGATTTCTTTTTTCCCTCTCCATTCACCCACCACACTTTCTACAGTTCTCAGAAAGCAACTTTTTGCTTTCTGGGGAAAAAAGTAAAGCATCAGAGGTAAGGAAAATCCCTGCAGAACGGGATCTGTTGCATAGTACATGAGCTCCGTATCAGATCAGCTTTGAGAGTGAGAACTAGAGCAATTTATTGCTTAGGCAACATGGAGGAGAAAGGACAGGCTACCATTATATTCCTCCTGCCTTGGAATCCTACTGTGAAAGCTAAGTCCTTGGTGTCACCTGGCATCTGTGATATGCTGTAGCAGAGAAGACAGCATATTTTCATCTGTTCAGAGGTGAAGGACTGAAACTGAAACAGATCCAGGCAGGACCTTTTCTGATGCTCAGGTCAGATCAGGGTGCAGGGATGAAACAGAGGTGTTACAGCAGAGAGAATCGCTGTGACAATCTCTTGTTGCTATTTATTCTAAATGGCAGCGATTTTTGCCTTGTCCTTTGACCACCTCTTCTGGATCTGTTCTGAAGGATTAGACCCACTGCTGCACTGAGGAAATAGTTCGTGCTTCTGGAGGATGCAGAGCTTGGGTGATTCCGTAGACTTCACTATGTCTTTAAGGCCTCATTGCAAGCCCCTTAATTTAATTGCTGGAGACTTCAGTGAGGAACAGGACTTCAGTGGAGGAACAGAAGGGGCCCTCAGCTGTCTTCCAGCCCACTGCTCAATGTTGCATTTTGCAAGCACTAGAAATGAGCTTGTCAAAGAATCATGCAGGTTGGGAGGGACCTCTGGAAACCCGAGCCATGCTCAAAGCAGAGCCATTTTCATGAGGTTTGAATATGCCAGGTTATAGATCCCTCATCTTCTCTAGGCTCCAGGTTCAGTGTTGGAGCACTCTTGGGGTAATATTTTTCCTTAAACTGAGATTAAATTTCCCATGTTCCCACTTGTTCCTGTTTCTTCTCTTGTTGCTTAGTCCCGGTGATGAGTGTAGCGGCTGGTCCTGGTTCTTTGGCCTGTATCCCCCATCTCCGGGGCTGGGTAGGATGCAGGCGCTCCTCGGCAAGCTGGTCTCACAGGGTCGCTATATCTGTCACTACCACATGTGTGAGCACTCTTTTCTGGCACAAATCTATCCCTGAAATTCTACTAACAAAATTGTCTTACAGAAAAATTTCAGGTTGCCATGGTGACAAACTTGCTGAAGATACAGTGTAGGCTACAGACTGCGGTAGCAGAAGTCACATGTTCTCTTAGAAAAGCATATCTCAAATTTCTTGTGCATATTGTAGCTCTTAATTCAGATACATTTCTCAGAAGACCAGCTTATAGCCTAAACCATCTCTGCTTTTGAGACTTTACAATATGTGTTGATTTGTATCCCATGTTAATTTTTCTAGCAGTCTGGTTCTTTTTTTTTTTTTTTTTTCACTAATTAGCAATTGACATGACATTTTTGTGCATGTGAAGTGTTTTGCATATGCAGGTTTCTTTTTACAGATTCCTCATGGTGTGATTGTGATGCTAAACAAATTAATAAGCAACTCAGTGAAGCTGAATACATTTTCTCCAAGGCCATGAATGTTTGGTTAGTTCTGTGAAGTATGAGACAAATTTTGAGCTGTGACGTTTCTCCCCCCCCTCCCTTTTTTTAAAGTAGATTGGAGATTGAGAAGAATCAAGAATCAAAGATCCAGCATGTGAAGAAAGAACCTGATGCTATTTCCTTTTCTTTTTCATGGAAAACTATTCTGTAATGAAGTGACAGTCTTTCCCTAAACTTAATTTCTGCTGTAATGTCAAATAACCATTGGATGAGCTCATGAGATGCTAAATGCTTCTTCTTGTCAGTCCATAGCTGCCTTCTGATGTGTTAGAGCTCACTGGGAGGACTGTCTCAGACACCTAGCATAACTGTGTCCAGTATGTGTTGTACCATCTCATAATGATGCTATTAAAGGATCATTATTCCATCTGTTTGTTCTGCATTGCTCTCTGGTTGCTTGTAATTTTCTGTAATGCTTGCAGCTAATTATTGATTCATTCAAACTAATAAAGGCACTTAATTCCTTTTTTCTCTGGGGTACAACAGCAGGGGAGAAGGTGTCTTGCTACAGATCCAAAGGCCTGAGTTTTAGCCCACCAGCAATCTTGCTTTAATGGGTGCTTGACCACTAATGTGGGGAGCAGAGGGAAGCTAATGACAGTGATTGCCAGGTACTAATAGCTTTTGGAACGAGACCAGCTTAGAGCAGACCTGTGATGCGTTCCTCTCCTGGGAAACAGGTCTTTTTAGCTTTGTCCCTTTGTTTCCACTCCATGCAACAGAGCTCCCTTTGGGAAGGGAAAGGTTACTGTGCAGTTTTGGGATGGGTTTTGTTGTTTGTTTTTTCAAGGCCAAGTTTGCTCTTTGGTTATGGTTATGGTGTAGGCTGGTATTGGGGCTGTGCTTCTATGCACACCTAGTTCACCTAGTGCAGGTGTGACCACACTGGACATCTGCAAGTCATCTGTAAGTAGGGAACAGAAGCTGTTCCTACAAAAGCAGTCATGTAGGAAAGTCTTTTGTACGTAGTGAAGGTACTGAAGAGGTGGGTTTTTTTATACAGTTGGAATAACAGCAAAGGTCCATCCACGTGCTAGGTTGGTCACGCTGGTGCCTGGATCAGCAGGATTATAAGGGCTGAGCAGCCCGGCGGTGCAGGGAGTCTCTCCCAACTGAACTGCAGCCCTTGCTTCAAACTGCGCACCAGAGACTCTTGTAGCTGACCGTTTTGGGCGACTTGATTCCCTGCATGTTACCTGCTCTGAGATCCCAGTGAAATAGTTTTCCTCTTACCAAGCACTCTGTGAAGCATAGCTTTCCACTGCTCCTGGCTGCAATGGGAATAAACTAGATGAGGAGTTTGCAGTTTTGGGATTGAATGTGCTTTTCTCCCTGTTCTTCTCTATCTCCTTCCTTCTCTGCTTCCAGCTCCATTTTTCTGGTATGGGAGGGAAGAGGCCTCTTGGGGAGGTGCCCATTGCCTGAGCACTGGAGATCCAGCTAGGTGTTTTTTATCATGCTCATGATGGCTTTATGCCAAACTGGATAGAAGTAATAGGTGAATCTTCAGAGACAGAAAAGGTAAAATTAGTTGGATATCTGGTGGAATACAACAGTGCCATTTAGTGCCAAAGAAATCTTTAAAACGTGGACATAATAAAGCTGTCTCCTTTAGGAAAAAATATCAGCTGGGCTTTAAGATCTATTTCCATCCCTGTTCACTCCCATTGCACAGCGCACTGGCTTGGTTTGCAGTTTTGCTGTTGCGCTCCCTAGTACTCAGCTGCCTTTCTCAGTAAGTGGTGGTCATGGGAGCTGCAGAATTGATCGTTGGCTCCTTATCAGTTATTATTAGTTATGCAACTGTCCCTCCTTTCAAAATAAACTGACTTTTCTCTCTAAAGCAACTCTCCCATCTGGTTTGCTTCTCAGTTAATTTTCCTTACTGATTGCAGCAAGGTAACCTGATTTGTAGGGATTTCTGTCTCATAAACGTGACAACACATAGTCAGGGGAGCCCTCAGTGGTTACCCGTGGCAGCAGCAGGGAGAAGGAAGTGGAAGGTGCTGATAAGGTATAGAGCAGATGTCCAGGAGAGGAAGGGCTGTTTTCCATTCTCGTGGTGGTTTTGCTTTGCCTGTGTCAACAGGATTGGGAACATCACCCCTTCCTTGGTTGTGAATGCACAGCTCCAGAGTCCTTGCATAATCTGATTCTCTGCTGCAGTCGAGTAATTTTTGCTGAGCATCTTCTTCCTAATAGGGGTGACTTCACACCTTTGTGCTGATTTTAGGCAGAACCGTGACTCCTAATTTAAAAGCTGGTGGAAACTGACAGCTTAGCTGCTTTCTGAAACTCCTGAGCTCAAGTGATTGTGGCCTTTGTCTTCTGATGTAGACATGTATGTCTTCCTGTCCTAGGCAAAGGCATAAGAACTTCCTGGGTTGTTTCTCTAAGACCATACTTTGTCTCCTGGAAGGGATGAGGTGTTTGACACTTGAGCCAGCTTCAGCTGTGCTTGTACTCTTCCCTGTTTCACTCTTGCTTTTCTCAGTTCCCAACAGACAGTTCTCTTGGCCTAAAAGCAGACATATTTTGCTGATTGAGAATAGTGGCAGGCCTCTGCATCAGCGGAAGAGGAGGGAAGCATGTTTGCTACAAAATCCTTATATTATGGCTCTGTATGTCTGGGAAAAGAGACAGAAGAGACCACTGAGTCTGATAGTGGGTCTTCCAAGACCTGGAGTAGAAAACTTGTCTTTGAGCTAAGGGCTGGCTAGCTGATGCTGGAATGATGAACAAAGCCTGTCCCTTGCTCTTTCAGGTGCAGTGTGTTTGGGGAAATAACCATCTGTAGGCAAACAGGAGTTTGCAAAAAAACCACCAAACCCACTTTCCTTCAGGAAGCTACTTTCAGCATCATTAATTTACCTTATCTGCCCTCTGTGGACAGAAGTTCAGTGGCAGAGATCTGTCCCTGCAGTGATTTCTATCGCTCATGGGATATACTGCCACTACATTGTGACTGGCATTGCCTGGACATTTAGATTATTATATATACACAGTTATTGTCTGAGCTAAAAAATCTTACCACTGTTAAAGAATGAAAACGGAGGTTGCCTCTGACCTCCAGATTTGATCCTTGTATAGAAAAGGTTGTCTGATCTCTTAGCATTGCTAACACGGGTGTCCCATGAGCAAAACCTGCTCAGAAGGCACGACTTTGCAGTCATGTCCCTTGGGAACAAGGGCAGGAGCTTGTCTGCAGGCAAGTGCCATTGTAGCACATGCATGGGCTGTAACATCTCCTTTCAATAGACGTAATGAAAGCAATGAAAGGCCAGCATTCTCCAGTATACATGGGACACGTGCTAATCATATATGCACTTCTCTTAATTAAAAAAAAAAAAAAAAAGAAAAAGCAAAGAAAACACTTTTATTTTCCCAGCAAAATGGATGACAGGTACTTAAAGCTCCTTGTTGTATGTACGCAAATACCTTCACACCTAGAAGTTGATGTGGCATCTGCTGTGCAGATGTTTATCTGACACAGGGGAGTAATATTTTCTTTGTCCGCATTACTCAAGTCTTTTGCGGTCTCAAGTCGCTGACTCAAGCGCTTGTTGCTCCAACATACCAATGATAGTTGCTACGGATGTTCCCTTCCAACTCCCATGTCTGAGAGTTTGGTCTGAAATACCGCAACCGCATCCAAGAGCAAATCTCTCCTCGTTGTGGCTGAAGCCTGGAATCCCATGGGGGTCCTGGTTCTGTTCGTATTCAGCCACGTCCTCACACTTGTGGAGTCCCAGCCTCCAAGTACACTGGTAGGTTCCAAAACTGCCTCCCTCTGAGGGAACAAGCTCAAATGGAGAACTTTATCATCAAGCCCTTTTTGCACTCCTGCACCAAGAAATATTTTGACTCATCCGTTTGCATGCTATGTTCTCCATGGCCACCCTCCCTGAGTTATTAATTACAGTAGCTTTGCTAAGTGATAACCAGGGTGTTATGCTGGAGTTCATTAGGTAACATACTGCCTTTCTTCTGAGTTGTATGAGGGACATCGGCACTCTGTGTTCAGCACAGAAAGGAGGAATGCTGCAAGGGACAAGACGCAGAGCAAAGTACACCGAGGAGGAGGCATGCTCTATGCAAGTGGACCACTAGTTTTGTTGTTGGATTTTGCTTGGAGAATGAAGATTTATGCAGCAGTAGGGACAGGGAGGGAGCTTTCCCCACGCTGCTTAGAGACACTAACTGCAGTGGAATAGAAATTCTCTTCTTGTAGACTTTGAGGTTGTTCAGAAACTCTGAGACAGCAAAAAAGGAAGCTATGCCTGAAGGGAGACAGCAAAACCATGAGGTATTAGACTGGGGCTTGCTCTATACAGGGACTTCGTGGCAGTTTGTTTGAGCCTTGCCTCACCAGAAGGTAAAAATGTAGTCACCTTTTCAATGCAGAGCATCTGCAGCAGTTGTAGGATGAGGAAAGAAGTGAGGACTTACGTTCATTTGGACTCGTGCAATAATTTGGGGAATGAGTAGGAGCAACCGTGACTGCCTGCTGTGGTGGGGTCAGTGTCAGGAAATCCGTCCCTGCACACAACGAGCATGTCCTATGCAGACCTCCAGCGCCTCAGTTTGTCCCTGTGGAAGGAGGGAAACTGCTGACTTTTTACTCTCTATGACAAGGTAGTAAAATCTGCATTCATAGCAGAATCAGTCCTTTTATATGCATTTTCTCTTTTTTTTCTGTACACCCCAACACTTTTTATGCTGGCAGTGTCTGAGCAGGAATTCGCATGGTGTGGTATTGATGAAGGATGACACCATACAGTGGTGTTGCAGAGAAACTGGTCTCAGTTCCCTTCTTGCCCTTCTGTCAACACTTGGGGAAACACAGCGGTATTAGGGCTGTAGGGTGCCATAGCATTTCGTTTCCCAGACCCTCTCTTTGCCATCACGCCATACATGGTCAGTGATAATTGCTGCATATAGTGCTTGACACTGGTGTGATTGATATGTTTGACACTGGTGCCACCATGGAAAGTGTGCTGGTGCATTGTGTGGTAGCCCCACAGCAATTCCCTTTGCTTGGGCTGGCTGGGAATGGGCAGCATTACCAGCAACTAAGTAGGTTCTGAACTAAGACTACTGAACTAAGGGGTTCAGTGCTACATGAAACTAGTCTAAAAGATTTCTCAAAGGGCAGAGATCGTCTCAAGTGAAAGCTGGATGGAGCCTAGCCCATGTTAGAAAGAAGGTTATTGCTCATCCTGAAGGAATGTGGAGATTTCCTGGCCTACACTCTCCTGTCAGCAACCTAATCTCAGGTGGGTGACAAACCAGACTGACCCCTGGATGATCTCTCTGAAATGAATGATAGGCCTTAATTGCCAAGCCCATGTCCTAATTCAGAGTAGTGAGATGCTGGGATCAGGACCTGAGCATTTTCCAGCCTTCACTCTAACGTAGAACATGCAATTGTCAGTATATCTGCACATACAAGGTCAACACGGAGGGTTTAAGGAGATACAGCTGTGCTAAAGGATAGAGCACATCCCTCGTGGTAGAATTAGTCGGTAGCTAATGCTGAGCATCAGCATTACTGCTAGGACTGTTCATGAGCATGGCTGGCCACTTCTGCTCCTACTTCCCACCTGCGGTGATGCCCACTAGGTGTCAGAATTGAATAAATGGAAGGCTGGCACAGGGGAGACAGGCTCCCAGTTTTCAAATAATTCTGATTTTTTTTTTCTTCTGATTTCTGTCCTGCTGCGTAATAAAATGACTTTTGGGGAAGGAAAATCTGTTTGTTTAAATGGTGAAGAGAACAGGGGAGGAGGAGGAGGAGAAATGACTGAGACAAAAAAATCCTGGCCAGGTTAGAGTGCTTGTTTTGCATGTGGGAGCCCAGGGCTCCAATTCTGCTCCAAGCTCAAAGATGGTTTTGCTTTTTACTGCTGAGGACAGTAGACTTGTTTGTCTCCTGTATGACAAATGTATTGTTTTTGAAAAAATGGCTTTTAATAAAATTTTCTAGGCATCCCTTGCCTTGGACTATAGGCTGTAAGGTGCCTTTGGTAAGAGAAAAGTTAGAGAAATGCTGGTTGTGGAAAGGTTTTAATTTTATAGTTGAATCTTTCTACCTGTTCCTCTCACTCCTACTCCTTGCTCCTGCCTCTCCTCTTATTCAAGAGCTCATCTCATTCACTGCAGCTGATTAATGTTAGCAAGGGCATCTTAATGGCTCTAAAGATTAGGTGCACTAATTAACGCTTGCAGAACCAGGAAGAAATTTGCTGCTGTCTGACACTTCACTGTATTTTCTCCTTTCAGACCTTTTGCTGGTTTTAAAAATTGTCTTTTTTTCCCTCTTCCCAGGATGAATGGTTTCCCCAGTCTCATGGTGCAGTGGGGACTCTCTGCAGGAAACAGAGCACCAGTGGATCCCTGGAACCTCAGACCAGTTGTATTGAATGAGCTTCTGGGCATATTGCTGGTGGGGTTTGGTGGTTCAGCAGTCAGAGCTGCCATGTGAAGACCCAAGAAGATCTGCCTGCTGGCTCTTGGCCAAGAAGTCATGTTCTTGTAGTTTTCTTCCTGTGGCATTGCTGGGGAAAGCTCATTCTCCTTTATGATCATCTCACATGCCTTGCTCAGTCAATGGTGGCTCAAAATATCTCTCAGGGAAGGAAGTACTATGTTGAGTGACTTGCTGAATGTGCTTGTTCTGGCCTTAGCTGGTTCTTCTCTTCCACGATTATGCTATTTACTTCCCACTTACCTTGGGTTTTCTTCATACTGTCTCTGTGTCACTTTCTTGGTGAAACAAGAACTTACCATTAGTGATCTTTGCTGTACCAGTCCAATCCTGACTTTTTTACTACTTCTGACTGAGCTCTAAGTCTGAATCTTTAGCAGCAGCAGCCAAATGAAACACTTTTCTTAGCACGAGGAAGAAGCAAAACAGGAGTCAATCCTTTACTGAGAGGCTGTGATGCTAATAGCATTAGGAGAACACTTCTATATATTTTTCTCAGAGTTTGTTGCTCTAGTCCTGTTTGATTCCTCAAGCACTAAAATGCTTGGGGACCTATCAATCAGATTTGTTGATCATGGAGTACCTAGGCGCGTGCCCCTCCCCATCTTCCAAATACTGTTTGATTTTTAGATTGATACTGAAGCCAGATACAGCTGTGCATATCTGCCTTGATTGTCAATGCTTGTGGCACTTGTCGCAAAGACCAGCAGCGGCTTTCCTCCACAGCTTCAATCCAGGCAACATCAGATGTCTGATAGTGCACTTGGCAATCCTTCGTGTGGCGAAGGCTTCTGGAAAGGTGGTGGTGATGTGTCTATGGGCGTTGCTTGTTCTCTATGTCAAGCAGGGAGTCTGACCTAGAAAACCAGTGTTAGACCAATGCTAGAAAGGGAAACTTAAAACATGGGTCTTACCTCTTTCAAGGAAATCAGGCTCCTGGATTTGGTCTAGATGTTCATTGCAGATTAAGTTGGCAAGAGTTGAAGCTGGAACAAAATGGAGAGCAAGAAGGAAATTGGGATTTCTTGTTGGCCTCCAGAGACCAAACTGGTTTAGGGCATTAGCTATCTGTAAGACTTGGAATTGAAGAAGGAGACCACCAGGAAAACCACAGAGCCTGGCAGGATCCCAGGGATTACAGGCCATGATTAATGAGAACTTAAAAAGAGTCTCATGCACTTTTTGAGACTGAATCTTTTTCTGAGCAGTGGAGAGGTGCTGCTGCTGGCTGAGCCTCCTATCTGGAATGAATAATGGAGGAAAAAAATAACAGCCTCCCAGATAGAAGGCTGTTGATTTAAATGAAAAAAAAGTGCTTATAAAAAATAGGCACTATGCAGAGGACTGGGGGCCAGAAACATTTAAATGTGGAAATATTAAAGCAGTAAGCCTCATGTGCATACCAAGCATATCAATTGACATGATCTTGAAAGTGTGTTTGGAGTATAGCAATGTAGTGGAGCCTTGCCAGTGCTGTTTCTGCAGAGGAAAGCTCAGAAGTGTTTGGGATGAGTCATGAAAGTAGAGGCCTGATCTAGACTTCCCAAAAGCCTTCCGACAGGCCTTCCTAAAGAGAGTATTAGAGAAGTGAAATAGGCATGATACAAGGTGAAAAAGTGTCATGGCTCAAAAACTGGCAAGGACAAAATTATCAAGTGAATGGACAGCACTTCACAAGCGCAGCTGGTGCAGAGCTGATTGTTGCAGACAACCTCTGAGACTGCGATGAATAGTTTTGTTGATGCCCTTAGAGGCATCGTGCTTCTAGAAAAGGGCTACATGATACCTGCGGGTTAGTAGGAAGGGGCAGCAAAAGCCCAATCACTTTTTTCTGTGCATGTTTTAAAGGTCTTTAATTTTCTTTTGTATTTGAATACTACAGGCAGTCTTGTTCAACAGTGAGAAATCTCCATTAGGCAGGTTTGCCAGGTACTTTGTGAGATTTAAAGGGGGGGAAAAAAACAGAAAACCCTGGGATGGTCTCTGATGCAGGAGCTACTAAGGAATATTTTATACATTTCCTGCTTAGTGGAATGGTCTTGCAGAATATTTTGAGGGGAAGAAGCACTGACTATAGGAAATGCTAGAATTGATTGCAAGAGATTTTGACTTATTTGATTTTCTAATCTGGTTAAAAGCTGTTGTTTTATTAATTGCAAACTTTTTATCATCTTGGAAGAAACTAAAATAAACACTTGTCCCTGGAGTTGTTTTCAGCTTCTTGAGGTCCTAAATGCTTTTAAAGGATTCACAGGTCCTGATGGTGAATTTTCTGGAACAGGTAGTATCAAAAGATAACGCAGGCCCCACACCAACTTTTCAAGCAGAGAAAAAATGTTCCAAATAGATGAAGTTATTGCATCGAGAAAGACTGTCACAAGAACAGGAGCAGTGTTCAAAGCCTGCCTCTTTCAAAGGGTCAGAGCCACGGATCTGTGGATCTGCAATGTGTTCAGTGAACCAGAACACAGATTTTTCTCTGGAAAGCTTACATGCCGAAGTCTGCAAATATACCTACTGAAGTGGGGGTGTTTGGGGAAAGATCAGAGGTGAATGGTTGGGTTCTGTTGCTGCTCGCCTGTGGATCAGAGTGTCACAGATTTAGTTATTTCAGTGAAAGAGGACAGAACAAAAGCCTGAAGCTCAAATATTAGGCCTTGGCTTTCTGCCCCAATTACATTACCACATCTTCTTTAAAATGACTATTCATTATGACTATTTCATAATGAAATTACTATTTTGTTGCTATTTGCTGTTACACAACAGGCTGCATTCTGACACTTCTGAATTTCTCATCCCTCTCTGGCTGAAACAACTCTGCAAAAAGTTACCAATAATCTAGTTTCCCTAAAAATCCTATTTTTAGGAGAAATTACGATTTATTGAAAATGTTGCATTGTCCCACTGTGAATAAAAGCACGGATACTCAGTGTGGTGCTCATGCCTGTCATCGATTGACATTTGCAGTGTTGGCTCTGCTGGAGAAGAGCAACTTGGAGCAGAGCGCTGAAGTTCCACAGGGACGTGCTGGTAGGCTGGAGCTTGCCATGGTTTGAATGCGAATGCTGCTGGCAATGCAGGAGATTCCATCTGTTTTGTATTCGTACCCAGGCTCTGATGATTCTGCAGGGCTCTGGGCCTGGCCTTGCAGGGGCTTCAAAAGCCAACGTGCCTGAGAGCCTGGCTTGTAGGAATGGAGTGTGATCTCTTCATTGTGCACCTCTGAGCAGCCAGAGAAATTGCAAGACTCAGGTCTAGGGTAAACTAGAGTCTAGTCTAGAAATTGCAAGACTCAGGTCTAGACTCTTTGTCTAGGGTACTTGATGCCAGGGCATCAAGTTCTGTTATTAATTTAAAGATAAGGCATCTGCGAGATCTGGTGTTAGTGGTTTTTTCCAACCTTGAGTGCTATTGGATCTGCCACCCTTCATGCAGCTCTGGTATGCGCAGTAGTGGAAGGAAGCGGGCTTGTTCCACCAAGGAGCTGTCAGACCCAAGGGCTGATTTGGCAAAGGAGGGAGTTTCTCATGCTTGTGCCTTCTCTTTCCTTCTAGAGAGAAGGATCTGTGTTTCACAAAAGAGATCTGTGTTTACACAGAAGAGCTGCTCTTCAGTTCCCAAATAAAGGGAGGCATGAAGGCTTTCTTTGCTCATATGTGTGATTTGCCAAGAGTGGGAAACTTACTCTTTAGCAGCCCATGACATATGGCAGAGTTTGGTAAAGGCTAAGCTGAAAGTCTTGTAAGTACTTTCTCTTGTCCTTCTCCGAATGTCTTATCTCTTACCTGCTGTCCCTGAGTGCAGTGTATGATGTGACTGCTGTGCCGCTGATGTCCTGAAAATACACCCAGTCCCTAATGTGTTAAAAAATATTGCAACTGCTCCTTACTGAGTTGGTAAACAATGTTCTGAATGGCTGAGCCTAACCTGGGCCAATACTCTGCCAGTTTCCTTTGCACTAATCCCATATAACGTAACCACAGGACATGCTGTTGCATGAAAATACAGTGAACAAATGCTTTGCAATTATTAGAGACTCGTAGATACTTGCTAGCGTGGAGTGCTGCCCATTTGTGGTTACTTGTTCTTTGGAGTCCACTTTTAGAGTAGAATGAAACAAGTCAGTTACCATCTGTTTCCAAGACACTGAGTTTAGCAAAAACAATAATAAAAGTCTGGCTCCTCTCTTTTCTCCCCCCTCATCCTGCTCTTTGCTGATCAGGGACAGCCAGTTCAAATGTTCAAGTAAAATGTGAGCTGAAAACATGAAAGGCAGGGAGACAAGGCAGCTCTGAAACTAGGTTAGAGATGAAACGAGCCTGAAATTTGGCAGCTGTAGGCAAGGCTGGGTGGCCCTAGGGAAATAGCTCAAAATGATTGATGAAATAAATGATTAATGAAATGGTGTGATTAGCCTATCATGGGATTGCATTACTGTTTGGATCCCAAAGACAGAAACTAAGAGGAGCCATGTGGGTGTGAATGATGTAGAGGAAAGAGTGCAAGAGCAGCACCTCCCAGAAGGCAAAGAGATCCCTCAAGGCAACCTCATGTTTACTTTATTGGACCCCGCCGGGTCTAAAATATGCCCCTCGCTACTACCCTCTTCAGAGGATTGACTCATCATTTGGTATTGGGAATTACCATCTGCACAGCTATCCTTTCTCTGTTCAGGTGGCTCAAAAAGAAGGCATTTTGTTTTATGCATTGGTATTTGCTCTTACCTTCGCTGCCATCCACTGAACACCTGGGCAGAGCAGGATTTTTGGTGTATCAGGAATATTTGGTCTCCTGAGCTTCCAAGGGCTCTCTGGATAGGGGCAGTAGCGACCTTGGGGGTTCAGATCTCATTCTACTTTTTCCTGGCAGATACTTATTTCAGGAAAGCAGAATGTTGGTGTGAGTTGTTCAAATAACAGCTAATCTGTCATGCTGATAGTTGTGTCAGTGCAGTCTAAATAAGAGATTGATCTATGTTTACACCCCCCCACCCCCCCCGCCAACTTCTTGGAGAGGGAAGATTTCAGAGCTTGGAGAGTGGCTTGTGGGAACTCGTTGCATCTGCTGTTAGATTAATAGATTCAGACTTTGGAATGACATAACTATGCCCTTAAGGGTTTTGTTTTTTTTGGTGGTTTTTTTTTTTTTTTTCCAGTTAAAAACACAAATACATCACTGTTGCTCTAATCCAAATGTTTACAGTGCAAAATACTGCCAATCAAACTCTTGTTCATTAGGAGTTAGCTTGAAGAACCAGTCTCTCCGGGCCCATCGGATGACTTCTATATTTCCAGAACTGCAGACACATGCGTTGGCTTTCCATGGCTAGCATGTCCTAACGTGGCTACCTCTTATTGTACAAGCTTATAGCAAAAGCCACACCAGGAAGATGCTGTTTCTCCCAGAAATTGCAGCACCTTCTGGCCATGTAATGGTGACTGACTGGGGTGGCTGGAGACTAAATATGTATGTGCATGTACACACATACACATATATGTATATATAGATATAAATGTGGCTGTCTTTAATATCTAGAAGATTTTCTTCTCCCCCTTTGCTCTGCAGTTCTTCAGCTGTTGTTGATTAGGAGGACATTGTTGTATAGAAACCATACAGTATAGAAATGCCAGATTTCTTCACCTTTTCCTTTCTGACATGAGTGACTTCTTGCTCACAGCCTGGTAGCTGAAGTGGTGTTCTGAGCAACACAGGTCTGGGCTCTGTTCCTGCTTTCGCTGCTAAATAAAGAGGCAGCTAGCTTTGCAGCCCTATATAGTCTCCAAGAGCTTCACAGGGAAAACCAGCTCTGTATGAAGGTCATTTATTTCCCCAAGGGCAATAAACTTACACGGAATGGATTGTTAAAGGACTACGAGTTGGATTTTTAAGCAGTCCTGAATTTAGTCCTGGGTAGCTGTGCTGTAGAAATGGGGTATGCTCAGTCATTTGTAACTGTGTTGGTAGAGAGCTCGCAGTGTTGGTTACTCACTAGGCTAGATGTAAGCTCTGATCTGACTTGGAGAAAGGTTAAGAAAAAAACCCATATTTCTATGTGTCTGTCCTTTGCTCATTCTTCTCTTCTTCTTAACAGCAAGACTGTGTTTTGGGGAGTGCATACTCTTTCAAAGGCTTGGATGGGACTCTTGGGCTGGGTGACATCACCGTTTAAATGCTGAGGTGAGTTTCAGGTACTCGTTAATTTGGTGAGCACAAAGTCATGAGCCAGTGAATTTGGCTGACCTTCTGCAAGGCATTGACATCAGGAGATAAGGACCTCTTATGAAACCACTGAGGTGTTACACAAGAGCTGTTCCCTTCTCTTGCTCCTGCTGACAACAAGGCTGTTTGCGTGGCTCCTTTACAAAACTTCGTGGGACTTTTGTGAACAATTACCCAAAATGGTTTGCCTCTGAGGAGACTTGTTCTGACTCCTGCCATGTGCTTGGGCTATGTTATGGTGAAATGCCAGTGGGGCACTGTGGCTATGCCTCTTTTTGGCTGAACATCAAAAGGCACACGTCCAAATGTCAAGATTTTTACCATGTACGCAATCTAAATCTTTTTTAAATGAGGGGATTAAAACAAGGAAGCAGAAATGAGATCTCCGTGTGATCACTCCCTGCAATCTGTGCTGTCCTTGATGCTGCAGAAGAGTTGCATAACTTTGGTCCTCAGGAAAGCCAGACCTTGCAGCCTTTCCTTTGCTGCAAAGGCGTCCCTTCCTGAAATAACCAGATAATTGCCTTCAGCTGAAACCTCCAGGGCATGGAAAGTTACCAAACCCCATGTCATCAGGACCAACCATCTAATTGTGGATTGCTGTCTCACCCTGCTGAGTAGGCTGGAAATCCCTTGAGTCCAAAAATCTCAAAGATGTGTCATCATTATGAGACAGAGAGAGAAAAAAAGAGTGGTACGGAAGTCAAGTGCACTGATGTCTTCTTGGATGGTACCAGTAGAAATTTTTGTGACACAAGGAAGCCATGTTCTTTTTTTCCAGAACTGATTTCCGTCAAGGTCTTGGGAGCTGAGAAGCCTTAAGAGAAATGTTATAGCCCAATTTCTTGCTCTCAGACTCATCTGCAACCATTCTGTGGCTTCTGCAAGGGCACATCTTGCAGGCTCATTGGGATGCTGGGAATACAGAGGATAATGCTCAGCTGCTCTTCATGCTCTTTTCCCTGCCTGTCCTTTTGTTCTGCTGGATATGACATGCACATCTCAGGGCATTGGGAATCCTGACAGTTGCTGAATTCAGTTTCAGAAGCCAGACTGTGCTTGCAATTTGATGCTTCCCTGAGTAAAGTGAAGGATGAAAAAATTATTTTTTTTTTAAAGATAGTTTATAAGAAGAAAATTTTGCAGAGCAAAATAAAATGGCATACTGAAAGAGATTGACGGAGGGGTTTCATCAGCTGCTTGCTCTGACAATAAGCTTATACTTTTTTACAAGAAAAAACAAAAAAGTTTTTCCAAGTGAAGGGTATCTTCAGTGCAGCATGCTGCACCTTGTCTTCTCTTGGTTTAAGTGAAAGGCAGTGATGACTACTCCCCTGAAAGTGGCAGTGAAAAAGCCAGTTCTGCTGCCTGCAGATTCCCAGGTAGAAGGCATTGTGCAAATGTTAGAAGAGTATCTCAAGACTTGAAAAATCAACTGTCATTGCTTTCATCTTAACATGAAATAGTATGCAGGGAGGGGGGAGAAGATAGGACAGACAAAAACTGAGCTCTAAGCCAAAAGCAAGCCTTCCTCTGAAAGCAGTTTGCTGATCAAGAGGTCCCTTTCTTTGCACATGTGGTGGGTTGACCTTGGCCAACTGCCAGATGGCCTCCCAGATGCTCTCGCACTACTCCTCTGTGGCAGGACAGGGGGAGAAAATAAGATGGAAAAGCTCATGGGTCAAGGTAAAGACATGGAGATCATTTACCAGTTACCATCATGGGCAAAACAGACTTGCCTTGTGGGAAATTAATTTAATTTCTTGCCAATTAAAATACATTTGGATAGTGAGAAAGAAAGACAAAAATTAAAACGACACCCTCTCCCCACCCCCCTTTTCCTAAGCCTAACTTCACTCCTTAATTCCCAACCCTACCTCCCCTGGCCCGCAAGGGATTAGGGTTGGTTGCAGTCAACTCATAACAGTTCTTCTCTGCAGCTCCTTCCTCCTCACACTTTTTCCCTGTTCCAATGTCAATCCTTCCCATGTCCTCCAGGAATAAACTTGCTTCTACATGGGCTCTCCATGGGCTTCAGTTCCTTTAAGAAATATCCAACTGCTCCAGTGTGGGGGTCCTCCATGGGCTGTGGTGTGGACATCTGCTCCACTATGGTCTTCTCCATGGTCTTCAGGGAAATATCTGCTCCCCTGTGGTCTCCTGAAGGCTGCACTTCTTCACCCTCCTTACTGTCTGGCCCTGGAATTCACATGCTTTTTCTCCTCACTCCTCACTGCTCTCTGACATTTTTTGACCATTCCTAAATATGTTATTCCAGAGGCACCACCAGCTTTGCCGATGGGCTCAGCTGTGTCCGGTGGTGGGTAAAGTGCCTTGCCACTTACACCCAATACACCATATCTGCAATAATCACTTCAATGCAAGATTCCCCATTGCACCTGCACCCATGGTGGCCTCTCAGCTTTACTGAAATGTTTTTGCACATCAGCCTCTGTTGCTTTGTTGATCCAGGCAACGTGCTTTTACAATCGCACTCTCTGCACCCAGCGCCTGCTGGGTACTGGGCAGAGGCAGTAGAGCAGCTACAATGGTAGAGAATAATGGTCTGAGACACCAGAAATCTGGACTGTGGGCAAATGAATTTGTCCTTGGGGCTTTAATTTCTAAGTCCAATGCAGGAAACAACATTGACCTTCTCTTGTGAAATATCTGGGGTTCAATTGATAACTGTCCTAATTGAGGGTGTAGTGAGATTGCCAAGTTATTTAAAATTCCTATTTCCCTGTTCGTTCTGGCCTCGCACTGTAATGTTTAATAAATCCTTTACAACATTGAGAATTAAAGACAGTTTAATAGGTTGTCACTTCAAGTTTATGTTATTTTAGCATTTGCATAACTGCATTCATGATTTGGCACGTAACCTGAAGCCACCACAGAAGTTCTAGCTTCTTGACTCACCCAGCAACAGAAAGCAGGGTTGGGGGTAGATTGTTCCTGGGGGGTGGGCAGGAATGTTCTCCATGCTGGCAAAAATAGGCTTCTTCTAGTTCAGCCAGCCTAACATATCTGAAACAAGATCAAGTCTGTAGTCCTCCCACTTCTCTTCTTTCCTGGCAGCTGCTACAGCAGTAACAGCTGCTTGTGGGCCTTAGCTGTATGAGCTGCTGCTTCAGCCCAGGCAGCTGAGATCTTGTTCCTGAACAGAAAAACCTGGGCCCAGTTCATCATCTGTGTTAAATGCCCCCACATCACATCGTACCGAGTTGAGCTGGATGGCTCATTGAGCAAAACCTCTAAGTGTCTTGCCAGTACTTCAGCTGGGTGTCTGGAGTAAAGAACCTTTTTACCTTCCTCCTGGTTTTGTTTTCCCTGATGAGCCATCAGCCACGTTTTCTCGGGAAGATGTGTTTTAAGAATACAGTCTGCAATATCTTGGATGTAGACCTAGCTTTTTCTTTGGAAGGAGTTTTTTGCATATGCCAGTCAGAACTGGCTGAGGTTCCTTTTCCAAAAGATTTGTTAACATCTAAAATAACTGCAGTGCCCTGACTTAAAATCAGATAATGCAGAGGACAAAAAAAAGGTGTATGCAATACAAGATGCACACTCCAAGCATCTCATATTACACAAAGGCTTCAAAAGAATATTAGATAGCAGAAAAAACAATTTGTAATTACTTCTTGATGGTGTCTAGAGGAGACAGTAGAGTGCTCGGTTTGACAGTAGTACTGCTGAAATAACAGTGAGTAGAACACCAGGAAAGTGCTGCAGGCAAAATGAACTGGGAGTTTTCATAGCTGGAGTCCAGAAGACGCTGAGCTCCAAACAGTGGTGCAGGTGTACCTCTGTCTCACAGAGCTTGAGATGCTTTCTGCCTGCCAGAAGATGATGAAAAAGGACCTTTGTTATGAAATGGATGTTGAGCTCTTGTTTATGCAAAATTTCTCATCTGTAGTGGTCCTGAGATTGCCTTTGAAATCTAGTTTCTAAATCTTAGTGAAGAACTTCTTCCCCAAACCCCTGACTACCTGGCCGGGATCTTTAGGAGTATTTCGCACTCTGTTGCCCCTTGACCCTGTTATCTCTTATTATGTTGCATTGTTATTGATGTATCTAGCCTTATCTAGGTTGTTCTAAAATCCTCAGCATTAACATTTTTGTTTAGTCTATCAATATGAATATATAGGTATTTTTCTTACTGTAACGCAGATTCCTTAAACGCTCCCAGTTCCTAGCTTAGTTCTAGGAAATAGCAGGTGTCCAGTCAGAAAAACGTCACCGATAGAGCCCACCTGCAATTTTGTTTTCTGACAATTTTCCCACCTTTGAAAAATCTTTCAGACAGCTCTTTTTAAACCAGTCCTTCTATTTTTGGAGACACTTTAGCTTAATCTTGACCTTAAATCCCTGACTGAGCCAATATCAGATTCGATACTCTTCAAATTATTTTTTTTTTTTTGGTGGTTTTTTTTTTTGCCATGTGGGAACTTGACAGTTCCACTTTGCACCAGCTGTGATGAAGGAGATTTCTTAGGATTTCTGTAGGAGAATGCTCCCTTGCTAATGTGTTAGGAGGATGGTAACAGCTGCTGTGAATTGGCGGTGCCCCTGGAGGCTCCTGGAGTTCAGACAGTAAGGGCAGAGCGAGACGAGAGAAGGTGAAGCCAGCAGCTGGAAAAATGTGGAGAATTAAAACAAACTAATACCCTTTAGTCATGCCAAATGTAAATGTGTATCACTGGCATCCAACTAAAAAGCGGAAACGAATGAGCTAATGAGACGCTGAAATTAATGTGGCATGCAAGAATGTTGCTGATCCAGAGCCAAGCCGCTCACTGAGCAGGGATGGGAAGCAGGTGAAAGTTGAAGCAAGGTGGTAGTTTCAGAAACAGCTCCCACCTTATCTTCTGAGCACGCTCGCAAAGCCTTCGCTGAATTAGATTGTCTTGAAGTGTGTATCCTATCTTGCATGTGCATGTTTGCTGCTGTTTGTGTTCTCTGATTTTAAATTATTCAGGCTGAATGGAAAAGCAGCTTGTTAAACAAGAAGCCTGTTAGAGAGCAAGACCTGTGCTTGGAAGGAGGTAGAGGGAGAGGACCGGTGGAGCTGCATTGACTCCTTAAAATGGCTTTGATCCTAACCTTGATACAAGGACACGGGATGGAAATGTGAAGGTCCAGGCTGCTCCCCTGGAGTGATCAATGCCCTTTCCACAGCAGGAACAACTGCTGCTGCAGTTTTGCCACTCCTGCCCATCCAGAAATTGTTCCGGTCTTATTACCCTGAGAATGACTTAAGCAGACACTAAAATTTGACCCATGGCTCAGAAACTTGAGAAGTACATGTGCCTAAATGTATATTTTTAACTTTCTCTGCTTTCATCAGAGCTACAGCTGAACATTCGCTGCATGAAAGAGGAAATTTTGTTGATTGCTTGAGTCAGAAGTGGAGAAAAAGAACCTCTCTTCCCCTCATCCGTCCTTAACCGTCAATGACAGACTGTAATTGTAACGGTGTGAACAGCGGCATTTACTACTGCATTGCCAGCCAGGGCTGCTAGGAGTTTCTTTCTCTGATATTTAGTTCTTACCAGGCTGTGACCTGAGAAAGGGTTCACTGTGCTCACAGGGGGAGTTGGGCTATGCTGACCTTGGTTGCATGTGAGTGTGGGATGTGGCTTTGGCGATGCTGTGGAAGCCCTGTGTTTGGAAAACTGCTGCTCACCATCTCGGTGAGAGTCAGTGGCAGATGGCAGTAAGTGTCAGTTGCTGGTCTCCAACTGCACAGTTACAGCTTCTCGTATTTCTAGCCTTTTCACACCAAATGTGTGCAGCAATGGCTGGGTCTTGTGTCTGACCTAGTACAGCCCCCAGAAGTTTCCTGCAGTAGTTATTTTCTCCAAACTCTTTGTAGCATTAACAGTCCATTTAAATAATGGTCATGTCTCAAACTTTTTGGGGTGGATGATAGAAGCTGCTGTAAACAGCATGACTTTAGGAAGTAGCTGGGATAGAGTTGGACTCAGTGCAAAAATATCACTAGAGCTATCCAGTATACAGGTTGTCTGACTTCAGCAAGCTTCAGGATTTTTCTGCCCCAAGATAAATTTTTATCTTGTAGTATGAATCAGTTGTGTCCTTAAAAAAGCAAGCAAACCCACAACATCTGAGTCATCGCTCTTTGCCTTCAGTCACCTCCTGATAAGGCCAATAGGAGTGGCTGTCGAATGGGGCAAAACATCACTTGTGCCTACCAGCCCCACTGTCTGCTTCAGTTATGTTGGGAAGTAGGGGAAACTACCCGTAACCAGGGCTGCCTATCCTCCTGGCAGAAGCTTTTCTGTAAAGTGTTGAGATCATATGGAGAGTGACCATGCACACATAAGTTTCTGGCAATTCCTGTTTCACCCTTTAATTAGCTTGGTTTCCAGAAGTGTTTTTACCACCTATTTATGTACTGGTTAAAAATTTACCTCTGCAAAACCAAACTTGGTTCCCTGTATATAAACCAAGAAATGCTAGGACTTTTGAATGCAAGTCAGTAATGATGTTGTGGTGGTAGGGATGCTGATTCCCACGGACAAACCCAACACCATCTTGTGCTGACATTCCTGGCTCATGTCTGACCGTGAAGAATGAGTCAAGCCAAGCTCTACAAGCTGTAATAGCTATCATTACTCTTCTCTGGAAATGGTGTCGAGGAGTGACTGTCAAATATCCTGTCACAGTTCGGATTCCACTTCAGCTTTCTGAAAGCAAACCACTTTGTGTCACAGGTAAACTCTCTATTTTGGGTTACCTGACCGCATGCTGATTTTCCAGTAAGTCACAGAAAAGAGGAAGAAAAGCTACCCTAAAGTTTTACACTTCAAACTTGACTAGTAGTTCCAAAATCAGGGTCAGCTTTGCTGCCTGTCACTTTTCAGCCAAGGTGATAAAATGCACTTGGACAGGGATTTCAAAAGCTTTCTTTGCAGCAGTAATTGTGGAACTTGGATTCTGCAGGACCCAAATGCCGAGCAGCCTACAAAGAATCTTGAAATCATCTTTGATATGGTAGGGCTCC
Organism: Morus bassanus; assembly: GCA_031468815.1. NCBI lineage: Eukaryota > Metazoa > Chordata > Aves > Suliformes > Sulidae > Morus > Morus bassanus. The sequence continues at coordinate 42,435,960 of CM062574.1, forward strand.
TTCTACATGAAAAGTTGTAAAATCTGCCTGAGAAATCAGCAGTTTTTCCAAGAGGAACTTGGCAAGCAGGCAGGAGGCTGTACACTCTTGTCACCTTGTGTAGGCTGTAATAAATGCCAGCAGGAATTGCGTGCTTAAGGTATGGATCCACAAAAAGCATTGAACAAAGTCAACCCATGGTCCGCAATTCTTATTTCCTATCTAGAAAAAGCACTCACTGAGTAGAAACCTCTGGACAATGTGCCTAACTCCAGTCTTTCCCATGGTTTTCAGCAAGACTTTTGGGCATTCTTGTTCTTTCCTTCATTTCATTCAATATTGAGACCTTTGCCTCCTACAGTTGTCTTCTAATGTGGTACCTTGCAAATGGTGGAAAGATGTTTTGTGTGTCTTGTGGGTGTTTTGGCAGAGAGTGACAAGGGTTTTGCAGCAGGTTTCTGAGAGACATCACTAAGGAAGGAGCAAAACTCAGCATCCTTGGCACTCTTTGTGTCCTTTCAAATTAATTCAGCACCAAAATGATATTATCTCCTGAGGACCTAGGTAGGATGAGACTAACCTGGCCACCTACCTGTGTACCTGAAGAATGACCCCTCTGTCGTGCATGTAGCTAGAGATGCTTTTCCACTTGCCAAATGATCGTTTAATGCTCTGACTTGCTACTCAGATTAGAGCTTTATATTAAATACACTACTTATTAATTAACAGCAATAACCAATTGCACTGTAAGATAATTATTCTGCCCAATAACAAAATACTTTCCAGGAACTCTCAACTTTTACATCAGCTCTAGCTTGCCCCTGGCTTTCCTGCTGCTTTCTTTCACACTTGACAGCTATCAGTTGCTTTGTAGAGGCTATTTCATATGAAAGTTTGTTGTCACATTTCTGCGATGATTGCTCCTCTGAAATAATACAACTGAGCGTGTTCCCCAAAGGTCTTACTATTTGTGCAGCTTAGACCCTGTATTTTGGGTATTTCAAACATGCAGAAGCTGTTACCATACTTCTGGACTATTTATTTCCTACTCAACTGTCTGTTTTGTGGTGGATTTTTTCTTTGTTCTCTTTTATTTCTTTGGGGGGTTGTGAAATTTTCACTGGAAAAGTGCAAGGGGAGAGCATAGCTGAATCTTAATTCTGCCCACCACTGGCTTGATATATGGGCTTGAATAAGTCACCTAACCCGGCTGGGTTTGAAGCTGTGTCAACAAATACAGTGCTGTGTCAACAAATTGGAAAGCACTGTCTTTAGAAAACTCTACCCTGGGAGCTTTTTCAGGATGCTTCCTATATTTTAACAGCAATGCCAATAGGATGTATGGTACCTTATAGGAATAACTGCAAGAAATCCGAGATAGAAAATTAGAGGCACAACCTTAGTAATCTCACCAAAATAGCAGTAGGGAGCATTGCTGAGAGCTGTCTGTGAGGGAGGATCCAGTGCATGTCAGATCCTTTCTTCAAGTTGACAGCTCAGCTCTAGCCATGTTTGCCTTTCTGTTCTACTTTGTTCAGTGTCCCACCTGGTGGTAACACTGCTGAGGTTTCCTCCAGTGTAGAGAAGCTGCCAAGCGGACAGTTTTAGCTTATTTATTAAAACATTAGGAAGAGGATTGATAATTTTTTTTTTTTAAATGCACCTTTCCCATATCTTCCAGTGATATGGCTTACACCATGGAAATCGAAATGCAAACTTGGAGCTTCATGCAAGCTTTTGAACTGCTAGGGACATCTGTTGTTAGTGCCATGGGCAGGCTCTGGAACAGACAGCGCTGCTGACAGCAGACAGGAGAAGATCTGCCTGGACAGTGTTAATCACAGTCTTTGGCAGGCTGGGTATTCGAAGCCAAGCACAGATGGCTGCCCATTCTGCAGTCACTCCCTACAAGTACGAACTCGCCATTATTTGTAGCTTGGTGGTATTTTGTGAGTCTATATCATTTTAGCACATTTTATGTCTTATGCTCTCACCAGGCAAGAACTGCCATACTTCTGCTCTACAGTGACACTGAACTAGCAGCTCAAATTTGATTCCCCACTGCACTTCTCTCCCATATTGGGGTACGATGTCTGTCATTGTGGCCGGCATGTCACGCTATTTAAATGTCTCTTATTTGAAGGGGCTCCACTTAACAAGAGAAATAGATCTCTTTCAGCTTGAGTAATGATTCTTTATCTCCTTTCATCCCAATAAAAATATCACTGGGAACTTGATTAGGAGGAAATGTAATGCAGATCATTGATGAAAATATACTTCAACAGCTTTCCATCTGGAAATGATCCTAGAAGTACCATTGTTCATTGACAACTGATTAACAGAAACACTTTACGTAGTCATTAACATACCTGACTGAGGCCTGTGTAATAATTAACTGTGTTAATGCTTTCTTCAGGGTAAGAAAGGAGGCAAGTCAAATCTCACAGCACATTTTCAGTGTGCCTCTCTTAACAGAAATATAACTGTGAAGGTCATAATCTCAGTTGCCTAATCTGAATAACATCAGCTAGGCACTTAGAGCTTTTCTGGTGTTAAGACCCTAAGAGGACAATGAAGATCTCAGCCAACTCCTCCAGGACTCCCACATCACAGTTACCCAGGTTAGTTTTAATTCACTTGCACCTGTTGGGATAACATTTAATATCATTTATTACTTCCGAGATGGAAGTAGTTTGTTTTAGCCCAACAGCTGCTCTTTGAATACAGATGAATCATTTATTGCTCCCTTTGTGATAAGTGAGTTGTACTGGGTACAGGTGCCCAGGAGCTGTCATGGGGGACTGCAGGGGGGCCTCTGGGAAGGTCCCAGCTGCCTCCAGTGGACCCACTGCAGGGCACAGCTGAGCCCATCAGCCACAGGTGGGGCACCTCTGGGAAAATGGTATTTAAGCAAGAGCAAACAGATCAGAGAGTATTGAGGAGTGGAGTATTTGGTCTGAAAGGTTGGTATTAGCAGTTTATGTGTAAGCAACAAACCATCAGTGAAATTGTTTTAGTGCAGGATTTCTAGGTGCTGGCTAAACTGCCTAGTATCTTGTTCAAATAAAGCTACCTAAAGAGCATGTATGTTTGTTAGCTCCATACTTGCACGTTTACCAAGTGCCTAATGTAAAGATACTGTTCTGTTGAGGATGATTCTCTTCATCACCATCAAAATGCTGATCTCCTTTTGTAAAGGTAAGTCTGTGTGTGCATGTAAAATGAAATTAAGCAGAGAGGGTTTGCTTGCTGATTAAAATCAGCGTCTATAAATAATTCTAGTGCTAAATGCTGCCTGTGCCCTGCAGGGTTGTTGGTTGATGTTTTCTATTAGTTCAGCACTTAAACAGGAGTCTTAAGAGTGAGTGTAGCATTATGTTTGAGTGGTGGCTAACTCACTGCCCATAGCCCAGGGGGTATAGGGTTGTACTGCATATAGTCCATCTATTAAAGTCCAGCTGTGGCAGAATAGCAGAAAATATTCCTCCTGCTTAAAATCTGGGAAAGCTCAGTGACAAGTTTGTTGGTGGAGTGCTCTGTTTGAGTGGGACTGCATTACCATGCTGAGTAGCCTTGCTGGGACCCTGGCTCTCTGCACTGTCTGTGTGCAGTACATCTGTGCAGCAGTTACTGTGTAACAGTGCTCCACATTCATGTTTCAACAAATTATGCCCTTCCATACCTCTTGTTGAAATGATTGCTCTGATAAGATGCTCAAAGAACCTCAAGGATTCTCCCACCATTGTAATTGTTCTGGAACAAATATGGGATATCTACTGGAAAAGGAAGAATGTGGCATTTCTTTATTCAAAAGCATCAGTTTTGCAAGCAATTACACTGCTGCGCTGGCAGAACAAATTTCAGTGTGCAGTTCATAAATTCATAATTAATGAGCTTTGGCTGCCACAATGCTGATTCTGTTCAAAATAAGCTCATGTTCCACACTTGCTTTTCTAAATACTAATGAGTCTGCCATTAGTAGAATCAAATGTCATTTAGACATATATAGCCTAGGGGGAAAGTACATTCTTTAGCTGTTTAGTACCTGTCCCAGTCTGTTTTCAGGGATATGTTGATTTGGGCCTTCTGGGCACAAAGTAATAAGACAAACTTTCTTCTCTGTCCAAAATGTTGTCTGTAGGGCAAGACAAATTTATATAAGGTGAATACCTAAAGCATGAAATGGGTGGAGGTGCCTATGTGAGCTGGCTGTCGTCTTTGATATCAATGTCTCCTTCTTATTGTCTTCCTCTCTCCTGGAGGAAATATCTGCAGCCCTTTGCTGTGGCTTGCCTGGAGACATCTCTTTCCCAGCCAGACAGCAGTGTAAGTGGTGGTCTAGGAGGATTAGAAAGCCTTTGAGTTCCCCATGGAAAAGGGGAGAGTAGTTCTGAAGAACCTTCACCATAAGAGCCTTGGGGGAGATACCCACAGCTATTGACCTGAAGAGGGAAAGCCAAGCAGTGCAGGAGACAGTCTAGAGAAGGAAATACAGCTTTCTGTGCTGGAGTCAGTAGTGGAGAACATCCCCCCCCTCCTCTTTCTGCTGTGTCTTGCAATGAGTGCCTTGGTAGTCATGGAATCATACAATACCACATTGGAAGAGACCTCAAGGATCATCTAGTCCAACCTTTCCTGGCAAAAAAAAACCCAAAAACCAAAACACAACACAGTCTAGACAAGATGACCCAGTGCCCTGTCCAGCTGTATCTTAAAAGTGTTCAATGCTGGGGAATCCACCATTTCCCTGGGGAGATTATTCCAATGGCTGATTGTTCTCATTGTGAAAAATTTTTCTCTTGTGTCCAATTGGAATCTCCCCAGGAGTAATTTGTACCCATTACCTTGTCTTTTCCATGTTACCCCTTGTCAAAAGGGAGTCTCCATCTTCTTTGTAGCCACCCTTTAAATCCTGGAACATAGTGATAAGATGTTCCCTAATCTATCTTTTTGCAAGGCTAAACAAACCCAGTTCTCTCAGCCTTTCCTTACCTGGCAGGCTTTCCAGTCTTTTGATCATCTTTGTGGCCCTTTTCTGGACCCTCTCCTCTCTGTCTGCATTTTCTTTTTTTTTTGGTCTAGTGGGGACCAAAACTGAACACAGTATTCCAGGTGTGGCCTGACAAATGCTGAGTGGGATAATAACTTTATCTCTGCTGGTGATGCCCTTGTTGATGTAACCCAGCATCCTGGGAGGCTGCATTTGGGAAGAGGGTGTTGGGACACTGGGGGAAGAAGAAAAAGAGGCTCTTGTGAATCCAGAGTCTGGGTTTTGAGGTTTTTTGCTAGTACTGGTGCAGGTGGCCCACCTCACTGAAATGGCTGGGCTAGCAAGGAAAATCCTGAGCTTTATCAAACTTAAGGCTCGTAGAAGAACTGATGTGTCAGTTGAGCCACCCTTGCAGACAGCACTTTGGTAGATGGTTGTTTCCTTGCTGGCAGGTTCAGTGATTGGAGTAAGTGAGAATATTTGGAGCATGAGCAGTGGAGCCAGTCATTTGCTGCAGGGAACTCATAAATTAGCCCTGGCTGCTCAGGTAACCAAGAAAATATTCATTAAGCAATCAAAGCTGAGAAAAGGTGAGCTGGGAAAGTTTAATTGGTGAAAATGAAGGAAACCTCAGCAGCCAGCTCAAGTAGGGTTAAGAATCACAGTGTGATTAGATGCTTACATCTGTCAAGCCAGAGCAGGGTTTTAAATCTTCAAACCAGCCTTAGATTAGCTGTGCCCTGGCAGAGATGCTATAATTTATTATTTTCATCTGAGTGAGACGGTTGCCTAAAGTTTGGTGAGAACATATCACCCAGGGATGTATCGGTGAGGGCAGAATATTTTCCCTGCTTTCAGATCTTGGAGACCGTATCTTGTAGGGAATTAATCTGTGTCTAAGGAGGCTCAGTTTTTCTAATAAAAACTACTTCACTGCTTTCCTACTGTATCTACAGCAAATATTTATCTTTGGCCTGCTGCCAGTCCTGTTAGTAAGAGAAGCTGGCCATGCAATTTTGTGTCTCTGCGTTAGGAGCCAAATAAATTCAGGTGCCAGGACATGTCTTGTGTGGGTGCACATGCCAACCAATGTTATGAAGACATACATGGTCATTTGAATGCTGTAACTTCTGTTTACCAGTGAGCCGAGGTGGGGTCAGGCCAGGACAGACTCCCAGGAGGTGCCTTCTCATGGGTTGGAGGTCTTGGGCTCATCTGAGGTTGCATAGGAAAGGGACAGCAGACTAGAAGCAGCCTGTTGAAAATAAGAAACCCAGCTCTGGATGGGAACAGAAGTGGAAAAGTAATGCTGATTTGGGTCTTGGTTAGCTTTTGGAGTTTAAGATTTTGACATCCTGCTTTGGGACAAGCAAAACCTGTGGGTCTGGAACTCAAGAAGCAATATCCCTGTTCACCTGCTTTTTTTTTTAGCTTTAAGAGCTTTAAACAGTCTTTCGGGTGGAGTGGAGCGTGTGGTGTGGGCAAAAGCACCTGGCTGCCTCCCACAGATTTTCACACATTGGCAAAGGGTTTAATATTCCTTTAGTATCCCAGTCCCTTTATAGTCTAATGCAGTTTGCAGGGCGTGAAAGAAAACCCAGCTTTGTAGCAGGATTCAAAGGGAAAATAATGAATCATGGTACATTTCAAATAATTAAAATACGCGGATAGTTAGTGATCTATCAAGCAGCATGAGAGAGTAATATGACACTCTGACCAATCTGTTTTAGAGCTAGAGTTTGAGCACTCTAGTATAAAATTATAACCTACAAATTAATCACAAGAAAGTTAACTGTATCTAGGTCAAATCCACATGTGAACCTCCACAATACTTCTGCTTCATTCAGCTTTTTCACGATTATCTTTACTTTCTGATGCCTCAAGGGAGGAAAAAACCCTTTGAATTTTGAAAAAAAAAAAAAGGGGGGGTGGGGTGGGGCATTTTCTCCAGTTTCTGTTTAACTTCTTCTCCCTGCATCACTTTTAAAGTAGAAAGCTTTTTCCTTTAAAAAGGAAAAAAAAGTTGGTTTTATGTGTGTTTTTCACCGAAGGTTGCTCAAATTCAACTGGTCCTATTGTGGCTGTAAAGGAGCCATAAAATTTCATTACTGCTTTTCCACAGAAACCAATTCAAGTGTCCAAGTCTTAGTCTTGTGGTTTAAAGTTCTCTCTCTAGAATTGCTATGTGCCTCTTTTTCTATCAGTGTGTGGCTGCCAGGTTCAGTTCACGTTTGCTGAAGGTCTTTTGGGACTGAAACCAATTAAAACCGTGATGAATTAGAGGTTCTGCTTTTGGGTTAGCTCTAAATCTTGGCTTCATGTTCATGAGCATCCCACTTTGCAGGTTACCATGAGGTTGGATGTACTCTTTTTCTTTCTGATTTATACAGAGACTGAAGAAGAGGGAGCTCTATTGCCACCTAATATTCTGTTTCTAGCTGAAGATCTGAAGGGTGGTTGTTTGGTTGTGGTGTTTGTGTGTTGGGGTGGGTTGTCTCTTTTTTGTTGGTTTGTGGTTGATTCCCCCCCTTCCCTGTGGTAGACATTGCTAAAGCATGATCTTTTGCTGATGCTTCCCTGGTGAGGTCCAGCCTCAGGGAACTCTGAGACTGAAATACTCGACTACGATTAGTCTCACATTTTTTCTGGGGAGATTTTTAACTGGATTCCTGTGTCAGCAAATGGAGCTATTCTTTGTGTGAGATAATGTAGCTTGTTTTGTTTTAAGTATTTGCAGTTGTTTCCCCTCTGAACTCCTTTCCAGTTTCTCTGACATCTCCAGTTGGTTTCTAGTCAGCCCTTAGCAACTGTGGGCATGTTGAGAAATGGAGTTGTACCTGCTCATATTTCTGCATGACCTCGGATGTGCTGGTTGTGCATCTGCAGGATTGTTCTGGAGATGCAGTCCTGCAAACGTGTGTGCAGCTACAAGAATCACCAGCCTGTCCCTGTTAGCCTAGGAGATCTTTGTGAATATGCGTTGTCTTTTTGGTGTAACTTGTTCTGTCTGCACTAGGGAACAGTGGGATGAACTGTATGGGACATGGTAAATGGCACAAAGAAATCATATTCTGCTCATATACTAGTGATCGCTCTTCATTAATAGCCCTTCAAAGAGCTTTAAAGTGGCCATAAAAATAAGAAACAAATCATTTGGTTTTAGGTCTTCTTTTTCCCTGTTATGTTAAAGCTTTTTATCAGATTCCTTTGAAAATGTAACATCTCTTCAGGTTTGAGCTGCTAGGAATAGTTCCCATAAATCTTCCCCCTTTAGAGGACACACATACAGAAAACTGGAGTTTGAGAGTGTTTCTGGAATATTTTAAGGCATTCTCTTGGCAAATAATGTCTGGAATGTGCCACAGTGGGGGGCTGAACTCCTGGACCCGTGAAGCTGGGGCAAGATCCAGCACACACCAGTTCTTCGGTATATTCATTACTGTGAGGAAAAAAACCAGGGTGTCTTGGTTTTGGAGCACTAGGCCAGCGTGAGTTGCAATGCAACTTGTGTGTTGCGGAACGGCACGTGCTCCTAGGCTGAAGTGTGTTTATGGCAGCTTTTTTTTACTGAACCTTATACAAGGCCTAGTGCTGCATCTGCCACGTTCCAATCAAATGTATTTGGTAGCTGTACAGCTGAGCTGGCATCACCTCGCAGCGTGTATCTTATCTCCAAAGCTATTCCAGCTTGCACAAGCAATGCATGAGAGCTTATGGCAGTGTTGGCTTGGTTCTGTTAAACACCAGCTGCTTCTGCAGCTACTTTTCAGCCTGGTCCCAGCCTCCATCTTTCAAGCTCCTGCTTCTAGCTGGGCAGGAGGAGAGAAAGAAGCACAACCCCACCATCCCCTGGAAAGCTTTCATCAGTGTTGCAGGAGTTACTTGCAGCAGATTGACTGATCCTCCTCTTCCCCACCTGTTGTCCTGAGATTTGCCTTTTGACTTGAACGTGCAGCAGAGCTTGAAAAGATGACATCAGTTTTTCCTTTATAAGGCTGCTACAGAGCCTTGCAGAAAAGAAACACTTCTACTCCACTGGCCACATATTCATCTCCTGCATGCTGCTGCAGTGAGCTCAAATGCACAGTATAGACTGTTCTGTACCTTCACCCTGGCTCTTCGCATTTGTCAGGAACAATTAAGCTCCTGCTCTCCTCCTGTCTCTTATGGATCAATGTTTTCTTTCCATTTTGGTAAGTCCAGGTTTTAATGCTAAGGAAAGCAAGCAAGAAAAAAAAACAAACCCAAAAACCAAACCCCAAAGCCAACCCCCTCACCCCCAAATAAAAAAGAACAAAAAAAAAAAGAAAAAAAAAACCTACCAAACATTTGGTTTTGGGCAGGGAAGTGGGATATATTCATGTCCTGACTCTAATGATATGACTATTATCCATACAACTGGTCACACTAAAACATGGGCTTAAAATGCCTCTTTAGTGTTTCCAGAGATTGCAATTTGAATCAGCCTATAAATTAATCTTGACCATTCTGCCTTGTCTTAAATTTGATCTCTGCACCAAGGATTGCTTCAGTTGCTGACCAGTGCAATGAGACCTGATCCCTTCCCTCTCAAAATATTCTCCTCTCATGTCCCTGAGTGATTAGTGGTCTCCTCCATAGTGCTTCCCTGAGCGTAGTGGCACTGTGGCAGGATGGTTGTGACCACTTCATTTATCTACTGAAAGCTTGCTCAAACTCAGGAGGACTCTGGTGAAATTGCTGCTTGTTCCCTCATGTAATTACATAGCAAACTGCTCGTCAGGAGCATGGGTGCTTCACCTGACCTGCAGTGAGGAGCATAGGTGCTTTTTCAAGTGCCCCTGCTAGTTGCAGACAAGGCTACTCATGTTTCCGGGATGGCTTATGGGCACCAGTGCATCCCTTAATAGGAATAGACCCTTCTGACAGCCATAGTCTGGATAAATATCTCTTCCTCACCAGCTTTCCATTCTCATTTTGCTTTCCCCAGTGACTTGCGCTCTCTCACTACCACCAAGAAAACAGATTTATTTTTGAATGTGTAGCTAAGCTGGCAGCAGTGTAACACCTTTTCAGCTCTCACTTGGTGTAACTGCAGGAATAAATAACTGCTTTCTCTTTCTAGTCCCAGGAATATTTTGGCTTCCATGACTTTTCAGTAGAGTTTGATTTATAGGTAGTTGTAGCCATGCACTGTTTGCATCTGACCTGGGGAGATTTTTATTGCTCTGGAGTGATAATTACAAAGGGAAACTGAAATCCCCAATGTACAAGTCCTGGTTGATCCCTTGTCTCAGGCGCAAGGGCAAGGCAGAGAGGTTTGCTTCTGCAGAGAAACCAAGGACTAAGGAGACCTCAGTGGGCACAAGGCGGTTAGTGGCTTCAGAAAGTTGCAGCCAGACCTTTCAGTCTCCACAGCCCCAACCGTTACCCTCAAGGTACCTAATCTTGAAACATGTATTTCAAGAACGGATGAATGTTTGCTGGTTTAGATATGCTTGTTTTCTCTGCCCATGGGAGGTGCAAGACAACATGTGCTTCAACTCCTTGTACCCCCCCGCCACTGCCTAAAATGTCCTTAAAAAAACATGTGCTTCCAGTTCAGGGGGATTGCTTGGTTTAACACGAATGCTCTTGGGCACTTCTAGGTCTGTAACTCTTGCTGTTTCCTTTGGGGTGACTGTGGGATAACATGATCTCTACTGAAAGGCTCTGCCTTCTATTTGGTAGCAGTAATTGCTTTTCAGACCAGTTTCTGCAGGTTTATGGCCACCTGTATGAGGGTTTGACCCGTGGCAGGAACCTGTGCTTTTCCGTGTGGCTAAGTCTGAGCTGGAGGCACGCTGTCCTCTTTCTTATTTGGTCACACAGTGCATAAGGGTGCTGTCAAGAAGTCACTGGGGTGTGCAGAGTGGGCTCTGAGCAAGAATCTGACAATGACTGCTTGGGATGGAGCAGGGGGAAGCTGTACTCCCACTTGGTCCTTTGCGGTGCACAGAATGGGGAGTTAATGGTATAAGCCTGGAAAGCTGTCACTTCCCTCTGGCAGACACCTCTGCCAGAGCTGTTCCATGTGGACCACCTCGGCTTGCTGAAACAGGAGACAACCTGCCCTTTTGACTGCATTTGCTAGCCTCCCACATGGAAAATAATCTTTCCAACATGCAGATGGTAGCTCCCTTCGCAGAGGGGCAGGCATGTGCAGAAGGCTGTATTTTTTGCTTTATTCATAGAACATGCGCACATATCATCTGCAGGGTGCTACTCTTGGCATTATATTAAAAAAAGCTACTGTGTTAAGCTTCCAACTCTCACCTTTTTGCTTGTGCTCCTGATTTCAGAGTCATTTGTGATTTACAGTGTAAAACTTCTGTGATTGAGAAAGCTAGTCTAGCTTTCTATGAAATGCCGACAGCTTTCTTCTAAAATCAGGTTCAGCGTTTCCAGGAGCTGATAGTTAAAAACCATGTAAAGACTTGACTTATTCTAAATGCCAGAGTTGACATTGGACATCTATGTCCTAGGTTGAACACTGGTGCCTAAAAGCATAGAGTGAGTCTGGAGTGAATGGCAATGCTGTTGCTGCATAACTGGCCACTCAAATCATGAGTGGGAGAAATGGCAAAATCCTCCAGCGGTCTGTCAAACTGCTGAAAGTTGGCATTAAGGGAAAACAAATGTGTATTTTTGTGGTCTTCTAGCCTTTCTCCCATTATTTGTGCAACATCAGTGGCCTTCTGCCCAGAATGCTGCAGCATTTGGATATGCTGCATTTCTGGGCTGCTGGTCTGTAGGGAAAAGAGATGAAGTGGGAGTAAGAACAGCGGAATTCTTTCTTCTACTTTTGTAAAGCAATATAACACACCCCCCCCCCCTGCATTTTGTCCCACTTAATCTCATGATTATTAGGAGCCTCCTGCCCTGCTTTTTCCTTTCAGCAGAAACTTTACTTAGTCCCATGAAAAAAAATGAACCCCAAAACACAAATGCCTTGGACTGAACTCATCATGTGGGGGATGCTGTTTGTACACTGGACCAGCAGCAAGGTACTAAACCCTTAGCCTGGCAGTCTATAGATCAGTCTGCACATCCTTGGGGCTAAATGTGAGTGGTAATCATGTGGGCAATGAGCAAGCTGCCAGTCCTTGGTCCACGGCTGTCCTCGCAGGTAGCTTGGCATCTGCAGCAAGACCGCGTGGTTAACAGCATCTTTTATGTCCTGGCACACTGGTCAGCTGGGGCAATGAATTCTGGATACAGGAGCCAACAAGACACCCAGGAGCTGCCACTGTGGCTATTATGTCAATGTATGTGTAAATTCTAGCATCATCTTTACTATGAAGTTATTAATGGAAATCATCACCCTCATTTAGTAGCTGCCATCACTCAGCAGATTAACCTTTATCAAGCAACTTTGCTGTGCCAGCTGCATGGCAAAGTAAATTACTTTTAATAGAATCTGCCCTTGATTTAAAGCCACAGGGGAAGCAATTAAATTTAACAAAGGCAAAAACCATGACTTATAAATGAAGATGGATGGCTTTTGTTATCTGTTTCATAAATTTTATTGTGTACAAGTATTAGAAAATATTCAGTCATCTCGTGTTTTGGGGGTTTTAAAATGTGATATTAGATTCTTTTACTCTAAGGATTAATTGAATGTCATCAGTACTAGCTCTAGGACTTGGCTCAGAAATAGAGCTTAGTATCATCTACACTCAAGTCACAAATGACTTGCAGGGGAGCTTTGAACTTGAGCTGCCACTTGCTTCTCAAACCTTTGACACTTCTGTTCAGCATGAAGAGTATACTTAATGATTTCTTGGATCACCTGATTTCTTCCCTATGACTAGCTAATTAGGTAATATTTTGCTCTAAACCAAGATGCACCCTATACTGTTCTATGTGTCTGTAGACTTTTTCAATTAAGATTGTACCAGTGAAAAAGAGTTGGTCAGTGTGTATCTTATGTACCTGTGTGATGGCCCTGTATATATTAGTTTGCAAACAGTTTACGAGCAACAGCTGTCATATGCACTTATGTTCTGAAGTTATGGTGATGTCTGAGCTCTTTGGGAGAAAAATCTGTCCTAGTTCTTCCTTTAAACAACTACTGTGTTTACTTAAAGCTTGGCATGTGTTTGGATTGGCATTGGGCCTGTGGAGAGATGGGCAAGATAAGATTTTTTTTTTTCTTAACTGAAGTGGAATCAGATACACTGGTCTGCTGGGGAATAGTTTCTTCTCTGTGGGAGATGGCCATTGTAGTTTTAAAAGTCTTTGTGGGCTTGTGTAGCAAGGTGGATCTCTAGTGTCAGTCCTTTTAACAAACTTGGTCAAAAGGAACTTCCTACACTACTTGGTTGTTTTGGGGCATCTTAAAAGTTGGTGTGGTTTTTTGTTTTGTTGGGTTTTTCTGGTGTGTGTTTGTGTTTTGGGTTTGGTTTTTTTAAGGGTTTTCGTGAGTGAAATGAAGGCCATGAAATGCATGGTCATCCAGATTGCAGTGACTGGACAATGGAAATCTGCTTGTGAGTAGGTGTGGACAGTCCTTGCATGCGGAGTGAGCGTGGTGGTGGTGGTATCTTGTCATGGCACTCATCATGCTGCAGCACCTACACCTAGCTGAGCCTCCTATGCCTTTAGCTAAGCTTGACTGACTGCAAGAGAATCCAAAAGGCTCAACAACATAGATAAGGCTGCCAAAACCAGTTCAAAACTGGGCTGTAATAGTATTGTAAGGACAGTGTGGTGCTGAAACAACTCCAGGGGAGATCATGCCTATGTTGCAATTGGAGCTTTTCGTAAGAACCTTTAGAACAACTGTTTTAGGGGAAACGCTTACTAGGAATCTTTGAAGTGGAAGGCATCCTGCTGTGGGGGAGGTAGGTGCTGGGTAGGATCGTGTGGTCCCTTCCAGACCTTGATGTCAGGAACCAAAAATACAAATGTCCTTTTCTCCAGTTTAACCCTGCCAGATGTGGTTTGGTTTAGGTGTAGACAGGGCCACATGTCCTTCCCAGACCTCCAGCCAGACTTCTCTCCTTCCTCCACCACCCTGCTGAGAAATAGCTGCCTAGCCAGCAGTGCCCTTCTGCCTGTATGAGCACTTACCCCCAGCCTAAAGTAAATGGCATCCCCTAGATGTTTTACTTGCTGACAGCTGTTTTCAGAGGACTGGGACTAAAGAAAAGGCTTCTTGGCAGCTCCTTTTGAGCAACTGTGTGCCAGGATCCTTCACGAGACCTATGGAGCCATGGGGTTGCTTATGCAGAATGGGGAGACATCTCCTAAGCTGCAGTGCTAAGAGTACCGTATCTGCTGTGGATAAAGCAGCCAAGTGAGGGTCGCTTTGTTCCTATACTCCATTTCCAGGTGACAGACTGAATCTCGCTTCTGGGTTGAGCAGAAAACACAGAGCCAGCCTTTCGATATTAGCCCAGGGCATATTCCCTTTTTATTTTGTTTCTGGTACCCCCCATCTCGGGGAGCAGCCGAGTCCCTCATTTGCTGTCTCTCTCCGAGCAGTGCTCCAGTTGCTCCACTCTCTACTGTGGAGTCCCCAGTCTGCGGTGCCATCCCTTTGCTCACTGCCTCCACGATGGATGCTCAATTACCAGGCATGCTGACTCTCCAGAGCGTTACTGGAAATGCTTTGGCTGGATGAACGGTGGGATGTGCTTAGTAAATGGAGACAAAAACAGTGGACTGCAGCCCAGACTTTCTCATAGCTGTCATGTGTGAAGAGAAATCCTTTTTGTTCTGGTTTGTCAGAGCAGCTTCTCTTCACTTTGCAATATGTTGTAGCAGGACTACTTGGGCTCAGAGCCCTGGCTTGGCCTTCTTCCTTCAGTTCAGCTAATACCTGCTTTGCAATTAAATATCTTTGCCAGAGACTTTGAAGTCTCTATTTCCTTTGAAAAGTGGAAGAAGCCAGTGGTTTCTGACAGGCATAGATTAGCATGAAGTGTCCCTACTCTGCCATAAGTGTTTTTGCTGATATGCCTTCTACTTCTTGGGGCTGCTTGAGGTCACTCCCTCAGTGCTTTCATTCTTTGTGAAGCTCTGGGGTGATTTCTACATCCCCAAAACAGCCCTTAAATGGCTGGTGTGCAGAAGTGCACATGCAGCATTGTAGCCTCTGCATCAACACATTGCCCTCTGTGAACTGTCAGCATGAAATTCAGGATATCAGTCCTGAAAGAGGCAAATCCTTCATTGCTGCAAACTTGAGTTCCCAGGGGCAATTGGTTCAGTGGGAGGAAAGGGGGTTTAGGACTGAAGTGGTGTGCTGGGAGAGTCCCTCTCTGCCACTGAGTTTACAGAAAGATTTGTGGAAGTCTTTAACATATCATTGGGTTTTTTGCTTGTTTTGGGTTTTTTTTCTAGTCTGTAAGAAAGTAGGAGAAAACATCTCCCGTGATGGCTTCTTTATATAGTTACATGTAGCTGGGCCTTGGCCTTTCCCTTCAGTGTTGGGAGCAAGAGAAGAGGCTGGCATGCAAGAGCCGGGAGCTTCCTTGAGGGCTGCTTCTGCTCTGGAAAGCAAACTGAATGTCCCTGGGAAAATCTCGGGAGCCCCAAGTCCTTCCTACGAGACAGCTAGTGTCCTGAGCAGCCTGTCCCACGCCTCTGCAGCCACGCTGCATGCTGAGGAAAGCACAGACATCCCTGCATGAACTACAGAGCAGAACA
Organism: Morus bassanus; assembly: GCA_031468815.1. Lineage (NCBI taxonomy): Eukaryota > Metazoa > Chordata > Aves > Suliformes > Sulidae > Morus > Morus bassanus. The sequence goes on from CM062574.1 coordinate 42,451,603, forward strand.
AAGCCTTTGGTAATTGGTCATCGCTCTATGAATTTCCACTGTCGTGGTGGTGGCTTTGTAAATTGCTGCCAGGGTACAAGTAGCCCTAGCTGTCCTAGAAAACCAGGAGTGTGAAGGCTGAGCTTGCATAGGACAGGGGATGGAGGCAAGGTGATCCCTGCAGGGTGCACTGCAGGTGTGGTGGCCTGTCCAAGATCCTCTGCCATGCCTGTACTCGGGAAGGACCCTGGTTTCCTCTGGGAGCTGATTTTTAGTTAGTGCATCTAATGCAGGAGAAAAAAACCATGACAGCTCTTGGGAATGGACCAGCTCATTAAAGAGGAAATGGGTTTCATCCTGTGCTAGGCAGCTTTGATTACTCTCCTGGGAGCTTTGCACCACTTTGCTTCTGCTGCTGCTGGCAGACCAAAACCGAGGTCTTCACTAACTGCATTTTACTCACTTCACACTGACCCTCTGCTGGGAGGTGCAGTATTGCTGTTCCTGGGACTTATGGCTATAACATTTCTCCTAAGACTAGTAAAGGCATCCAGTTGGTTATGAGTCCCCTGGAGGGAGGGATCAAGACGAAGCTTTGTATTACCTCATTTTTGTCTCTGCCACAAAGCTGCTTGGGTTTTCTCTCCTAGTGGTTTACTGCCTGTCCTTATTTTTGATCCAGTGTTTTTTTTATTCTTTAGGAGAGGGTGTTCTTTGGCTAGTGGAGTCAGTTGTTTCAAAAGCAAAGAAAGCATTTAAGGCTGCTTTAAATGCCTTTTGTAGAAAAGGGTACATGCACATTTCTGAGCAGCTCCCAAAAGCAGCTATAGTCTGGCAGTGAGCAGCTGCCTGTGCACGTGCAAGGCTGATTAAGATTCATTGCTGCTTCAAAGCCTTCATTTAGTCTCAAAACAGACTTCTAAAAAGCAGGAGAAAAAAACCAACTGTATTAAAAGGCAGCTTCCAAATTAGATTTGTTTGTCCCTTTCAGAAGAATTGGGAGCTGACTGTTTTCCTGCAGCCCTCTAGAGCATCGCTAACCATGCTGCAAATCTGCCCTGCGTTGGAGCCAGCCTCATAGACGGCTGCAAGGTGGCTTGGTCTGCTGCTAAACTTCTGTTTGGTATTGGGTTGAATGGATATTTTTTTCTTGCATTTCTACCTGGAGTAGAGCTCCAGGTGAACTTCACACCACATGCTCTGCTAGCCTGAAGGCAGGCAAGTCTGCTCATTTTGGAGTGTGTATGTGCCTTTTTAAAGCAAAACAAATAGCCTCTGCAAGAGATGGGTAGGCAAGAGACAGGCGGCTGCTGGAACACCAGGTGATTTTATATGATTTGAAAATAAACAGCAGGTGGTTATGCAGAGGAAGGACTCAGGTTCTCTGAGTTGGGTGGATGTTTAGTATGGAAGGGCTTGGAGTCCAGTTACAGCCTGTCTTCAAATTTCCAACAACCAGGAAAGGTTTAAATGGTTATGTAGATGCAAGAAAAGAACGAGCTTTACCATGAACATGTTAAGAAAGATCTTTTTAATAGCAGGGGCAATATATTGATGTAAGAACACTGTATCTTTTGTATGCAGTGGAAATCAATCTGGATTAATTTGAGAAACTAAACATGATTCAAGTCACTTTTTTGGAATCAGACTAGCTTTTTATTTGATTTAGTTTCATTGGCTTACAGGGTTAAGTGGCTGTTTTCAAAAGGGTGTTCATACCTATGCTGTGCATGGAAGCGTATACTCTGATCAAACCCTTCTCTCTCTGGACTTGCCTGTGAACAGAGGAGCTACATTGAAAATATTATACCATGTAAGTAAAAAGAACTGCCCTCCAGGCTTGTTCTCAGCTGGCATGCTGTAAGAGGGAAATGCTGCAGATGACGCCTTCCTCTGTAGCAGATATTGGGAGTGCAGGAGTTGGCTTCTCAGCATTGGGGTGCTGAGAACACCTCTACACCCTCAGTTTAGTAAGTGGGGGAAAAGGCTATGACACCATCAACAGCATAGAGAGAAGGGAAAGAGAATTCCTTGTTTATCTTCCCTTCTGCTGGGAGAACAGAGAGGCAAAACCCACCATTGCATGCTAGCATTTGCCCTGTGATCAAAAGCACTTCTGTCTCTTATAACAAGCCCCAGGGATTTATTGCTGTAAGAATCTCTGACAAGCCAGGCCTTCAGGATTCCCGAGGGGGATTATGTGCACAAATGACTATATCTCGCTGACTATATTAAAGCGAAATAGCCTTTATGTCTGGGGCTCTGTCACTTAAGCAGACTGCTGGGAATTCTCCACCCACAGACACCAGCCTCTTCAAAGAGAAGGGCTGGGACAGGCTGTGGCTGCTGGTGGGGCTGGGGACCACGTAGGCTGCTTCTCCAAGCCCAGATGGCAGTGTCCATGAGCCAGCACCACTTGTGCTGGATCTCACCCTGAACAGTCCGTTCAAGCCTGCAGGGATGGGGGGCCCTGCAGGTCAGAAGCAAATCAAGGGTGCCCCTGGCTTTGCAGCCTATTAGCTGTGGGGTAGTCTTTCTTCTGTGTCTGAAATGTGAGACTCATCCTTCAGCATCAGCATGTCAGAGCTGACTTGATGCTTTTCAGCAGCATTAAGCAACACTGAATTTTGCTGCTCTAAGGTTGGATGACCAGGCTGGGTCTGTGCCAGAAAGAGAGGGCAAGGCTCTGCAGACCCAGCCTTGTGGCTCTTCCAGCCAAGGAGAGAAAGGTGTTTACTTTGGGTGGAAGGGGCTGTTCTGTGCTGCATCTCTCCAATCTTCCTGCACGTCTGCTGCACATGCAGCAATGCCCTTGGCCATGCCACAGCTCTGAAAAAGCACAGTAGTTCAGAGCAGGGACTGAGGCTTTCTGGCAATGTTTGCTGATACCCTTCCTAACTTTCCTGCCAGCAGTCTGCTGTCCTTTCCCTATAACAACTGCTTACAAGGGCAGTCCACAAGATTTATGCTCCTGCTGACTTCAGTTGCAACAGGTAGGCACCCAGCCCTTGGGAACTGCTGTGGTGCAGAGATCTTGGTAGGGAGTGCATAGAGCCAGGAAACTGGTTTTGATTGAGGTGTAAGTCACAAGCACTTATGTGCTAGTTATCTGCAGAGCACCTAACAAAGGCAGGTTCCCTCCTGGGGAGGGATTTGACAGGTGTCTCCCAGAACAGGGAGGAGGAATTGCTGATGGTGTTGCAACACCAAATGCAGCAGAGCATTGGAGATGTAGCTCTCCAATCTTCTCCCCAAGGAGTGCATGCACGCAGGTGCAAAGGTTTGCTTTTAAAAATGACCTTGATAGAGTCTATGCTGCTGTGGCTCTGTCTTCATACCATTCCTCATTCTAAGTTACTTTGGGTTCCCTCGCACCTTTTTTTTCTCCTAGAAAAAGCTTTAAATGGATCTATATTTAGAACAGGCAGCACACTGCCTGAAGACTTTCTGACAGCAAATAATGATCTTAATAGGGCCCCCTGATACATATCAGGATTATGGCATTTCTAATGCTCTGTAGTTAGAAACTTGAAGAAGGTTTGTCGGTTCTTTGCTTCCCCCAAGTGATGACCACCTCTTGGTGTAGGGTAATTGAATTTGAGTCAGACAGGGCCTTCCTGAAGGTGGGCTTGTTGCAAAAATAGAGGCGACACTGAACACTGTGCAGCAATGGGGGAGTTTAACCCTTCATTCTCCCCAAGTCTTTACCATGCAGAAACCATGTTATTTCTCAGTGGTGGAGATGGCTCTTTGCCATAAGCATCAAGCACTGCTTAGATTGCTGACCCCCAATAGAAAGCAAGTGTAGTATGAAATGTTAGAGGAACAGACTTCCTCCCCATGGGATGAAGCTGTTCTCCTTAACCAGCAGCCCACAAGGTGATGCATCCTAGAACTGTGGGCTGCTGTCCATTGGAGCTTGCTGTATGTGAGGGGGTAGGAGCTCTTGGAGCAGAGCAGTGGTCCTGCACCTAGGAGCGTGCAGCCCCATAGGACTCTGCTTGACAGGGCTCTTCCTGCTTCAGTTTCTCTCCTGCTGCCTCAGGGAGTTCAAAGGAATGGCTTAAGGGCCACTTCTGGCTGATTCCCATTTCATATTAAATTTAAGGGTTGACCCCTGGTGCTCTGGATTGACATTTTGCCTTTGCAGCCTCTATCAGGGATGAGGATTGCTGCCACCAACGGCTGTTCTGATGTCTCCTGTCAGCTCTCATGGGACCCTGGAAAGGTCTGGTCTCCCTGCATGCACGAAGTGTAATTATGCTTTTCTGCCCCCCATGTCTGCTCTGCTCCATCTATGTGGAAACCTGCTTCCTCCCTCAGTTTTGACCTACAGCCACAGCCAGTGAAAGCAGTCAATGTTTCTGGTTCTTAATAGCTCCCAAACGAGCTGGTTCTCTACTGAAACTTCTCCTGTGGCAATGGAACTTCTTTTTCTGTCTTTTGTGGTCAGCATACCATGGCCAGATGGCTGCCAGTGCTCTCTGAGGACAGCTGGTTTGATGGATCATGCCAGCTCCTTATTTCCAGGGTTGCTACAGCTTCAGTTCAGCTATGGAGCATCGCAAGCTGAATCTTTTAAGAGCTCTTTTCAGTGGCCTATAAGCTGTTCACTTTGCAAAGCACTGACTTAAATAGTTGTTGAGTTAGGCTGACAGCAGGTACTTCTTGCAAATGAGGGGAAGACAAAATTGATGCTTTCAAGAAGCATTGTTGTATGTGGGAAGCTTTCCCATATTGTAATGTTTATCTGCTCGAGCACATTATTACAGCTGTTGTTGCTTTTTCAGCACATGTGAAAGGTTGCAAAAATATATCTGTTCTCTGCTTTATGCTTTACTTCACATCTGGAACAGGGAGATGCCACAGTGGGTAGAATTAACACCATCAACTGTTGAATACTGCCATTTTAACATTGCACAGATTATTGCATTTAAGCAGGTAGGATAAATATTAATTAAAATACTTGGCCTGAAAGACTTGTAGAAGGATTGGAAAATCAATTGCATTCCTCTAAGGAGCTTTCCTAATTTTTTAAAAAATTCTCTGTAAAACTTGGTGTCTTGCTGTGCTTGCTAAATTTCTGTTTCTTCTACACTGCTGCGTCTCAAAGCAATTGCCCCATAAAACACCACAGTGGTGGGGTTGGAGAGAATTTCAGTGGGAAACTTTAAAATGCATTACATATAAAATGAAATAGTGAGGTTTTTAGATGCCTTGATGGAGAAATTAATATACAGCCAGAAGCCATCTTGGGAGAGGGAAAGGTGCAGAGTTTTCATCTGCTGATGCATGGATGAATTTGCCTTGCTGTATAAAGACTGTTAGAAGAGAACTTGCCTTGTCCTTGTGCCCTATCTGCATTGGTGGCAAAAGGCATCAGAGTAACTATGTATTTACGTGTCAGGAGCTGAGAAGCTATAATGCTGATGGTGAATTGCAAGGCTTAGGGATCTGTCTGTAGTATTCCCAGGACAAGCAGGATAATAAGGACAGTAATTCAGGTTTTGCTCTCTTTGCTATCATTTTGGTAAGAGATCCACAAAAAGTTGCTGCCACCTCTGAACTGCTATTCTCTGTCTTGGGGAACTGCCACCACCAAGGATGGAGTTGAGTGCCTACCAGCTGATCCTCTGAGCAGGAATTGTAAGAGTCAGTGCAGTAAATGGGGAGCCAGTCAGCTCCCCAACAAAATGCTGAGGAGGGGTGTATGCCTGGGAAGCCTTCCTCTTGCATCCTTGACTCTGTGCCACAGCACCCATTGGACTTGGCCAAGGCTCTGCCCTTTCCATTGGGGACCTTTCCAACCTCTGCTTCTTCCCCAAGGACCTGCCTTACCACCCCACAGCTGTTCAAAGTTGGGTGAGCTTGTACTGCCTGAGGGCTTTAATGCAAATGCTCTGTCTGACATGGCTTCTGTGGTGTTATTGAAGTCATTGGGGATATTCTACAATTAGCTGGAAGCTGATTGCATTGCATGGTGAATATCACTATGATGAGATAATTAGAGCAAGCACCTCAAAATCATCAACAGAATCCTTCCTGACAGGTCCCCCATCTGAGGCATGCTGGATGTGCCCCTCAGTTTCAGGACATCTGTAATCTGCCTCCAGATATGAGAGTAGACAGCTGGCTCTAAGTAATGGTCAAAGAAAAGCCTGTTCTGCACCTTCCTTACATCCAAACTTGTGCGTCTACATAAAAATTGAGTTTGGGTGGGCATGTTTATGTTCCTCCTGCTAGGGGTGCTTACTTCTTCCCTGACATTTCTCTTTGCAAAACACTATTGAAACTAAGTTCTTAAGGAATGGGTCAGGCCTTTCCCTGGGGAGATTGGAAGTGGATACAGCTGTGTAGCTCCATGGTTGTCACTTTGTGTCTGGCAGACTGGTATTAGAAAGTACTCTAAAAGTATCCTTAACAGCCAGTCTGGCAGAGCAGCACTCAAGTACAGTTCTCTCTGTCTACCACCTGAAGCCATCCTGTGCCTTGAGTATTTTTATTTTTCTATTCCTTCTCACTCCCTCCCTGCCCTGGCCTGCCTTTTTTTTTTTTGATGGGTTGGATTTTTAACTGTTTGCACATTTCTTTAGTAAGGGATATCCTGAATTAGAGACCATGACAAGTACACATTTGTCGTTGTCTCCTGGCTGCCCTGCTGTTGGTGCTCATGATGCAGACCTTATTGTTGCATGGCTGACATCTTTAATCATAGTTATTATGTACTTGGAAAGCTCTGTGTGCTGAATAAGTTGCCTTAGGCTTTTGGGTCTGCATGCCAGAAGTCAGCTACTAATGATTGGGTGTTTCCATCTGAAAACAGTGTGTCTTCATCTTGCAGTCCTACGCCTTCTGACTAGGGGTGATGGGGTACTGTTTACCTGAAAGGAGGCGCAACATGTGGCCCTGCTGTTAAATTTGCCTAGCATGGTCTCTAGCCTCAGTGTGATGTGGGGCTACCTCTCACATCTGGGAGAAGTTCAGCCTGCAAGGAAAGAGAGGTGAGTTCAAACTCTGAGAGCAACAGGAGATTGCAAGTAAATCTCCTGAAGCCAAAAGAGAAGTTGCTGCTCTCACCCAGAAGTCATCACTCCTCTCTGATGCACAGTGGCCAACGTGTGCCCATCCTTGTTTGCATGAAAAAAAGGTGTAATTTGCTGAGGGGTTTAAGTGAATCCCATTTCTTTTGCATCATAACAAATTTATGGTAATTAGACACATAATTACCTGGGACAAATATTTTAAGATGCACTGTCCATTAATAGAGAAGCTCAGTCTTTGTATGTAACAACATTATAGGTCATGTCCAGGAATAACTGCACCTCTGTTCCTCTTCAGATGAATGAACATGATTAAGAAGAGGCTGAACACTGCATGGCTTTGTACAAAAACAATTGCTAAGCTTTCTGTGAGTAGACATCTTTGACAATGTTACTGAAATAGGAAAAAACCTGGAGTGGAAGAGATAAGAGCACTTTAAGCAAGCTTATAGTTGAAAGAAATGATCAAGCTCATAGAGAACTTGCGTAATACAAATTGGGTAGTAAGGACATGTGCAGTAACTCTTTTTTCTGCAAGTCATTAAAGTAATAAACCACCCTCATGTCATCAGCTCTTTATGTGAAGAGACAGTAGGTAGTCTTTCTGGAGATGAACAATGAAGCACCAAACATGTAGCTGCAGTAACAGGATAATGAGAGAGAACTGAAGTAAAAAGAAGAGAAAAGTGTCTCTGCTGTATTCCCTTCACTCTTTTTCTTGAAGGTACAGTGAAGATTTTCAGGCCAGGAGGATATCTAAGTTGCAGTTCTGAAGATGGTAAGAAATCTAGTCTGATCCTCTGGACAATATAAGGTGCAGAGCTCCTGTCACCGAGTAATGTCTGCAGCAAGACAGGACATGATTGCAGCAAGGGTGACTCATAAGTGTAGAGGCTGTGAGTGATTTAAAGTAGACTCCAGCATCTGCTGTTCTTGGGAGATGGGCAAATGAATTTTCCTCTGCTTGTGACAAACTTTCTCCCAGGATGATGTGGACAATATGGTCTTGTCTGTTGGAAGTGCTTAAATGTGAGACAGGATATTTTGGGATTAATAATGTTTAATGTCACTTTCTGATATGTGGAAGGCTTCGAGTTCATGTTTTTGCAACAAGCCTAAGACTGGGGAGCATTTCAGTATTCTTCCAAAATAAGAGACAAGAGTGACCAGCTCAGTGCATACCTTAGACCTAGCTGTGTTTTAGGAATGCTCTCCATGCACTTGCTGCATAGTCCACAAGAACATGGGCAAGCTTTGGAAACCAGTGTCTTCCAGATACAGCAGATACACCCAAATTTCCTGTGGATGTTATCCTGATGTCCTGGTTTCAGCTGGGATAGAGTTAATTTTTTCATAGTAACTAGTGTGGGGCTATGTTTTGGATTTATACTGAAAAAAGTGTTGATAATGTGGAGATGTTTTAGTTGTTGCTAAGTAGTGCTTACACTAATCAAGGACTTTTTCAGCTTCCCATGCTCTGCTGGGTGCACAAGAAGCCGGGAGGGGCCACAGCTGGGACAGCTGACCCCAACTGACCAAAGGGATATTCCATACCAATGACATTATGCTCGGTATATAAAGCTGGGGGAAGAAGGAAGAGGGAGACGTTTGGAGTGATGGCATTTGTCTTCCCAAGTAACCGTTACAGGTGATGGAGCCCTGCTTTCCTGGAGATGGCTGAACACCTGCCTGCCCATGGGAAGCAGTGAATGGATTCCTTGTTTGGCTTTGCTTGTACACATGGCTTTTGCTTTACCTATTAAACTGCCTTTATCTCAGCCCACAAGTTTCCTCACTTTGTCTTCTGATTCCTTCCCCCATCCCACCAGGGTGGGGGGAGTGAGCGAGTGGCTGCGTGGTGCCGGGTTGCTGACTGGGGCTAAACCATGACACCTGAATATTGATTGGACATTTCATTCTAGCTGCTGCATGCTTTGTGTCAGTTATGCTAAGTCCAGCATGTGGGGCTGAATGTTTTTAAGCTTTCCTTTGTCATTCCTGGCGCTTCTCCAGATTGCGTCTTCAATTACTCCTTTACAGCTATGGGACCCTTGCAGCCCAGCTACCAAGACCTGGGCTCAGTTTTCATGGGGATGTTCTTCTACAGTTGATTCTTTTGGGAACCTGTGGCAACCTGGTCTTCAAAAGTCATCTGCAAGACACAGACTATGCATCCTGGGACACATAGACTCAGATACCATTACAAAACCTTAACCCACCCTTCTCTGCTGCAGTATACTAGCTTGGCACATTTATTAGGCTTAGATCAATTTTTACCCTCTGACATCCAGGACTTTTGCTTTCTTATAACGTTGATGCTTTGAGCTGATGTAGTTGTCTTTCATTCCTGCAGCTAGTTCTGGTTGTGTTCACTTCAGCATCTTTAAATCAGCTGGCAAGAGTCTTGCTCTAAGTTGGAGTCTCTTGCAGATCAGCATTATTTAGAGATAAGATGCTATCTGTAGATCAATTGACTATTAGTATATAGGACGGGCTGTTTTTTTAGCTAAAGCCAGCATTTTTCTAAGAATATTCCTACTTGAATGTAAGCATCAAAGGATTTCTAATCAATGTGGGATTATTTAACTATGGCACAGTGTTATCTTGCTTGGATTGGTCTTAAACTTCAGAGAAAGCAAACTAGATTCACAGTGGAATCAGTCTGATAGTTAAAAAGACGGTATTACACATGAGAAGCTCACAAGCTGAAGTCCCATGAACATGATGGGTTTCCCCGATCTGTCACCCTGGCTCTAATGAAAGACTGGAAAGCAGGGGAGTAGGCAGCTGCACCAATCTAAGTACCTTGTGGTTATGCAGCTTAATTGGGCTTGTTGGAAGTGCTTTACTGTGCAGAGCTTGTCCCTGTATAGACATACTTCAAGCTGGATAGATTATGCTCTAGGTAGTTTCTGTGATGCATGTACAAGTCCTTCCTTCAGTGAATTGTTTTTGGTGGGTTTTTTCCCCACTAAAGGGTGGCTGAATCATAAAATTGTTTTCTATCTGGTGACAGCAAGCTGCACGCGGGGGAATTGGCTGTTGTGGCACAGAGTCCAGCCCAGGGTTTATATCCAAGTTCTTTTTACAACTCACAGCCTGTATTCTGGAGCTATCTGTAATTACTGTTTTCCAGCACAGACACCTCTTTTTACATAGATTGGACAGCTCAGTCTGACTGGACGTTGTCAAACTTGTGTCTTGAGGTTATGCTAGAACATGTTGTAGATGCCAAGCATAGCTTTGAGATGACTTGCTCTGGTGTGGGTTTTCTTATCTCTATTGAGATGTCATAAATACATATTTTTCCTAGTCTTGCGTTTTCTTCCATTGAGCTTCCGTCTGATGGCTTTTGCTGCTGCTTTGTATTGAGAAAATCCTCTGTATAATATTTCTGCCTCTCTTTCCCATCAGTATGTGCTCTTATCAGTGATGCCCTTTAACATTGCTACTCTCTAGCCTGTTTTCTAGGTCTCCCAATAATTCATAGAGGAGGTCTCCAAACCTTGCCAGTCTTAATTGTCCCAAGGAAGCCATGCTTATGCCTCAGTGTGGGGAACTGTCTCTTTATTGTCCTGAGGTTATGCATAAAATGACTGAAACCTTTTTTAGCTAGGGAGTTTTATGGAGAACTTGGTTTTGGCTGACAACTTACACCTGCTTGTTCTTCTGTTGTGAGAATGTTCTGCTTTTCTAGTTCCTAGATATGACCTTATTTGGCTGTATTTGAACTTGCCTCTATCTAGCAGTCTGACCTTTTTGAAATTGTTTCTGCTATTTAGCCTTCTCCAACAATTTTCATTATCTGCAAACTTAATCATAACTTGGTTTTATTTATCATAACACAGGTTAATCCCACAAGATTCCCTGGATTTATCCCCTCTAATGCTGATTCCCTATTGATAATTAAACTTTGAGACCTATTGATTAACCAGTTTAAGTTTGTTCTATAGCTTATGTTAGCATCAGTATTGTAACATAATAGTAACTGCAGTGGTGATATTGGACTCTGTCATGCTTCCCAGACCTCTGGTGCTCAGAACAACAGGAGATCTCTCAAACTTACTTACAGAAGTCATGTTATCTTAATAAAACCCATGTAATTAATGTCAATAAATATTACCATCCTTTAAATATTTCTTAATTTGGTTTCATCCTGACTACTGCAGTGCATCCAGAATTGATTCTGAGAGTCTACAGAACCAAAGACTGGATGAAAAATGTAAGGTGTCTTCCAGTTCTTGGGACTTCATTTGTTCAAAGGTTTTTTCAAGAGCCAGTCTGAACAGTCCAGAGGATTCCTTTTGAAAAGACTCCTAACTTATCTGATATTAGTAGTTTCCATTTAACATTATTCCTTGGAATTGAAAGGTTTTCAACATGACTTGAATGTTTCCTTTAGCCTGGTTTTCTAAGGAGACAATATGTAGTTAAGTTGTCTCTCTTCCTTATACCCCAACAGCCTTCAAAACCATTATCAAATCAAGCTAAATTAACTAAAGAAGTTGTTTTCTCGAAGACATGAATGTCTTTACGCAGAAGCCTATATTCACAAGGCTGTAGAGGAGAAAACCTCATCAAGTAACTCTATAGAGGGGGACTGTGGTGTGGGCTCACCATTGACGTGCACTTTCCTACACAGAAAGTAACTGGGTTTGGGTGTGCTCCAAACCTGAGAGACATTAGACAGACCCTCTTTAGATCTCTGGAAAGTTCGACCATGAGACTGAAATCCATCGCTACTAGTTCTTAATAAGCCAAGGAGGAAGCAGAGGGAGATTTCTGTCAGCAGATAAGAGATCACTGAAGAGCTGCAAGAGTTTTAGGGGAATACGGAGCTGGGGCAGACTTCGCTGTTGACCTTTCTGAGGCAGTGGATGGGAAATTAGCAGAAGAGATAGCTTGCTGATTACTAAGCCACAACGAAGACTAAGATAGGGGGAGGTTGGGAGAACCTGCCTGCTGTTTTTTTCTCCAGGAAACAGATTGGGGGGGTGGGGGTGGAATCAAAGAAGCTCAGATGTTCTTAACTAGGAGCTGCTGTGGCCAGAGAAGACACCTTTATGGTGGAGACCTTCAAGAGTTTCTGATGGAGGTAGCAAGGAACTGCTGGGACATGGGGTTTGGACACAAAGGTTTACTAAAAGCTTGAGACATACCTCAGCCCTGTCACTGTTGAGGGGGTTTATCTGTGGACTTGCTTGAAATGGCTGCTGGGGAGCAAGAACTGGGAGTGTCGGTATGTGGTATACTGGGTTTGGGACTGTGAGGCTGTGGTGCTGAAAGTGAGTTTGGTTCCTACCAATATATTGCATGTTGTTTGAAACAAATGGCCCCAAAGTAAGTAGAAAACCTGTGACTATTCTTTGAAGGGTGCAAAAGAAATAGAGCACAGTGGCTATTTCCAGGGATGTCAACCACAAGAAAGTAAAGTAGAAGGCAATGTCTGTGCATCTGCTCCTAAATGCAGAACAAATAATTAATCTTTACATTATTCTTGGCATTACAGAAATAGCATCGCTATTGCAAAGATTCTTTAAGCTCTTGTGAAGTCATCTGGATGTTGAATTATTTGAGTCCCCCTCCCTTCCCAATGAATATAAACTAAGAATTAAATAACTGATTTGCATCAAATCCCTTCTTACTTTTCCTTATTTCATGAAGATTACACATCTTGCATCACTTATACTGGTCTTTCATCCCCAGGCATTTCAAAACAGCAGTCTTCCTTGAATCATGGTATTTGTGGTTGTCTAGCTTTTTTTTTTTTAAGGAAAAATATCCTCGCTTTGACTTTTAACTTCTCACAACTTTTTTCCCTTGACTATGTTCAGTTTGAAATTTTCCCCTTTGAACATATAAGCCAGTATTTCATTAGTTTGGCATTTGCTTTGTCTGTGCATTAAAAGATTAGTGTGATTGCTTGCACTGAAGCAAAGGCTGACTTTCAGCGCAGCTGTCTTTCCATATTTCAATGCCCAGACAAAGGTCTGTGTTGGCATGGCTCTGCAGGGGGGGCAGCTTTAGAGACACTTTTGGTAAATTCTGAAAATTTTTTAGATAAGACTTAGTCTTAGGAGGCTTTGGAAATGTCAGGATGAATTGCTCAGGCTGCTTCCCTGGCAAGAGTTTACTCTGTGTTTTGCGGAGAAGGAGCTTAATGACCCTCCCATCAGTTCATAAGCAGACAGCAGCCAGTGCTCTCCCTGTGCTCTGGCAGACTATGCTCTGGAGATAATGTCCCTCCAACCACCCGTGACTCGTACAGATAATGCCATCGCAGAGCACCCCTTCCCTTCCCAAACAGGTTATGAGCACTGACTTCTCTCATATATTTCAGTCATGCAGATTCCTGCCAGAAGGCTTCAGTGATACCAAATAGATCAAATTTATGCTCTGTAAATGAGCCGTTCCCATTTCTCTTGTTTATTACCCAGGCTTTTGCACTGGTGTAGAGGCAATTACAGAATTTTGTCTCATCCCTTGGTGACTTGATTAATGTTGTTCTTGACATCTTGGTTTCTTTGTGCTGAATGTATAGTCATTTGTTGTCTCTTCTCTCCCTCCTTCTTCCCCTGCCCACCTCCTCCTCTTATTCCTTGCTTCTCACTGTTTAGAAATCTTCCTTCCTTCCTCAAGCAGCTTGACAGTCTCCTAGAGGAGCCCATGAACCCAGCCTGTCCTCCGTGACCCCACACCTGCATGCCTTTGTGCAGGAAAGTTACCAGCAGGTTGCCTGAACCTTCCTCCTGTTTTCTCCTGTTCAAATTGCTTTGCAGGGCACTGTCACATGGCATGCGGTACCGCATGCCGATTTCAGCATTTTAAAACTGCTTTGAGAACTCCAACCAGACTTTGGTATGCACTTACTATAGAATGGTTTGGGTTGGAAGGGACATTTAAAGGTTATCTAGTCTAACCCCCCTGCAACAAACAGGGACATCTTCAACTTGACCAATAGTAGAAGTATTTCAGTTGTTCTTTACAACTTTCTCCAATTTTTTATTTTGCTGTTTTGTAACTTCGTGGTTGAGACTTTTTTTTTTAAAACCTGAGGTGGCTTCTGACCCAAGTGAACTGCTGCTTTTAAAATGTTCTTTGGAAAAATCCTCTCTCTAAATGCATACTGGTAGTCAGAGCAGCCTTGATCTTAATGCACCACTGAATTATGACCAGAAACTAGGGCAAGCATAGAAATAGGAGCCCTTGCTTCAGCCAGAGAATGCAGAATCCAGTTGGAGGCTGCCTTGCTTTAAATGCTGTGCAGGTCTGAGTGCAGAGAGGAGTAACCCACTGACTGATGCTTGAAGGACATTTTCGGCCCCCCACTGTGACTATGGTTCAGTGATGGGCAGGGAGACGCAGATAGCTTGGTCTTGCAGCTGGTTTCCATTTCAGGATGACATCCTGAAATGTAGACAGAGCAGTTCAGGGGAGGATAGATTTGTGAAAGGAGGTTGGAAGCATTTGTGAATACAAGGTGATAGAGCCCAAAGTAGCTGCTTTTAATGGGTGGATTTGTCTGGATACTGTCTGGAGGAGAAGAGAAACACTGACAGATAAGGAGGTCCTGGGTCCAGAGCCCTCCAAAGGGGGAGAATATCTTAGGATCCATATGGGACGGCTTGGTTTTGATGTTTTTCTTGTGGCAGGAATGCTTGTCAGGAGAGAAGGACTGTTTTTGCTGCTATCTGACATTTTTGTCCACTCACTTTCCTCTCCGGGCCCACATTGCTTAGAGCCATCTGTGCTGGAAGATTTCTAGGGTTCAGTTATCTTTGGTAGAAAACTGACTGAGCTGGGGTATGGAAATGGTTATGTAGTTCCGATGGACTGAAAACCTTCCAGGCATCCCTCTTGCTCTCTAAGAGCACAAGATCTTCAGCTGTGTTTTTGAGTTTTTAATTCTAGTCCTCCACTTCAGTGGGGAGATCTGTTCTACACCGTAGAAAAGCCTAGTATGGCTGCTCCTATTTGTCCCAGGAACTTGAAGTTGGGAGTCTGTAAGTGCTGCTCTGTAACTGGTCAGAGGAATTGCTCCTCTGTTCCTTCCTTTCAAGGTAGCCATATGTAGGAGATGAAGCCTTTGAAGACCTCCCAAAGAATGAATTGGCTTCTTCATTGTAGGTATCAGAAATACTTAATGATTCAAGACCATGGTTTTCTTTAACAAAGAGCATGTTTTTCACTTCTGCAAACCAATTAAGCCAGACCAGTGGTGAGGCAATCCAACCCGAAAGGAGAAAAGTTGCTGTTTTGCTCTCTGACTTTGACAGATGGTGCACATTAGTCCTAAGCTAATACAAGGTTTGTCAACTGCCCTGGGGTCTCAACATCTGGGTGTAAATTTCAGGCATATATTTCCAGTGAATAAATATAGATATCTCCTGAACTGATTTTTTCAGAGATACGAATACAAATTTTAAGACGTTCTTCTCCAGATGGTCCACCATCACCCTTCTTGCCGGTGGGAAAATGTCTGCAATTCCTATCCCAGAGCCCTTCTTTTATGGTCTTGTGTCCATCACGTGGCTGGACTCAATATCCCGCTGCATTGCTACTTCCCTAAAGATCTCTCTGATACTTCCCAAACCTTATTGCCAGTGCTGTCACAGCCTGAAGAGGATGGATCTGGGGAAGAACCAACTGGTCAAACACAATCCATTATGTACTTTTAAAATCTGTGTTTTTCCCAGTTTGTGCACTGGCAGATGTTTGCTCAGAGCTTTTCTGGTGCAGAAATCTGGGGACATAAATTCCAGGTGGGCACATTTACTTCCCTCAGACCTTGATAATGGAGAAATGATTCACATTTATAGCTTCGGGAAGAGACGTGCTCAGCATTCATCCCATGGCACTCCTGCCTTTCTCCTGTACAGTCTTTGGGAAAACAAGGCTCCTTCCATGTGCCACTGGAGGGCTGCAGGCAGCTCATGCTGCCTGGAAGTCCTGGGATAGTGATCAGCCTGTAGAGGCTAATGAAGGCAAGTGCAGTATGTTTCTTCTCCCTAGCTGAGTTTTGGTTCACTGCTTGGAGAAGGTCACCTTTTTCAAGCCTGGCAAATATTTGCTGAGCTGTGTTTTAGATTTGAGGTAGCTGCTTTGCTTGATTCATGCTCGTTAATTGCTGTTTTGCACCTGCATTTGGTGTATGTGCAGTTTGTCATGCATTGGGGGGGAGCAGAGTGTACTAGGGGGGGCTTCAGATGCGTTCCAGGAGTGTGGGGAGATGGGAGGAGCAGCCATTCTTTGGGCAAGGCAGGCAGCCAGGTAGCTGTTGAATATGATCTTGTTTGTGTCCACCCTGGTGCTTAGCTGCAGGGGAGGATGAAGAAGATCCTATCTATGGCAGGGGGCTGCTCCAGGAACAGCACCAGGCTGCAGGACTGCAAAGACTGTGGGTCTCATCCCACCTGTGTCTATCCTGACTACTGAAAACCAGTACCATCCACAGAGCACTTCATAGCTAAGAGAGTCTGAATGAACAAGCACAGTATAAGTGTGCTGCTTGTCTTAGCCACACTTGAATAAATCCTTCCCTGACTTCCTACTGACTCCACTTTCTCTGTGCCTGCAAATCCATATAGAGAAGAGACCAGAAGCAACCCATCCAAGTGAAGCTGTCAGCTGTAATCAGCCATGAAAAACCATTTATCGCAGCCCAAGTTTCATTAGGTCTCAGCTCACAAAACCTTTATGTGCCCTTACCTTGCCCTTGTTGCAGGCCTGTTCCCAACAGAGATGGAGGAATCAGGGCACTGAAGCTGGCTGTTGTGATACCATTCTAGAGGAGGGATTAAAAATAACTCAGTAGATTTGTAGAAAATCACATGTTGCTTAAGCATCCTTTTGGGTTTTTCTCACTTTTTTTATTGTTGAGAAATTGTTTCTGCTGAGACCTTGAGCGATGTTATAGCAGTGACCCTCAGGGGCAGGAAATCGAGCATCCCACTGAACAAGCATTTCCAGAGTTAGTGCATCAGCGTGTGTAGGCAAGTACATCCCTCCTAGCTAGAAAGGCACAGGAGATGGGATGCTCCCAGTGCCTTGGGCTCTGGCTTTGCATGGCTGGGGAACCTGGGCCTTGGATCTGAACTCTCTAGCCCTTTTCCCAAGTTATGGGGATATTGAACAGTGTTTTGACAGCTGAAACAGCCCAGAAATAATGAGCTCAAAGCAATGTTTTCTCTCGTGTCCTCTTTTCATTTGGTGAATAAGATGTATCATTTAGCAACAGAGGCCAGGTCTGTTTGCTTAGGGCTATTTTCTAATCAGGGAGTGCAAGTGGAGCTCTTCTCATGGGGTCTCTGACAACTGAATATTTTCCTACATGGCGTCAGAGCAGCAGAGAGGACAAGCACCCAGCAAATGTGGTTCAGATTTGACTGGTATAATCATTTGTATCACAATATTTTTTTCATTTTTTTTATGTTTCCAGGGTTGTGTTTCCAGAGTTATTTTCATATGTTTCTTGAAGCTGATAAAATGTGCAGGTTTTCCTGCTCCACAATTGTAAATCTGCCATCTTTACTTTTGTTATATGTAGTAGTCATTCAGCAGTATTTTCCATTTGAATGGTTGCAATTTTAAACTCATTTGTTCTTTTTATGGAAGTTCAGAGGTATTTTGTGGAAATCATTGCAAGGGAGAGCAGTGAGTTTGTTACTTAGGTTGCATCCATTCACACATGGGTTTGCCTCAAGTCAATAACAGGAGTTGACAAGAACTGGAATATAAAACCTTGTTGGCCATGGATGTATAGTAAATGCCTGGGGAATTAGAATAATAACAGGAAAAAATAAGGGGTCTGTGATTGTTGTGGTTCTTCCTGAGACCTTAACCTCCTGAGCGCACATCTGCCTGTCTTTTTATCGTAACCCCTGTGATATAAGATACAAGCTGAGGGTTATGAATTATTGCTGAGGTAGAGGGATATGCACAAACAGTTATAGCATACGGAGTTTAGCTCCAGCCTGCATGGCCTCCTGCCATCCAGAGGAGGAAATGGGGTCAAAAACCAGGGAAACATAATCTGTGTAAGAGCAAGGAAGCCTATAATGGAGCTGCTGGAGCAGCATGCCTTGGGCCAGCGTTGTGTATGTGTTCCCAAGTCCATGGGTGCTGCTTCAGGCCTCAGCAGATGCCTGTGCTTTTTGTCAGCAAAGTGTGTGAGGTGATGAGGATGGAGAGGACTTTCTCTGCCTTCCAGAAGGTGGAGGTGAGGATGGCTATGGCTGAGGATGTCAAAGCTGCATTTAGCTGCTTTGGTCTTAGCTGTGCTCAGCACTACATGCAGATCACAAGGGAACAGGCACAGCAGACTGTACCCCACAAAGCCCTGTTTCCAGAAGAAAAATGCATGAAGAGGAATGGAGGACATATGAGGCAGACACAGGATGTCCCCCAAAGGCTGATGGAAAGAAGCCCCTGATGTGTAACCTTACGGTGCAAGGACCACGCTGCTCAGAAGTCAAGGACAAGCCTCTGATGAGCCTCTCTGACATAACCACTGCGAAGTCAATTAAAACTTCCAAGTCCCAATAGCAATTCCCCTCTCTTCGGCTGCACTGGCAATTAATGTGGGGAGGAGATGGTTATTGATGCTCTCTCAGCTGTCTCTGTCCTCATGTTGCTCCCCCATGGCAGCAGAAGCCTTGCTGTTTGAATAGTCCACTGGAAAGCTGGTAATGTTTGGCTTGTTCATAAGCAGTCCCCAAGGTGGTGGTAATCTTGCAGGCTGTAGGTGTCTTCTCTTCTGACAACAACTTTATGTGGGTGCATAAAAGGAATAGGCTGAGGCTAAGTGTGGTGGGTGTGGGGAACACTGAACACAAAGGACAGCAATCAACCAGGCACATTCAGAAAGTCATTTGAAAAAACCCATTGTGCAAATTGCAGTCCTGAGATATCCTAATTAGGAGTTCTGAATTATCTTAGTAGGATCACAATTAAAATATTCAAGATAACCAGGAAAGGAAGCATGTCTCCCCTTCCTCCTTCATGCTGCCTGCCTTCTGTTTCTTTCTTTCGTAATATTGCAAAGGTGTTTTGCTCCTGAAACTTGTTCCCAAAGGGAATATGCTTATATTTTGGTGTTCTCACAGGTTGTTTTGGTTAATTACAGAGAATAGATTTCCCAGCATTTCTGTGTCATTCAGAGGCCTGTATATAATCACGCAGAGGGCTCTTTATCTCCACTGTGTGCTGAATTCTGAGTGTTATTCTCAAAGAAAATAAAAATAAATGCAGTTATATTCAGTGGAAAGCAGCAGCCCAGTTATGGTTTAACTCTGGCTGTTGTGCAGAACAGAGTATCAATGATAACCCTGCTCTGCTGCCAGGCTGAGCACAGGTTTGACAACACAGGGATATCCTTTGCTCCTGCAACCATCCAGCAGCCAAGGCAGGCAGCACAGCTTCCTTGCAGAAGCTTGGGACAAGCCTCTCCTCCAAGGGCAATGTGGATGCATGGAGAAGGGCTCCAGGGAGGATGGAGGGAACAGACTTGTGCCTTCCAAAGCAGCAAGCTATATCCTGCTACTCTTCCATTTTCAAATTAACAATGGGCTGATTTTCAAATTAATGGAACTGGTGTCATACAGAGCCTAGGGAACAAGGTGAGTCCAAGTCACAAGGACTTGGGATGTCTATATGGGATTTTTTTTAATCTATTAGGTTTCCCCTGTGGCCCTACTCCCATCTGCTTTTGTTGCTGCTGTTGGATGCTTTGCACCATGAGACTGTCCCAACCCATGGGCTTCTGCAGAGACCTCAGCTCCTGGCTCTGGGACTGTAGCGTCTGGATGCCTGGGCTGGTTCTGCATGGATCCACAGCGTGTCAGCCTCAACTCTACTGGAAAGCATATCAGCTGCTTGTGGAGTAGGCTTGCCTGTGAAATACGGGACTTGTGCTTACACTGTGCTGTGCCAGGGCTACTGCTTATGGTGTGAGTTATCCTCAGCCCAAAGCCCCTGACCTTGGGTGACAGCGCCTGGGTCTGTGAAAAGCTAGCTCATAGAGAAAATGCCAGCAGATGGTGCTCAAGAACACACACTAGCCAGGATGTGGGGGTTGTGGAGAAGCAGAAAAACTGCTTGTCTTGCTCCTCCAGCAGCGCCTGTTTTCCTGGAAAGCTTTCCCTTCCCATAACTGTGTTTCTATGGGACTGTGCAGAAAGCAGTAGACTGCCATTCTGCCCTTGTTAAATTGCTTGCAGGCCAGATCACAGCGGCCTCGCAATGACAGGATTGGAGTTGTGCTCTATCTCTTTGGGGGATGGTCCTCTGCATCCTTCCAGGTGCAGGAGCTCTCTTGCAGAGCCACAAGCATCATGCTGCCCAGCTCCTGGCAACTCCTCCTGTGTCCTCAGAACTCTTGCCTGGTGGGAAAATAGCTTGAAGCTTGCTTTTTTGGGTTGCTTGGGGTATTGTTTGGTTTGGTTTGGTGGGTTTTGTGTTTTGTTTTTTCTTTTTTTTTTAGAGGAGTGAAAAATAAGCTGTGCTTACAGAAGTGTGAGTCAGATTGGCATTGCAAACAAAACAGAGTTTGCAGGACTGCTTGCCTATCAGCAACCAGAATCTGCTCTGGTGCTGGGCTGTTTCCTGTTCTAACAAGGCTTTGAAGTCAGATCTTTGTCTTTGTCCTGCTGCAGACTTCTGCTCTGATAGTCGCACAAAAGATGGAAACTTGTAAGAGAGAAGTGAAGCAACTATGAGAACAGAAGAGCTTTTCTTTAAAGAGAAGTATGTAGAGTAGCTCTGGTGTAACTGTGTCTACACATATACTGTTTGAGAATGTCAGGATATTTGTGTAATCAATAATTTCTATGCAGTAATCTTTGGCTTGTGATCACTTATTTCATAATATCACCCTTGCAGGGAATGATTTCACAGCAGGTATTCTTCTGGATTTTCCTGTGGGGAATATTAAGGCTTTTTTTTTTCCAAAGGCTCTTTGCCCATAACGGACACTGAAGGAGTGGGATCTGCTGGTGGGTTGCCCTGTCCTGAGTCAAGACTCCAATCAAAGAGCAGTGGCAACAAGACATTACTGGAGCCATTTAAAGGTTGGCAATTCGTAATGACTAGAGCTAGTCTGCAGTGTGCTCTGAACACAACTGAAGCAGCTCCAACTGTTCCCTAGCAGGGTTTCAAAATGATGCTGATGTAAGATGATTAATGTAACCACATTCATTTCTGGGGCAAATCTGGTATGTCTTTCTCTTACAAGTTCTTGTGTTAATTTTAATGGCTTTATTCCTGTGGGGAAAGGGCCACTGGGATCTGGGCTTAGTCATCTGCGCAACTTGCACAGAAGCAGGCGCCTATGTTTATGTGAACGAATGGGTCTGTACTAGCTTTTAAACGTTGTCCCTGGAGCCTGCAAGCTGCTGTTGGTTCTTCCAGGTTCAAATTGCAGTGGATGACCAGGCAGCCGGCCTTGCTGTCTGCCCACAGCCCGTTGCAATCTTGTTTTATGCTGGAACACAGAGGAGGATGTTTCTGTTTCAAACTGATCTGCTTTTTGTTGGTGGATGTCAAGGGCTACCACCGCTTTGCTGAGACTGGTGGCAGTTTTGTTGATGATCTGTTCAGTGTCATCTCTGGCACTTTACAGTGAAACCATGTTTCCAAATTAGAATTGTTGTCACATTTGTCATTTATCTAGGTTTAAGGGAAAGTTACCAAAGTGTTTTGAAATGCTCAGCTTCTTGCAGACAAACTCTCCATCCCCAAAGTAAATAGGGGAGACCTATCCTTACTTCAAGGCTTTCCTTCTGCCCTTATGGGCAATGTGACATTTGTCTGAGGGTGCTTGGTTCTCCTTCCCTGCAGCCTTGCCCCTCTTATGGTGGGGCAACTCTTCTATCTATGCAAATGCTAAGTTGTCTACCAAGTGGACGACAGCCCTTGGAGCGATTGTAAAGTCATTATCAGGGAAGTTGTTGTAATTCTCCCCTTTTGGGGTGTTGCAGTTGTCTCTGTGTGGCAGGGAGAGACATGTAAATGAGGGGGGGGCAGAGCCTATGTGTCAGCAATTTTGAAAGCCTAAAATGCAATAAGTCCTTTTATAGGACAATGCTGGCTGGTAGCTTAAGTTGCATTAACTGCATGCAGCTAAGGGAATTCATGTTACACCATGTTCTCTTATAACAGTACTATTTGTCAGCTTGTGTTGTGTCAGCTATATTGTCTGCATTTCACAGTTGGCTTTGCAGGGCCAGGCTAATGCCTCAGCTCATATCTCCTTTCCCCTCTATGGCTGATTTCTCCAGATCAACTCACCTGTCCCCACACAGATTACATGGTTAATTTGACCACCATAATGGCTGATGGAATGTCACTGTTCTTTCACTGCCTGGAGCGGATTTGCCCTGGAGAGGGCCTTCTTCATTGGCCATGAAGTGTGGACGGGTAATGCCAAATCCTTTGGGACTTTGGGAGCCCCTTGAAGAGGGAATTATTCTTTCCTTGGCACCAGTAGGCATGGGAAGGGAGCTGCACAACTCACTAAGTGAATTCCAGAGGTTGAAGTTAATTCCCAATATGAAACTTTCCCTCTTGCTTGGAAACCTTTGGTTCTCATGAAGTGTTTTGCCTGCAAAAGGCTGAATGCATCACATCAACTTGAATGTACTTGATTCCACAAATCACTACCTGCTCAGCAAAGTCCCAGAATGAGCCTCTACACGTGTTTTATTTTTGGGTGCAGAATAAAGGAGGCATTCAATTCAAGCTGATTTGCAAGGATAAACTCAAGTGGGAGAATAACACTGACTCAGCTCAGCACTCCTCAGATGAATTCAGCACTAGCCTCTACTAATGATTTAGCACAACCATTGAAAACACGGTAAATCAGATGTTGAAGAAAATTCTGATGTCCTGGTTGACTTCACCTCCAGGCATGAAGTGTCAGTTATGCTTTTAAACAGTTTATTTTTTTATCAGTGGCAGGACATAACTACATTGGCTGGTGGATTGTCAAGTTGAATGCATGAAGGTTGAAGAGCTAGTGCATGTTTTCTTAAGAACTCCATTCAAGATATGGCAGATATGGTTCCACCTTTTCTGTCTCAGTGATATGCCATTGCTTTTGTATTGTATGCTCACAGAATAGTTGAGATTGGAAGGGACCTCCAGTGGTCATCTGGCCCAATCCCCCTACTCAAGCTGAGTCACCTACAGCCAGTTGCCCAGGGCCGTGTCCAGGTAGCTTTTCAATATCTCCAAGGAGGGAGACTCCACAACCTCCCTGGGCAACCTGTTCCAAAGCTCAGTCACCCTTACCGGAAAAAAGTGTTTCCCAACATTCAGAGGGAACCTCCTGCATTTCAGTTTGTAACCATTGTCCTGCTGGCAATATATTGTCTAATGCAGCCCAGGATACTGTTAGCCGTCTTTGCCACAATGGCACACTGCTGGCTAATGTTCAACTTGGTGTCCACCAGGACCCCCAGGTCTTTTTCAGCAAAGCTGCGTTCTGGATGGTCAGTCCCCAGCATGTCTTACAAGACACAGTGACAAAAGCCTTACTGAAGTCCAGGTAGACAATATCCACTGTTCTCCCCTTGTCTACCAGGCCAGTCATTTCATCATGGAAGCTCATCACGCTGGTCAGGTATGACTTCCCTTTCGTGAAACCGTGCTACCTATTCCTGATGACTTTCTTGCCCTTATGTGCTTGGAAATGGTTTCCAGGATTAGCTGCTCTATCAGCTTTCCAGGGATCAAGGTGAGGCTCTCTGGCCTGTAGTTCCCTAGGTCCTCCTTCTAGCCCTTCTTGAAGATAGGAGTGATGTTTGCTTTTCTCCAGTTCTTGGGCACTTTTCCCAGTCACCATGACTGATCAGTGATTTATCAAGTGGCCTTGCAATGACATCTGCCAGCTCCCTCAGCACTCACAGGTGAATCCTATCGGAACCTATGAACAAATGTATGTCTCGCTTGCTTAAGTATTCCTTGACCTGATCCTTTTCTATCCAGGGTACATCTTCCTTGCTCCAACTTTTCCCCCTGGTCTCTGGGACCTTTATCAGACAAGCTAGAAGGACAAATCCTAGTATGGGTCTTGCATGGCTGTTTTTGTTTCTGGAAGGCATGGATGCCTCCAGTAACCTGGATACTTGTCTTACACTACTGGGAATTGGGGAAATTGCCCCATTTCATAGACTGGTTTAAGTTGTGTCCAATTTGCCACTTCTCAAGTGCGTTGTTGAGAAGAGTGCCGGTGGCCTCAGGGGGGAAGGCTGGGTGCTGGCCTTGGCCCAGAGTGGCACTGATTCCTGGGGAGGGGAGTGAGAGGGAGACTTCTTCAGTCCTGGCACGAGAGGGGATCTTAGCTGCAGGGGCTCTTCAGGAATGCATGGTGGTGCAGGGAGGAGAATAGGTGGTAGGGTGTCTGTGCAATCTAGAGAAGAGCAGGAGGCTTGCATCCACAAAGGCATGGATCTGCAGCCAGGTCCTCAAGAGCCAGAAGGTTCCTTCCCCAGGAGAAGCTAGTCTGTGTTCCCCTTAAGTTAATCAGACTTACATATATCCATGTTTTAGATCCCTAGTGGGTTGCAGCACTCTAGACGGCCACACACTGCAGTGTGCGTTCTGCTAGCCAGTCACAAACAGGGTGATGTTTTGTTTTCTGAATTTTAAAGGGGGCTTATGCACTTGAGTTTTCAAAATGAATAGTTCTGCCTGCTTTAAAGAAATAATCTTCTTTCAGTGAGCAATCTTGAAAGAAAATGTTATTGTAGACAAGCCATTAGGGAAGCATATGAAATGCTGTGGGGCCCAGATAGTTATGAAGAGACCAGTCCTTCAGTTGCTGGTTCCTGCTCCCCTGCTGTGTAGCCCCTTCCACAGGGAAATCCAGCTTTCCTATTAAATTAGCCATGAGGTGTCAGAAAGAGGTACCTGTGCCTTTCTGGGGATTTGAAGTGGCTGGGATACACCAGAGGCTGTCCTTGGAGCAGGGCTCCAAGGCTTGTTGATGCAAATGTATCTGGGTACCATTACATCAAAACTGAACTGTGCTATTGGAGCGGCTGAGTAGTTTCCCTCTTGCAGATTTCTAACAGTAGCTAATGAAAGGAGGGCCCAGCCTGATCTAAGTGATGGAATCCTAAAGGCTAACGCCAACTAGCATTAGCATCTCTGAAAGCAACTCTGTGAGATTATATGCCTGCTGTTATGTGTGAGGTGTGCTCTGCTGACGTACAGATACCATAGCTGGAATATCTGCTCCTTTGGGGAAGCAATGCCAAGAGGAGAGTTGCCTATCTGCCTTGTATGAGTGGTCATGATGCTCCAATTCCCACCCCCAAATTTTGGTCTGAGCGTAAAAAGGAACAGCATGTTGCCTCCTGATTGTGCGTACAAGTACGACTGAGCGGTGAGACTATGGGATGGAGAGGCTTGTGCCATGTAAGCTTGTGCCTGCTGGCTCTTGGGAGGTGGATTTCACTGCCCGTACCTCAAAGTGGATGCTGATGCCTGTGGCATTAAGCAGCTGACTGGGTTTGTGTGTGTGTTTTGGTTTTTTGGTTTTGGTTTTTTTTTTTTAAAAAAAGAAGCTGTTTCAAGCTTTGTGCCTTGCCTGTCCTTGCACCAAGCTTCGTACATCTGTTTCGCTGCAGGGCCTAGCTCTGATCCACTATGGACATTCAGTATTTGGTTTCTTTAGATCCTGGCTCTGGCTGTGCTGACAAATCTGTCTGTATTTGGCCCACCCAGGCTGACAT
This sequence comes from Morus bassanus, assembly GCA_031468815.1. Taxonomy (NCBI): domain Eukaryota; kingdom Metazoa; phylum Chordata; class Aves; order Suliformes; family Sulidae; genus Morus; species Morus bassanus. The sequence goes on from CM062574.1 coordinate 42,477,356, forward strand.
GGTCTATTAGAGTCAGGGTCACTGTTATTGCAATGCCTCCAGCCTGTGTGTTGGGGCAGTGGCAGCTGTAACTGCCCATTGCTCTGGTAGATCAGGTGGCAGACACAGCTCTCCAGCTCTCCCAGTCAGAGCCAGGAGCATCAGGCACTGTGTATTAGCATGAATTATTCCCTGTGTACATGTGTGTTGTGTGGGCAACATCCTGTCTGGGCAAAATGGATTTGCTTTTCCTTCCATGTGAGATGTACCTAACAGAGCTGGCTGCCCACATCATGCAGAGCAGCAGGGCCATCTCTGCCAAAATAGTGCCCAAGTGGCTGGAAAACCTCAGGGTCTCACTCGGGCTGTTGGTGGTACAGGCTATGGTGCATTTGGAGATGGTTCTCGTGCTGTTAGCAGCCACAAAAGAGGGTCCCTCCACCTCTGGACATTTGTGTCTCATGCTGTCTGCTCCAGCTAATTTTACAGGCCTCCTGTAGCTATGGCTCCATGTATGGACACAGTTGGGGATGCAATGACATGAATGTCACCTGTCTCATCTGAGCCATGGGAAGGTGTTGGCAAGCCAGGAGCTGAGCTTTGGTCACTGGAGTGTTTTATTTCAGGGTCCTTAAGCATAAGGCCACTTTCTTTCCCTAAGAAAGTCTTAAACCAGCTCAAAAAGCAAGGATAAGCTCCCCAAAATGGAGTGGCAAACAGAAGCCTGTTAGATCAATATTTCTTCTTTTGATCAATATTTCTTCTTTCTTTTTTTAATTTATTTTGAATTACTGGCTGGAGCAAAATCTAAGTAGAAAAGGCGAGAGGAGAGCCCCATGGATGTGTTTCTTTGTATGGAACAGCTTGTTTAGTGCTTCTGCAGGTGTTGCGAGAGCCCACAGAGGGATGGCTTTAATGTTCTTGGATGCTAGAGTGACATGTGCCTTGAGACCTCATGGTCCTTGCGTTGCCTGTTGAAATACAAATTTATAGTCATGTCCTGGAGCAGACAGGGGAAATGATGAGCTGCTGATCACCCCTGCTCTCCTCTCCTGGGATGCTGGCAGACTTCAACTGTTATTACTTGCTTGTTGCTGGCTTTTTCAACACACCTGCACTTACCTGAAGCAATGCCTGCTGGAATAGTGGCCTTCTAAGAACAAGTGCAGCACAGGTGACACCAGTACCCTCTACTACTGGTCCAATTAGCTCAGCCTGGCAGAGGTGAGGTGCAGTGCTTGGTTCTGCAGTAAAACAGAAGGTTGGTTGGTAGCAGCACCCACTGCAGGTGAGAGCAGCAGGGCTGAGATGCTGTGCTTGTGGTGGCTTCATGGCAGCTTGTCAGGGTAAGAGAGATGCTCTATTCATGCAGGGCAATGTGTTGTGGAAAGAGGCTGCATGGACATTGAAGCCCTGTTTTCTGAGAGGTGAGGTTCCTGTAGCGGCAGTTTCTGTGCTCTGGGCTGCATTGCAGTTGGGAGTTGGAGAGACTTTAACAATGGCTATATTCCCTGTGATGGGTCACTTGGACCTTATGAGATGTGATGGGAGTCTGCTCACCATTAGCTGAACCTTGTAATCTACCAGCTCTCAACTGTCTGCTCTTTCCCCAGAAAGGCTCCAGATATGCTCCTTCTGTTCCTAGTCTTACACTCTTTAATGAGTTAAGAAGTTTTTCTGTGTGTGCACTAAGGTGGTGGTGGTGGGAATATCTCAATTGCAGCAGGTGCTTGAAAACATTGCTGCCTGCAGTAGGTAATGAAAGCAAAACTAGCCAGGAGGCAGACTGAAGATGACAGAGATCAGCAGAAAGAGACCTGCAGTCCTCTTTGCAGTTATGCTTAAATGATGGGCTTGTATTGGCTTGTGTTGTTATAGCTATGTTTCCTGATAGCCCTTTCCTTTGGATTCAGTCAATAACTCAAGGCTTCAGGGAGCAGGGATTTCTAGCAAAGAGCCATTTAGCACTCATGCAGCAGCTCTCTTCAAGTGCCCCTGTGCCAAACACTGCACAAAACAGGCAGTTCACATGCCAAGGTACTGCATCGGCTTTGTGCATGGCAGTGCATCCCCATGTTCTTGCATTTGTTTGAGAGAAAAACATCTCTGCCCCGAGAAAATGTGTCCCAGCCTTCCCATGGGGTCTCCTTGTGTACTTCTGTGTGTCTCCTGTTACTTGGAGCATTTAATCCTCTGTAACAGAGACAGGCCTTTCTAAGCTCAGCCTGTGTGTTAGCAGCTGGGATGGGAGCAACCCATCTTGTTTCTTTCAAAGCGCTTGCTTGTACATGCACACTCTGAGATCTATCAAGTCCTGATGATTGCTCTTTAATTCTGGATAACGAACTTTTTTCCCCACAACCTCTATATGTGTAAGCATAAGCCAGGACTATCTGTCAGGGGGAAAAACACCTGCTCTGGGTTCCCAGAGCTTCTCTTCCTTACACAAGGGCACCCTGTATGCATTATATTTCTGAGATTCTGAACTAAGGTAGGTGAAAATAGTTTAGTTGAGTGTGGGCATGAGTACATTTTTGTGGACATCTCGAACACTCCAGTGCTTCTGACATTCAACCTTTTTTATGCGCTTGGTCTCTTTGTCACTGCAACATGGGACCCAGAAAGCCACATATATATTGTGTTGTCCTTCATAAAATCTAGTTTCATTTGAAGCCAGAAGCAGAGGAGAGTTGAGTTTTTCAGGACACAGTCTCTGGGATGCAGTAGGTAGCTTTGTCCCAGACTCCCTGTTTGCAGACAGAAGGTGCTGAGGCAGTACCCTGCCCATCAGGACCTTCAGGTGAGTAAACTAAGATGCTCTACAGTGTGTGCGAAGACATCTTCACCAAGGGCCACCCAACTGTGTGCTTCCCTTACCTGGCTCATGAGGTATAATCTGGCTTGCAAAACCCTCCTGACAACAGATAGAAGCATCCATTACGTGGGGTTTAATCTCTGTGCAGCTCAAACCCTCTCTGGGAATAGGAGATGTCAGTTATAGTTTGACAGCTAATAGCCTGGCTTTGTTAATGTGATACAGCAATAGAGGAAACTCTGCGTTCAGGTTCTGGCTCTGGCTCAAGTGTGTAATGCACATTTGGAAAATGAATTGTGATTTATGATGAAGCCTGTATAACACAGCATGACTGCACCATTTGGCTGCCTGTGTACGTACTCATCTCCTAGGGTTTCTTTATAACTTCTCAATGTTTTATTTCACACTCCACATTCCCCTGCTGAGCCTGTCACCTGGAAATTAGACTCTGAGGGGGCTTAGCCAACCAGAGTCAATTGATGCCATTCCCAGCCCATTTCAAACAGTCTGCTGGTCACCACAAGCTTTTGCTACAGCCCTCATAAACTATGTCTGAGCTTGCAGCAGCCTGCAAGGAAGGGATGTCTCATCTGTTGTATGGAGGATCCCTTGCCTGGGTTTGGAGCTAAGTGAATGACCCCATCTCTATGTGTCTGACCTGGCTGTGATCAACATGAAGGCCAAGCTTCTGGAATCCTTCAGACTCATGTACTTCTGCCTTGCTCTGTGCCATGTCCTTGTTCTGGCAGGCTTGCTTGTCTTGTTATCCAGTTTGAAATACTCATGGGCCAACTTGAGAGACCAGAAATCTGGGTCACTGCTTATGGGCTGAAGTGTGGAATTAAGTAGCACTTGTTTGATAAGCTTGCTCCCTGTAATGAGGAAACATCCTGGTGTGATGTGAAAGGTGCCTTTGAAGCCTCCAGAGATTCTGGAGAGAGGAAAAAGGGGGGGGGGGGGGGGGGGGGGGAGGGAGGGGCGGTGGCAGAATCTAATCCTAAATTTAATTGGTATTAAGAACTTGCCTTTTGTGTATTAAAGTTCTGCACCAACATGGTAGCTGTGTTGTGATTATTGCAGGAATGAGCAAGAATTCCTGTGTGTTCAATTTACCATCAACCATGGATGCATGTGTCAGTTCCCTCTAATTATACAGATCAGTAGTTTTCCTTAGGGATTGATCATATTTCAACACAAAGGTACTCAAAGTGCATTTATGACAATTTGCCAATAAACTGATGTGGCCTTCTTTTACAGCAGAGGCCCCCCCAGTTGCATGACACCTCTGCATGTCCTTGGGTCTCAGTGCACCCTCTGAGGAGACAGTCACAGCCCTGGGAAAGCATGGAGGCAGCTTTGCTCCAAAGAAAACCTGGCTGTTACCTTTCACAGGAAGTCAAGCCTACAGCCATAGCTTTTTTAACCTCTCCAATACTTTGCCACTGTCCTTGCCCAAGGTCCGGATTTGGCCAGCAGGCTTTTGGCTGTTGACTACTAAAGTCAATATCCTCCAGACTAAGCCCAAGAAGTCTTCCCTTCCTTTTGAAATCTGTACCATTTTTGGTTCTTTGTCAGTGTTCAGAGTTTCAGGTAAGTTAAATGTACCTTTTCAGAAGTTTCAGGCAGTACTTTGCAGAGAGGCGTGAATAAGGAGTGTACAGTGTGAGTTCACCAGAGTTCATAAAATGTTTGCAATTCCCCAGTTGTCACTGGAGTCAACACTAATTCAGGATCCTAAACTACAGGCCAAGTTTTAAAAGCTTGTACGTGCAAAAAAATAGTACTTGTCTTTGATCATCATATCCACCATCTGACAGCTGAATTGTTTATGCAGTGGGGAAAAAAACCTGTCATTTTTATAGCCAGCTATAGCAAATGTGAACCCTGACTATAGACAGGGCAGCCTTAAGGTATCAGAAGTTTTATTTCTGTGTTGTAAGTCAAGAGGAATTATGGAGATGAATGGGTTTTAAGACTGCACAGTGTAGAAGCAGAATGCATGGGGACAGAACATCTACAAACTGCAGTGATCTAGTATCTCAAAATAACACTAGCACTTCTTTTACTCATGCACAAGGATTTTATTGCAAGTTGCTCCGATTTTCCTGCAAGATCTTTACCCCAATTTTCTTGGCTCTTGCTGTGACACTTCCAGCTTCTGAAAAGCTTCAGAAATGAATTCACTATGATTTGACATCCTTACCTTCGGAAGGGTGCAGTGAGTCAGGATGTCTTATTTAATATTACCATATGAACAATTTCTTGACAATGAAGTGTTTAAAGTTTGGGTTTTGGGGTTGTTTTTTTTTTTAGGGATAATGGGTTTTCCAGGCAGAAAAGACACAAGCACTCTTCAGATTTTATCATCCAGGAAAAATTTGGCTCTTCCAGAAAATTGTCTTGGTATTAGTTTAGGAAGTATGAGACCCTCAGTCCTTGTTATTACAGAACTCTTCTTTTTTTTCTGGAATTTTATTTTGAATGGTGGACTTCATGCTATGTTTCTGCAAGTGTAGATGTCTCTACAACTCCACTGTAAGACTGGAATTCTACATGTGCTTTAATGTTTCATCAAGGACCAGGAGATGTGTCAAGGTAGAGCTGAGTAGGCTTACACAGATTTGAATCTTGGCATCTGAAAGGTAAGGCGGTATGTCTGGGTGGTGGTTCTTTAGAGAAAAGGTAGATGAATGCAAGTGGCAGAGCTGTTATGGAAAACTGAGATGAAAAAGTAAGACCTGCATGTGTGCAACTCCTGACCCTGCTAGTGGAAGGGAGTGGTGGGCAGAGCATCTGCTGTCCAGGGAGGACCTCCACCAGCATCCCTCGCTGTCACTTGGCCAAGGAAGTGATGGGGCTGCATCTCCTGCCTAGGTTTTAGGTTGCCCTGGACATTTTTTGTGTGTGCTAGGCTGGAAGGAAGGGTTATGGATGGACATTTGCCTTCTTCAGGAAATAGGGCAAGGGAAGAACCAGCTAACTGACCAGAGGCTTCCACTCCCTTGTGCAGCCTGGCATGTCTTTTGAGAATTAAAGTGGTGTTTTGAGAGTATGTTTAGGACTACTGGCCTCTAACTCCTCTAAGAACTGAAAACATCAGTGCTGTTCCCCAGAAAGGGAGATGATTTGGGCAAAAGGCCTTTACACTGTTCTGCCTTGCAACAGCACCCTTCTTACTTTACAGGCCTCTCCTGAGTAGGGATGTCTACAGATACTAATATATGAAGCTCTGCAGCCTAGGGCTTCACTGGCTTTTCCTTTTACCAGACACAACAATGATGCATCTGTTCCAAAGTAGGACCCCACATCACCTGCCTTGAGCACTGTTTGAACCATGGTGCTGTATTTCCTGCATGTGCCTGTACTGCAGAAGAAGATATGCTTTTAGGGTTATACAGATGTGTTTAACCAGCTATCTTTGCCCTCCCTCTGCTATAAAGTCTATAGCTTTGAGCTCCACCCCCAGCTTACTTTCTGTGCACAAGGAGTACAGCTTCAATGAGTGGGATTACTCCAAGTCTCGTTAATTTAGGCACAATTCTAGGGAGTGATACTCATTCTTGCATTGGTTTTACTGTATATTTTATCACAAAACACTGCAGGCTACAGCCATTAAGCAGCACTCTAAAATACAGTATTTGAAGGTAGAGAAAGATATGCACATCTTAATTGAACATCTGTCCTAGAAGGAGCACTTGTCTGCCAGTAGCTCTCATGCTGTCAGCAAGCAGAGGGTTGGTCTCCTGTACTGGACCTTAGCTAATCACACAGCCTAGCTGCATTGGGTGCTGTGACAGTGAAGGGCCCCTGCGTTACTCTCTGCACATGCCCCCGGTATAATACCCAATACTGCTTTGTGGCAGCCTTGGGTCTGCTGGACCCAAATCTAGAGCACACTGCACCGTTGTGAGGTCCCTGACATACCACTGTCCTGTTCTACAGCACCTCCTCTTGCCCCTCTCTCTAAAGTACACCACTCACTCATCCATTGCTGCTGACTGACTCCCCACGGGACTAAAACAGGCTCACTCTGCCTCCTGGGTATCTCTTGGCCAGGCATAAATCCCTTTTCACTCCTGCTGTGAAAGCAGCCATCAGCAGCAAGGACTTCTGCAGGGTCCTGCCACTGCCTGTCCCAGTGTTGCTGCCCAGCATGAAACACTGGGGGACCTCTATTGCATTTCTGCTCCAGTGGCTTCAAACAAAAAGAGCTTTGTGTTTATGTCTTGTGTCTTAATTTTAATGAAGGCATGTTTTTGCCCCTGCTGCAGTCAGGAGACTAGCAAAGAACAAGCACAATAAGACCAAATGGGCCAGGTCCTCCCTCCCAGACAGCATTTAAGTGCAATAAATAAACAGAGGCTGTTAAATGCTTAATGTGCCAGAGAGCATCTTGCCAGCTTGGCTCCAGAGGAGGCCTTCCCTCCTGCAGGTCCGGAGAGTCAGCTGAGGGGACAGGAAAGTTGCACAGTAGTGTTCATGATCCTTAAATGCTAACAGAGTTGTCACTGCTGTGCTTAAATGCAGCTCTTGCTAATGAGATGGAGCCATGCTTCCTTCAGAGAGGTCTTTTCTCTGTGCCACAAATCCATGATGCTATTTGAGATTAATGACAAGGTCTGATCGGGGGGGACTCATGTCCTCACTGAGATAATGCATGGTTTAATCAAGCTTGTTCCTACTAAGAGTGACCCTGGTATGCAAACTCCTACCCGAGCACCGGCAGGTGTTTCTAGGAAGCTGGAGCAAAACCTGAACAGACTCTCTCATTTTGTGACTTCCAAGTCACTTGAGGCATGCCGAGACAGTGAAACTCGCAGATGAAGAGTAGCAGTGTCGTATTTTTTGCTAAAATACATGTTTACTTCTGTGAGACTCTTCAGCTGGCTTAAAACTAATTCAGCTAAGCTGAATTTTAAAGCCAGGTAGAGTTGCAATGCAGGCTGCCTTTTGGGAGGCTTTAAGGTAGACCAGCCTTTCTGTGTGGACCTGCTTTCAGAAAATCTGAAACCAGCCTGGACCAGAGCATGTTTTCCTTGTATTTACATAAGTTAGATCTGGGGTGGGGAGGGAAGGTTTTGGTCTTTTACTGGTGCTTCAGTAGGATTAGCTAGTTTACTACTAGGTTTTTACTGGTTTAAACTTCTTAATTAAGATGAAATGTAGGAAGGTCTGATATTATAGCAGGTGACTTAAGCTTTTATATCAAGTGTTGAGCTGTGAAGATGTGTTGCTCACTGTTACATTGTATTTTCATGATCTCTGGTATGAATGAGAGGGACAAGGGCATTGGGACAACAGAGGGGGAAGGTCAGGAATAGAGGAGAGGCGGGGAACGCACATTGAGTAAAGTAAGAAAGTGATTGTCGTCCTTATCTAACAGAAAGAGAGGAATGTATTTATGGGCTTCAGCAGGACCAGCAATGGGGAAGTAATGTTAGAAAAAGTTCTGCAGGTGAAATATTTTGTGGCTGGAGTCATGGCCTGGCCAGGAGCTTTTTGTCAGCACTTGCAAGAATCGGGTATGTTAACAAAACTAAACTTCTTCTGAGAACAGCTGAGGAGGGTGTTCGAAAAACATGCATTTCTTACCCAAAGGATGAGAAAACCCATCCAGCATGGTAATGGCACTATGGAGGGGTGGATGGACACCAAGAGCAACCTTCAGGTCTGTTTCCAGACAAAAATGGTGCTTTGAAAAAGTGTCATTGTGGAGGAACAGTAAAACTGTTTAGGCACGTCTCCTTAAGAAGATTTGTTTTCTGACCAGCCTGAGTGGCCATCATATCTTTAAGCAGTAGAAACTAAAGGCAGCAAAACACTTAGCTAGCCCTGCTATCCCACTGAAAGGTGAGGAGTGCTTTATAATGACAGTTAAAGCCCTCGGTCCTGTACTTTCACTTGGCATCTGTCAGTGCTTTCCTTGTGCTGCCAGTGGCTTAATTAATCCCATTTATTTCTCCTGTGCCATACAATGCAGCCTGTTCAGTAATTGTGTAACCGCTCTGCCTCTTTGAGACGGATGGATACCTGCCACCAACGGTGTATAATCCTTCCCCAACATGGAGCACGTTGTCCCAGGCCATCTCTACAGCACTAAGGAGTTGCTGTGTGAAGAGGAGATGTGGTTTTTCCTGTTTGAGAAAAGCAGAAGACGCATTTGCTTCCTGGAGGTATTACTGGAGCCTGAAAGGGCTGCCTGGAGATGTGGCAGGGCTCTCTGACCTGCTGCAGCTTGGTTTGTCTTGGGGACATAGCCTGAAATCTAGGCTGACTCTGGGAAACTGCATGTGGGCTCCTCTGCCTCCACATCTTCCTACTTGCGAACACAGGGACACGATATGGGGGGAACAAGAGCACTTTGTGGCTGGGGAAACCCCTGCTCGGTTGCTTCCTAGTTCTCCTTGAGGAACCAGTCTCACGTTGTGGATAAGGGTGTGTTGCTGGAAACTGGAGGAGCGGGACAAAGCTTGAGAAACTCTATTTGGTCCTCCGCATCTTCTGTAAAACAGGGATGCACTGAGAGCTACTTGTACATTGAGCTACGTATTGGTGGTTCATGTTCAGCAGCATCTGGGAACCTACAGATAACTGGGTCCTGGAGCTGTAAAGCTTTCTGAGCAGTCCTCTTGTACTAACGCATGTGGAGGTGTAACATGGATGCTCCTGCACATGTATGTTCAGTTAGTTATAGGAGGTGTGAATTTTAGGTGGTCCAAGGAGAGCTCAGACCTCAACGTTTATTTTTCTTGTTGAGATAGCAGGTGTGCCTCTATCCTCACAGGCTGGAAGAGTAGCTTGGAGGCAGCTCCTCAGGGACACGTCAAAGCCAAGAAAGCTTGTATTGGAGAAGAGAGTAGGCTATGTTGAGTGTGGGCTTTTTAAGTAAAACCACTTCAAATGTATCCATGTTTTTTTGATTCTAAAAAAAGAAAAACAGATTAACATCTCCTTGCCAGTTTGAAATTATGGACTTTGTGCTGGGGACCAGACCGCCAGACCACCTTTTTCTATTTATCGCCCATAGCAATTTCCTTGACTTTTAAGAAGCAAGGCGGGTAAACTGAACATTGTAATTACTTTGGAGGTTACCAAGGCACTTTCTCCACCCCACTGAAAATTGTTATGAAGCCTGTGCTGTAACTACATCTTCTTGTAAAAGCTAGGCCAAATAATACTTTGAGGTGTCTACCATGCTTATGCATGAAGGTCAGTCGTGAATTTTGTGCTTCAAAGAGAGACAGGCTGCAGTTAGTCATATGCAGTTCCATATCTTTTTTTTCTGCCTTCCTTCCAGCCCTTTATTCCCAGAGTTGTTAGGCAGCTACTATACCAGTGTGATGGGAGTAGTCATGCCAAAAAACATTTCCATGAAATTACAGCTGTAATCTCTTCCTCACCCAAGCACACCATCCTGCATTTACCATTCATACCAGGCCAGATCTGGGAGCATCTGGCATTCTACATGTCATGGAAGAAACCCACCCCCTTTCTCATGCAGCTCTGCAAGGGCTCTTCCCTGCTTTCATTGCTGCCTGAGTGTTGACAGTTACAGACTCATGTTCAGGAAAAAAGGCAGGGGTGGGGGAAATGGGTCACAGAGAAGCTCTGCTGAGCCCCACTTTCTCTGCAACCCCCTGAGTACACTTTGTTTGGAAAGTTGTTGGGCATGACTTTCCAGACTTGCCCAAGCCTTTCTCTGTGTGGAGACAAACCTCACTTTTACCCAAGCGGGATCATCTTCCTCGCTGGCCAATGGCCATCATCACCTGCGTGCTGAGCCCATCATGCTGGCGAATGCATAAGCATTGACCATCCATCCTCTGGATGCAGGAGTCACTGTTTGGTGCCGTGACTGGGCTTGTGTGTGCATGGCCTCTGGCTGCGTGGCCTCATCTAATTTGTTTAGCTGGCACTAATCAAGTAACAGGCAGCAGGAACTTACCCATGTCACTCTCCAGTAATCTTTGGTTTTCTCACTATTTGGCTCCTCCACTGTTCCCCAGACTGCTGCATCTTTAAATTCAGGGAATGTTGGTTGTACTTGTGGGCTACTGTGCTTAATGCCTTCTGTGCTATAAAATGATGGGTGTTTTTCACTGTCTTCAGAGCTGAAAAGGTCTCACTGTTATGCTTTCAGAGCCATAAATCTTTGGTGCTGTACGTGAAAAATCATGGCAGCTGCTCTATAAATTAAAAAGCCAGTGAGGCCTGGGGTTAAACATGAAAGGGCGAACTGGCTGGAGCTCTAAGTGTGGTCAGTGGCCCATACCAAATGTATCCCCAGGTTACCAAGGTTAGGCCATGAGTTGAAAATGGTATGGGGCATATTACAGACTGTATGCCTGACCTCTGCTAATAAATAGGAGAATCACTTATCAAGGGTGGGAGTGTTGCACTGGTTCTGAAATGCAGCCACAAATGCATCTCAGTATTTGCAGCCTGTTCCAAGCTGCAACCAAATATGTTGAACATGCTTCCTCAACAAGGAGGAGTTCCTCTAGTGCTATGCATGAGGACTAAAGGGTTGAGCCAGCCCCAAGGTACCTGGAGCTGCTCTTCCATAAACACTTTTCTTCATTCCTTTTACTCCTATCCCCTCATCCTGTGCATTTCCCTAGCACTTCAGTCTCTTACTTGTCTGTTATCCCAGCTCCCTTGAAGGCAGAGTGTGTGTTTCTTCACATATATATATTCCTCATATATATATATATATGCATGCATGCTGGGGAAACCAAATGCATGGTGCATACCATGATTCTGCAAGAGAATTGCAGACTCTGACCTGACCCACTCTCCTTGCCTCCATGTTCCCAGCTTTGTTGGAGTTGCTGTAGGGGAACAAGTTAACATGATCCTTGCAACAGGCTTTGGAAATCTAGTGCCGTTATTGTTTATTTTTGTAGTATAGCTTTCCCGCTGACTGGCAGCATCCCTTCAGGGCTCCTTGTTGGTAGCAAGATTTTGCAACCTGTCGCTCAACTGAGGGGCAGTGAGTGGGTGTTGTTGGAGCACAGCATTTCTGCGGGTCCACGGGGCTTCTCGGGATAAGAAGAGGTAGAGTTGAAATTAGAGGCATCTTAGGACTAGGTGGGGCTTGGTAAGTGCCTGTGGGCCTAAAGGACAGCGAAGACAAAGGTGGGCTGCTGCCACCTTCACTTCAGTGCCCTGTTGGTGTTGAAAGCATGCACGAAACACTGGACACCTTTGTTCTCTGACAGGAAAGCCATTGCTGCACATGTGGTGCCCCATGCTCCACAAGCAGACTGCACAGAGAGGATGGAGCCCCTGCTATCTCTGCTGAGGTACAAACACGTGATTTTTCTCTCCAAAGATCCACTGCGGATAAGGTCGGAGGGGTTCCAGGTCTTGAGCTTGCAGTTGTTCTGGTGCCTGAGACACGAGAGCTTCTCATCTCTCTGATGGTAGCTCCTGCCCCCTGAACATCTCCTCTTGCCTCCACTTGGTCCTGTCAGAAGCTCTGCTCCTTCACTTTAACAGCAAGAGAATATTCTACCTCTCTCCTGTGGTTAAACCCTAGGCAGAGGGAAAATGGTTGGTCAGAAGAGGTACCTGAGGCCATTATGCATTGCCATCTCTCTCCAGATGACCTGCGTGCAGCACACAAACACAGGGGAAAGGTGACACTTGGTGCAACAACATGCTTCCTGCTGCCACCGCTTTCATTGCACTTGGCCCTTGGGTCAGGCATCTTCTCAGTGTTGCTTTATGGGCCTTAGATGTTCCAGTAGCCCAAAGACTGCCAGTGGTGCCCAAACCGTCTGACAGGAGCTCTGCGAGGCCAGCAGCCAGGTGGGCAGCCACAGTGGTTGGAGAGTGCACATCTGGGTGCTGAGGCAGGGGTGTCCTGGCTGGAGGGTCCCACAGCTGGATCTGGTGTTGGAGATCTCAGGTAGGCTGGCTTGGAGAACTGGCAGTCTACCTGGTACAGGGGAAGGTGGACTACAACCCACTGATGGGGAAGCTGGAGCGGACCACTTATCAGAAATATTTTTGCAGAGCCCAGGTCCTCCTTCTCTTGAAACAGTCCCCTGGGCATTGGCTCTCATGGTGAGCTGGGCAGGCAGGAGACAGGGAACAGGCAACTCTGAGGTGATATGATGGGCAAAAGGAACCCTACACAGTTCTTCATGAGGCTTTTTTCTTAACTTCTCATGCACCTGCAGCTGAATCTGTCTGCTTCTGCTATTCCATGTCTACAGTTTTGTGTGTATGAAATCAAGGGAGGTTAACAGTAGGGAAGTTATGTGAACTTGAGACCTTGTGCCAGAGTTAACTGAATCTTCTCCCTATAGAAAATGCCTTGTTAAGCAAAACAGAAAGTTTGAGGAATTGATTTTTTTCTTCATTGATTTCTGTCCCCCACACAAATACTGAAATAGTGTATTAATACACAAATATCACTTCTTGCAAAACTTAATGTAGTTCTCTCTCCTCTGGTGGTTGATGGAGAGGAGCAGAGGTTGCCTTAGCTCAGAGCCACGCAGTGAAAGCATTTCTTTCATCCTCCAAGAGGGCTGTAGAGAAGCTGTGGTTGTGATGCTGTGTCCGTGGCCAGAAGATGTGTTCTGCTTTGTGTAGGTAATGCTGCATGCACAGATGCCTGTAGCAGGCAACGGGCTTGTGAACACACCGAAGGCCCTCCTGAGAAGGGACTGAGTGTCCCAGGTGGAGATTTGGGAGTGCAGCTGTGTATGGAGGCAGTGCCCCTGAAACCTGAATTTACATCCCCTGACCACTGGGGAGTCAATATGGGAGTTTCCTTTCAGCGACTGGGGAGGAGGAGCTGTTGTCACTGCTCAAATACAGGTCGGACTCTGCCTGAGCCTAGAGAAGAGGTGACTGAAAGACCAGGGTAGTTGCAGGGAACGTGAGCTGTGTCCAGCTGTTGTTGTCCAAAGCAAAAAGGTGCTTTCATCCTCAGCCAAAGGCAGCTTGCTTCCCTGCCTGCGGGCCTCATGGTGTTGATAACTTCCCAGTGCTGGTTGCAGAATGCGCGGGGCACATCTGCTGCACTTCCTTGGGCGGGTGCATCAAAGCACGGGCTGCACTGGGATAAATTAGTGGTGAGGGTGTGCATGCAATTAGATGCCCAGCAGTTCTTACAGGGAAGGGTTCAGCTTTCTCCCTGCCACATGAGGATGTCTCTCTTTGCTGTGGTGGTGCTCTGTGTGCAGCTGCCATGGATGTGGAGGAGAAAGTGTGTTTGTCTACGATGCCTTTTCTTTGCTTCTACAGAGCAGCAGCTTCTGATGTGTGTTTTGTGTGGAGATTCAATCTATCAGGCAGAGAACAAAGTTAACATAAAGCAGAGCTTGGCGGGAGGGGAGACCACATCTCATTAAAAGTCAGCTGGAAAAAACTGTCCAGGATTAGACACATACTTTGCAGATCAGCTTATTGTGTTATTTAGCCTGCTCGAAGCCACAGTGCAGGTGAGCATGTCTCTTGGCCATGGAGGGGAGGAACGGTCCTATCAGATACCCAGAGCTGGGGTCTGTATGTCTGTTAACACCTCCAGCAACAGGCAGAGGTACCCGGAGGCTGTATCAGCTCTGCCTTCACTGGCACTTGACCCTCGCTAGAAAAATATTTGTGATGGTGGAGAGGGCAGGAGCCAGCATGAAGCCTGATTTAACAGCTTCCCTAAAAAGGCTTCCAGGGAAGGAGCGAGACTCGCGCTCCTCATGCATGAGGGAGGGCAGGCAGGGTCCGTTTTTGTCCCACCATGTCATGTTCCTGCAGAGCCATGGTGGGAGCTAGCAGGACAAAGCTTCAGATGGCAGCTTGAATGCAAAGGCAGTAGATCAAGCAGTGCAGCCTTGAAACAGAGAGGGATTTTTGTTGTTGTTGTTGTTTCAAAACCCTCTCTCCCACCTCCCCGCTGGGGATGTACATGTGCAGCAAAGTGGGAGATCTAAGAGAGCTCTTCAGTGACACTTGCTGGCAGGAAATCTCACGGACCAGTTCCCTTTGCCTTTTCTAGAGTCCTCTTCGGTTACAGGCCCCTGCCTTTTGTCACAGTCCACAGCTGTGCCCCAGCTCCAAACAACACGGGTTGTGAGCAGAGGTGACATCCTTCAAATAGCTTGTGCTGTGCTTCCCTTTCACAAGTGTGAGACTGGCCGCCCGGTCACAGGGACTCCGCTGACACGTAACCAAGCTCTGCATCCATCATTGTGTCTTGCAGAGCTCTCAGCAATAAATATGATTTCCCCTGCAAGAATTTAACATTCAAGTTTTGTTTATTGTTTGGTTTTTTTTTTTTTTTTGTTTAAGAGTACAGCAGGCCAGAAAGGAGGGAAAAAACCCCAAACCCTAGGAGTTCACAGCTCTGTAGTGAGGGTAACTTTCTTTCAGTCTCACTGGAGGCTGGTGTGGGATATGGTTCCCTGGTGCTTACTACACTTCCAGTGTCTGTGCTGGCTGGTGATCTCTAAGTGTGGTGTCCCCACACCCAGAAAAGCAGCAACACTCCACTCAAGCCCTTGAGCTTGGTTGGAAAGAGCCTCCTAGGTTACTGGGTTGGAAGCAAGCATGTCTGACATCTAGACCATAGAATAATTTAGGTTGGAAAAGACGTTTAAGATCATAGACTCCAACTGTAAACCTAACACTGCCAAGCCCACCACTAAACCACGTCTCTAAGTGTCTTAAATAGCTCCAGGGATGGTGACTCAACCACTTCCCTGGGCAGCCTGTTCCAATGCTTGACAACC
Organism: Morus bassanus; assembly: GCA_031468815.1. Lineage (NCBI taxonomy): Eukaryota > Metazoa > Chordata > Aves > Suliformes > Sulidae > Morus > Morus bassanus. The sequence goes on from CM062574.1 coordinate 42,492,890, forward strand.
CTTTCAGTGAAGAAATTTGTCCTAATATCCAATATAAACCTCCCCTGGTGCAACTTGTGCTTGTGGGATTTAAGTGTTCCACCTCCTCACAGCTTTAAGCCCCCGCCCCCCTCCAAAGCTGGTGTTCCTGCAGGAGGGCCAGGGGCCTGCCAGGGAATGGGCAGCATGGGAATTGCAGTCTGTTACACCCACCTTCCCCCAGTCTTAGACCTTGAGTTACAAGGCCAGCATCAGCAAGATGAAGTTGATGAGAATTTCTGGGGTGTAAAACCATTGCATCTGACAAATTGCAGGGGCATTTTCTTCCTGCCATTCTCCCTGTGAACCCACCTCCTAAAAGGCCTTAGATGAAAGTTGCTCCAGCCTCAGCAGGAAAGTTTTAAGAGTTACCAGTCCTGGGGAGAGGAGCACAGGTGGTTTCTGAGTCTTGGGACCTGGATCTGTCACTGGTCTCCTAACTGACTTTGGTCTTGTTACGTTGCTGCTGTGGCTGAGCTCACTCTCCTGGCTGATTTATTTTCTAGGGTATAGGCTTACTTTGAGATCTCTGGGTAAAAAGTGTATTTCTGTTATTCATTTATTGAAAATGTGAAGTCATGGGCAAGGACTAAGCTTGTGCTTATATACAGACAGCACTTTCATAGAGAGCCGAAGTCATCTGCTCTGCAGACCAGATTCAAAAGGTCCTCCCACATTCCTCCTGTTCTTGGTTGAGCCAGCTAAAGTAGCAGAGAAGACCCTCCTCAGTGCCCCTCCGCTGCCAGCCCCTGACACAGGAGAAAAATGCCATAATAAGCACCTGACTGGGGAACCAACAAGCCTTTCCCTGTATTGAAAACCTGTCTTTTAACAGTACCTGCCACTTCATCTTCCAGCTATGCAGAGAAAGGGAAACTACATTAAAAGGTAAAGTTACTAAAGAATGACATTTATCCTAGGAGAGAGAAAGAAAATGACTCATTCGCTAAAGCCTAAGGGCAAATTCAGTAGCTTCTGCATCTCAGCTGGCTCTGTTGGTTGACTTTAAAGGAATGCTCTTAAACTCCCGTTCCCTTTTTCAATATACAGTTTCTCCTATGCTGATTGACTCGTTTCCTGGAAAACTGTGAGCAAATGCAGCCTTCCAGTGTTGTGTATCCAGGACAATCGTTTGGTGAAAGTGTGTTTTACCTGCACTTGGTGGGGTGGGATAGGTGGTTCTTCATCACCAGCCTTGAATGAGGCTGGAATATTAGGTGAAAATGCTGACACTCAAACCTGTCTGTGTCACTCCAAGGAGTGATAGGTGTTATTTCTGGTTCTTATGTCAGGGGGTTTTGGGGTTTTTGTTTTCTTTTGGGGGGAGGGGTATTTTTTTTTTTTTATTAAAGCTCTCTTACAAACTTTGAGGTTTGTTTAGGAGAGTGGGCTAGAGATGGGATTCCCCCATGCCTGCTGCCTTGTTCTTGAGCTGCAGAGTGAGTTGTGTTGATGCACAGACTGGCTTTGAATGAAGAGCTGGAATGACTTGCACAGTATTGAGATGCTGCCAATATCTCTAGTGGTCACAGGGCTGGGACCTTCGAAGTAGTGTTCTTTGCATTGGGGCTGGATGGCATAGTTTTGTTCTGGATGCAAGGAACCACATTTAGTTAAGTGTAAGGAAAGGGCCGGGACAAGCTCATCCTCTCTCAAGATGACTTGAGCCTCTATAGTCATGGAGCTCCTGCTTTATTTTTCCATCAAAGCTCATCTGCTTGATGGCCAGGCCTGCAGGGCATGTGGCAGTAGCTGGTCCCTATAAGTGGATTGAAAAGTTAAGGTTATTACATTGGAAGTTGTCAGCTGCATCTGAGTTTGGTGGTAGATTCACATTTTGCGGCGGGGTGGGGCGGGGGGGTGGGAAGCAGCTTGGGATCCCTTCCATTGTGCAGAGATGAAGGCTGTTTGATCCCCTGGGGAGAGGAGGCCTGTGGGAGCTCAAGAAGGAACAGTCTGGAAAAGAAAAAAAAAACAACCCATTTTTTTAATGCTGAAAACAGACTTCTTGGAGGAGAAATTCTGTATAATGCTGTATGCTTGATCATGTAGAGAAACGGAGGCAGGGCTGAACTGGGAGTTTGGGCTGACATATCACATCTGTATGGTATCCAATTGATGGTTACTGCTTGCAGAACACAGCCGTTCCCCTTCTTGTACTGTCTTGGTTATAGATTGGCAGGAAGCAAGAAAGCTATATCACAGAGTCTGAAAGCTCAGCAAAAAGCAATTGGTTTCTGATGCAGAGAACAATATAGGATGTTTGGATTTAGGATACAGATGATCCCTTGTGGTGCAAGATTGCATTTTTAACTGTCACAGTAGCCACATAGTGATGAAATATTTCCAGTTCAGAGATGCCTGCTCTCAGCTGGTGTAAATCAGTGTGGATTCCTCCAAGGCTGTGATGACTGGTAACAGCTTAGGTCTGGCTTACGGTTTTATGTGCTGATTGCATGTATGCAGGAAAAAATGGATAACGCTTTTTTCAGAAAACATGTTCTGCAGCTATGCAGAAACCCCTCTGCCAGGGGTTCTCATGCTGCTCAACAAGAGTAGGTGAGCTGTCTGGGTGAGGTGTGTTCCCCACCCAGCCTGTAGGATGCTGGTGGCTGTACCCCCTGCACAGTCCAGCTTGGTGTCTGCTGCCTTTGCATCTTGGTCCCTCACCCTCCTCTGAGCTGCAGGCTGGAGAAGTCTAGCCGAGTGGGTTGCTCTTGGGGTGGTGCTAAGCAAATGTGAGCTAAAGACCAATAGGAAGTGGTGTCTCTTTATATTGAAAAACCTTCATTTCATTGCCTGCTTGTAGGAAACCCAAACCTCCCAGTTGTGCTCTGCTCTGTCCTCTCCTGCCTCTCCCCATCCCTGCCCTCATCTCCCTCCCTCTGCTGAGATGAAGTGACTACACAGTAAATCTATTAAAATATTAATGCAGAAGACTGAAGCCCTCCACTAAAACATGTGGCCCAGAGAAGAGGTCATTTGTCTGCAGATAGTTAAATCAATACATTGCTGAATCACTCTGCAAATTGAATCGGTTGCTGGGGAGAGGGAGCCCTGCGCAGCGTTAGCTGTTGGGCTCTCTCAAGCCTTGCTGATGCTAATGGCTTGGAGCAGGCAGCACGGATCTGCAGCTGGCTGGCCGGCTGCTCAAGGGGACACCACATGAGGATGAAAAGCTAGGAGAGAGCCCCAAGCTCACGGTCTGTCCTGGAGTTGCATAACAGCCTATGCCTTGCTCCTCTCCAGCAACTTGCTCTCCTGCAGGAAAGGCAGTCCTTCCTCCCTGATGGCTTCAGGCAGCTGTGCAGCCCCTCTGGGACCATACAAGGGGTCCTCCCCATCTTGGCCATGTTGCTTTGCCCCTTGGGTCACGGCAAGCGCTGTGCTGCATGCATGTTCGGTCCTCAGCCAGACTGAGCCTGGTGCATTCTCCCCCCAATACATGGCATATTTCATTATCTCCAGGCTTTCAGGTTAACCTCTGGGCAGCCCCACAATGATGGGTCATCAGATTTTTAGCCTGCAGGTATCTCCAGACTGTTATCTCCTTTAATCATAACTTGGCTGAGCAAGCCTTATTGAACTCTGTGAATCCCTCCACATAAATCAATCCCTCCAGACCACGGTTGTGTGTTGTTAATCAGCTTTGAGCTTGGTCTGGTTTGTCAGCCTTTCTGGGAATGGCCTGCCACAAGCTCAATGCAATCCAGATGCAATTATCAGGGTCCTACAGAGAGGAAAGATTACTTCCCTGCTCTACAGGCTGGGGTCTGTCTCTGCACAACTACATCGGCCTTTTGTTTTTCTGCCGTATTGCCTTGCTGTGTGACAGATCCGGGCTAATCCATCAGTGAGTCATGCTTCATGTGGAGCAGAAGTATTGTTCAGAGGTGGTTCAAAGGGAAGGAGTGTTCTGCCTTGTACAGCTGAGCAGCAGATGGCAGGCAGCAAGGGTGGCCCTGGTTGATGTTGCTGTTTGCAGGTCTTGATGTGCAAGATTTTGGGGTTGCATTTCTGCAGGTAGTTTGTGTGGCTGCAGGGTATGGATCATATAGAGGCTAAATTTCCTTTTGGATAAGTGCATTGCAGGTGTATGCTTTGGGGTGAGGTGTCAGCAACAGGAACTTGGTTTAATGACTTGTGTGATACATGTGTATCGCACAGTCTAAGGGTTGATATTGTCAAAGACTGGACCGAGACCTACACCTGTCAGTAGGGAGCTGCCATGAATGCAAGGCAGATGCAACCTTCCAAGCAGGGGATGGGTGTAGGAATATGCCTGTACACTGCACGAATTTCTTTTTTTTAACGCTATTTACAGTCCAGAGAAGCTGCAGAGCCAACAGGAGCCCAAGCAGGGCTCATTGTTGCTCCTTGTGGAGGGGGGGGTGCTGGCATGCCATCCTCCTGTGATCCCCCAGCACTGCTGTGCATGTGCAGGAGATGCTCTCAGCTCTGTCCCTTCCCTTGTGCCCTCCCCATGCACCTGAGCAGAAGCATCTCTGCAGGTAAGAGACAAGGTTTGACCCACAAAGCCAGTGGAGGAAGAGAAGGAGCAATTCCCCCCACCAAGGCAGGACAAGGAGGGAGCACCTGGGTAAATGAATACCTTCCAGGGGAACCACAAAGGGACAGATCAAAGTGGCTGGTGCTGGATAAATGAGGGGCCTTGATGAAAGAAGGATGAGGCATGCCAGATACCAGCTGAGAAGGGCAGAGGGAGGAAAGAAGAGAGTTTGACAGGAGTGAAGTCTTTTGGGTAGCTTCTGAGGCGTAAAAGGGGAAGCAGCCAAGTCACTTCCAGAATCTCAAGCCAGTGCTCTCTGTACATGGGCAGTGTGATCTGCTCTTGAGAGCCTGCCAGCACCCTGATACACCTGGGTCCACGGTGTCTGTTGTCTCGCTAAAACAACAGCTCACTCGGGTGAGGGTACCCAGGAAAAAGGTGACTGCTAGAGACACACCAGCCTCTCCAATAGCTCTCCATCAGCAGAGATGTCCGAGACAAAATGCAAAACAACCCCAACAAAACCAAAAAAACCCACCAACAGAACACCCCCCCCCAAAAACCCCAAAACCCCAGAAAACCAGGTAATTCAGCTATTGAGATGATGAAGGATATACGGGTATTGAAAAATACAATAGTCCAAGCCAAAAATCCTCAGAAATGACTGTTGGGAGTGGTTATTAGGAAAGCAGGTGGAGTGTAACAGCCTCTGTGACTCTGCTGTTGCTTAGCCGCGGAGACTGCGCTGGACGAGCTTTAGTAGAGCACTATGCATGTGAACTAGGGGCAAAAGTGTTGGCACTTGGAAAATAGCTCTGTTCTGATGGGTTTAACTTATGTGCTGGGTGGGAGGGAGCACACTTGTGGAGTGAAGCAGAGGTCCAGGTTATGGCAGCGTGGCTGACCAGGCATAACTTGTGTCTTGAGCTCAGCTAAACTGGACTGGTGGCAAAGAAGGATGAGAGAGTCGCAAACTAGGCAGATGCTTTTCTCTACTCTTGGAGAAAGGCAACTTAACTAAAGCTTCCTAGCATCTAATTAATTTTCATTGACTCCCCACAAACAACTATCAGTGGTGCAGAGGGCTGTTAACTTAATGTCTGATCCAAGGCTTGTGGAAGGGAATTATGAGCCTCTTTGTTCCCTTCAGGCTCTGGGCCTTGCCATAGAGATCAGAGTGTGAATTTAGCATCTGGAACCATGGATCTTCTCACCATGCAACCAGATTTTGTAAATATAACCGTTCATCTCTCTGTCATGTTTCACCTGACTATTTATACTCCAGCTGTCTAAACTCCTTCCTTCTTATTTCCCCGAGATGCTTTAAAAAGGGATAAGTTATCTCCACTGTTTTGTTGCTTCGGGAGGTTTGTTTCTCTAACTAGTGAGCTTGCTTTCATCTGCCCCCTGTAACAAGACTCACTGCAGATCTGAAATCCCCCTCTTAAGTCCTTGCACTAAAACCTTCCCTGCAGCCAGGCTGCGTTTGCTATACGGCTTAGCTGAGGCAGCAAGCCAAAAGCCTCAATGAATTTTTTTTTTTCTGAAGAAGTTCAGCAGTTTTGTTGTCCAGCTCCTTGAAAATTCAAGTAAATCTTGTTCCTGAGGAAGCGAAGAGCATGCTAGGTCCCTCCCAAGCCATGGCTGCTTGACTGTTGACCCTGTATCAGGATTTGTCCCCCTCACTCTACAAAACCAGATTGGATATCTCTGAGAAAAGGTTTTTTCTGGGCTATTAATCTCTCCTAACATGTGAAAGATTTTGAACTGCCCTCTGCAGCCTGCTTCCATGTCTGTCCAGAGCCTAGAAGAGCAAAGCCAGGTGAATTTATTTAAAGGCTTGTGGATTAAAGACCTGGAGGTCTGTGAATCCCTGAACTGAGCCCCAGTGCTGGGGTGGGGAGGCGCAGGGAATCTGAGGCCCTGCTGATGACCGTGATTTGTGCACTTCATACAGAATCCCTAAAAATGTGTGTGAATGCAGAGTGGGGCAGGGCTGAGGAGGATATCGCTTTTAAAGGAAAGTAAGTTGTTTCACTGTGTTTCTAAGCACAAGATAATCCTTTTCCAGCTATGCTGGTCCTAGGAAGTAGCTAGGCTACCTTCTGCTTTTGAATGAAACTGAGCCCTTTCTGGACTGAGCTAATCTCAATGACAAAATCAGTTGCTTGTTGCAGGAGGTCACCCCTGGGAAGACGGTGTGGCACACACAGGCATAAGCCAGCTTGCCTCCTCACCTGCCTGGGCAGTGCCTGACTTCCCTGAGCTTGGAAGTGCTCAGCCGCTGCATTGCCTGCTGCAAGGACACTTCCCTTGAGGCATGGCCACGCTCTCAGGAG